>CAWUFW010010063.1:0-728785 GCA_963921515.1 Calotriton arnoldi
GAGAAGGAACCTCCTGGTCACAGGAACTACACGAGGATTGCGCTCGAGAAATTCAAGGATGCAAAGACCTCCATCAAGGATTACAGCTAACTTTTCAGGGTGTAAATGGAGAGAGGCACATCTTCCACGCTCACGAATTCTACACGAGAATTGCGCTCGAGAAAATGAAGGATGCAAAGACCTCCATCAAGGATTACAGCTAACTTTTCACGTTGGAAATGGAGAGAAGGCACATCTGCCCTGCATATTTATCCACGAAGATGCCACCGTTTTGTGCAATACCTCTACTCAACTGGAGTACTTTCTACTGGCTAATCAGTAAGTGCTACCTCGTTGGGTAAATGTATAGTGCCTTTCCTACACTACAGCTGCGTAAAGGACCAGAACAATTGTCTCCAGTGACCTGTGTGTCTGTAACTTTGCCACCGCGCCTGAGCTACCGGGATCCTTTGAGTAAGCTGTCCATCATAGTGGGGAAAGGGCGGGCATACGTTGCATAACGCTAGTGTATGTGTGGCGGGGCCAAACGAGCGGGGTTTCTAGGCCCGTTCACATGCCTCTTGTTTATAAAGGGTCAGAGCAGGATCGCAGCGGCAGACGAGGAGAAGGAACCTCCTGGTCACGGGAACTACACGAGGATTGCGCTCGAGAAATTCAAGGATGCAAAGACCTCCATCAAGTATTACAGCTAACTTTTCAGGGTGTAAATGGAGAGAAGGCACATCTCCACGCTCACGAATTCTGCAGGAGAATTGCGCCCTCCCTCCTCGTAGGCATTCCTGCTGCACGATCACATGATCGTGCAGCAGGAATGCACAAAGAGGCATTGGGGGAAAGGAAAACCCTTTCCTTTCCTCGATGTCTCTTTCGAATCAAACCCCCCTCCCGAGCCAAAACTCACCTTATTTCCGCGACGCGCTGGAAGCAAATGGCTTCCAGCGCGTCGGGAAGAAGGGAAACCCTCAATGATGTCAGCGCGCCTCGCGGCGCTGACGTCATTGATGGGGAGGGCGGGGGCGGGAGGAGGCAGGGGAAGTCCTTCCCTGCCTTCCCCCAAAAACCAGACGATCGGATTCCCACGGGGGGAGAGCCAGCGCTTCCCCCGTGGGTGGTCTTATGACGAGCTGGACTCGTCATGAGCACACGAGCACTGTGTGCCATGACGAGTCCAGCTCGTCATAAGCACCGAAGGGGTTAAAGCGGAGCGGTGACGCTTTTTACACGCACCACCAGTGTTTGGGCACGTCGTGTTTCTCACCCCAAATGTATGGAGGAGGTACGGGAGTACCAGATCGACGAGCCCCCAGAGTTTGGATTGAGAAGAGGAATTAGTGCCCCTGGCAGAGGTGGAGTGGGGATTTGACGCGGGGAAGTCTCCTGGACTTTCAGCGTGGGAACTCCGTTTCTCCACGTTAAGCTCTGGACACACTAAGAAGTTCAATAAATAGTTCTGGTACTGGGCACCTGGCAAACCAGCGCCTCGGTGAGGTCTGAAGGGTCTAATTGATTTTGTTGGGAAGGCCTCCCTCGACCCTGCAGTTTGAATTTGGTGTGCCGTTTCTATGTCAAAGATGATTTATGGCAATATGCTGCAAGTGAATCTCCGGGCTCAAGGTAACATTTAGCATTTTGTGGTAATATGATGACAGTTGTCAAGCAAGAAAAGTAACCTGTATGTCCCATTGAATTCACTTATTTGAGACACATTGCAGACGGTGCAGCTGGTAAGAACAATTATAGGGCATATTTACAAGGACGGCGATAAATAAACGCAAAGCGCTTAGCGCTTTCTATTTATCACCGTCTATCGCTGGATTATATCGCCCTGTTAGCGCGTTATTTACAACGCATTTCCCCAGGGCGATATAATTACCAGCGATAGCGGGAAATCGCCGGTTTGCAGGAACATCGCTGGTTTTCCAGCGATGTTCCCTGCAAACGGCGATAACCTTGCTGATACGACCCTGTGGTCATATCAGCACAATCCACCCCATATTGGGTATGCCTAAGTCTGCATTTTAGCAGACGTTAGTTTTCGCCCAAAACTAACGTCTGCTAAAATGCGTTAGCAGCCTTGTAAATATCGCGATTTGCACATCAGCGATATTTACAAGGTTAGTACTAGCCAGTGACGCCCACTTTGCATCTCATTAGAGATGCAAAGCGAGGCGTCGGTAAAAGGGTGCTAACATGCGCTAATGCATGTTAGCACCCTCTTGTTAATAGGGCGATAGTTTATCTCCGCTTTTTGGCTTTAAAAGCCAAAAAGCGGAGATAAAGCCCTTGTAAATATGCCCCATAGTGTCCGGGATTGTTTTAAAGTGAAAGATGAAAATGTGACTTTTTTTGAGATAGCAGTGAATGTGCAAGAAACAGGAATTTAATCCCGAATTGACTTTTAAACAAATTACAATGTGGTGCAAAGCATCTGGAGATGAGTTAACTAGCAGTGTTGGCAGACAGCAACAATATTTACACGAACGTTTTCTGTTATCATGTCAAATTTTGGGATTCACCAATAGACTTGCTATTTTTCTGTGCTGGACACCTTTTTAGATGTTGTTTTTTACAATGCTATTGCACGCCATAAAATCAAGCATCATGCACACATGCATTTGTTCTCTGCCCACTGATTTTACCGTTTATTGAGTACTTTTTCTATGTTTATTGATTTTGTAAGCACAAAAATAGCACCAACATGGCGTCTTTCAGATTGAGAAAGGCTGGTCACACAGCCGAAACGAGTCTCTGAAGTGCTTTTCACTGTCGGGTCGTGGGAGGCCCTACGCATTAAAGTGAAGGTGAAGCTATCAGCCCTCGTGTGCGTGCTCTCTGTTCATTGCATGGGTTATATTTTTGGGGATATATATATATATATATATATATATTTATATATATATATATATATATATATATATATATCCACTCACACACCCGCTCCCAGACCCACACAGACACTCATACACCTAGTCACAGTCCCATACAGACACTGACATACTCACAGACCCACACAGGCACTCACACGCCCTCAGATCAACTCAGACACTATCACAACCATTCACAGACCCATAAAGATGCTCTCACACCCACTCATAGACCCATTCAGACACTCTCACACACCCAATCACAGACAGGCCCTCACAGACACTCACACACCCACAGTCCCACACAGACACTAACTCACAGACCCACGCAGGTGCTCTTGCACCCACTCACAGACATACTTAGACACTCACACACAGACACTGTCACGGACTCTCACAGACTCACACAGACACTCTCACACCCTCTCAGAGACCCACACAGAAACTCACACACCCAGTCACAGGTGCTTAGATGAGAATGTAAACTAAAAATACAGTGTGCAGGAAAGGAGAAGGAGGAATTGGTTTTACTGAATGTATATTGATTCTATTATGCCAGTATGAATGGATGTTTGAAATTAGATGTAGGTGCTTGCTTATAGTATGTAATTTAATAGAATGTAATTTACACAAGTTCACACATTCAGGTAGGCACTTACAGACCCAGTTACATTCTCACAAACGCACTTATGTACCCATAACTCACACAGCCAGAGAGTGAATGCACCACTTATTCACACACTCTTAAAACCATTCACACACCCATTTACTCACCTGTAAGTCCAGGTTTGTGTATTAGTTCACCCTTAGAGTCTGGGAGGACATCCTCAGAATGTAATCTGCACAACGGGAAGAGTTTTAAGAGGAATACTTCTGCACTCTTGAGAAGGGAGAATCCTGATTATAGTTTACCTTAGAATAAGGGCCCCTTAGGGTAGTGGCTCGGAGAAGGAGGGAAAGAAGCAGAGAAATGAATGGGCAAAGGAGCCAGAGGAGAGAGGGGATCTCCCACAGAGAGATAGAGTTCCCTATTTGATACAGGAAGTAGTGTATCCTCCCAAACCCCGTCCCCTGAGGAGCTCAAGGACAGACAGGCTGAGAGGGGCCTGAGGCTGCAGCTGGCCCAGCTGGCTGGAGAGGAGAGAAAAACTGAGTCTGAGGGAGCCGTGGAGGAGAAAAGGGTCTTGTTGGCTCATGAAGTGACTGTCAAAAAGGTGGTCTTAAGTGCAAGTAGCTGTTAGAGTCTAGCAAAAATGGTGTGGGCAAAACTACTGTGTGCAGTGCAGACAAAAGAGTCCATATACCCAGAGATTTGGTGCCTGACAGTAAGGAGGGGGTGCGATATAAACAGGTTGTTTCAGGCATATGAAGTAGCTCTAGAGTTACAGAGGATCTCTGAGGAGGATTGAGGAGCTTGCTTTTGGAGTCATATTCCTGGTGATGGAAAGGACACCCTACTGGCCCTAGAAAATGGGAAGAGGTTGAGGTATCCCATCATGTAGGAGGCCCTTGTCAGTAAGTATGACTTCACCCCAGAGGAGTGCAAGTTGACATACAGGGGCAGTCAGAAACTGTGTCACCAGTCCTGGGAGGAGCTTGAGGGGTACTTTTGAAATGTTTGTAAAAAGTACTGTTGTTTTTTTAAGAAGGTTTTTCTTACAGTTTTATACTTTTTCTTTTTTTCAAAGAGAAATGGGAAGAAGGAACTAGCTTCAGACTGTGAAAAACGAGAAGGTTCAACAGAGAGCAAAGAAAATAATTAAATATTTCTGCTGACAGTACTTTCCACATCTATGTGATTGGAAACGCAGTCCATGCCGCTTTATCCTTTTTCCAGTGTCTTTTGGAATGCTACATGGAATATACCGTTCTTTGAAAGAAAGTACAGATTCATCTGTATCTGTTCCAAATGTAGATCCATCTTTTACCCAGAAAAGCATATGAATATGACGAGCACCTCTTGCTTAGTACTCTTTTTGAGAAAGAAATCAATAATTTCTCCAAGAAGTGGATTTTGGGGCAAATGCATCAAGCTATTTGCGATCGCAAACAGTGCGAATCGCAAAAAAAGACAATTTGCGATCGCAAAATAGCCCTTAGCAATGCATCATCAAAAATCGCAAAATATCCTCTGTAATTGCAATTTTTGCGAATACCTATTTTGCGATTCACAAAACAGCGAATCTCTATTAGCGATTCGCTAATTCTGCCTCGCAAAGCTCTGCATGACAATTCGCAAATTGCAAATAAATAGGGAATCGCAATTTTGCACTTGCAAAAATACCACCAAATCCATTCAGGTGGTAACCAGGTGCAATCAATCAAATCAGGTGGGTACCATTGGCAAATGATATAAACAGGCCCAGAAGGCCTCAGAATGTTTCACAATGGCAATGCTCTACGTCATGGCGAGGAGGATGAGGCTATGAGCAGCAGCACAGAGAAGAAGGAGGATACAGGAGCGCATTTTTAGAGTACGCGCTACTTTGTTGGGGCAGATAGAGGAAGAGATCTATGACAAGTATAGGTTAAATGCAGACATGATCTATGATCTGATAGCTGAATTAGATCCCCTACTGTAGCATCAGACTCGTAGGACACATGCCATCCCCACTCATGTGCAGGTCCTATGTTCACTGCACCTCCTAGCGTCAGGTAGCTTCCAGGGTGTAATAGCTGCAGCTGGAGGTGTGTCACAAAGTGCCCTATCGCGCTTTTTCAATCCATTCCTTGACACCATGTTGACCAGGATACACCACCACATAAGCTTTCCATCAACCCCACAGGAATTGCAGCAAACAAAAATAGATTTCTATCAGCCCAATTTCCCCAAGTAATCGGTTGCATTGATGGGACACATGTAGCCATTTGTTCCCCCTCAGTGAATGAGTACATTTACAGGAACAGAAAATCATACTATTCACTGAATATACAAGTAATTTGCAATTCCAAACACATCATAAGAGACATAGTGGCAAGATTCCCTGGCAGTACACATGACTCATACATATTCAGACACAGTGGCATACACACTCGTCTCCTTGGGGGTGAATTCGGCGAAGGATACCTGCTTGGTAAACAATTGTTACAATGTCTTGCATACTCTGGGCACATGGTGATACATAGCAGTGAGTAATCTGTTGCTCTCAACCCTGTAGGTGACAGCGCATATGCTATGCGCTCTTACATTCTGACGCCATACCTCAACCCAAGTACCCCAAGTGAGCAGTGTTACAACGCAGTGCACATCACCACCCGCAATGTTGTAGAGCACATCTTTTGCCTACTGAAAAGTAGGTTCCGCTGCCTCCACATGACTGGCGGTGCATTGCAGTACCGACCAGATACCTGCTGCACAATTGTGGCCAGTTGTGTTTAATTACACTATTAAAAACTTTATATATTTTACATTAAGTACATATGTGTTTTTTTAATGTTTTTAAAGTATATTTATAAAAAAAGAATGTCTCCCATTCAAAACAAAATATTTAGAAAACAAAATAAATTGTAGTACACCTACAAATCAACTAAACAAAACTAAACATTACAGGGACATAACACTTTATAAATAAAATTTGAAAAACCTTAGAAATTCACTGAAAAAAACAAAGGTTACAGGGACGTTATCGTTAGGAAATAGTATTAAAAAAACTTTAGAAATTCACAGAAAAAAACAAAGGTTACAGGGATGTTATAGTTAGGCTCAGGTTTCACTTGTACAAAACCATTGAAATTCAGCAGTTATAGTTAGCTGAGGTAACTATGACTTACGCCCCGTCATCAGTGATGTCATCAGTGATGTCACTGACCATGTCATGAGTGATGTAATATGTGAGGTCATAAGCAGTGCATTGCGAGGGTATAAGTTATAGTTAGCTCAGGTAACTCTAACTGCTGAACTTCAGTAGTTTTGTACGAGTGAAATCTGAGCCTAACTATAACGTCCCTGTAACTTTAGTTTTTTTCAGTGAATATATATATATATTTATTTACACTGTCAGTCAAGAGGTGTGCCTACTCCTCCACAGGCCAGCACAAAACCCGACTTAGGGCCTTATTCAGAGATTCAGAGTGTGGTGGACAGGTATTCCATCTCAAACATAGCGGTCGCCCGTCCGCCATATTACAAGGCATTGTATTCAATGACACTTATATGATGAAGAGAGGGACATCCAGGTTTGTGAGGAAGTCCCTGTCCACCAGTCTCTAAATAAGGGCTTTAGCACCAAACAGTGTGAGTCTCCATGAGCAAGGAAAGCTATATCAACAAAACATCAATACATAATTGTTATGAGATGTAAATAATACATTTCTGCATTCTGTTTCTACGAGATAGAATATCTCATTTTCAGTGTACTCATATGTGTATTGTATTATTTTCTTATATCCTAAATTTTGTTCGGCCTTGTTTATCACAGATAGACAGCCTTGCCATTACCTGCATTACTTCGAGTTTTAGTATTGGCCTGAGATCTTCATCTGTACCCAGAGCCACCTGGCATTATGATCTTTATGAACCATCTGTATCTCGCACTGGAGATTCTTGGTTACTAAAATAGCCACCCCTCTAACAGCTGCATTATAGGAAGCATAGAATTCATATTGAATATAACCAGGTGGTCTATCTATAGGGAAGCCCTCCTTATAGTGTGTCTCTTGAATGAGCATTATATCGGCCTGTATAGCTCTGAACCAAGCCATCATAGATCGTCTTTTAATTTTGTTATTGAAGCCGTTAACATTGCAGGACACAACATGTAACTTTTTAGTAAACATTCTTTTTCCTTTTTCTCCCTTTTCAATGAGAACTGTCTAATAGTAGAGCAAAAAACAACAAATAATTTTTCATTGGTCTTTGAGCTTCTATACAAATGTTGCTTAAAGTCGTTAACATTGCAGGACACAACATATAACCTTTTAAAAAACATTCTCTTTTTTTTTTTTCATTTTTCTTCCTCTTCCCTTCCTTTCCACCTTGTACAATAAAAGGCTGTCTAATAGTAAAGCAAGAAGCAACAGAAAATGTTTCATTGGTCTTTTGAGCTTTTATACAAATGCTACATTTTCTTTTCTTTCCCGTGACCCTACCACCCTCCCCTCCCAACCCACTGAAGTGACCCCCACCCCACCAACCCTCAGGCCCCCTTGACCTTGGAACCCCTGCCCGTCTAGGGATCCCTGGGTGCCCCCTCCCTTCATAAGTGATCCTCCTCCCCCTCCCTCCGTGACCCTATCCACCCCCTTCTTCTCCCTAAGTTGGGGTGCAATGACATGGCACCCAAGGCGATTGGGCGGACGGCTAACATTCTTCAAAAAAAAAAGGGAAGGGGAAAAAAAGAGGAGAGAGAGAAAAAAAAAAAAAAGAGAAAAGAAAAAAAAAAAAAAGAAAGAAGAGAAAGCCTATTTAAATCTACTCCTGTCGAAAGCCATCTATAGCTCGAGAAAACAAGAAGTAGAAAACATTAACATTAACCCTTATTCACTTCCCCTGCATGTCTAGATCCACTACTGTCTATAACCATCTATAGATCAGAGAGGAGAGAAAAAGCAGAAAAGACTGGAAACAAAAAGCACTAGCCCTTATTTTCATCCCCTACATGTTGTAGGGACCGTAGGAACTCCTGAGCTGTTTCAACCGATTGGAAAATCCTGACACGCCCTTTATTTAAAACTTTCAGTTTAGATTGCTGGATTATACCCGCTGGGCCCCTAACTGTTGAAAGGAATTAATCATGCCTCTAAACCTCTTTTCTTCTCCGTGCTGAGAAGGCTGACATATCTGAAAAAATGTTGAATGAAAAGTTATCAGAGGTCTGAAATCCTTTCTCTTGAATGGCACGCGCCAGAATCTTGTCTTTAATTCTGAAGTCACCAAAATTTGCAATGATAGTTCTTGGGTATTTAGCGTTAGGATACTGAACCGCCGGGACACGGTGAGCTCTGGTGATAGTAAAATCGGTCCCTTCAGTTGCCATTTCAGGACAGATATATTTAGAGATAAGATCCAAAACAACTTCCACCACAGGTCGGCCATTTTCACTGCCCTCAGGGACTCCTAGAAAGCGAAGATTACATCTTCGTGATCGATTTTCTGCGTCATCCACTTTAATTTGGAGGCTGATAAGTTCGGATTGCAATTTTGAGATCTGACTTGTCTGTTCAGGCATATTATCTTCAAGATCTGACACCCGTTGTTCTATATCGGTGGTACGTGATGCTAGTTGCTGGATGTCAGAATGTATCGACCCCAGCTGAGATTCGATTTTCTTTTGTGCTTCCCCTTGAGAAATTTGCATATTCTGAAGTTCTGTCAATATCTGCTGCAGTAAAACCTGTGACGTAGCCTCCACTGCTCCTGGATTTTCCAGCGTCATAGATTGAACAGTCGCTGGACTTAAGGAAATCTCCTCTGTTGGGGTTTCACCTGGAGCTTCAATAGAAGTAGTGAAAGGAGAAGTACTGGGGAGCTCAACTATTGATTCCTCCCCCAAGAAGCCTGCTGCATGATTGTCGAGAGTAAGACCTTGTTTCAACACTGTAGAGTTGGCAATGTTTGAATGAGTCTTCATGCCAATACCTGCAAATAACGAATAAGTTCCCTGTTGCATCTCTCTTGGGGGCAATTTCATTACAGGTATGACATTTAATGCCGATGCGCTGGCTTCTAGACTTGGAGGAGAGTCCTGATCTGCTACAAGTGGAGGATCAAAAGGCTTTTAGTAGCTGTAAGACTCAGGACGCTGCTAAATTGTGAGCCTCCTGCTCACCGGGTTTCTTGGAGAACAAGTTCTCTTGGGGCGAGACATATTTAGATTTCCCGTTTGACAATCCGGAGTCCATCTCTTTTATGGATGTAGTTCTACTGCGGTTCTTTGCGGCCCGTGTAGAATTGGCCACTAGTCGGGGTTTAATAGTACTCTCTCGAGAGATTCTTTTCATGACTTTTTGTTGAAACACTGGAAGAGGACAGCCTCAGGGGAGGGATGAGCCAGAGCCTAGCTATGCTATCTCCGCGTCCACTGCCCTAACGGCTATCCCCCATATATTACTTTCACAATAGCAGTGAACCAATTAGATTTAAATTTAGAAAGTCTTCAAAAAAAGGGAGACCGGGAAATAAAGTCAAGGCTGAGGAAAAATACCTGGGGTGCCTGAAAAATTCTCCAAATCTCCTGATCAGCAATATTGCCGTGCGAGAGGAATTGCCAACTGCTATTCCCAGGGAAGCCAGTAGAGCAGAAATATAGTGCAAGAAGCAGCAGTTCACTGAATAGTGATCGTCCCGTTCTATTTCCTGCCTCCTGCCGTTCCAGCTGCAGACTTCTTTCGAAAGCAAGACCTCAGTCCAAGCCCTCTCCCCGAGGCTAGGAGCAAGTATACTGCAACTATGTAGCAATGAAACACCACCACAAATCCGTCCCTTATCTCAAGCGCCACGTAAGTCCAGCACGAGGGAAAGACCTGTTTTCCTTTTAATGCCAGCCTCTAATTAGTGCGCTGCAATATTGTAGCATTCCCCACAAACTTGCCGTGCATCGAGACGCCGCGGGGGAAAAGAAGTCAATCCCGCTCCTCCTTTCAAACCAGCAAAGAGCGGAATTCCATAAGCCGCCCAGTCCACCTTTCCTCGCCTCTCTTTCACTCGCAGAGCTTAACGAGGTGTAACGACATACCGCAAGGGAGAGAAATCAGATCCGTTCCTCCTTCCAAGCCAGCAAAGAGCAGACTGCCGTCAGCCGCCCAACCCGCCTTGCCTTCACTCGCGGAGCATGATGGGAGCTCCTATGCACTTTTTAACTTTGTGAGCTACTATGGCCCCATCGAGGACTCCCCAGCATCCCTGCAGTCCCTGTATGATTTTGCAACTAATCAGTCCGGGTATTTGGTACTGGGGGGTGATTTCAATCTACTGATTAATCCAGCTATAGATTGTTCTCGGGCTAATAAAACACAAACCAAGCCTAAGTCTAAAAGGCTATATCAAGATCTTTTAAGGGACTTTGCACTAGTAGATTGCTGGAGAAATGAATACCCAGATAAAAGGCAGTATACTTGCCATTCAGGAAGATTTCATTCCTCTTCTCGGATTGACTTCTTTTTGATTTCACATACTCTTTTAAAAACTGAATCTGAGATTTATGAAAATCCTTTTTCGGATCATGCCTTGATTACTGTGAAATTTGAAGTTAAAATTCAATCAAAAATCAGGCCTAGATGGGTATTTGATAAGTCCCTCCTTGTTGATGAACATTGGGTTTCATACATGCGCGTGTCGCTTGAGGAGTTTCTGAAACTAAACATTAACACCGCCTCTACGTTTAATGTCTGGAATTCCTTAAAAGCTTTCTTTCGAGGTGAGGTGATTGCATACTTGGCCTTCAAAAGGAAAAAAGAAAATATTCAAAGACTCCAATTGGAGAAGGAGCTAAGTAGTGCAACAGCAGAATATCTTGCTATGCCATCACAAGTAGGTAAAACTAAACTTGCTGGTGCCAAGTCCAATCTACAAGAATGTTTTGTAGCTAAAGAAATTCTGCATCATGATTCAGTACTACAGAAAAGATACGAGGAGAGCGATCATATAGGTAGATTCTTAGCTTGGTCCACTAAAAAGAGATCAAATACTAATTACATAAAAAAAATAGTAGACCCGATTACTTTATGTCCTTCGTCTCTCCCTTCGGAAATCTCTGAAGTTTTTCTTAATCATTATAAAGACCTTTATACCGAAACACATAATACTACCTCTGAGGTTGCTTTAGCTTGGCTAGATAAGATAAACATCCCTATATTATCGCCCGAGTTTCAAGAGCTTTTGAGCTCAGCTATCTCTCTGGACGAAGTCATACAGGCAATAAACTCATCTCCTGCAGCCAAGGCCTGTGGCCCAGATGGAATCCCTTCCGAGATTTATAAGATCTTTTCACCCCAACTGTCTGTTTTCTTAAAAACGGTATTTAATGGAATTCTTGAAGGGGATCCAATTCCAGATAACTTTACTCAAGCTACAGTAATAAGTTTCGTTAAAAAGGGAAACCAGAAGATGAGACTAATTCGTATAGGCCCATTAGTTTATTAAATTCCAACTACAAAATTTTTACTAAAATTCTTGCAAATCGACTTGCGCAGGCTGCCCCTTCACTTATCCATCATGATCAGAATGGCTTTCTTAAAAACAGATTTTTGGCTTCCAACACTCATTATTTGGTGCAGGCAATTGATTACTTATATGCTAATAAAATCAAGGCGGCTATAATAATGCTCGATGCCGAAAAAGCATTCGACAGAGTACAATGGCAGGTCTTATTTACAATCTTAAACAAATTTGCGATCCCTAGTGTATTCTGTCAGGTGGTGAAAAATCTATATCACAATGCTAAAGCGTCCATAATTATCAATGGGAACAACGCAGGCACAATCTCCATCAGTCGGGGGACCTGTCAAGGCTGCCCCCTCTCCCTGTTCTGTTCTCTTTATTTATCGAGCCTTTAGCATGTGCTATTCGGCAGGATCAAACTATCACCGCTCCCCTACCGGGCTCCGGCAAAACTTAAATTATTCGCCGACGATATGGCACTTTATTTAACAGCTGATAGGGATAATATATTGAGGACCTTAGATAAAATTAAGGAGTTTACTAATATCGGAGGATATAAAATAAATCATGCCAAATCAGAGGTGCTTCTTTTTAATAGTTCTGTGGATATTTTGCCCTCGCTATGCGGGACCATTATATAGCCACCAAGCCTATAAGATACTTAGGGATCTTTGTGACTACTAGATTGGAGGACCTTTATCCATTAAATTTCATCTCTACTTTAAATAAAACACGTAACCTCTTGAAACAATGGGAACATTTTCCCATTTCAATTATGGGGCGGGTAGCTCTCATTAAGATGAACATCCTTCCATTATTTTTATTTCTTTTCTCTAATTTAATGATTAAAATTCCTAAATCCTTTTTGATTCCGTTCAGTCCGAATTTAGACGTTTTATTTGGTCTGCACAAAAACCGAGGCTAAAACTGCAAATTCCACAATTAGAAGCAGAGGAGGGAGGATTAGCCTTGCCGGATTTGCAGCTATATTATTACGCCTCAATTCTTAATTGGCTAAACTACAATAACTCAGAGGAACTGATCGATGCCAATTTTTTCTCACAACCATGCTCAAGGAATTAGAGGTAGATCTTGCTCCTTTTTACGTTTACCCAAACTCCCCAAAAAACGCGCTATAAGATCCCTAGGACGATTATTTTGCTTTCTCAGAGAATATGGGAAATATATGATATCCCATGGCTTCATCCCCAGATGAAATTAAAAGAATGCATCTCCCAGGGGCTGCAATGGTCTCATCAGAACTGCGCTCAGTGGGGAACACTGGGGTTTCTTACCCTTCAAGACTTTTATAGAAATGAAAGATTTCTCACCTGGCAACAAGTACTAAACCTTAATAGTAGTATAAGCAGTCTCCTGGTGTTCAGCTTTGCACGGGTTAAGCAGTTCTGCGAAGGTCTAACCTTCAAGAAAGACTGTCCTGGCGTTACTTTGGGGAAGGCTCATTTTGTTTCTAAAATTAAGGGGATAGGCAACTGGTATAAATTATTTAAGTCAGTGGAGAATAAACAGGCAATCTTCAATCATCTAGAGAAGATTAGCTCAACTACTGGTTGCATTTTCAATTTGCAACAATGGCAGAGCTACAACAAAATGAGCTACAAAGCAGTTAGGGCGGCCAATCTAAGAAGAATTGCATGGTTTAGCAAATGGATGATTTACTACACTCCTGATCGACTTCACAAAATGTTCCCCACGGTTGATCCTAGCTGCTTTAGATGCGGATTTACAACTGGGGATTGGCTTCACGTGGGGTTTACATGTAGCTACTTAAAACATTTTTGGCAAGATATTTTCTCTGAAATTAGTAAAAATTGGAAATCGACCTTCCTCCTAGTCCTCTATCTGCCCTCTTTGGTGGATCAGAGATGAGCAAAGACCTGACCTTTGGCCAACGTCAATTTATCTTTATTGCAACACTAATTGCAAGATCTCTTATCCTTGCAAATTGAAATCCCAAGTAGTTCCAACGGTCCATCAATGGATTATAAAAATGCAAAGAGTTTTTAAACGAGAGACATTATATGCTAAAAGACTGGGTTCTTTTGCTAAACTCGATAGAATTTGGCGATTTTGGAATGAAAGCACTTCTGTAATTAATTTATAATTATGTGCTATTCTATTATAATTTTACTTTAAAATTATTATAAGTTTTATAAATATAAATTTGGAACTATTTACATTTAACAGGTTTTGTGCTTCTTAGTATATTACAAATTCTTGAATTGTTTTTCTCTTTCTTGTGTCTGGGAATTGTGTAAATATAAATGTTTGTAACATTTTGAATGACGGTTTTTTTTTTTAAAGTTAAAATGGCTTATTTTGTAAAGTATACTTTTGCTACAAATAAAAAAAGAGTTTTAGTATTGGCAAAGGGTGGCGAAAATAAACTCGTGCATATGGACCTACACTATACAAAATAGTATTATCCAGGTCTCGTGCATCAGGGTAATAATGCATCCTCTTCAGGGATTTGTGCTGGTCTCATGGACACAGGTTCAAATCCTAATGGTTCTTCTCAGGCTTTCATCCCTCCACTGGAAACTTTAATGAGGATAACAACCAACTACTGTTTGCTTCGAAGACACAATTCAAATTAAATGTCTCTTCCTGGAAATAATGTGCTATTGAGAGGAGCAGATGGACTAGACAAACTCATGGTGAGGTTATATGCAGCTCTTAAGATCGTATGAAGGCCTATCTGACCGTAGTACCAAGCAATTGGAAGAGAGCTCCTTTGTTTAGATTTAGAGCAGGCACAATCAGACACATTCTGTGTTTCCCTCTTGGGCAATACATTAGCAATAGTGTCTGTTCATGTCACTAAGATATTTTAGACGAATCTCTTTTGCATTTTATCTTTTTTTGTAAATCTTATGCTGCCATTACGAGACAATGTTAGAACCATTTTTTAAAAATCTAAAATTTGCCAAGTGCAAAATTGCACTTGGTTCTCTACACTTATTGTATGATGAGGAGGCATGTTTTAGGGTGGGGTCATTTGTGAGATCTGCTGTACATTGTCACAACTGCATACTGTTTTAATTGTTACCTGTTTTGTGTGTTTATTTACCAATGAGATTTATTGATTGTACGTATCTGTTTATTTGCTTTTATAAGTGTCTTTGGCACTCAAATAAAATTACTGATTGATTGATTGTAGTGGATAACAATAAACATTTGTTCTCTGTGAACAGTATAAAGAGATCCCCTGGGGTGACTATGCGCTCTATGGCACATAATGAAGTGCAGGAAAAGCTGAAGATACTTCACTGAAAGGAACAATCTTATTCTAACCTCAAAAGTCAGAGGAGATGTAACTTTTCACGAGGAAGATGAGTATGAGATAAAGAATAACATTACTCAGCCTCATAACATCTTACACGAGCTTTACTTCATTCTACTGTGTATGTGAGTGATTGTGGTGAGGAATCTCTGAGTGAGGTCACATTAATTACTATTGCGGCATTAGCACATTTTCTTGTGAATCATCCAACCACTCTCTTTGTTGAAGGGGATAGGCGTACACTGCGGTCAGATTAGCTGTCAAATATTTTCCATGTGTTGGTTTTAAACTAATTATATTGTGCCTACCGTGTACAAAGCCTGAAAAAATGAAGTGACATATTAATTATCCAAATTGTATAACTGAATTTGAATCACGCTGAATTAGTTTGCAAAACCGCATGCAGGATTTCAAGTGACATCACTTAGGGGTAAGGCTAAATTTATGCTATCGTGTTACTAGATTACCTTTATTTCAGATGAATTCCCTTCTAAGGTCATTTGCCACATTTTTGGTTTGCACCATCCTATATTTCGCTTATATATATGTAGGGAAGCCATTGACTTAACTTGTGGAATGCCATTTTCCACGCAGTCATGGAGGCTCAACTGCTACCACCAGTGGCAACCAGACAAACTAAATAAGACTGAAAAATTAACAGCAGCAGTGGTATTATGTAAGGATGAACACATCTTGGAATTTCAAGAAACATGTTTTAATATAATTTGTATTAAATTTCAGTTATAAAAAGCAACATACATCATTTATTCAACATCCACCAGTAGATCATACCGTGCCAAAATGAGGCTTGTGGGACCACTGACGTGTAGTGAGTATGCACCCATGATTCTTTCTGCTGACTACTTGTGAGCAACCTACCGAAAGATAGTTTGTCTAAATGAAAAGGCTTAACTTAATACTTTAAACAATGCTGAAACACGCCAACATCTTTGTTTTTTTTTTGTTTAATTGCTTTTATTCTTGTGCAAAACAAATTCTGAATTTTCTTTGTCCCAATTGATGGGTCCTTTTTGGTCCTATTTTCCAATCAATTGGAATTAATTGACTGTCATTCAGAAGTGTAGAAGACAGCCATCAGCAACCGGGGCATTGTGTTTTCAAAAATATTATGATTGCGTGAATGGGTTAAAGAAATATCATAAAGTAGAACTCTAGGCTTCAGAAGTCCATCATTCAGGTGTGAGGGCCCCACTGAAGTACTTCCTGCAGCCTTAAAGTCTTCAGATACTCATAGTACACATAGGAGGAAGGGTCCAGATGTACTCTGGTTTCTGTGGATTAACTGGGATTTAAGCTTTTTCTGACTCTCTTGATCAGAATTATATAATTATCCCTCAAGTACCGAATGACCTAATGGTGCCTTTTATGTTTAATGTGTTTTATTTTTAACTTGCAGTTGCTTTATCAACCTATGTAAACGTTTAACAATAAAAGTAAGGTTCTCTATTAGCCAAGGTTCTGGTGAGTGCATTAATTGTATCGTATGTCTATGCCCTCTGCTACATAAGCCATACACAGAATAAAGTACTATTAGCCTTTTATTTTTATGACATTTCATAAATTTGATGTAGCGCGAGTTTAGAAATCATAATACACGACAAATTTGCGAACTAATGATAAGATAAGAAAAGCTGAAAGTACACTTTGCACACGTTAGAGACAGTGACACATGAAATAGAGACATGTGTACTAGGAACACTGTAAACCTGTGCTTTAAAACGTGAGATGAAGAAAACATATATACAAAATAATACTGATACATATAAACAAGTAGTATTAATGAATTTCTAATGAACGTTGTTTATTAACGTATATTGATGAGAATATGCTATTAATAAAGTGGTCTAGTGCTACCAATGGCTATTGCTAGAATGCACTATTTAGAAAAATCGGTGCAAATTTGTGTAGAAACTAGGTAGGAGCTTGGAACTTTACATATTGGTACTAGAGAACCTATGGTTTATGAAAAACTAAAAACAATTTTGCAGTATGGATTGAGAAAATTATACATTTATATCAACGTTTATTAAGAATTAATTAAGTCCAATGAGTAAAAAATAGAAGATTTATTTTCAGCACGGCAATAAGGCATCCACCTAGGATGGTGTCCAGGTGCAACTGACCCATCCTAGTGGAACCGTACATCATGAGCATTCCAGCAGGAACGTGGAACACATATGAAAATATACAATGCGCATGCAGTTAAAGCAACAGAGCAAAATACATGAAACAGTACATTCATCCTAGGATATTCCATTAGTAGAATGCAACACATCCCCCTCAATAGGAAAACAAAGGAAGGAAAAGGTTAAACAAAGTCATTGAACAATTTGGGAACACTTCTAACACGAGTGTTAGTTTTAACTCTTGAAGCAACAGATTCACAACAATGTTCGCTATTTCGGTTACTCTCTTGGTGATCAATATATTTATGATCAGCAATACCTGGAAGAAACTGAACAGGACATTTGGCAACTTTCCTAGTGTTCCATACTTTACCATCCTGGGTGACTATAGTGTTGTTAAAAACTTTCTTGACTTTAATGGCTTTTCCATATTTATTGGCACCTTTATTTAGAAAACCAGGGGGCATATTAGCAAGACCCACGTTAAAATTATTGCCGTTTTAGCGGCAGGAAACTGCCGCTAAAACGGCGATAATGGGCTTGCTAATATGCGTTATGGAATTCAATAGAAGCTCAGGTTAGATGTCCTGCACATTTAACCTGGGCTTCTATTGAATTCCATAACGCATATTAGCAAGTCCATTATCGCCGCTTTAGCGGCAGTTTCCTGCCGCTAAAACGGCGATAATTTTAACGTGGGTCTTGCTAATAGGCCCCCAGGTTTTAAAATTCTAACCCAATCACCAACACAGAAACCATGTTCCCTTGTTCTCCACTTATTGTTGTACCATATTTTGGTTTTGTTTTGTTTATTTTCCACTCTCCTCGCAGTATCATGTACACATTCTTTTTCTTGCAAAAAGTACTTGTATTTTTCCCTGAACCACCAGGGACAAACACTGGATGCCGTATTTCTGCCTTTGAGTAACTTAAAGGGACTAACTTCAGTCGTAGAATGTGGGGTAATACGATACACCCACAAAAGTTCCCTAAGAGCACTCAACCAATTTCCTCCTTGTTTGAGTGAATCAGAGACAAAACTCTTAAGAACACGGTTAAACCGCTCAACTTGACCATTCTCATGTGGTCCATAAAGTGAAGTGAGCACGTGTTTAATACCACAAACTTTGAGAAAATTCTCCATTTCAGACGATGTAAGTTGTACCCCATTGTCAGAAACAAGGGTAGAGGGACAACCTTCACGTGCAAATACTTCTTTAAAGAAATTGACAACAGCACTAGCGGTGGCTTTTGGCACAAACTTCACTTCAGGCCATTTCGAATGGTAGTCTATCATGACCAAAGCAAAACGTGAACTCTCAGGTAACATACTAAAAGGACCTGAAATGTCAAAAGCAACTTTTTGCCATGGCTCCTCGGGCCATTTGACAGTCTTAAGAGGAGGAATATGTACCTTTAACATTTTTTCACTGGAAAAACATTCATGGCATTCCCTAACTGTTCAATCAATGAACCTGTCCATACCAGGCCACCAAAAGTAGGTTCTGATTAAACGCTTCATAGCAGATATACCTGGGTGTGTTTTGTGTGCTAACTTAAGGATGATATCTTGAATACCTTTTGGGGAATGCATTTCCCTCCTTTAAAAATTAACTCACCTTCAATACATAGTTCCTCTGCGACATTGTAAAAAGACAATAAATCTGACCTCACATCCTTCTTCCTAGGCCAACCTTCCATCACAAACTTCTTGAGATCACACCACCTGTCATCATTCTCTTGACATCCCCTCCAATGTTGTTCTGTGATTTCCTGGTACTGTAAAGGAATGACGTCAGTAATTCCTAACACAAAATCCAATTCCTTAAGGACATTTATATTGTCAACATTATCACTGCAAGGTAGACGTGACAAAAAATCAGCAGTTACATTTTTCTTACCCGGTACATATTCAATTTTAAACTTATACTCCTGAAGTCTTGAAGCTAAGCAGGCAATTCTAGCAGTAGAGTTCCATCCTCCACCTGTGGAAAGAATATTTACTAGTGGTTTGTGATCTGTTCTGAGTAAAAATTTGCTACCCCACACGTAAATTCTGTAATGTTCAACTGCCCATACATATGCACGTAACTCTCTCTCAATTACTGCATACTTCCGCTCGGTCTCATTGAGGGTCCTTGAAGAAAAAGCTACATTCCATTCATTCCCATTCACACCATCTCTTTGGGATAAAACACTTCCTAGCCCATATAAACTGGCATCTACGCTTATAATACATTCTTTCTTCATGCGAAACGGTTTCAAGGTGGGGGCATTAATAATGTCCTTTTTTATAGCTTCAAAAGATATTTGTTGCTCATCAGTCCATTCATACTTAACACTCTGTCTTAATATAATAATTTCCTCAAAGGTTCCATCTTGGTAGCGAAATTTTCAACAAATTTACTGTAATACTCACACATACCAGAGAAAGACAGTAACTGCTCTTTGTTTATGGGAGCCGGGGCACTTTGGATCTCCTCAACATTGGATTTTTTTGGAATAAGGCCCTCACCAGACAAAGTATGCCCCAAATACTCAACTGAATGTTTAAATAGTTTACACTTGTGAGCCTTAAGGGTAAGACCACAATTTTCAAGTCTCTTACATACTTCATTTAGATGTAACTCATGTTCTGCTTCATTTTTTGAAAATATTAAGATGTCATCCTGAAAGCATTTGACATAAGTATCAATATCCCTAAAGATTTGAAACATTACTCTTTGAAAAACTGACGCCGCTGACGCCAGTCCGAATGGCATCCTAGTATATTGGAAAAGACCTTGTGGCGTGATGAATGCAGTAAATTTCTTTGACTCTTCAGTGAGCTCAATCTGGTGATACGCAGACCTTAGGTCAAGTGTGGAGAATATCTGCGCACCTTCTAATAATGAAACAACCTCATTGATATTAGGGAGGTGTGGCAATTTATCACAATGTTAGCATTTAATGCTCTCAAATCCACACACACATGGAGTTTTTGGTCAGGTTTGCGTACTAAAACGATGGGTGAAACCCATTCAGATGACTCAATAGGCTCAATGATACCCTCATTTGACAATTCATTAAGCATTTCCTTCAACTCATCCCTAATGTTGATAGGTACTCCTCTTAACTTTTGTTTAATAGGACTGGCATTTTCTTTCAAAACGATTCTGTGTGAGAAATTCTTCAATCTTCCCAATTTATCACAAAACACTTTGTTATATGTATTAACTAATTTGGTTTCTCTTCCTAAATTATCCACTTTTGTGTTTACTGTAGCGATATTGTACATTTCTTGTTCATTACAAAGAGAAACAGGATTTTCCGATCGTGGATTTAGGATTATGCCCAGTTTCCACTGGTCTCGCCAACCTAAAACATTTACTCATTTCACAGCAATATATAATTTGATATGAGCACATCTTCCTTTGAAATACAAAGGTACACGGAAAAAAACCTTCCATTACAATTTTTGAACCATCAAAACTTTCAGCATTAATGTCAGACTCTTGTAAATCATTATAATTGCATACATCTTGTAACTTTTCTTTAAAATATTGTGTAGTGATGATTGTCCAAGGTGATCCAGAATCCACCATAAGATCTAAATCAATACCTAAAACTTGAAACAAAGATTTTGGAGATTTCATGCAAATTTCCTTTTCCGGTCCTTTGTGTAAAATTGAAACAACAAAGCCTTTATTATGCTCTGGAATTTCTCTGATGCTGGTGACTTTGTTGGTCTCAGAAGTGCCATAATTAGTGTTCCGTGTTTGACTATTGTAGCGTTTATCTCTGCAAACGTTGCTGAAGTGACCCATTCTGCCACAAACTCTGCACTCTCTATTAATTGCAGGACACCCTTGGAAAGATGCCACATGAGATCTGCTTCCACATCTGTAACAAGTGTTATAGTTAAATGAACTATCATGTTTTTTACCAGTAGAGTTGTTGTAATTATATTTAGACGGAAATCTCCCTTGTGGGATAGCATTTTTCACATCTCCTTTCGATTTAACAACACAAATTTCTTCTTCGGTTGTAGATTTGTTGGAATTGGGTTTTACAACATCCATCCATTTCTCAGAAAGTTCCGTAGCTTTTGCAGTAGCAATAGCTTCCTCTAACTTAGGATCACCCATGACCCATAACTTTTCTTGAACCTTTTTGTTTTTGACATGTACAATAATTTGGTCACGGATCATTTCGTCTGTGATATTTCCAAAGTTACAATGTAGACTTAGGGCCATATGTATCAAGACTAATTGCGATCGCAAACGCAGAAATTCACAGAATTTCTGCGTTTTCGATCGCAATTTGGCCTAGTGCTATGTATGAAAGCACAACTGTCTCGCAATTAAGGAATCGCAAAATTTGCGATTCCTTATTTTGCTAATGCATTTAAGGAATCGCAAATTGCGATTCCTTAAATGGAATGTATGAAGCACCCAAGTTGTGCGAATATGGCATAAGGAATCGCAAATTACCACCAACTACAGGTTGGTGGTAATTTGCGATTTCTTTCAAAAATGCAAATTTTTGCATTTTTCAAAGTGGCATGTGGCGCACACACATGCCCTTAGGGCATGTATGTGCGCCACATGTGCACCCATGCTCATTTCAGGGGTGCAACAGGGTGTCCTTTTGACACCCTGGCACACTTGAAATTGCATTCTCAATTTGCGATTCTCTAATTGGGATTCGCAAATTGAGAATGTCTTCCCATTCATTCCTATGGGCCTTCTAGCCCATAGGAATGAATGGGGAGGTATTCCTTAATTGCGAATCGCAATTTGCGATTCGCAATTAAGGAATACGTAGGATTCGCAAAATTTATTGCAAATCCTACATACATAGCGTTTTGCGATTCTCAAATAGCGATTCTCAAAAATTCGCTATTTGAGAATCGCAAAACCTAACATTGATACATATGGCCCTTAATGATCTCAGGGCCGTTAAGAAATCATCAAATGACTCATCATCTTTTTGCGCCCTGGTGTAGAATTTAAATCTATTTACTGAGATATTAGACGTAGGTTTGAATCTCTTTTCCAATCTGGCTAGTGCTTCAACATATACATTCATATTATCGCCTTCTCCATTTCGTGGCGTACTCTGAGGTAAAGCTCTGAAAATTACCTGACCCTCAGAGCCCAGACTGTGAAGCAAGATACTTTTTTTTTCTTTCTGTGTCCATGCGCTCACCATCTATGGCCTTCATATAGGTAATAAACTCTTCCTTCCATCTATGCCATGGTATAGGTGGATCACCTTTATTTTGAAGAAACTTTGCAGGCGGTTCAAATTGCATTTTTGTAAGAGAATGAGACTAACAGTCAAATATTAACTTTCTTAAGAAACAACAACAACAAAAAATTGTATTGTAAACTTGTAGCAAGAGAGTCCAATATTTCTAATTATAATAAATAATGCATGTAGTATATAAAACAAAACTCACTTGTACCCAGAGTGGCTCAGTTGAAGTCCAAGTACGATATATGATGTTCAATTTGGATTTGAAAACTTCACTTATAAGTGTGCTAATGTTATCCCAATGTTGAGATGAACACACTAGAGGATGCACAGTAAACGTTATCTCTTTAAATTTCCTTATTTAGAATGAGTGGAGGGCGACTACACCCTAAACGCGCATGTTAGTGTGTCACATTCCTTATGAACACACTTCCCGATGCGCGGTGGATGTTGTCATGGAAACGATAAAATGGCCGCTGTGCACGTTGCACGCAGAGGTCTGCGCGGTGACGTCTGACGCTGATCTCACTGCGTGTTTATGGAATACCGTTCATCAGAGTTCCATGAGAACGAAGTATCCCAGGATAATGGGTGACGGAGGAGGATTCTGCGTCGTCAGGTAAGCAATAAAGCTCGTAGTTGAAAACTTTGAATGATGCGCTACACGTAGACGGCAAATCTCCACTCGCAAATCTCCACTCCACAAAAAAAATGGGAACACGAAGTTCGTCGTTAACTGGAAATGCCAATCCACTTAGTTGCAAAATACAATCCAAACATATGGTACAGCCAAAATATTCCAAAAGGTAAAATTTGAAAATCCGTGGGTAAAAAGGTACTCCGCTCCCGTGCTGAGGTTAGGCAGGAGTTTTAAATCTAGCTCGTCGCCAATATTAAGAATTAATTAAGTCCAATGAGTAAAAAATAGAAGATTTATCTTCAGCACGGCAATAAGGCATCCGCCTAGGATGGTGTTCAGGTGCAACTGACCCATCCTAGTGGAACCGTACATCATGAGCATTCCAGCAGGAACGTGGAACACATATGAAAATATACAATGTGCATGCAGTTAAAGCAACAGAGCAAAATACATGAAACAGTACATTCATCCTAGGATATTCCATTAGTAGAGTGCAACAACGTTGTGAAATTTTGTGGTAATAGGGCATTTCTAACGCTAGCTATTTCCATATGTTCTACATATTCCTTGTTTGAATTGATTTTATTTCATTATATTTGCTATTGATTTAAAGTTTATTTCATATAAATGTGTAATGCCAGTTTAAAGGCTTTTCAAAATGCTATTTCTAATACTGACCTTTCCCCTGTCCTAATACAATGGGCCTCTTCACAGCTAGTGAAATGTTGCTTTATCTGTTCTGTGCATGTGTAAACCTTGACATTCCTGAATGTTTCTTCTATGTTGTACGTGAATTATTCCTTTGGGAGCAGGATTGCAGCTGTTACTTTAGATAATTTCTTTGTATCTTTTGTAACTGATATGAGGCCTATGTGGACTCTTAGGGGCATATTTACCAGCCTCTATCGCCACAGGAAAGTCACTTTTAAGGATGTTCCTGTTGTGATAGGGGCTTCGCCTTATTTACAAGGCACAATGGTACAGTTTGGCAACAGGGGCGGCTGCTCTGTCTCCCTGAAAATCAGTGTCACTTTCATCAGGTGGGGAATTCTATAAAGGCATAATAAAAATCGGATGCTGAGCATGCTAAAACCCACTGGGTGACCGGTAGTATGGTGGCATACAGATGGCGAATCTGTTTATACTTTGCGGACTCAATTGGTGAAGTGTATTTGGATGAGGTATGTGTCAAGTGGTACAGGAGTTGTGATATTGAGGAGAGCAAAGCTTAACGCTAGGGTCTGAGAGCGTGTATGTGATATATTATGTTAGGTGTCCACAGTTTCCACACTGAGTAGCATTACTTGATATTAATAGCCCATTACACCTGGCTCCTCTTCCACAGAGTACGCACACGGACTGCACATATCCTGTGCTTTTCCTGATCTGCACCCATCTTGGAATCCTCCCTGTTGTGCCATTCAGAACCTTGCCAGCTTACCTCTACCCTTACATTGGGTAAGTTTCTCATTCCTATGTACCATCTCAGTGCAGTGATGTATCCCTAAGTTATGGGCCTGTTAATAACACGCAATCATTTTCTTACATGTATAGCGCCCAGCTGGGTCTCATGTAAGTATTGATTCCTTCACTACACTCACGGTGACACGCTCTTCTCACAAGGCTGCGCACAAGAGATCCTTCAGGTATTACATAAATAGCTCTCCCCATTTACGAGCACTACTGCTTCGTTATAACCGCATACTGATACCATCCCCCCATCTTTTTTGTAGGTGTCCCTACACTCCTAGGTCCTGAAGAGACCCTACATTGCACAAAGGGTCGAAACGCCGTCGACTGTTTACAAAAACGAACCATTAAACCAGCACTTATCATTGTATAAAGTGTGGTTAATACACTATATAATTTCCAATGGTCGTCTTGTTGATATATAGGAAACCTTGTACATATGTCACAAATATGTCACCCTTGTTTTAAGGTTCCCCAACAAAATTTCACTGGGACACTACTCACTACTGTTAAACTATTGTTTCAATATTTGTTTGTATTTTTGTTTCAAAAACTTCATAAATAACTGTTGAATTATAAATTCATAGTGTGTTGGGCTCCCTCTCCTTTTGACATCACATTAACCCGTTTTAATTGCCATTGAGCATCATTATATCAAAAGTACGTTGTCATTTGTCCACAGGAGCCATTGTTTCTGTTACCAATTTAGTACCCTGGTGCCACGTGAGTAGGGTTCCCTTGTTTTTTGTTCTCGACTTTTAGAAAGTTGGCATTTTCTTGTCCTAACCATTTGTTGCCAGCAGCCTGTTCCTGGGTCAAATGACTAGGTGTAGTTAGCCTTTGTGTATTCCTCCCAGATAGAATCACAATGGAGGGTCTGGGTGATGGCAGGATGGGCCATCTCTGGCAGAATGGGGGGTGGAGCTGTCACCTTCCTCACTTGCACTTTACAGGCACTGGCTCAGCTCACACACAAATGACTAAACACTAGCTTATTGCGCCACCAGACTGACTGGGACCAGTGCAGGATGGCAGGAAATTCAAGACACCTCTGTAGGGGGAAACTCTTAAGGCTTCTCCTACTTTAAAGTGGGACTGACCTTCTGTTCTGAGCTGCAGGGTCACAACAAGCTCTAGAGGCCTATATATACACGGTAGTAGTGGTAAATTATTCGCACCTCTTGAGATACACAAAGTAAATAGTGGGTACTAGTACAGATTCCTATAAATTTTTGGGAGCTCATGGGTTTGACAACACCCTACTACCAAAGGTGTTAGTTACAGTTATGGGCCAGAAGACCCAACCATCTACAAAATGACAATTCTTGTCAACCCAAGCACTCAAGCTGTATTGAAACAATTTAGAAGTTCAAACAAAGTAGTAATTAAAGTAGAGACATGTTTTATTCAGCACAAAAGGTATAGCGATGTTCATCTGTAAAATCCATTTCTTAACAGGTGCTTGCTTCAGAAAAACAGCCCTGCACAATCCATCTCTTAACAGGTGCTCATTTCAGTAAAACAGCCGGCACGTGTTTCGTCACCAACGCAACTTTTTCAAGGCTGTGAAGTTTACAACATAAAGAATGTACAGTTAAGGATATATTTTCAATTCACAGTTAATCAGATATAGAGTTATAGAAACTTGTAGAAAGAATTTGTAAAGAAAGGTCCAGAGAGGTGATGAATTTATGGACAAACCATAGTGCAAACATAATTCCCACGTCAATTAGACCCGGATACTAAGAATAGAAATAGTGCCTTGCCTTACTCCATATTTATGAGGCCATTCAAAGCCACGCAAAGTGGCTTTGTGTGGCCTCATAAATATGATTTGGTGGTTTGCGTCGCCGTTGCATCACAAAAAATGATGCAACGGCAGTGCAAGGGGCTCGTAAATATGCCCTGTTGTGTCTTTGGAGGATTTATTAAACTATGGCACCAAGCTTTAACTACATTTTCCATGATTCCTGATCTCTCAAGTCATTTCAGAATAGCAGCAGCCATCTTTGATGTTGAGCATAAGTCTCCTTCTCCTTCCTAGGCAATCAAGATATTTAGTTGTTGCAGCCAGGATCTTGCTATCTGAAACCCATAACAACCTGAGGAGAGTTGTTTCCACAGATGTTTTGAATTATAGAAAACATCACTATGTTCAAAGAAGTATTCTTTTTTTTATTAATTTTCCAGTACAGATATGAAAAATAAAGACAAGAAAAAAAGAAAAGAAAAAGAAAGCAAATAAAAATATAAAATAAACAATTAACATCACAGTGGCATAACATCATTAAATATACAGTGCAGTCATAAGAAGTTTGTACATCATTTTCGCATGTTACTGTGAGAGAACACACAGATACGATCAGGGCAAAGCATGTACAATAACTGTACATCACTCAGTCTAAGCTCTACTGATGGCAATACCTATCTTACATAGGGTATCAATCTATATCAATATCATCAGGGTAACCTTCAGTACCCATCATATGGAGAGGCCATTAGCCCATTCTGCTCCCTCAGGGTATCTCTGCATTGTCAGCTGCTTTTGCTGCTAAGTAGCTCTTATATAGACCCCAGAAACTTTTGGGCCGGTTCTGGGGGAGCAGCAGTTCACTGTATAACTCTGATTGTGTATTGCAGTAGACCATGTCTGCAGACCATTCAGCGACAGTAGGCATAGGCCAGTGGTTCCCAAACTGTGCACCGTGGCTCCCTGGGGAGCCGTGAAACCTAGCCAGGGGAGCCGCGCACCAAGCACTTTAATGCTGTTAATGTCGAAGGGTCTGTTGGCTTCAGTTGAACCAATTAGACTTAAACGCATGATGTCAATGATTTGTAAGTGACATGCCTAAAACTGTAAACGTAGTGCTTAATTGATGGCATGTCAAGGGAGATGACCTCCATATTTCACTGGATACCCACTTTCCAACACTCCCAAAGTAAGCGGAAGATGCCTGAATTATTTTGTTAGACTCGTTAATAGTTTTTTTTTTTTCCAAATGCATTTTACACCAATGAGAGTTATCAGGAAAGTACAGATGTCCTGTCTATTAAACACACTAAGTATTATTAAGTATTGACATTTGTACTTGAATCATAGGTACTTCCAGTACACATTTCTTTCAGTACACACACTTTTCCAGACAGGCCTGCTCTCTGCTTGAGCACAGGGAAGTAAAACACCATATACAGCATAATGCCAACATTTAAAAGCAAGAAAGAGGGACGTTTAAAAAAAATTAAATTAGAGGAATTTATTTTACTTTTATTGATTTTGAGGCAATTTAAGGGAGGAGACAGCAAAAATAAAGCTATATGTGGTTTAAAAAATCGTGAGTCACCCTGCTGAGACAGGTGTGTTGGCACGTATGACATGGGTAGAAATGGAAGTGCATGCAAATATTCTTCAAGCTCAAAAACACTTTGGCAATGGGACCTACATGCATAGGGGTGCTATCTAGCACTGTAAGTGGGATAAAAAAAAAGTTTGAGAGGGTACTCTAAAAAAGGCATGGGCAAAGAAGTGTAACTAGGAATATTTTATTAGAGGCGCCGCCTTAGTAATACGAAAAAACCCTGCGTATATGATTATAATACCATCATCATCTTCATCCCAATTATTTTCAGGGAGAAAAATGCAAGTACTCCCGAGGCTGGGCTTACATCCACCCCACCCTCCAAAAAAAGTAACAGTGTGGAGCCACGGGCAATGGCCAATGGGTCAAGGGAGCCGTGGGTCAAAAAAGTTTGGGAACCACTGGCGTAGGCCCTCGGGCCCACCTCATTGCCACTCTACGTTTTACTAGTAGGAGGCCCATGCCAATCAAATGCTGCACGTCTTTACCCAGCTTTTTCGTCCATCCTAACCGTGCCACTAGGGGGTCGTGTGCCAGCGGCGATTCCGCTATGTTGCTCAGTATGCGTAACACTGATTCACAAAATCTAGTGATCCCTGGGCATGACCAAGCAACATGCATAAACCCGGCCGGACTGAATTTACAGCGCTCATATTCTGCAGAGTCACGCAGCCCATATCTGCATAGCCTCTCATGAGTATAATATGTTCTGTTAAGATACTTGAAATGAACCAGGCGGTGCCTCCCGTTTAGTGAAACTTGTTGAGCCGCCTCGCAGCAATATCTCCAGGTGGCATCATCTATCATCACGCCCAAGTCAATCTGCCAAACTAGTCTGGCTCTGATGTAGTGGGTCCCGCGGTCCTGTTGTGTTATACTGTAGATGGTGGATACCATCTTACTGGGTGTGTCAGATCTTAATAGCAGTGAGAAGGCAGCTACCTCAGGAGGTTCCAGCATGTCCTCTCCTAGCATCTTCCGAAGTGCATGCCGTACTCTATAGTAGTGGAATCGCACCAGCCGCGTGTAGTGGTGGCCCTCTGCCTCAATTTCAGCCCACTCTCGCACCTTGCCGTCAGTGAAAAAATGCCCCATTGTAGTAATATTGACTGTTGCCAAAGCCCGGACCACCTCCCTCTCGCAGCATATTGAGAACCAGTAGCACCATTCCACTGGGGTCAGGGGGAATATAAGACAGCGCCCGCTTGTCGTTTGAGCATGTTCTGCCATGCGTGCGTAACTGAGTTAACTGAGTCTAAGACACCCGATCTCCTGGACAGAGCGTGAAACAGAATTCCTGGCAAGGGGGAGGGGGTCGCCGAGACTTTTTCTATTGGCAGGTCCGGAATGCCGACCTGCTCCTGGGCCCAGTAATATGCATGGGAACATTGCGCCACGCAGTAGTACAATTCCAAATCCGGAGCGCAGAGTCCTCCCATAGCGTAAGGCAGTGTGAGGATATCCCACTTAACTTGTGCGTGTTTCCCTGCCCATGCCAATTTCAGCAGTAGTGAACAGATAATTTGGAATATGTGGGGAGGAAGTACCATTGGTATATTTATAAACAGGAACCTGGGGAGCACCACCATCTTCATGAGGTATATGCGACCCATCGGGGACAATGGAAGACGGATCCATTTATCTACATCAGTTTCTAATTTTGCAATTGCCCTGTCGTAGTTTTAGCTTAAGACCAGCTCAGAGTTTGTGTGCACCTGGATCCCCAGATAGCGGACAGGGTCAGTTGTCCATATTAAAGGGAACTCCGGTTCTTTGAGCTTCATAGCTGCAGTGAGTGGGAAAATGGTGGACTTGGCCCAATTAATTTTAAGGCCGGAAAGGGCCCCATAGCTCAACACTTCGCGCAGGATAGGGGACAAATTAACCTGCGGATCTCTAACATACAGAAGTGTGTCGTCCACGTACGCCGACACAATTAGGTTATACCCCGGGAAGCAGATTCCCCTTTGTCCATGGTACTCTCTCAACGCGCAAGCCAGTAGCTTGGCCACGAGGGCATAAAGCAAGGGCGATAGTGGGCATCCCTGGCGTGAGCCCCTATATATCGCAATGGGCGCAGTTACCATATCTCCCACTCTAATCATGGCTGCGGGGGTATTGTACAGAACCAACACCAACTGTAAGAATACCTCTCCCACTCCTAGACTCCTCAATACTTCAAGCATGAAAGGCCACTCCACTGAGTCAAAAGCCTTCCCCTCGTCTAGAAAGACCGCAGCAGCTTTAACTTCCGGTTTAATGTGCTGTATGGCCCCAAACACAGTTCGCAGGTTGCAAGAAAGGTTGCGCCAGGCACAAAACCCATCTGTTCCGGACCCACCATGAGTGGGACAAGCAGCGCTAAGCTGTTAGCTAGGATCTTTGCAAATATCTTAGTATCCACATTAATAAGTGACAGAGACCTATAAGATAAACATTCATTAGGGGGTTTATTTGGCTTTAGGATTGTGACTATTAAAGCTTCCCTCATAGAGGGGGGCATTTTTCCTTCCTCACCCATTCCCTCAAATAGCATGACAAGGTGTGGAATGAGCAATTCCTTAAATTCTTTATAGAAGGAAACGGTAAGACCGTCCTGCCCAGGGGAACTACCCGCTCTCATTGTTTTGAGTGCCTCTGTTATCTCTTCAGCATCTAGTGGCCGCATTATATATTCCCTCTGCTCATCTGTCAGCCATGGCATATTGATATGCTCCAGATAGTCTTGGATTCCTGCCTCCTGCGCAGTCGTTCTGGCACTATAGAGGTCTGAGTAATACTGATGGAATCTGTCTGCTATTTTATCTGGATCTCTCAGCTGTTCACCACCCTCCGTTCTCAACTTGAACACACATTCTGGATTTCTCCTGCCTCTCAGCAATGCCACCAAAACTGCGTCCGGCCTCTCTCCTTCCCCATATGTTCTGGCAACAGCATACTTCCCCATATGTTTGACCTCATTGTCCGCTGCCTCATGGTATTCCTCCAGAGCCGATTTCAGGTAATCCGTTACCTGAGCATTCCCTCCCTTTAAAGCCTCTCTCCAGCTCCTTCAGTCTACCTTCCTAGCTGGCTAGCCTCCCTCTAACGGTGCAGAGGACTCCAGAGTGTTTCGACATTGCTATCCCTCGAATATAAACTTTGAATGTCTCCCATACAGTAGAGAAACGAGGAACGGATCCTATATTAATATCAAAGAAGCTTTCTATGGCCTCAGCCATTTCGGCCCTAAAGGCGCTATTAAGCAAGGAGGAAGGCGGGAACCGCCAGGCAAAAGGGCCTGGACCTTTCCCTGGGCACTCTATGTCCAGTACAATCGAGGAGTGATCTGAGAGGGAGCGGGGTGTATCACACAGTCTCTGATCTGGGGGGACATGTGTCTATACACGAACCAGTAATCAATTCTGGTGTGCAGGTTGTGGGGGGCTGAGTAGTGAGTGTATCCTCCCGCAGCAGGGGAGCGCGTTCGCCAAACGCCCAACATATTTAGCTGGATTGCAGCATCGATGATGGCTCTGGCTTCTGCTGAAGGGCACCGAGAGGGACCTCCAGAGCGATCCACTGTCGGGTCAAACACACAATTCAAGTCTCCTCCCCAAATTTGGGGTAAAGTGGAAATGTTTGTTAGTCGCTCAAACAGCTCCAGATAAAATTTAGGGTTATCATAGTTAGGGCCGTATATGTTGACCGTAATGAAGTCCACACCCTTTCCCCTGCACCTAGAAATAGCGAACCTGCCACCTGTGTCTGTTTCGAGCGCCTCCAACTTTATCCCCGATTTAGAGTTTAACCCAAGTGAGCACCCCCCCCTAGAATGCGTGGTAAACCCGCAGCATGTAAAAACCCATGTAGGCGCCTGCTGCTTAGCATTTTGCTGTCTGTAGGGAAATAAGACTCCTGCAGCAAAGCGACATCAATCCCATGTCTGGTAAGATACGCCACCACCTTCCGTAATTTCCGAAAATCGTTTAGGCCCCTAATATTCCATGTCATCAAACGAACCATATTGCTTGGCCTCTGTGATGTACCGATCTGGACCTACTAGTGCTACGCCAAGTAAGTCTTCAATGACTAAAAGCTCTGTATACATATTATATAATTCACATACACACTCTGCCTCTGTGAAAACTAAGATAACTTTAAATCCCCCAAAAGTCCCCCCCCCATCCCACGCTATACCAACCCCAACAGAGCATAGTCGGACTCCCTTCTCTTCCCCTCAACTTAAAGAACTTTCTTGGCTATGCGCCAAGCAGTGGGTGACATGCAGAGGCGGATGTTACCTGCTCACCGCCTAGGGCAACACAGATAGAAAAGGAGCAATGGTTAGTCGTAGCCATCTGCACATCATTTAACCCCATCGCCAGGCGCGTTGTTCGCTGAGCGCATACATAGATCAAAATATTTGCATTATCCCTCCCTCCGGCACCCCCCAGCAACGTCAGGGTAAGTCTGCAGTTTATAATAGCTATGCTAGTATGGAATGTCTTACTCAATGTGCACTACACTTAATTCACAAGAGTCTATGACGCACACTCCGTCAATAGTGGGGAGCAAGCGTCCGCATGTCCAATTGGGTGTACATCTATTTGCAAAACATGTTAGGCATACCTGTACGTACATTCTGCAGATAATTAAGTGTCCACTTCATTCTTGCTCCTCTGAGTCCTCTCCCACCGCCCCAGCCGTCCCCCCAGCGTCCCCCCCCCAGCCACCAGTCTTGTCATATTCCTTAAGGGCTTTCTGCAATGCCTTTGGATCAGTGAAGATTTTTAATTTCTCTCCAAAATTGACCCGTAGCCTAGCCGGGTACTGCATGGCGTACTCCAAGTTATTTTCACGGAGACGCCGCTTCAGGGGAGCAAACTGGCGCCTCGCTTCATGCACTCTGATGGTAAAGTCCAGAAAGAGTGATATCAAGGAGCCTTCAAATCGCAGTTCACGCTTCTCTCTGGCCTGTTTCAACACGGCGTCCCTATCTCTGTAGTTCAATAGCTTGGCTATTACAGGCCGGGGTGGAGTGCCAGGCGGAGGGCTGGGGCCCAGAGAGCGGTGAGCACGCTCCACTGCGAACATGTCAGAAAAAGAGTTTCGGTCCAGAAGTGACACCAGCAACTGTTCCGCAAACACTTCCATATTTCCATGGCTGTCGATTCAGGCAGTACAGTAATGCGAATGGTACTCCTCCTAGATCTCGCCTCCAGGTCCTCTGCCTTGTCTTGGAGGACGCTGAGTATCTTCCTATCTGTTTCTGGGCTCCATCAGTCTCCATCTGGGCTTCCTCCACCTCAGTAACACGTCTCTCCGCCATGTCCAACCCCTTGGCATGTTTGTCCAGTCTTTCCGACATGCGGTCCATACAATATGCTAAAGAGTCAATCTTGCCATCTATGGTGGGCAGGCTTTTCTGCATGGCTGCCAAGATCTGGCGTATGTCCCCCTCGGCTTCCCCCAGGTCATCTCTTGTGTTCTCGGCTGATCGCTCCTCACTTGACTCTTTATGTCGGGACTTTTGTTGCTCAAACTGCAACTTACATTGGGTCCTGTCTTCCTTGCCCATCTTCCGAGTGGGGGCCACGGGCCCAACCCCACCGCTAATAACCTCCCGGATCTCCTCAGCTCAGTTTTCAAGGGGGGTGGCCCTAGGAGAACCTCTCTCTTGTAGTTATTAGGCCTCGGGGGCAAGGGAATCTTCCCGGTATCTCACTTCTGCCAAGTGGCGCCACTATTGCCTAGGTGGGAAGGCGCGGGAACGGGGGAGGAGGGGTGCCAACCCCAAAGGCACAATGACCGAAGTCCACTCAGGGGCCTTTAATGCGAAGGATTGGGGAGTTTTAGCACAGCGGTAGCTAGGATCCGCACAATGGCTGCAGGGCGCCCGTGTACCTGATGCTGTCGGCATGCGCTCGCTCTCAGCTGTGTGTCCAGCTCGAAGGCGACTCTGGACCTCCGCACCTATCACCCAGCAGGAATCTGGGCCAGCGCCGCCACGGTCAGTCCTCCAGACCTTCAGCCTCTAGTGATGTCGGGGATGAAATCCCTGTTTTTCCTCCCTCTCAGATTAGTGCAGGCCCGCTGCCCACCGCCGCACAGTGGGGGGAACCCATGATTGTCACCAGAGTCGAGGCCCTCTCTAGACTTTCTGTTGGGGGCAAACCGTCCTCAAAGCTTCAACTCAGCCCAGTTGCCGCACTCTCACCTTTCGGCTGCGCTCGGTTTCAATCCCGGGGGCCGATCCACTCTGCAGCCGTCAGGCCAGGCCTCGTTCCTCCCTGCGGTATGCAGGTCCCCTCACAGTCCCTGCCTCGGTCGGACGGCGCTCGCTAGTCCAGCTGAGCGTCTTGCAGGAGGTTCGCACACACGATCTCTTGAGCGAGGCCAGCAAGGTTTTACAGTCGCGGTGGATAGTAATCCTTTCCGCGGCATCCTCAGGAGCAGATACGCCGCAAGTCTCGTCGCCTCTAGGCCTCGGTTGGCCGCGGTAGGCCGCGCTCTCCCTACGCCCACCAGCTCTGTTTTGGGGCGCAACAAACGCACCTCCGAGATGAGCACAGCAAGCGCAGCACAGTGTGGTGGTCTACGGTGTTGTTCTCGCACCGGCGATGGCGGATTCTTAACGGATCATCAGATGGCGAATGGAGCTAGCTCAGGCGGGGGCAATCTTGGGCCCAGGCAAGCTCCGCCTCCTCAGAGAAGTATTCTAAGGTTGCAATTGTATTGAAAGTGACTTTGAACATTTATGTTCAGAGACAATTCAATTTGTTAAGCTGTGAATGAGAAACAAATCATTGAGTACGGTTTAAAGGGATTTCTGAACTATTGTTTTGCAGTGCAATTGGATCTGTCTTGCATGAAGCTAACTGATAGGATCCTTAAGGCTCAAGGGCCAAATGTAAGACCGGCAAATCGGCCTGTTTGCGACCTCAAAAAAGGGTTGTGGTATGTACCAATGCTATTTTGCGGGTCGATGACTTGCAAAATAGTGTTTGCGAGTCGCTATTAGGAAGGGGCATGCCAAGGGCGACCCTTCATAACAGCGAGTCGGAATGGTATGTACCATTGTTTTGTGACCGCATTTGCAGTCACAAAACACTCGCAGTTTCCCAGCTACTTCAGGTAGGTGGTAAGTCACTCGCAAAGGGGAAGGGGTCCCCAGAGGACCCCTTCCCCTTTGTGAATGGATGCGAAAATATTTTTTAAGAGCAGGCAGTATTTCCCACAAGGCCACTGCCTACTCTTAAAAAATGAAACAGAACGTTTCATTTTTCTCTTTTAAATGCATCCCGTTTTCCTTCAAGGAAAACGGACTGCACTTTAAAAAAACTGCTTGATTGAAAAAAGCAGTCACAGACATGGTGGTCTGCTGACTCCAGCAGGCCACCTTCCCTGCAAGTGCTGGCCATTCCCAATGGGTCGCAATTTGCAACCTGCCTAATGAATATTGATGAGGCAGGTCATTTGCGACCCCATTAGGAATTGCAAACAGTGTCTGAGACACTGTTGTACATTCCATTTTGCGAGCCACAATTTGCGAGTCTCAAAACGTTGCAATTTGCGACTCACAAAAGGGAATGGTCATACATCTGGTCCAAGGCCTTTATGTTTAATGTGTGCATCTTATGTTTAAGGTATTAACAGTTCAACAAGTGAAATGCTGTAATCAGCAAGGTAATGTAATACTGATTCATGTTGCATATTTAAGTGCAAAGACACCCTGAACAGAAATCATATTACTGCACCAATAATTGAAAGTGTAGCTACAGTTAAAAGTTGCCTTTTTACATTCTAGGTGATGCTTGGTCATAGTAAAATATTTTTAGAACATTAAACTCTTATCTGTGTTTTCAGTTTTCAGAAATACCAGATGTTCCACTTGAAAAGAAAGTCAGAGACATAAAGATAATCTGATGTTGTCAGTTTGCCTACCTCTATTTCTAGAAGTGGATGGAGTATAATTCATGGATACTAATAGTCTTATCTATTTTAGATAACTGCTGTGAAAAGTTGAAGTCCTTATGCAGCAGAGCTGAGTCAGAGTGAAGATCTCCAGTATCTCTGTTTTCTCCCTCTTATCCCATTCCCCTTTCCTGAGGTCCACTGCTAACTAACATATTGCTATGGTGCTGGACAGGTAGTGGATACGGTGTGTCGTGGAAGAATACATTAAGAACAGTGGATTTTGGCTGCAAGGTAAGTGCTTTCTAACACGGACACATTTTTGTACCATTAATTTCAGGAAAACTATTGAACGGGCTAACACAAAATCAAGCAAATGGACTCCCCTGAATAACGTTCTAATCTAAGTGCTTTTGGAACGCACAAAAATTAAGTTTGTAAATGCAACAAGCAATTTAAACTATACATCAGTCTAGGTCCATTCAACCATTTTTAGGTCATTTTTGCCATTACACATAGACCATCTATTTGACAATAAGTCTTCACCGTATGGCAAAATGGATAGTCCAACCAAACTACCCTACTAGCCCTCATTTGCAAGGGTCAGCTTCTGTCCTTAAGGCTAAGTAAATGCAGGATGAACAGCTGGGAATACCCATGGCACGTATTAATACATTTATTTGGCATTTTGCTAACATATAATTTTGCCATAAGACTTTTCATAATTTGAAACATACAATCAATACATTGAATAAAATTAGCATTGTCAAACTTTTTCTTCCAGAAGGCGACTATAAAGCTATGATTCAAGTCCTCGTACTCTCACATCTGGATGGGGATAATGGGGATATCTTCATTGCCTCCCAGGCTCCACATGAGCATCCCTTAGGGGGCATCGTAACACACTGCAGTACGTCTCATCCACGACCTGAAGAAATATGATCACATCGCCCTCATCCTCAAGGAATTTCATTGGCTGGCCTGCACAATTTTCAAAACCAGCTACATCATTTCCAAAGCCATCACGACCAGCACCCTCACTTATTTTGCAGTCAAGCTCACCATCTGTAATCGTTCCTGACACACCTGCTGCCCGGACACCATCAGACTACAGACTTAGAAGTGTAAAAAAGAACAAGGAAAGATAGCAGGTCTTTCCCATCTATGGACCCAGGATCTGGAACAACATCCCTGTATCCATCAGGACCACAAACACAGCTCCAATTTAGGAAAGAACTGAAGAATCACCTTTTTAAGGAACACTATATCACAATGCATAAACCTTCCACAACCCAGTTTCCTCTGCTTTCACTTGTTGACTTTATGCTTGTCTTTGGCCATGTACAGCCCTTCGCTGACTTTTAGCTTTATTCGTGATATAGAAATACCATATACGTATATACATAACATAAAATATATTAATTTAAAAAACATTACAAAAAAATAAAAAATGAATTTGTAAATTCCATTGAATTTTATTTTCTGGTTTCTGTTACATTCCCTTATTAATAAGAACTTAACAGTACTGTAGCACATGATTGTTTTACATATATGTAAAAGCATCAATGTAAGACATCACTGCAAAAGAGTAGTCCTTAAGTGGTGTTTTTAGATAACAGATTGGCAATATTTCTGGTCCGAGGCATAATGTGAAAGAGATGCAATAACATTTCTGGATCTAAATTGCACAAACAACAAAGCTTGCTTGTCAGTCATCTCCCTTTCCAGTTTGTGTAATATCCTAAAGGTCAAGCTACTGAAACCATATTCTCATAATATCATGAACAGTATACAAATTCACATAGGCTCAGATTCACAAAGGTTTAGCGTCTGGTTAGCATTACTTTGGTAATTATAACCCGATGCTAAACCTATTTGACGATTACCAAACCAACGCTAATTGGTATTGGCATTGGTTTGTATGGAAAAGTAACAGAAAGCAGCGCGAAACGCAGCTTTGCATTACTTTGCGTCAAGGGGGTGTTACATGGGTAGCACATAGCTGTTCCCATGCAAACACCCATGCTTTTTGATGCTAAATCCTATCTACTAACATAAGAAGACAGGGTTTAGCGCCAAAAATGAACGCCGCTGTAAAGTAGGCATTAAAAGGAGAAATGTTTTAACTTCTTCTTTATGTTCCGACTTTGCATGCTTGCTGCACTATGCAGCACACGTTCAAAGTAGGAAAAGCTTTGAAGTGTGTCTAGGCATAGTATTTTGTACAGGAAGGCTACTCTTCCTGTACAAAACCTATGCTAGACTCAGGCACTATGAAGCTAAAGTGTGTGACTGGCGCACAGCCGCTGAAACAGCTCTGGTGCTAGGGAGAGGGGAAGAGAGTGCAATATCTCTGTGAATATGGCGCTCTCCTGCTTTGTCTCTGTCACGCAACGCAGCGTAGCCTCTTTGGGGGCTGTGCTGCATTCCGTGACAGTTTTCAGAATCTGGGCCCTGATGTTAGTAACCCTTTAACACAAATCCTGAATACAAAGGAAAGTGTAGGAATATCAGAAGCAATTATTAAAGTCACCTTTTGCACCCACATTCTCTGGCCTGATACCCTTAGCACTGTGATAATTACATTAATGGTACTTATATAAAGCTTGAAAACCCTTGTTGGACATTTAAGTGCTTCAAGGCAATAGTGGTCTACAAATATTCTAGAAGAAGACTAAGGGAGGAAGTGATTTTTGGAAAGCACGGAGAAGAAGCACATTGGACAGGTTCATAGTGCAAATGAGAGGAAAATTAGGTTTACTTGTACCTTACTGTATACCTTCCATATGAAAAGCTCATGGCAAACTGTCACAGCCATTGGGTGATGTCATCAGTGATGTCATCAATGATAGAATTTGAGATGTCATCAGTGATGCCATCCTTGATGTCATTTCGCATGTCATCAGTGATGTAATATGTGAGGTCATAAGCAGTGCGTGGCGGGGGCGCAAGTTATAGTGAGCTCAGCAAACTATAACTTGTGAATGCACAGTGATAGATTTATTGGCAATGCTATAAATGGGTGACACATTTCAGCTCTCGCCTCTCTCAAACCCACGTCATTTCCACCCACTTTAAAGACAAAGTGAAAACAGTTTGTGAGGGTCATTAGAGGTAGAACATATAAAGGGTGATCACAGATGTTGGTCACAGTAAAACTCATTTGTAGGTGGTACCATGCTAATTGTAGGTACTGTGGGTATTCAAAGGTGATTTCACCCTGTGTAAAATGTTTATTCTGCGTTGGGATTTGATGAACCATGTTTAAGAGAAAACTGTATTCTCTCATGATTTTCTCACAGAGATTTGGATTCAAAATAAGGACAACATGTATTTTTCGCTTTTTATGAAATCATTTTCAAAATCAGCAATGTCTTACCTTATTGATGATACATTTACCTTTCTTCTTATTGTAAACTTCAATAAAAGTTTAAATGTATTCGCTAGTTAGAAAAAGAAAAAAACATTTTTATTCAGTTTTATTATTTTGCTCTGACTCAGTATCTTAGTGAGAGTGAGTGTCGGTGTTTGTGGATATTTGTTGGACGCCCACTCCATCACCTGCCCTTACTTGCCATCATAGTCTTCAGTTCTCTGTGATACCTCCTGAGTGTGTCCATGAGTGAGTAGTGCTGTTTGTGTTGATTCCTTGTCAGACAACCACTTCCCTGACAGTGCCATTCCTTCCTTCAGAGTGATAATTTTGCAGAACGTAGCTGTGAGTGTGTATCTGGCAAGTGTTTGTGGGCATGTGTTGGAAATATAATGGGTCTCATTTACGACAATTTGACACAGAGCAGCGCTGCACATCACTTTGCTGCACTGCCCTGCATCAAAAGAAAAGGGCAGGAATGCGCTGTATCTATGGGATATGGCGCATTCCTGTCCTTTTACACACAGCTGGTGCACAAATGGCTGCCTAGCGCCAATGCAAGTACCCTTGCACCATGGCGCAAGGGTGCCTGCATTGAAATCAGGTTGTTTTCGTGCAGGAAGGGACACCTTCCTTCACAAAAACAACCGTTAAGCCACCCCTGGGGAGTCGTAGGGTTTTGACGAATTCCCAGATTTATGCTATGTTGTAAATCTGGGAATGTGTCAGAAACCATGGGTGTTGAGTGGGAACACCCACTGCAAAGCCCATGGCATGCCTTCCCAAGGCAGTGTGAGGCAACGTAGTGACTTGCGCTGCGTTGCCTTACACCATACCTACGAGACCATTAAAAGCCATGCAGGGTGGCTTTCCGTGGCCTCCTTAATTTGATTGAGAGGCCTGGGCCACCGGAGCCTCGTTGAAAGTGACGCTCCGGTGGCACAGGCCTCTTGTTAATGAGGTCCAATATTCTCACTGTTCCTTTCCCCTTGGCTCGGACTGCTGGTAAGAGTGAGTGAGGTGTGTGGCACAAACCTGGACCAGCATTTAGAACCCTCTTCCTCACTCTACATTTTCTGCCATTGAGGGGCTCCCCCAAATCAGTGATTGTGGCCTGAGTGTGTGTATGGGTGAGTGGGGGGGTTGTGTCTGCAAACCAGGACTTGTGTTGGGCGCCCTCCACCTCACTCTACTTTCACTGCCATTGGGGGCTCTTCCAAGTCCCGAATGTGGCCCTGACTGCTGATGAGAGTGAGTAGATGTGTGGGCGTAAACCTGGACCGGCGTTGGGGGCCCTCTGACTGGTTCTTTCTTTTGCAGCCCTTGGAGCACTCTCCCAAGTCGCTGATTGTGGCCTTGAGTGCTGGTGATGGCAGTGGAGAGTGTTGGCATTAACCTGGATCTGCGTTGAGAGCCCTCAGGCTCACACTAATTTTGCTGATTGGGGCACTCTTCTAAATCCATGATCGTGGTCCTGAATGCTTGCAACGAATCACATTGTATAAAAAAAATCAAAATATGATGGATAGTGCCAGAACACTTTTCAGAGGGTTACAAGGCACGCAGGAACTACACGGCTCAACCGTGAGGTTTGAGGCCTTGTACTCCTGATGTCCCGGGCTCGACCTACAATGGCTTGTGAGCAACTGGGTCAAGTACCCTTTCTGCACTTTACTCTCAGGATAGCATTGTCCGAGCAGTCCAGGACCTCCTCGGTGTAGGGGAGATGGATACAGGATAGTGAACACAGGCTCAGAACTCAAAATGCGTGCAACAACAGCAATAAATCATTGTCCAGCCAAATAATCACTCTATGAAAAAAGGGAAGTATTTTATTTCTATAGCTATCTACACAAAGGAAACATACAACATCCACAAACAATTACACAGTCCTCCCCTGAGGTCAGGTCTATATCAATTCTTTAGCAGTTTCCGGTCCTACTCACTCCTCGTGTGAGCGATCGTGGTTATTCTCCAATCACTATTGGCAACATCCAGGGTATGCTCCACTAGCCCGAGTCTCAAGAGTCCACTACGACTCACAGTTAATAGTGTTCCAATGCGATCATGCTAATTTATCAGCAAGTTCCCCAGGGGCTGACAGGCCCAAAACCAGTCTCACACCCACTGGCAGGTGTAAAGCATTTGGAGTTCCCAAGTGCGCCCCATCCGTGGGCGCTCACAGCAGCTGGAGCTGAGTTCAAGTGAGTTGGCTGCTTGCAGCCCAGGTGACTACGCAGCCCAGGTGACTACACTCAGCGAATCCTGTCTTGGGTCCCTCTCCTGTGTGATGATGCGCAGGTGCCCTCACGGCGTCCTCACTTGTCTGGCAGGAGGGCAGAACAGGTCGCAGTCCTTGGTTCTCCCGATGACCCCCTCTGGCATGCGGGATCACCACGATTCACAGTCCATAGGCTCTGGCCCAATCAGCACAGTGAAATTCTTCATGGCTCATTTCACTCCTTTCATCTCATTGTGTACAGGGGTAGCCGACTCTGTGCTGCGCACTGGCAATCACCCTCGGTGCAGCAGGGCTCGTCAGGGCTCCCCACTAAACCTCCCTTCAGCGATCTCCTCTTCCTCACAGGACATGCTGGTCTTGGCAAGCAGGCGCTGGTGCTCCAGGCTCCAGGGAAAGTGTTCTTGGTTTCCTAGGGTTATGCCCCCTCACCCAGCAGGGAGACTTGCAGACTTTGGCCCCTAGTCCTGGTCACAGGCAAAAGTCTTGGAGGTCTTCCCCTACTCACGCACCCCGTCTGGCTGCTTGGCAGATTACAACTTTTGAGATCTCAAATTCACCTTCTTATGTTCAACTTCCAGACACCAAATTGATTATAGGGTCCGAATCTTTAAAGTTTTATGTTGGGATTCTGCTTCTTTTGAAGTGTCCACTTGTATGCTCCCTCTTCCTCTTGAACAGAAGTCTGTCACAGCAGGAGTGTCTCCAAAGTTGATAGTCACACAACACGGGACACAGGAGGACTAGACTTCACATCTGGATGTCAGCCAGAGTAATATGTGCATCAAAAGGTTAGCCCAGGGCCCCCAGCCTTACTCTTTGTGATTCTCTTATCAGCCCAGTCTCATTCCTGAGATGTGCCCAGGCCATTTCCTTGAGCATATGCACTTAACATGCATGTACTGCCCAGCACTGTATCTTTTATGTACTGTACTACTCATAGACACACATACATTCAGCATATGCACTTAACATGCAAGCACTGCCCATCACTGTATCCTTTTTGTACTGCACCACTCATAGGCACACATACACCCACCACAGGTATTTATCCTGCATGCACTGCACAACCCTACATCCTTCAGGTACTGTACCAATCATAGGCACATATACATTCTCCATGCATGCACTGCTTAGTACTGTATTATCCGTGCATTGTACCCTTCCAAGGCACACATTACACCAAGCGCAGGAACACCACCTCTGCGCTGGGCAGCACTTCACACCAAAGGTGAGTTAAGAACAGAGCAGCGGAACTTTAAAACTGAGTGAGCCTGTAGGTCTCATTCCAGTGACACTCCTACTGATAACTACACAGTATGCTGCCACCAGCGCGGTTGTGCTGCTGAACTCCTGCTGAAGGCGGTAGCCTTCCACCACTATGAAGGGATCGTGTTGAGCAACCCCTGTAGTCCAACAACACCGCAATCCGTGAGACAGGCCTATGTCATGGCACACATGATGATCTGTGTTTGAATATCACAACAGAAGCCAGCATTAGGGATCCAGAAATCAGTGCAGCTGGCGACTCAGGGCAGGTCTGCACGTCCATTACCATGTAGAAGACTTCTCCGTCCCAACAAATAGTAAGTTTTAACAAATATATACAAAAGAGTAAGCCTCGCAAATCCCGCCTCAGCACATTTTTTGAGCACAGATATCTCAAAAACTACTGAAAAGATTTACACCAACTCATAAAATCACGCTTTCTAAGTAAAGTTCTACATTTGTGCTAGATTTCGTGCAAATCCCCTCAGCATTTTTGCTCTATCTTTCAGCAAAATTTCTTACAAAATCTAAAATAAGAAATGATTCACTTTTTCACCCCTTACCTTTTTCCCAAATTTTTTAAACATGTTTTATTGGTTTTTCAAAGATCCAACAAAGCACAAACAGAGAACATTGTCCCTGAAATCCATATGCTACAAAGTTAGTGCACAATCAACAACATAATTGTGAGACAGGGGTCATCCAGGACCGGTAATGTGCTCCAGTGTGGCCTAGGTAGTAATGTTGACACTCTCACGGGAGTCCGGTGATGACTTGAGGGGTCTGACATAGTTATCGCTGTGGGCAGGGCCATAAGGAAGAGAATGTGTTTGTCTGTGAGCAGGATTGATAGATCAGTGGAGCATGTTTGTGCATTCAACAGGGTGTAGTGGTCGAGTAGTCGAGCTGGTAATGGGCCGAGTTGTGGGGAAGAGTGGGGAAGTGCAAATTTGGGGGGTGGGTCCGCTTATTGATGTACTCAGCGGACCAGTTGCAGAGATCACTGCGATCTCTGAGGGAGATGGAGACAAGCCCCTCATTGAGACGTAAATCTGCAGCGAGGTAGGGAGCGCCAACCCCTCTAGTTTTTCTTCCTCCGTGGGACAGGTTAGGGCAAGACTGGAGCCCTGATCTCAGATTCTGAGCCATCCAGGGGAATCAGCGGACAAGACAGCAACCATTACCAAGCATAGGCAATAGGGAGCGTCTCAGGTCTTGGGCCTCCTCACAGTGCAAGGCAGTGGCCTCGGCGGTTACCCATTTGATCAGGGCCCAGGTCCAGGCCTCTGTGGATGGGGTTGGGGGGCTTCCACTTCATGGGTATAAAACGCTTTGCTAGGAGGAGGGCAAGATTAAAGAAGCGCATCACTACTTTGCGGGGGCTCCCACTTCCCAGGAGTTAACCTTTGAAATGCTTGTGATTCCCTCTAGGCATGTCCATATATGTTCCCTGAAAGGATGGATCTGGGGACATCTTAGAGTCTATACTGTAATCCCGCTGCTGGGACGCTACATCTGGCACATGTGTCTCAGGCACCAGGGAAAATTTGAGCAATGCCCTGTGGGGAGAGGTACACCCTGTGTAATATGTAGAATTTAATCAATTTAAAGCATAGCGTTTCTAGAGATTCTCCTAGGATATGCGAGCACTCTGGCCCATTCCTTATCATGAAGGGGCTGTCCAAACTCTTCCTCCCACATCTCCTATGGGGCAGCAGAGAGAGAGGGGTATGGCCTACCAGAGCTCCGGTAATCCAACTGATCAGCCACCAGCCGTCCCCCATCATGCGTAGGTCCTGGATGAGGTAATAAGTGGCTGGTTCTATTTCCTTTTTGCCAAACATTGCAGAGAGTGCTGACATTGAGGCGTGCAGGAGGAAATGGCCCTCATGCAACCCAGTCACGGCTCAGAAGGGAAGAAGTTGCCTGTCTTGGAACAAGTCCCCCAGCATACGTAGGCCTACCTGCTCCCAAAGGTCCAGGTCCAGTATGGTGAGCGTGCCCCGTCTGGTCCAGAGGCCAATCAGGGGAATGGCGGGGGCATAGGGAGTTGAGTTGCAAGTGATCTGTTGGGCCCTGGTGAGGCATGTTAATGCCACACCTATGAGACGCAGAGAGGCAATTTTGGGGTGAGCCCCCTGTAGAGTGATAGGGTCAATAGCTCCATCTGAGGGAGTAGGGGTTCCATCGTCCCTATGTCATCTAAATGTGGGTCTGCTAGTCAGTGAGAAAGCCATTGTAACTGAGCCATCAGGTAGCAGAATTTAAAGTTCGTGGCCTGAGGTCCCCTTGTTCTAGCGGGAGCTGCAATTTCAGAAGGGCCACCCTCCTTTGGGAGTTGTGCGACATGAGATATGCCAGGAGTGTGTACAGCTCCCGAAAAAAGGACATGTAGGACTAGATGGAGATTTAAAAAGTAGTAACGGAGGCAGGGAAGCATTGCCATTTTGGAGATCGCTGTGCAGACCATCACTGATAGGGGAAGATAGCTTTAGAATGTTACTTGTGATTGGAGACACAATACAGCCATGGTCAAGCTGCCATCTAAGAGGTCCTGGGGGAGTGGTAGATATGAATACCCAAATAACTGAAAGAGGTTGGCTCCTATCTGACCGGTCCCACACCAAGGTCCGGGTGTACCAGACCCATATTTGGAGACAATGGAAACAAGCAGGACTTATGCCAGCTTACTCTAAGAACCAATAGGGTGCCAAAGAGCTGTAGGAGGTCTGCAACTTGAAAAAGGTCTGAGCTCAAGTCGCTCATGTAAAAAAGTACATCATCAGCATAAAGCAGGTTGGCATAAGTACGGTCCGTAAGGGGAATGCCCCAGTCTTGGCATCCGTGCAGAGTCCAGACTGCCAAGGGCACGAATAATAGGGGGTGAGAGGGGACACCCCTGCCTAGTACCCCTACCCACCAGGATAGCCTCAGAGACCAGTCCGCCATATCGCACTCGGACAGTGGGGCTTGAGTAAAGGAAGTGGATAAGTAGTGCAACGAGGTGGGCCCCAAAGAAGAACTTCAACAGTACCTGTACCTGGAATAAGAAGTTCAGTTGGAGACTATCAAAGGCATTATACAAATCAAGCAATAGATCCACAGCTCATGGCCAGGATGCCCCGGCGGACTCCATTAGTCTATAAAGACGACAGATGTTACGGGAGGTATTCCTGCCTGTAACAAAACCATTTTGGTCCAAATGGACTAGACGGGGGAGTACCTGTTGGATGCAAAAAGCCAAGATTTTACTGAGGATTTTATAGTCCGTATTCAGTATGGCAGCAGGGCGATAGGAGGCCAAGTCTTTGGGGTCTTTTCAAGGCTTTACAAAGGAGACCAGCAAAGCCTCTCAGAGTGTGGCCTGGAGAGTGTTAGCGTCTAAGACCGCTGCATATAGCTTGCTTAGGCAAGAGGCGCGCATATGTTATGTAGAATTCAGGCTGGAGGTTGTCCGTACCACAAGATGGTATAGTTGCTTGGCTTGCAATGGCCTGCCAGCACATCTTGGACCGTGATGTGGGCATCAAGGTCTTCCCGCTCTGCCGCGGTAAGACAAGGGAGTGAGGTGGCATTCATGAATTCTTGTGTGGCATCTTGTGGCGCTATATCAAGTCTTGCAATAGGCTACAAGAGCGCCAAGGATTCCATGTTGCATGTGCAATAGTGTGCTGTCTATGCTGCTGACAGAGACCACTGGGGGTTGTCATGATTCCCAATTGGTTAGCCACACCAGAAGGTGGCCTGATCTGTCTCTCTCAGAGTGCTTCCATGCAAGAGGTATAATCTAGGCAGGTTAAGCGCTCCATCAGTTTGGCAACTGCCTCCTGTTGATGGGCCGCTGAAGGGCAAAGTTAGGGATCCTCAATGGCTCGTCTCTTCAGGTTGACAAAGGTGCACCCTGCTGCATTGAGCGCCCGAAGCGTCGATCTGTGCTCCCCTAATGCGATGTGAATGCAGAGGCCCCTGATTACTGCTTGAAGGTTTCCCATTCAACCAGGGGAGAGGAGGCCAAGCCCTCGTTGTGCTCAAAATATTCAAGAGCGCTATCCGAGTAGGTGTCTCTTAAGATCGTGCCTTCGAGGGTGGAGGCCTGCGGTTGCCAAGTGGGGATGGGGGTGGGGGAACTATCCCAATCCATGCCCAACCATGCTGTGGTCTGATATGTCCCTTCTGAGGTAGTCTGGTGTGGAGATGGTGGTACACATTGTGGAGGAGCCCACTCTTCTATTGAGGAAGGCATAGATGTCATGAATCGGGGAATAGTAGTAGAGCCTGATCCCTGGCCAGGACACTTGGCTCCGGATGTTGGGCCAATCCAGGGAGCTGGAAGGGGGATGGGAGTGGTCTAGGGGTAGGTCAATGATGCAGTTAAAGTCCCTACCCAGCAGCCATGATATGTATGCCCATTTAGCAAGGTGGGCCGAGAGACAACTTTGGTTAGTCAGAGTTGGGGGCTTAAAGGCTGCCTATAAGCAGAGGGGAGCCATCAATGTTAAACTCCAGGAGGACACACCTAACCTCCTGGTCCACCTCTTGAAATAGTACTCTAAGGCAAATTCCTGCCCTTACCCCATGTTAGCTTTCCCCTAGCATAGTTGGATTAATTTGTGCCAAAACTCTGACCCCTCCACCTCTTCCACCTATATAATGTGGGATTCCTGGAGCAAGGCTATTTGAGGAGAAAATTCAATAGTGCTTGGGCAGACTTCTGCATGTCTTGAAAGTCTGGGTTCTTGTCATCCTACTCAAACTGTCATCCTCTCCTGGTTTCATAGGAGGTGAGTGCGTGTAGGTCCAGGATGAATAGAGTGTAGTAAGAGAGGGAGTGGTGGTGGACATGGGGAACCAGCTCATTGAGGAAGGGATATAAGAATGGGAACAACATAACGTGAAGCAACAATAATACTTTGGGCAGAAGGTGCAGTGCCACCTGTCCAAGCTGTGTAAACAATCATCCTTGAGGAGTTCTGAGGCACATAGGGGAGCATTATGGCCGCAGTACCGGTGAGGTTCCAAAGTCGGAGGATGAACATCTGCAACAATCAAAGAGTATCTGGTCATGAGCTGGCCTGGATGAGCCGGTGGTTAGTAATGTAAGACCGGGGTCCACCCAGTCAGCAGAGCAGCAGCAATACCAGGCTACAGGTATAGAAGGCCATTGGCCATCTGAGCCGTCACTCGGCGGAGTGAGTCCTGATCATGGCGAGGGTTCGAGACAGAGTCTCCAGTGTCTGACTGGGAGCATGAGGAGCCTCAGGATAGGTCCTGGAATATGGCCGCCAGGTCCAGTGCCGTGCGACGTTCGCTATGGACCTGTTCCTTGGATGGAATCGCTGGTGCAGTGGAGGATTTTCCTGATCTTCTACGTCTCGACATTGGCGTCTGTCCGCTGCCCAAGGGGATCCAGTCTGGGGCGACTCCTCAGTTTCGCCCAGGCCTCAGAAGGGTCTGATAAGAAGTGAGTTTTTTTTGTCTTGTATGGTTTTTAGCTTTGGTGGGAAGAGTAGAGCATATTTGACTCCCATCTCTGGGAGTTTGCACTTGAGGGTGGAGGCCATTTGTCTGTGATGATCTGTTTGGCTGTACACAGTGCCGTTGGTATTGCCTTGCCTCTGGTAAGCCAGTGCATTTGGGAGTCTCAGTAGGATGTAACTGGGGAGACAGGGAATTTCTGTTTTGAAGAACTCATTGATATCCTTCATCATTTTCTCCCATATCTTTTGAGTTTGGTACAACGCCAGAGGATGTGATTCAATGTGGCCAAATGACTGAAGTTGTGCTAGCAGCCATATGAACTGTTGGGTTTCCATTTCGTCTAACCCTGGGCAAAGCACTACGCTACGCTCGCGTAGTTTGCGAAGTTTGCGCTACTTCGCACAATGCGAATTGCACGTAGCACAGTGCAAACACGCGTAGCGTAGCGTAGTGCAGCGGTCATTTTTTGCTTGCTCGCGGTCCTCAACGTCAAGTTGGCGACCGCGAGCAAGCAAAATGACATCCCGGCGAGACTTTTCTCGTTCGCGATCAGCAACATCAAGTTGCCGATCGCAAGCGTGGAAAATAAACCTCCCGGCGAGATTTTCAACGCGGGAGGTCAGGTTTCTCATTGCGAGAGGTCGCGTATGCTCGCGACCGCTCGCGATGAGAAACTACCAGTCCGCGTTGAGAAAGCTGCCGCTCGAGTAAAAATCTACTCGAGCGGCAGTAAAAGACAGCTCGCACTGTGCAAGATGCCGTTTTCAATGATTGCACAGTGCGGACAAGCATCCGGCACTGTGCAATCACTGCGAACAGTGCACTACGCAGTTCGCGTAGTGCTACGCGTAGCTCGCGTAGTGCGAACTGCACTTTGCGTAGCTTCGCGTAGCGCTACTTCGCGAACTACGCCCTAGCAAGGGTGTAGTGCCAACAGTGTGCTTTCATAAGCATTGCTTTTTCCCCTGTGGTGCAAAAGGAGGCGGCGCATTCTATGGAGTATATCAGACCATTCCTTTGAGGTGAAAGTTCGATCTAGCTCGGCTTCCCATCTCCTCTGGCCCGGGGATTTGATGGGTTCTGAAGATTTTTTAGAAAGTTGTGGTTGTCCGAGAATAGGCCTTTGTGAGTTGTTGGTTGAGTGACCCAATGCTTGATAGCGATATAACAGCAGTGTTCACGTGCCGGAACTCTGTAATTGGAGAAGTCCATGTGGCTGGTGTGATCTAAGGGATCGCCAGTCCTGTTGCAGTTGGCCTGTTGCCAGCTGTGGAATTCAGTGCCTGCCAGTGCTAGAGGGAAGGTGGGAATGCCGATTATGAGAATAAGGTGGGAAGGGTATGTGGACAGGCCACTGGTGGCCATGATCCTTTCCCATACCTTGACCATTGTGCATACAACTGTTGATATGTAGACTCCTTGGGGCCAGTGCTTTTGGGGAGCCAGAGAATTTTCCAGATGTGCATCCCCATTAAAGCTTGATCAATGAAGCACCAGTGTAATAGTGATTTAGATGGGGATGCCCAAGCCAACCTCTGCTACGGATAAATAAGTGCTCTTCTTTGCCATGCTTGGTTTCTTGCTTTCCCAAACAAAAGCCTCAACCATATGTTGTATTTGGCCTTTTAGCTGGGGAGGACGGGCTGTGGTGGGAGGGTCTGCATGGTTTTTAGGAAGGAGGGGAAGTACACTCTTTCAGTTAAATGCCAGAGTTGCTTCTGGAGGTCCGTGATATGGGGCTGGAGTTCGGCCAATGTCTTTTCAGAGTGGCTGACTCATTCTGCAAGTTTTCTGTGGCGTCAACCTTCCCCTCTAGGTGCGATCACCTGAAGGATAACATTTAGCTTGTCAGGGGTTTGCAATGAGTTGCCAGAGTGGGCAGCAGTCAAGGGCAGGAAAGGCAGGTGGGCACTTGGCTTAGGAAGTCTTGTGCACCCCATCACTGGGATCAGTAGGGGGCAGGAGCGTTGGCAGTCCACCAGTTGCACCCGCTTGCTGAAGCCCCAATGCAAAGAGACCCTAATGCGGAGGGGCAGCATGAGCAGTCCTGTCCTATGGTGTGTTCCGTCCAAGACAACTGGATGCTCCAGTGAGATCAGGAGAGACTCCTGGTGGGGCGCAGCTTAGGCACCAAGCATGGCGGACGTGGAGGGCGGAGCTCCGTCCCAGCCCAAAACGTATCCTGCTTTGCTGACGGCATTCATCAACCTTGAGAGGCTGGATCGACCATCCCACCTCCCCATACATCGGGGAGAGTAACGCTGGGGGCGGGTGGACCTTAACTGCCCGTAGAACCGGAGGGCGTGGAAAGCGCTGGCCCAGTGCCGGTGCCGACTTGGGGTGGGCACACGTCCTGGGAGAGTTAGTGGTCCGAGCACGGGCGCTCCGCATATCCGGATGGCAGCGAGGGTTGTGGACCCCTGAGGGTCGTGTATCTGATCGGGGCTCCGGGGGCCCGTTGAGACCAGGGCTGAGTGTCCGGCGGAAGCCCACAGTGAGCCGGGAACTTAGAGACGCGGGTGAAGAGGCTGGGCACGGCCTGACGGAGTGACGTAGCAAGCTCCGGCAGGGCCGATCTGCAGCAACGACTGGGGCAATGCTCTGCAGGGGTTTCCGACGGGCGGTTCGGCCCGGGATGAACCCAAGGATCCGCGGATGGCTGATCAGGTGAGTGCGGTTGCGGTGATGGGCACAGCTGGGAAATAGCCCTTGGAGGAGCTGGGATCCCTGCGGCGGGCTACCAAGATCCCGTCCAACACCGGGGGAGGAACCAGAATGCGGAGGAGAACCCTACAACTGCCTGAACCTTGTAGGTGCCGGGAGCCTGACTGAGAAGCAACACTACTTACGGGGGCGAGCTGCTATTGCAGGCAGCTAAACACATGCAATATCTGGGGCCAACTGCTAGCGAGGACACAGAGCAAGGTGACCTGGGGGTAGCAGAGCAGAAATGCAGCAGAGGTGAAGCCTGGAAGCTCTTATCAGCGGAGTAGATTTGGGCCTCCTTACCCCCTACACTACAGAATGGAGGAGGGGCAAGACCAATCCTGGCAGGAATAAGGGAGTTGGGGATTGCTGCCCAGTAAAGGCACAAAGACAGATTTGCGGAGATCTTGCCCTAACCTCTGCAAGTCCTCTAGACCCCGATAACTGGCACCAAGGATGCCCAGCAGAGAGTGCCACCAGGCGGGCAGTTCGCTCCCATCAGCACTACAAACGAGTACCGGGACGCAGGGCTTGGCTCTTAAATCTCCAGGGCATAAGACTTGCCTCACTCACTGTTGCCCCAGCTATTCTGCCCCACGCGCAGCACCGGACCTGAGGCAAGATGCCTAAACAGAAGCAGAAAACAGGCGGTACCCAACCTGCCCCCAGGGAACATTCGCCCATCCCTCAGGAGGTAGGGAGTGGCGGGACAGCCAGTGAGGATGACTCCCTGCACTCGTACCTAGACAGGGTGCTGGCTGCCATTGCTGATAACAAAAATGCTTTGCAACAAGACATTGGGGCGGTCTCAGTGGGCTTGGGCATATTACAGGTGGAACATGGAAAGCTTACAGACAGAGTTCGGGAAGTGGAAACTGCAGTGACTGACCTACAGCCGGAGCACAAATCGCACGCCTCCAGGCTTGACGAGCTGACTTCTGGAGTGGCGATACTTTATCGCCGAGTCGAGGACGCAGAAGGCCGCAATCGCAGAAATAATGTCTGGTTCATTGGAATTCCGGAACGGGCAGAGGGTCCTAACATGGTGGAATTCCTGGAAAAGTGGCTGCACTCCGCTGTGGCTCCGGAACTTCTCTCTCAATTTTTTGCTTTGGACAGAGCTCATAGAGTACCAGCCCGCCCGCTAGCCCCTGGAAGGCCCCCCCCCGCCCTGTAATTGCCAAGCTTCTCTATTACAGAGATCGGGACACAATCCTTCAGCACTCCCGAACGCATGGCCCATATGTGATTGAAAACAGCAAAGTGTCAATCTTCCCAGATTTTACTGCCAGGGTACAGACTCAGCAGGCCTCCTTCCTCAAAGTGAAAAAGGCCCTCCGTGAGGCAGGGATTCAGTACTCCTTAATATTTCCAGCCAAGTTGAAAATTATGCTAGACGGGGCCTGCCAATTCTGTGACTCCCCAGAAGAAGTCTGGGCCTGGCTAGAGGCATACAAATCGGGCACACCATTGCCCCAGAAGACTTCTCAAGTTGGTAGAGTGCTACAGCCATGAAGGAAAATACCGAGGCATACCCGGATGAAATCCCAGGTATTAAAACCCACAGCCTCGCAAACTCAACAGGACAGACAAGCTGCACTACAGGCAGTAGCGCAAATCATTTCTCCCAAAAACCGAGATGGAACCTTGGAGGCATCGGCCAGATCCTTTGATACATCATCGGTGTCTGGGGATTCCCTTGAAGTAGACCCCCCCCTTGCCAAAGCTCACTCCAAGATCGGCAGATGACATCCCCTAGCTGAAGCGGATTACCAAAATATCACATGAGCGAGCTTACCCTTTTGCATCCCACGGGAACCTCATCGGGTCGAAGTAGGGTCTACAAACTGATCTGGGCATAGAGGAGCCGTAGAGTATGGACTTGAACTTATGATCGAAGTATGCCATCTGAAGAAAGGATTTATAATGAAGTCGGGATGAGGCATACCTGCTCCTTTCATACACCGAGTCTACCCTCCACCAGAACGCTTTGCCAGATAGTCCAGATGAAGTGTTCTGACTTTAAGCACTGTTTCGTTTGCAGGTTTGCGCAGTTAGCGGTTGCGCTGTCGCCCTTGGGTTGGGAAGTTGGGGTTCCTAATGTTTATATTTGCACCCAGGAGCAAAGGCATAGGAGAATCCGGCTACGACAGGTAGGCCCAGATGCCAAACACATATGGCAGTTACAAACGTAGGTTCTAGAGGGATTAAGCTACTTTCAAGGAATGTTAGAGGCATGGGCTCACCGGCAAAACGTCATAACATACTCAGCTACATAAGGCGTAGGGGAGCACAGATAGTGATGCTTCAAGAAACCCATTTGACAGTAGAAGAAAGACAGCGTCTCCGCAGAAGGTGGAGAGGCAGTTTGTACGCCACAACATACTCTGCCTTTTCCCGAGGAGCGTAGATGTGGGTACGTCCTTGGATCCCTTTTGATGTTCTACAAACCATGATTGACCCTGAGGGTAGATATGTGCTAGTCAAGGGAAGGTTATTAGGTAAGGAGGTACCATTGGGCAGTGTTTATGCGCCTAACCAGGAGCAACCACAGTTCTTTCTCAGGCTTTCTAGTCCACTTGCAGAAATAGCCACTCAAGACATTATAATGGGGGGTGATTATAACTGTGTGGTGGATATCAATATAGATAGGTCCACTTTGCCGTTACACAGCATAATAGCCAGCTCCAATGCAAAATCTCTTCGAAAATGGACTGATCATTGGGACTTAGTGGATGTTTGGAGATTGCAACACTACCAGGTCAGGGATTATTCATTCTATTCCCCTTTATATCATTTACATACTAGACAGGATATGTTTATCTGCTCCTCTCACGTTAGCCCGCTAATGGTGGACTCTGAATATTTAGGCTGCATGCTGTCAGATCACAGCCCCTTGCTCCTGACCCTCTCTACTGCACCCGAGGTGACGGCCATTTCAACCTGGCGACTAGATGCAGCCATGTTGGAAGACACCTGCTTCAAACAGTCCCTCCACGATAACATTTTGGAGTATTTTTTGAGGAACCAGGGTACCGCGAGCTCTTCCCTGATAGAGTGGGACTCCTTCAAGGCGGTTGTCAGGGGTCATTGTATGGGGCAGTCAATAGGGGCTAGAAGGGAGGTCCTGAGGGAACTTCGGAATTACGAAGCTAAGATACATGAGCTTGAGCTTAGACTGGGGACACAGACTGACACCTTTACTCAACTGTCCAGAGCTAAGAGTAACTATAGTAAAATATTAGATAGACTGAGAACTTTAGATCGCAAAGACTATCAGAAGAAACAACATGCTGAGGGTGGGAAAGCAGGCAGACTCCTCGTGTGGCTGATCCAACCTGAAAGCAGAGGATCACCCATAACCGGGCTTCAGGCTGGGGATGGGTCCACGACCTTCTCCCCCAGAACCATAAATACTTGCTTCTTAACCTATTATACGGCCCTTTACGAACCCCCGCCTGAGATACCGGAGAGTGCCATCCACAATTACCTAAGTGGCATACAATTACAGAAAATTGACCCTAAGGCTCAGAAGGACTTGGGGAGCGCTATAAATGTACCTGAGATCTGGGCTGCGATCAACGAAATGGTAAGGAGGAAGACCCCAGGCCCAGACGACTTACCAGCGTAATTCTATGCGGCTTACAGTGCCCAGTTGGCCCCTCGTCTTGAGAGGCTGTACGCCGACTCCTTAAGATGCGGCCAGTTGCCAACGTCCACCAGGGAGGCTCTGGTGGTACCCCTCCCCAAAGTTAAATCGGGCACGCCTACTGTTTCAGAATTAAGACCGTTGTCCATGTTAAATCTGGACTTTAAGATATTAAGTAAAATCTTGGCTAGCAGACTGCTCCCTTACATGCGCAGCCTGGTCATCGCGGATCAGAATGGGTTTATCCCAGCCAGATCTATGTCAGGTAGCCTCAGAAGTCTATACTTAGGCTGTCCAGTTTTAGGTTTAAACCTATAATAACTGATAAAATCCCACTGACAGGGAAATAGCCCTCACCATTGTAAACATATAAACACTGAAAAAACACCTGCACAACCCCAAACTAAATGTCATTCAAAGAAAGGAAAAGGAGAGTGAAAGAGTCATTTTATTTCTTCCTGAAGGGGCCAATACAATTTAACTTTGTTATACAAGCTAGCAGCAAGAAAGACTGGGCTAACATTATTCTGCTTGAGTTGTGTTGTTTAGGGATGTCACTAAAATATTATTTCTTCTTCCTTTTGCTTTTTTCAGTTTTGTGGTCTTTGGTCTAAAGATGCAGGGTTTAGAAGCATGTTTTAGGTCTTGTTTAAATATTTTATCAACTGCATAGAATCAGGAAATATCAAAATCATATTTGATATTTTGGCTGCGTTTGATTCTTTCACTGACAGGTAAAATGGCTGGTTTCGTAAGAATCTTTCCCAATATGTGCCATCACATTTACCCACAGAGAATGGGTAAAATCCCCATATAAATCAGCCTCCAGTTTCTAGTGAGTCAGCAATGATAGTAGGTGAATTGCCAACACCCCAGGCTTTAAACATTCAATGCAAGGTATAGTGACAAGTTTATGTGAAAAGAGTGCTATCACCAAGCATCTGGGATAGTGGTGAAAACATGACTCCAGACTTTTGGAAAACATGGAATGCAGTGTCACTTGGAATGCTGCTGCAAAAAGGTTATTTCTAAGTTCAACAAAAATTGGAGTGATATTGTTTGTATTTGCAGTGATTCAGCTATGCATATGAAAAGGTTGTGTGATGACCTGTCAAAATCGATACCTGAGCTGAAGTGCTTCCCTGTAAGAAATCCTTGCCACTTGTTAGATGGTATGCTGAAAGCATCCTTATAATCTTCTGATTTTAGTCAATCCTGGTGCACTGTTTTGTTATGCGTGGGAACTAAAATGCAAATATTTCTCATTTTGTGCTTTGTGTGGCATCAAAGAAAGAGTCATCTCAACTGTGTCACTTAGCTGATGGTTCTTAGTCCAAGGGGCGGTGAATGCTATATTATGCATGTGGCAACTGTTTACAGAATTTTTGCTGAGCGATGATGCCAAAGGAAAGAAATGTGATGATCTTTGGTCCCATATTGATAGTGATGGGAAAAAAGTGCACTCTACTGCATTCTTAGATTTTTACAGGAAAAGATAACTGCTGTAGTGGACATAATAAAAACACTAGAGTCTGGAAACACCCTTGTCTGCCAAGTGTTCAGCATAATTAGTGTAGAGGTGAAACATCTCCTTGAGAGTAGGCTGGGCGACACCTTTAGTGAATTTAGCACTGCAACATGTTCCATGTTAGAGTGCTTGCCACTTGGTAAGCAAAGCAATGTTGAAGAGCAATTCAGGAACTTTTATTTTACAATGTATGAGAAATCGCTTGCAATGATGCATAGAAATGTCCCTTCACCAACCATGGAATTTGAAGTCAATGAAACCTCACTGTGGTACTCTGTACAAGTTCTAGATCCCTTCCATAAAGGGTATCTTCTCCAAAGTTTCAAAAGTGCTGCTTCATTTTTGACCGTTTCAATAACTCTGAGGGCATAAGCGCCCAGTTCAATGCAAATGTTGCTGAACCTGCCCAGAGAATCACAATCTTCAAGTGCACCAGTTTTGGCATGGAAAGCTAGGTCAGTGGCCAGAGTTAGCAAATTGTGTACTGGCTGATTTGGCGTTGCCCGTCTCAAGTGCTAATCTTGAGAGGGCCTTTTCACATAAAAAAGTTTACATGGGAAGGAAAGAGCGAGCGCACATGACCAAAGATTCACTGAAGAAGTATTTTATGGTGTACTACAATAAGTTTGATTTGCAAAAATGTATTTAGACCTCGTATACACTGTACATACACTGTCAATATACCATGCACTATCAGTGCAGAAAGCAAGCAATAATAAAAGCAAAACATTCCATAAACACCGGAAAAACACTGTTTCTGTTGTTTTTCATGGCATGAAAATATGTAACCACTGATAACCACTGTTTTTTTAAGGTATTGAAATCACTTGAAAACACTGAAAAAACCCCACCAGAATTTACCAAAAATAGAAACTGAAAACAGGAAAGCCTATCTATACTGCACGTTGTTTCACCTGGACCTCTCAAACTACCCTGAGGCAGTGGTAATGGTGGTGGACCTTGAAAAGGCTTTTGATTCTTTGAGATGGGATTTTCTGTTCGAGATAATGCTCGCTATGGGGCTAGGTGAAGGCTGGCTTAGTTGGGTCAAACTCCTTTATACCTCCCCCTCAGCCAGAGTTAGGACGGGAGGTATAATCTCAAATTTGTATGAAGTGCACAGGGGAACCAGACAGGGATGCCCCCTGTCCCCACTCCTGTTCGCTCTGGCGATGGAGCCACTGGCTGTGCAGTTTAGAGAAAAGACTGGTACGCTGGGCCTGACCCTGGATGTAATGTAATGTAATGTAATGTAATGAAGTTATTTATAAAGTGCCAGCTGCCACTCCGAAAGGAGCATCCTGGCGCTGGTTAGAGGTGATTCCCAGGGAGACTAGATGAGGGACAGGCATAGTTCGTCTGTGGAACTGAATATCCATGTTTTCAACAATTTCCTGATTTGGGTTTCATTTTTTTGCAGTCTCAGAAGGGTTGGCAACTTGTTCCATGCCTTGGTTCCCAGAACGGCCACTGTCTTTCCCCCTTTGGTTTTACATCTAAAGGTAGGTGGTTTAAGGAGGTTGGCTGATGAGGACCTGAGGGTTCTTGATGTGATATAGGGAGTAAATCTCTCCGAGAGGTACTTAGGTCCTAGTTTGAGCGAGGCTCTGAAAGTGATTAAGAGGATTTTAAAGAGTATTCTTTTGTGGAGTGGGAGCCAATGAAGGGCTTTCAAAGCTGCTGATGCCGAGGACCTACGAGGCAGCTTTAGCACTAAGCGCGCTGCCGCGTGTTGGACCATTTGGAGTCTTTTTAAGGTTGATTTTTTTGCTCCTGCCAGGAGGCTGTTGCAGTAATCCAAGCGCGAGAGGATTAAGGCCACTGCCACTGATTTCCTAGCGGAGAGTGGTATCAAATCAAAGAATTTTTTCAGAGATTTAATGAGGCTGAAGCAGGTCCCTGCTGCTGTCATTACATGTGGATGAAAGGATAGAGCAGTATCAAAATGCACTCCTAAATTTTTAGATACCTTCACCATGTCTGGTGGGGGTGTCGTCCCCTCTGGCCACCACTCATGTGGCCGGAATGGGACATCTTTTCCTACTGGCAAAATCTCCGTTTTGTCAGTGTTACATTTGAGGTGATTATCCTTCATCCACTGGATGACCTCGGATAGGCAATGTTTAATATTGAGTTCGGCGTTAGTGGAATTGTTGTCCAGTGAAAGAATCATTTGGGTATCATCTGCGTAAGAAGTAACTTCGATACCAAAGAGATAAGTGGGGTCATATAAATGTTGAATAACAGCGGGCTCAGCGACGAGCCCTGTGGTACTCCTGTTGTGATGTGCCGTTCAACGGAAAGAAAAGATCCCAGGGTCACTACTTGTCTGCGATTAGTGAGGAAGGACTTTATCCATTCAAGCACGGTGCCTGAGATGTCGCAGGATTTCAGCCTTTGCATAAGGATGAAGTGTGAGATGGTATCGAAGGCGGCCGACAGATCGAGTAAGATCAGGACCGCCTTTCTTCCTTTGTCAGCTAACATTTTTAAAGTGTCTGTTAATTCTAGGAGTGCGGATTCTGTAGAATACTTTGGGCGAAAACCAGATTGTTGGGGGTGAAGAATGTTAGCGGCCTCAATGAATTTAGTAAGTTCTGTGTGAACTAACTTTTCTGTAATTTTGCCCAATAGTGGGAGTAATGATATAGGCCGGAGAATTGAGAGCACCGAAGGGTCAATGTTTTGCTTCTTTTGTAGAGGTTTTGCCAATGCCAACTTCCATTCGTCTGGCACTGTACCTGAACTTAGTGAGGAATTAGCTATGTGGTTTATGATTGGGTTAACTATATCTATGATTTTGTGGAGAATTATAGGAGGGCAGGCGTCTAAGGGGGAACCTGATTTGCATGCTATGATAGCATCACGAGTTTGTTCTATTGATACTGGTTCGAAAGTTCGTAAGGAAAAGGCAGTGGTAACGGAATCATGCTTCTGGGCGACATCTAGGACAGGGGAGGTTCTAACATCCTTTTGAATTTTTTGAATTTTGTCTTCAAAGAAGACTGAAATTTGATCGCATAATTCTTGGGAAGGTGGAATCTCTTTCTGTAGTACTTTCGGGTTAGTAAAGGACTTTACAACTAAGAAGATGGCTTTTCGGTCTTGGTTTGCTTCCTGAATTTTGTTAGCGTAGTACTCTTTTTTAGCTAATTTAATCTGGGCATGATAGAGTTTCCTACTGATTTTAAAAGCTAATCTATCTCCTGTATCATAAGATCTTCTCCACTTGCGCTCGTGTTGCTTACATTGGAGATGTGTTTGTGCAATAGCGGGCGTGAACCAAGGTGTTTTATGAGTTTTTGATTTAGTAGTCTCGTCAGGTTTGTCTGGTGGCATAAGTTCATTACTTGTAGTGGTTAACCAAGTGTGAAAGAGATTCGAATCAATTACAGTATTCCCTGTTAGTACGGGGAGATAGGCCTGGGCAGTGGTAGCCAACCTAGGGTCGGCAGCTAGTTGTGCCCATTTCCGCCTGGGCTGGGAGTGAGCGGATATCTTAACTTGTTGAATCCTAGGAGGGAGTTTAAGTGACAGGGGGACAAAGTAATGATCTGACCATATCTGTGGAATGGAGGTGTCTGCAGAGAGCAAAGTGAAGTTGGAGCAGACCCCATCTAGAGTGTGGCCTGCCCGATGTGTTGGGGCATCTACCAACTGGTACAGTTTGAATAGTTCAATTATTTGAAGAAAGTTGTCCACTCCTAGCTCAGTTCCGCCTTCCAAGTGGAGATTGAAATCTCCCAGCAAGGTAAAATTGGCATATCTGAGAAGGAGGTGGCTTAGAGTATCTCCTAATGATTCTATGAAGGCTGTGCTAGGACCCGGGGACGATAGATCAAACCACCTGTAAAGGACAGAGAGGCATTTAGGGAGATGCAGAAGCCAAGGCTTTCAGCTCCCCTAAGTGTGTCCAAATCAAAATTAGCACAATGCAAACTGTCATGAAGGATAATAGCCAGGCCCCCCCGTCTACCACCCGTTCTATCTTTCCTGTGGATAGTGTAGTTGGGCGGGAGTGCAGTAGCAATGTCAGGATTACACCAATCTTTCAGCCATGTTTCGGTGATGAATACAAAATCTAGCTGTAGATCAATGATTAGGTCTCTCACATCTTGGCAGTGCTTGCTTAGGGATCTGGCATTTATTAGACCTCCTTTTAGATGGGTGGTATGGGAGAGAGTTCATGATTTCTCTCTACGCAGATGATATTCTGCTATATTTGCGGAGCGGTGACCCGGCGATACAAGACGCAATGGACATCTTGACTGATTATGCATCCCTAACCAGTTTGAAGGTAAATCACTCCAAGACCCACATCTTCCCCCTACACCCCGCGCCCCCCCTGTCACTTCCAAAGGACACTAACTGGTCCCCTCGGTCTTTTCGATATCTAGGGATTTAAATATTCCACGAGCAATGGGACCTTTTGAAGGTAACTTGAATTCGGCTCTTCGATCCCTTAAATCATCGGTGACATTTTGGCGCTCTCTTAAACTCCCCACTATGTCGAGGGTGGCACTTTCCAAAATGGTTATGTTGCGCGCTAACTTTATTTTTTTGCTAATCTGCTGGTGGTTATTCTGAGGGCCTGGTTCAAAGATTTGGATATATTGCTGAGGAATTTGATTTGGGATGGAGGACGTAATAGAGTGTCACTGGCTACTGCTCTGAGGGCACCGGAGGGGGGGGGATTGGGAGCGCCGGACTTCGAAGCCTACTATCTGGCTGCTCAATTGCAGTGGTTAGCCCAATGGCTGGAGGGGATTGGGCTGGAAACGCTGGACATGCCACCCTGTAATGATATTAAAGGGAAATTAATGGCTAAGCTGTTACTCCCCAGGAAGCAGGCACAATCCCAGGGTACCTTGTTCACGGTGGCCTTGAGCTGCTGGCACAGAGGCAATGTGCGCACTTTGGACGCCCCCCTTTATTCACCGGACCTCCCTCTGGTTGGCCAGCCACGAGGAGGTACCCCCTCACTCTTCACCAAGAGCCAATTAAGGGTTTGGGGAAATGTGGGTCTGCTGAGAACAGGAGACTGCTACTTGGAGGGCGTAATGATTCCTCTGGGCGACTTAATCTCTCAGTATGAGTTGCCCCCTGGGCAATTTCTGAATTATCATGGGCTGCAGAAATCGTTCCAGTACCTATGGGGTGAAGGTACTCAAGAACCGAAAACGCATGCGCTTTTACAAGCCATGATCTTATTGGGATCAGCTAGACACCTCATAAAATGGCTATACCGGGCCGTGAGAGAGATGGTGGAAAAACCTCTGCCAACTCTGCTACAGAAATGGGAGGAACTCACAGACCGCAATTTGTCTGAAACAGAGTGGAAAAAGGCGCTGAGATCGCCCAAGACGATCAGTAGAAACGCCAGCTTTAAATACACCCAATTCCTCATCCTCCATATGACATACCTCACACCACATAGACTTAACATAATGTTGGGTAGTAATGATCAGCAATGCCCGCGCTGTCCACACCTGGATGCGGACCTCAAACACATTTTGTGGGACTGTTCGTCCCTGCCTGAGTACTGGCATCAGGGCCGGACTGGCTACCGGGCGTTTAGGCATGCTGCCGAGCTGGGGGCTGATTTCGTTGATGGGGACCTGCGTGTGCTGAACGAAATTCGTTTTGCTTTGTTTATTTTGAAGCACACGCAGGTCTCCATCAATGAAATTAGCCCCCACCGCAGTGACATCAGCCCCCAGCTCGGCAGCATGCCAAAACGCCCGGTAGCCAGTCCTGCCCTGACTGGCATCGTGTCCTCAAAGTGTAACATAAGGTCCTCGCACGCACCATTCCTTACACGATAGAAGCCTGCTTGTTGGGGTTAGTTCCTAGGCCAAGAACCAGGAAGCTAGGGTCTCGTTTCATAGACCTGGCGTTAGATCTGGGCAAAAGAAGACTAGCATTAAGATGGAGATCTCCCTCGGGTCCTAACATTTTGAACTGGGAACAGGATGTCACGGCCTGGGACCAGTCGGAGGAAAGAGCTTTAATTGAGAAAGATAAAAGAGGGTTGAGACGCCGCCCTATAGCGGACTTATGGTCAGAGATACTACGAGAATGGGAAGCAAGAGATGTAGAGGGAAGGGGTAGCTCTCTCGAACTCATTCAACCTGCCGCACCACCATGAAAAACAACACTATCCTTCGAGGGCCTAATTTAGGATGAAGCCACACCACCTCTACATGGGCGCTATATTTGGTCTTTATCAGAACGCTACAAGGTATTGAATTTTATGAATAATCTACCTGTCCTTGGGATAATTATACTGCCACAAATATAGCCTAACAAAGCGATACCAAAGGGGATGATGGACGGAGCGCTAGAGCAAATCAAACACTCACCCCCAGTCAACTGATCTGGGTTTAATCCATCATCATTCTTTAGCTCACTCCACCACCCCAGTTCAGACATGGCCATATGCAAATCAGTCTGACCCTGTGCCTCATTGGAACAGTCCAGCCCGAACTGCCAAGCCATGTCTTCCCTGGACTGGAAACAAGCATCCCCGGCCATTTTATATCGCTGCTCAACGGGCCTAAGCGCACTATTTTCAAAGATAAACAAAATATTGTTAAAATAAAGAATATAAACCCTTTCGTTTCCCTCCCGTCTTTCTACGTACCCCAATTAGGTATTACCTAGCAAAAAGCAACATATAAAGCCGTCCCTTACTTACCATCGCTTTATTTTGCAACCACACGTTTTATTTAAAAGCACAGATCATGCATTTATTATTTAATTAGTACGCAAATATTATGTTATGTTAGACACGTAAACAATTATAAGTTGATTATTTTGCACACAAAATAGCATGTTACCTTTAACCCTTTTATATGTAACATACATTGTTGGTTATTTACTTAAACAAACATGTTTATTAATTATTTTACGAAATTATTTGGAAGTTAAAATTTTTTCATTTACCCTGCTCCATCAACTCCCCCCTTTGGTGATTTTTAATATCACCACAAAACCCAAGTTATACAATTCTTTCAGACAGCATATATCTTTTATCCGTTTGCTTTTGTTAGTTTACACAACTGTATCCCTTTCAACTTGTCTCTTCGTTTTCTTGTACATGTTCTCTTTTATTTCTTCTAACTCTATTTCACCCATTTCTCTCTCTCTCTCCTTGTTTATCATGTTTTCTTTTTCTATTTTATTCTGTCTTCTTCTTCTCTTTATACAGGTAATTACAAGCTTCAGCACTAAAATTATTATTATTATCATGGTTGCTATTATTATAACTTTCCCTATTATTAATCCACTCATTCTTGTTAACCAATTTATTACTGAAGAAAACCCTTTACCAAGTTTTCCCAATGCACTTTCAACCTCCAGTGGAACAAGTTCTTTGTGCAATCTTGTAATATTTGTTATATACTTTTGTATATTTTCACTTTTATCTGAAATGTAAGTGCAACAATGTTGGACTTTCAGCATTCCACAGACTCCACCCTCTTTTGCCAAAAGAATGTCAAGGGCAAGTCGATTTTGCATCACCATAGCTCTCATGGCAACCATCTCGGTATTTACCATCAAGAACCCTCCAGCAGTATCTGTAGATAAACGATCTACCACTGTGGATAATTTCCGAATTCTAAATGCATTCAAAGATATTCCCACTGCTGGTATCAATGCGCCAAAAATATCACCTACTATTTCTGAAAAACTTTCCCTTTTTCTACGTGTAAAGGTGTTTATCATTCTGTGTGTTCCTTTTTCTTTTCTGTCCATATGGAAAATCTTAGGAAAAACCAGGCCTAAATAACATGACCCATACCAATGGTCCGGTAACCTGTAATAAGCCCTATTACCGCAAACATAATAGATCCCTGGAAATATTGGATCTTTTCCCCCTTTGAATCCCCATCCACCTAAAATTTGATAATTGTCATGGCAAATACTGGAACCCACAAAATAATTGTCATATCTTGTCTTATTTCTTCTAATGCACAACCTTCCCTGTTGGGGCCAATCCAGAGTCATAGCTGCATTTGTCTTTTTCTTGTCATGATTGTCTTCCTCAAACGCCCAAAGAGGTGTTTTTGTCTCTTCTATCACTTTTCTTTGAAATTTCACTCTTCTCTCTTCAACCATCTCTAAAAATACTTTTTCTTCCTTCTTTAACTCACAGGTAAGGTTGTACCTAATTATATTATCTAATGTTAAAATCTTATCTTCTAAAAAATATTCACCAAACGTTTTTCCCTCTTTTATTTTGTTTAGCTCGGGAACTACAGAAACTTTCGCAAAAATCTTATCTATGTCAGTGTAATAATATTCTAATCTACCTGTTTTATAAAATAAACTTGCTAAGACACTACATGTTATTCCATACGTCAAAGGGAGGTGATGATAAGTCACACCCTCTGCTACAGATGCAGGCAACTGCATACAAACATAGCAATCTCTTACATCCATTGTTTCTACATACTCATATAATAATTTAGTAAAAACATTTTTAGAAAAATCTGTTATCGATTTGTCCTTGTGTAATTCTGCACTACTTTTTAAAATAACTGGTTCTTGAGTGTTAGCTCCTTTTTCTTTCTCAGTGTTATTAGACGTTTCTACTACAGCTAAACTAATTGGAATAGTGATTGCTAAAACCACCCATACTGTCATTAATAATCCTGTACAAAAGCAGCACATCTTACACCATCTACTTAAAAACTCACATTTACATTTTCTATCTCTAGTATTCTCCATTTTGTTTTATAACCTTATTTATTTATTTTCCTGAAAATTGTGTCACTACACCTCAGAAATGACTTATTTGCCACTCTGTACTCCAATGTTTTGTCTTTACTTGGTACTTTCTTTTAATTCTTTTTCAGAATTCTTTCTTTGTCATATCCGGTAGAAATTCGTCAGATCCAGTGTTTTGTCAAGTCCGGTAGAAACTGTTTAAACTTCTTCAGGTTTGTTGCACCTCACCTTCACCCATTAGGTTTCTTTGTTCTGGGTTCTCGTGAGTGTTCTTTTCTTCTTTGTTATCAGTCAAAGCAAGATACAACCATTCAGGTGATCTATACTTCGGATTTACCTTCTTTACTCTTTTCGTTTTCTGCAAGTGTTTTCCACCTTGTTTTTCTTGCTCTCTCTGACTTGTTATTTCATTCACTTGTTCAGCACTTTTCCCATCTAACCTTATGATTCTGTATCTTAATTTTCTTACTTCGTTGGGCCAATTGTCTCCTTTTCTTGGCCTTTTTGCCTCACTTCCTTTTTCCTCTCTTTCTGTTTTCCAATTTCTTTTTCTTGACTCTAGTTTTTGGTTTCTTTCTTCTCCACTTTCTTCAGACTCTGTTTCAATTCTTTCGTTATTGCCTCTTATTTTGAAACTTATAATTTCATTTTCTTCCTCTACTTGTGGTTCTTTTCTTATCTTCCTTCGTTCACCTATTTCTGTCCCTCCTCGAGGTTCTTCCGAATTTGTGTCAGTCTCTCTATCTGCTTCTAAATTTCCCTGTTCTTGTGTTTGACTATCTGTCCCTATTGCTCCTCGGGGATCTTCCGATTTTTCTAGCTTTTTGTTTGAAACTCTCCCTTCTTCATCTATTAATATTATCTCCGAAGGATTTTCACCACAACTTGTACTTGGTTGCTCACTGTTACTATCTTCTGGCTCAGTTTCTTCTCTTATGCTTTCAAATTTCCAATTTCTTTTTAGAATTTCTTCACAATCCGAATGATCTGTATCAGATTCTGAACTGGTATCTGATATTTCCAGATGTCGACTTACAGGTCGATCTTCAAGTTCTGGAACTTCAGCTATTTCCTCTACTTCTTCTGTCGTTGCACTTGTAGTTGGGTCTTCCAGATGTCGACTTACAGGTCGATCTTCAGGTTCTGGCACCCTGTTTGTTTCTTCTTCTGCTTCTGATGCTGAACTGTTATCCAATACTTCCAGATGTCGACTCACATGTCGATCTTCAGGTTCTGGAACTCTGATGGTGTGACTGGCATGCACCCAGTGTTTCACTCCTGCACACTTGACTGCAGTGGTTGTCACCAGGATCACTTGTCGTGGTTCGTCCCAGCGAGGAACCAAACAGTTTCTTCTCCTGTGGACTTTTATGCGGACCCAATCTCCTGGATTCAAGTCGTGAGCTGGTTTTCTTTCAAGAGTGGTCGCATCCGGTCCAACCTGATGAAACACAGAACGCACCACATCAGCCAATCCTTTGCAATAATCCAGCACTAGATCATCAGTTATAGTCAGTAGTTTGTTGACAGGTACTTGTGCTTGTCTCATTGCTCGTCCCATAATTATTTCATGGGGACTGAGTCCAGTTTTCCTTTCCGGAATACTTCTGATTGTCATTAAAACTAATGGCAAGGCATCTGGCCATTTGAGTCCTGTAGCTTGACACATTTTTCCTAACCTGTTCTTAATTGTTCCATTCACTTGCTCTACTATTCCAGAAGCCTCTGGTCTGTATGCACAATGCAGTTTCTGTTTAATACTAAGTGCTTCACAAATCAGTTTAACTAATTCATTTTGGAAATGTGTTCCTCTATCTGTTTCAATCGTGACTGGAAAACCATACCTCGGAATGAATTCTCGCAGCATAAGTTTTGCTACCGTTATTCCATCATTCCTTCTGGTTGGGTATGCTTCCACCCAACGGGAAAACAAACAGACGACCACTAGGACATACCTTAGTCTGTTGCAAGGTGGCATTTCAATAAAATCCATTTGCATTCTAGTGAACGGACCTCCTTCTCGTCCTATTGTTCCTAGACTCACTACTGTCTTCCTTCCTGGATTTAACTGTTGACAAATAAGACATCTCTGACAAAGACTCTCAGCTATGGCTCTGAATTTTGGATTATACCATGTTTGTCTAAAAAGTCTGATCATTGAATCTCTCCCAATATGGGCTTGTCCATGGTACATCCGTGCCATGTCAGAAATCATGCTATCAGGCATAACTGGTCTTTCATCTCTGTAAACCCAAACATCATTTTCTTCATGTTTTCTACATCCTGCTTTTATCCATGTATCTTTTTCCTCATCATCTGCGGCTTCCTGTAACTGTCTCACCTCATCCCATGTCTCAACAGGGTTAGTAAAAAGCAAAGGACAAGAAATATGCTCTCTTTCTCGACTTTTGTTTAAAGAAACCACATTCTTTGCACAGTACTGTGCAATCTCGTCAGCATATTTATTGCCGACAGTTATGTAGTCTTCCCCATTTTTATGTGCATTGCACTTCACAACAGCAATCTGTTTAGGCAGCTGTATCGCCTCAAGCAACCTTTTCACAAAATCTCCATTTCTAATGGGCGTTCCTGCAGACGTCAAGAAACCTCTTTGTGACCAAATCTGACCAAAATCATGCACCACCCCAAAGCCGTACTGGCTATCTGTCACAATCGTAACCCGTACATTTCTTCCCAACTTGCATGCTTGAATCAGAGCTACTAGTTCTGCAACTTGGGCAGACCGTATCCCTTTCAGACAAGATGCTTCCATTACAGTTGCTACTGTGCAAACCGCATATGCTGCACTTAGAACTCCATCACTCGTTCTCAAACATGAGCCATCCACGAACAGAATATAATCTGATTCCTTTAAAGGCTCATCTCGTATGTCTGACCTTGGTTTTGTGCAATATTCAAGCACATTCAGACAATCGTGATCTACTTCATCCATTTCAATTATACTTTCTTCATCTGGTAAAGATGTCGAAGGATTCACATTCATACATCTGTCAATGGTCACATTATCTGCACTCAAAATTACTTTTTCATACCTAGTCAGCCGACTATGTGTCATGTATTGGGTTTTCGTTCTTGTCAAGAGAATTTCCACAGAATGGGGAACATATACTCTCAGTGGATATCCCATCACTATGCCTTCACTCTGTTCCAGACTCACACAAGTAGCAGCAACTGCTTTCAAACATCCAGGCAACGCTTTCGCTACAGGGTCTAAAACAGCTGAAAAATATGCAATGGGTCTTTTCATAGTTCCATGTCTCTGTACCAAAACTGAAAATGCACATCCATCTCTTTCACTGCAATACAGCTCAAAATCTTTCTCATAGTCAGGCATTCCTAATGCTGGAGCCTCACACAATTTCTTTTTCAGCTCTCTGAATGCTTTCATTTCTTCATCATTCATTTCAAACGGATCTTTAACATCCTTCTTTGTCAGTTTTTGCAACGGTTTAGCAATCAGCGAAAAACCGCTTATCCATTGTCGACAATATCCAACCATTCCCAGAAACATTCTTACCTCTCTTTGCGTCATTGGAGCTCTCATTCCTTGAATCATTTTTATTCTTTCAGTCGTTACCTTTCGCACTCCTTTCTCAATTTTATGCCCTAAATACTGGACTTCTTGTTGACAAAACTGCAATTTTGAGGGGGACACTTTATGTCCTCTTTTTGCTAAATGATTCAGCAAAGCAATTGTATCATTGACACATGCTTCCTTTGTTTTTGATGCCACCAGTAGGTCATCAATATACTGAACCATCACTGACTTTTCTGGCATTTTTAAATCTTCCAACGATTTCTTTAGAATCTGATTAAAGATTGAGGGACTTTCTGTGTACCCTTGAGGAATTCGGCACCATGCCAAAATACGCTCTCCAAACCTAAACGCAAATAATGGCTGGCTATCTGGATGCAATGGAATAGAGAAAAATGCATGACATAAATCAATTACTGTGTACCATTCTGCTTCACGTGGAATCTGGTATAGAATCACAGCAGGGTTCGGTACTATTGGGCAACAAGGCACAACGATTTTGTTTACCTTCCTCAAATCCTGTACAATTCTATATGTTCCGTTTGGCTTTTTCAGTCCCATTATTGGCGAATTACATGGACTGCTCATGATTTCTTTTAGAATCCCTTGTTCAATCATTTTATTTATTACTGGCGTTATTCCTTCAATTATTTCTGGTGTCAATTTATACTGGGGCGTATTTGGGTAACTCGTTCCCTCTTTCACTGTTATTTTAACGGGATCTACTCCTTTCATTAATCCTACATCTTCTCCTGTAAAGTCCCACACTTCTTCTTTCACTGTCTTTTTCAATTCAATTGGGATTTTCTCTGCATCAAATACAGGAAACAAATCATTTACTTCTGGTTCTAAATTCACCATTGTCATTTTATACAGCACATCTTCATCTGGGGTCTGAAATGCAATTCCGTCTGGAGTACAATAGATAGTGCAATTCATCTTGCACAATAAATCGCGTCCTAAAAGGTTCACGGGACTACAATCGCATACCACAAATCGGTGCATTTCACTAAATGGACCAATTCTTACCTCCACTAATTTAGTAAGAGGCGTCTTAATTTGCTGATTTGAAACTCCAACTACTTGGATATGTTCACCTGAGAGAGGAAGGTTTGGAATTTCCACTGACCTAACAGTAGAACGGGTAGCTCCAGTGTCAACAAGGAATGTTACATTTGCACCATTCACTTCTCCATCCACAAATGGACCAGACTGATCTACCTCTAGAGTTGCGCCAAGCACGCACTCTTCCCCTCTCCTAGGCACCGTCAGAAACTTTCATCCGTGTCATCCTCATCCTGTCGTAACCAATATTGAGAAATTGCAGCTGCACGCGGCAACTGTGTTACCTGTTCTCCTCCGTAGAATCCTGTTTCTGCACTGTATTTCTGTTGGTTAACACTCTTGGGAAGTGGTGGTTGTGGCACCTGACCTTGTTGAGTAACTACCTCACTCTGCACCTGTGAATTTAATGATTGATTTTCCACATTAGGTTTTGGAGGAAATTTACACTCGTTTCTCCAATGCCCTAGCTTTCCGCAGTTGTGGCATGGCCACTTTTTCTTTGCCTCATCTATACTCATTTGTCCTTTTCCTTTACCTATATTAGGTCGGGATCTAACCTGTCCTGTTTCATTACCGGTATTACTCAATTGAGCTTCTTGCTTCTCTGCAACTTTCACCTGTGCCCACATGGCTTTTTCTTTCAATTTACGCTGTCTACTCTCAATATCATCACTGCAATACTTAGCATATCTCAAAACCTCGTCAACTGTGCTATTCTGCCAACAAATCATATGCTGCTTAATCATTTCACTTATCTCTGGTTTCAATCCATACACAAATCTATATACAAAATGACTCATATCCTTCTCATTTAGTGTCTCATAACCACTATACTGTTTGAAAACCAACAACAGCCTTTCGTAATAAGCATGCACTGATTCTTTACTTTCCTGCGTTGTTCTGTCTATTTTTACCCAATCTGTTTCTTTAGGTGGAATCTTATTCTTCAAAAAGGTAATTACTTGGTCATACTTCCTCATCACTTCTGGTCCTGGCGCTCCTGTTTTAGCATCCCTTGGATATTCTACAGTTGGCCAATCAATAGTAATCTTACATTCTGTCCACAAATCAGCTGGCACTACTATATCAAACAATCCATCTAAGTCTATCCACAACACTTTTGAAACTTTCACAAATCTCTCCACTTGTCTGTACCATTCTACTGGCTTTTCTCTCAACTTCGGGAAGTCATTTGTAAATGACAGTATATCCTGTCTGGTCCATGGAACATGCACATAACTACCACCTGGAGTTTCTCTCATCGGGTACTCCCTTACAACTGGTTCCTTATCTGTCACTGCAAAAGCCAAAGATGCTTTATCTGTTGTTTTCTCGTTCTTTTTCGTCCATCTATTTCTCCATCTATCCACATCACCCCATTTTCTCAGTAAAACAATTAATTCTTTTATTTGGGTCAGTCTTCCTGATGTGTTCAAATTCTCTATATCTTTTTCACAAAAATCTACTCTGTATGGTTTCTGCAACGTTCTCACTTTTACAAACTCTACTCCTAGTTCATTTGCTGTCTCTTCCAATTTGTCATGTAAATTTCTAGCTCTCCATGTAAGACTTTTGCACAAAAACATAATCTCATCATCCTGATAATTTTTTAATTTTTCTGTACCAATTGTTCCTAAAATCAATTCTTCCATGTCTATTTTCAACCTAATTACATCTAATGGTTTCACTTCTGTTTCTTTTGTTTTTAGCGCTTTCATCCATTCATTTAACTCATCTGGAGTCGGACCTACAGGCGTACTATTTAATTCTATCCAATTGTTATTTCTTTCTGGTGTCCCTGATGCAGACTCCGTCACCATAGGTATTCTCCTAATCTCATTCTCATTTATCGTCAAATTAGTAGGTGGGCTTGGTCTATAGGTACTAGCCAAATGGTGTGCACCTTCATTATTCAGTTCCATCCCTTCTCTTTTTCTTTGCAAATGTGAATTCATGGGAATCACTAAAGAACGTTCATCAATTTTCTGATTCTCAAAAATTGGCATTACTGGACCTATCGTTACTGGTACAGTTACAGCTTCCATATTCTTTGTCAATGCTCTTATTTTCTCAGTCAATTCTCTTGTTGTTTTTGCTAATTCAGTTGCATTGTCACTTTCTATCTCTTCATTTTGTGAAGTTTTTAATTGATCTTGTGACCTATTTGTCTCATCTCTTCGTTCGGGATTTTTATTCCTCCCAGTTTCCATTGGCGGTGCATTAGGTGTCACCACCGCAGAAGTCTGTTGGTATGGAGGTGGGTTTCTGTTTAAAATATCTTCCAGCAATTCGTCATCCGTTTCACTACCACCATACACATACTTTTCTATCACTACATGTTTCTTTTTCTCGGTACACTTTCTCTTTGCTTCTTCCTCAACTGTAAAAGCTGGAAACAAACCTCCTGTCATATTAGCACATCTCCAACGCTTTATTCTGTCCTCATGATTTACTCCCCATAACCTTCCAGGCACAAACTCATGATTCTTTAATCCTCTGAATCTCTCTCGTTCATACATCTCATCTTCCCATTCAGTTAAAGCTTCAAACTGTGTCGGTCTAGGTCTAGGTTCTAACATTGCCATCTTTTCTCTCAAGTTCCGTAGTACAGCTACATTAAATGAACCATTCTCAGGGAAAGCCAATGCTCCATCATTCTTGGTATATTTTGTCCAATTTTCTAACCATATGCATGTATGATATCCATATTTCAGCATCATATGCGAAGCTGGTGATTTCGGCGGAGGAATTATTTGTCCCTCTCTAGTCACTACCTTTTTGTCTTTCTTAAAGAAATTCTTAACTTTCGACATCCATGACGTTTTCTCTCTACCATACTCATAATACGACATGATTCACAATCTCTTTTCTCCTCAAACGATCCGCAATTCAACACTGTTCTGTATGCGTTATTCCAACCAATACTAGCGCGACTCACACCAACAGCTCCAATCACAAGCGATTTCACGTCTACTAGCGCTATTTGACCAATCCTAGCGCGGCTTTTGTCTACGTCAGTTCTGCTCCTGTTTCCGTGTGACTAGCGCACTGTCCAATCCCAGCGCGGCTTTTGTCTACGTCACTTCTGCTCTTGACCCCTCCTTTACAAAATGTATCTGCAATTTCTTTTTCAACAATTCTTCGTTAGTTACAACATTTAAAACACATTTCCATTGTCTGATTCGCTAAACCAAAGAGATAGCTTTGACCATTTACACAAGAACTCTGTATTTTCCAGTAGGCAGCGCTTACCTCTACCCTACCACAGAATTTTCAGTTTCGCCGATAAAGTAGCACTTCCCTCTACCTTACCCTTCTTTCAAGCAAACAGTAAACCCGTTTCTCTGGGGATAAAACACATGTGGAGACTATACTGCTCCTGAGAATTAAGGCCAGAGTTTCACAAGAAAACCGATCACTATTTCACTTACACACCTTTTATACGGAAAATGTCCCTATCATAACACAACCTGTGTTATCACCAATATGAACTCAGACAATGCACCATTCCATGTGACTTCTCTTGCCACACGTGTTCCACTTCCTACTTCCCGGAAGCGTGAAAACTTACATATAACATAACGTGACTCAACATAAAGTGTTAGACATGAACTTATCAATAATCACTAATCAATAATCAATAATCACCAAACTAATCTATAGTAACCATAACTCTGCTACCAAGAAATCTGATCCAGCGCTAACAATAAAAATTATTCTCCTATATGCTTCGGTCATCCAGGTGCAACTATTCCTCCAACACACAAACTATATCCATATGACGGTGGGGCCCATAACACCGCATATATATTCACTTACTCATTTATTCCCTGGATTTCCTCCGTCCTTAACCTAGGAGAAAACGATTCGCTGGAAGGAGACGGGATACCTCTTTTAACATGACATAATGTTTCTCATTTGCTTTAAGGTATTCCGCTCATTGGTCGATGGACCAACTAGTAGGAATCAGTTGATGGTGATTAAGACCAGCTCAATCACAATAAACTCTTTATCAATTTACCTTAATCATTGAGCTAAAGAATCACTGAGTCATTTGTTTAAAGAATAATAAAGTTTATATAAAGTTTCGAAGCAAGAAATAAGTTTTAAGCTTATTATTCAGATCATTACATTTATCATCATTATAAGAATAAATTGAAATTGCAATGCATATCTATTAGACGGAAAAATAAGGTTATCATAGCAAGAACTCTAAAAGATCAATCTATCTGTCTTGGAAAAATCTAATAGTTCTAACTGAAAAATCGATCAGGAATAAAAAGGTTCTCCAAAAGCAGCATCTTATACTCAACTGGAAAATAAAAATAGCAGCAGCAGCATCAGCTCGTCAGCATCAGCAACCGCAACTTCACCCATCTACAGCATCTAACTTCTTCAGCATCTCACTCTCCAGCATCTCACTCTCCAGCATCTAACCCCTCCCACCAAGAGTAGGTCTTCTTATACCCTAATTCTAGCTTACTGAATAAAATGTTGCATCTTCATGGCGTGATTCTTTCTCATTGGTCCACTCAGGCCCATATACATTTTAATCAAACTTCCTTGTCTTAACCAGTTCCTTGTGGAATGTCCATGCTTGCATCGTTTCCCACAGTTCATGACATTGCTCATCCGCTTCGATCAGTCCAATTTGTATCTTTTTCTGCTACTTTTTAGATTTAACAGTTCCGTCCATTTATTCAGTTTGACTTCTCACGCTTCTTGCTGATCATCTTGGCACACATCTGCTCAGAAAGGTCACAATAGCCTTGACCATACTTCCATCTTAGCCTCTCAGCACGAACACGTGGTCATCCTTTTCCCCAGCCTCTCTCCTCTACCACACGGCTTCTTGGACATGCGTACTCTAGCTTTATGGCGGCCATTTTATATCGCTGCTCAACAGGCCTAAGCGCACTATTTTCAAAGATAAACAAAATATTGTTAAAATAAAGAATATAAACCCTTTCGTTTCCCTCCCGTCTTTCTACGTACCCCAATTAGGTATTACCTAGCAAAAAGCAACATATAAAGCCGTCCCTTACTTACCATCGCTTTATTTTGCAACCACACGTTTTATTTAAAAGCACAGATCATGCATTTATTATTTAATTAGTACGCAAATATTATGTTATGTTAGACACGTAAACAATTATAAGTTGATTATTTTGCACACAAAATAGCGTGTTACCTTTAACCCTTTTATATGTAACATACATTGTTGGTTATTTACTTAAACGAACATGTTTATTAATTATTTTACGAAAATTATTAGGAGGTTAAAAATTTTTCATTTACCCTGCTCCATCACCAGTGTTAAATTTCATCAGAACCAGGGACTCGATTTCACTTTCTCACCTAGGCATCCATAATAACACCACATTTGTACCTGAGAAACCAATATCTGTGTAAATCGGTCATTCCCAGTTGCACAGCCTTATTGGGAGGAAAATTTACATTTTTACTTTTCCTCCAGGAGTGCTACTTCCTTATGAGGGTGAGGTATAATGACCAGGTATAGTTTAAAACAGTACAACTACATGTGTTCTCTCATTCTTAATTGATTTCTCCGTGCAAATTCTATAAGTAATAACATACGACTGGTAGTAATGAGTTTTAGCTAGCAGTACATGAATATCACAGAAAGTAAAGAAATGCAAACTATGGTGAACAACAATGTTCCCGCAACAAGAGCATGTTTTATTGTTTGTTTTTTTTTAGAAGAGAAGCGAGGAGGCTTTGTGTGGAAAGAATATCACAACCTCTCACAATTTTGCAAGAAAATCTTAGTACCTGACAAAGGGAGTGGCTGACCAAAAACAACATCCATCATCCAGTCTATGCACTTGAGTGTCATAAGAAGGGTATTCCCCTCTTCTGTTGCATGACAAAGATATTGTATCCACTAGAATGACATAACCTCTACTCCAGGAGGTAAGCCTATCTACGTAGATATTTAGCAAAGAACAGCAAATATATGATGTAGTGGTAGGCAATGTATTGGATGCAGTATTTTTGTAGGCCAATATTGTCTAACTCAATAAATTGATTTATATTCCAGTTAAGCATCCGATAGATACAACATACTATTGCTGGACAAAGTACTTGAAAAAGGCAGGCTTGAATATTACATCCACATCTGACATGGGGTTTGAAATAGAGAGGGCTGGAATATCCAGCGTAAGGACTTGTCTGAAGCAGAAAAGCTTAATAGATTTAACAACCCTAATCAATTACTCAGAATCTCGTCAGGTCAGTTCTTTATATATGCACATCTCGTCAAAGCCATTCACAAACCATGGGGATGTGAGTATGATGGATCATTCAGTAATGAAACTCAGTTCTTTCTTTTCACATTTAAATGCAGGACGAAATTCAGACATTTACATTTACACATCTGACCAACACGTGAGTAGTAGGTCACTTGGGGCCAGATGTACGACCAATTTTAGCATGCGCAAACGGGTTAGCGACCTGTTTGCGCATGCTAAAATTGGTATGGCCATGTACTAACACAATTTTGCGAGTCGCAAATGAATTGCGACTCGCAAAAAGTGTTTAGAGACTCGCTATTTGGAAGGGCGTTCCTTCCAAATAGCGACTCTCTAACCCATGTACTAATGTTTTGCGACCGCAATTGCGGTCGCAAAACACTGCATAATTACCACCTACTTCAAGTAGGTGGTAATGCAATCGCAAATGGAAAGGGGTCCCAGGGGACCCCTTCCCCTTGCAAATGCATGCGAAATAATTTTTAAGGGCTGTCAGTGGTCCCAGGGACCACTGCCTGCCCTATAAAAATGAAACGAAAACGTTTCATTTTACTTTTTTAAATGCATCCCGTTTTCGGGCTGCATTTAAAAAAAAAAGCTGCTTTATTTAAAGCAGTCCCAGACATGGTGGTCTGCTGAGCCCAGCAGACCACCATCCCTGGCAGAGGCCAGCCATTCCCAATAGGGTCGCAAAATGCGAGTGCCTCATTAATATTAATGAGCCTCGCATTTTGCGACTACATTGGGAATCTCAATCAGTGTCTCTGACACTGTTGTACATAGTAAATTGCGACTCGCTAATTTGCGACTTCTGATCGAATCATAATTGCTACTGCAATTTACTAGAGTCGTACATCTGGCCCTTGATGACAAGCAGGACACTTGGGAATCAGACATAGAAAGAACCATTACAGATGATGACTGGGACAGGACTAAAGGCACCCTGCACAGGTATCCAGAAATGCACGATTCAAGATTTCTTTAGAAAAATCCATTTAAGTACCTGTTTTGGCAATACTGAATACTCCCCAGAACCAATCAATACCAACCTTTTCGGGAATCTACATTTTGTCCTCCATCTCGAAAGGACCATGTGAGAAGATAGTCCCAAACAGTTTGGCAAAATCAAGACAAGATAAGGATACATCAACACAACCTATTCAGAGGCGAATTCTGGATGCCAGGCTAATAGACAGGAGCTGATGATAATTGTTAAACCAGCGGGAAAAGGCATGGCAATTGTGATTTACAATACATGTTATTATAAACAAGGGATAATGTGCAACAGAACATTAGAGAAAGATAACATCCAGCCCTACCAAAGAATGACATTAAGAAATTCGTAATATTCAAACTAAGGGAAAAGAGGAGTGAAACATATTCAAAAAAGAATTTGCATATTTGAATAACAAAAATGTAAGAATACCAGTGACATACACGCTCTCTAAACTCAATAAAAGATATTCCCCCCACCCTGCACCCCACCCGGGCTACTGATCAGATCATTAAATTCTGGAATCCTTGGCCAAATGTTTAGATGAAATCTTGAAACCATTCATTGAGACTATCCCCTGATATGTTGGAGATGCTATGGATATCATCCATCATCTTGAAGAACAGGCATAACATAATGAGGAGGAGATCCTGGTCATGATGGACATTGAAAGTTGATACACAAGTATACCACATGACGAATCTCTGGAGGTTCTCGATTGGTGTTTGGAATCCAGACCACAACCCCATCCAGTCCCAAACAGCTTCATCTTAAAAATGACAAAGATATGCCTTACAAAGAATTTTTTCAAATGTAATTAGGACTGCAGCGCGATGGCCTTTTACACTGGAACTGGCAATACTGTACATGGCAATACTGAAGTAAAAATGGATCACTGCCAAGAACCATTTTAAAGGCAATGTCTCTATGTGGAGAAGATATATAAATGATAAAGAATTGATTTGGAGAGGGACTACTGAAGAACTCACCATTTTTGGTGACTGTTTAAACACTAGACCAGCAGACAACACATTTGCCACCAAGTAGAGTAAAATTTAAATTAATTATCTGGATTTGATAATCAGACCTGATCGATCTGGATTTTATAATCAGACCTGATGAAGGGAGGATGCACCACACTTTTCATCAAAAACACATACAAAAATTATCTTCTCCATTATTCAAGCTTCCATCAGAGACATCTCAAAGACAGCATACAATCAACATACAGTCAAATCCTGCATATAAAAAGGAACTGTATGAAAAAAGAATATTATTTCAATATTGGGTTTAATTTACTGCAAAACTTGTCAATGAGAACCTATTGATAGAAACTCTAAATGATCTATTGCAAGGGCTCGGTAATTTCATAGATAAAGCTTATTGGGACCAAGACAAAAAACATCAAACTAACCAACTAGTCGGTGTCACAAAATTTAACAGCAACACCAACAAAGTAAAATCAATGTTATGTTATGCAGATTTGTAGAGTGCACTATCACCCAGGAGGGTATCCTTGCACTGAGCAGGTGTGGGTCTAGCCAAACCTAGGGACTAGTGGGACTACTCAACAAGACGGGTCTTCAGCTTCTTGAGGAATTTTCAAAAGTGAGGAGGAGGCTCGTATGTGTAGCAGCAGGTCATTCCATGCTTTAGGAGCGATTTAGGAGAACGTTTGACTGCCTGATCTGGTTTTCCGTATGCATGGGATGTGTGCAAATCGGATTCTGGATGAAAGGAGGTGTCAGGAAGGTTTGGGAAAGCAGATGCGATTGTTAAGTATTGTGTTGAAAGTTTGAGTGAGGAGTTTGAATTGTGCTCATTTGTGTATGGGGTGGCAGTGGAGCTCCTTCAGATGTTGTGTGATGTGAGTATGGTGTGCGAGGGGGGGGAAGATTCTGGTTTCAGAGATCTGAAAGATCTGCAGCCTTCTGGTGAGTTTTTGTTGATCCGGGCATCGAGGGTGTGCCCTTTGTCTACCTTGCTTGTAACAAGAGTGTGTGTTCCAGTTTTGCAGTTGCTGATTGGGAGCAATTTGAAAATCTTCCTCCGCATCTTCAGGGCATGTAAGCGTGAAGCGCTGACGGAGTTGACTTGGGCGGCCATATCGAGTTTGCTGTTGATGATGATACTGAGGTTCTTTGCGTGGGTGGTGGGGTAGAGAGTCAGTCCTAGCTCTGTTGCCTACCAAGTGGAGTCCCACGGTGAAGTGCTCTTTCTGAAGATCATGATTTCAGTCTTGTCAGTGTTCAGCTTCAGACAGTCTTCATCCAGTGGGCGAGTTCAGTCATGCAGATATTAAATTTGATCAGAGTAATGGGCTTCTTGCGAGTGAGGGAGACAAGGAGTTGTGTGTTGTCAGTTTAGGAGGGGATGTTTATTTCGTGAGAGCGGATGATGCTAGTCAGAGAGTTTATGTATGTGTTCAAGAGGGTCAGGCTCAAGGAGGATCCTTTTGGAACTCCGCAGGTGAGGTTGCTGGAGACCGAGGTGTACCATGCCAGGCTGACTAAGGGGTCCTTTCTGTCAGGAATGAGCAGATCCATCGGTGTGCGTGTCCTTGGATTCTGAGGTTGTGTGGGGATTGAAGAAGGATGGGGAGGGAAACAGTGCCAAAAGCTGCAGAGACGCCCAGGAGGATGAGAGCCGACGTGTTCTCCATCGAGAGTCATGCGGATGTCATTCATAGGGGAGAGGAGATGAGGGCAGGCTCCGTTTTGTGGTTGAGCCTGAGACTAGATTCAGTGGTGTTGAGGAATTAGTGGTCATTGAGGTATTCGGTGAGGCGTCTGTTGATGATTTTCTCTAAGACCGGGACCGGGAATGGTAGAAGGGAGATCGGGCTGTAGTTGGCGAGCATTGAAGGGTCAGCCAAAGGGTTTCATCAGTAATGAGAGTACAGTTGTGTGTTTTCAAGCGCCTGGAAAGGCCATGGAAGATGTCAATTGTATGCAGGAACATGCAGATCTTAGCCTGCTGGGAAACTGCCTTAAAGTGTCTGTGTTTCCTGGGAACCTACCTTAAAAAAACCTGTGTTTGCCCTTAAAAAGATTAGAAACCTCTGTGATGCCTAGGTAGGATCGAACACAATCCAGGCCAGTAAGGACAGTCATTGAGATCCATGCTAGACCCACAGCCCAAAACAAGACTCCACAAATGTGCAAATTATACAGTTTGTAGATATCCTATTGAAGGCATTGAAATAATCTACAATAATATGAAGATCATGCATCAGGAATTCACTACTAGTAACACAAAACGTGGTGTATATTATTATTCATTCATATAAAAAGGATTACACAAGATGCAATACCAGGAATGCCCCATTAGTATTCCACTTTTAGAAGAAGGGACATTTAAATGGAGCATCCTGAAACACATCACAAGGAATCGGAATAATTTGGAATCCAGTTAACTATATCACAAGGCCAATATTATTATGAAGCACCACACTGTGTAGAATGGGCTCAATGAACTTTATGAGAATAATCACATCATGTGAACAAATGTAATACATATAACCTTTTTACCATGATGACTCCAAATTCCCACATTGGTGGACTTTACGACTGGGAGATCAGGACTGCAGTTCCTATGTAAGGATGTTTCAACCCCATAAGGCATTCACTACAAATACTTGATGACCATGATACCAGCACCCATGAAACAAGACCTGCATGTGTAAGCATTCAACCTTGCATTAATGATAGAAACAACTTTGTGACAACAGCCCCTGAAATGGTCCCCAAATCGCTTCAGAAACAAAATAGGGAATCCTATTGCATATTTCACATTTTTGGCATTTAACGGTTCATAACTACAATTCCCATGAGGCAAAATAAGTCAATCCATCACCATATGATGACACACATAACCGGAATGGATTCAAAAACTCCATCAGCAACAGAATCCATTAGGATCACCGACTTAAGCAGCAGTCTCATTACAAACAGCAGGCCAGACACACAGTTCAGGTGTGAAAAGCCTGGGTGAAACTATGAGTAAGTTACTCCAAAGCAACGACCTGTTGAGTCTGGGGTACTTTGTATAACCTTGATATGAATCAAATCTTTTTATTAAAAATGGTTTTCCTTCCTATTATAGATGTTTCCTAAAATTGTGATAGATCAATAATAAGGGTGAATGGCACACAGTGATGGGGTGTGGTATGTGGAATTGCTACAAACGTTATAATATGCTTTATATTTTCTATCTTTCTGCCCCATCCCCCATTTTCTCTATAGAATTGTCAATGTGAACAATACCAGTTGGCATGTAGCCATCACACGCTTATTGAGAAGTACTTAAAGATTGCACTTGGACTTTGTAACTCACCATGGCCATATACAGAGCTTGCACAGAGCACCTTTCTAACAGCCCTGATGAAGACCTCTGCAACATTATCTCATGTTAAGGAGGTCTAAATGTGTAGGCATCTCTATGAGGAGCAAATTGAACATTGTGGTATCATTAATTAGACTGTACGAAATTTAAGTCAAACGTCCAATTCTGGAGCAAAACAATTGTTTGCTCTCTCATGTGGAGCTACTTTAGATGGTACTGCCACTGTTATGTTCCATATAGGTACCCTAATATAGGCCCGGGTAACATCATACCCCTTCACCTACATTACCTCCCTTACACTACACTGTAACGGGCCTTTTAGGATTGAACATTTACCTAGTTCTAGTCCTGGGTGCAGAAGGAGGGTTTCTCCTAACAATAGAGTCCTATAACTCCATCAATAGACTCACACAGTATGAATGAATATTCATAAGGGTTCTTAGAAACCAGGCTGGGGCTACACCACCTTCCTCCCCATATCTACGTACACTGTTCATCCCATACGTCATCCTCACATCCAACAATGGCTAATACAAGCAACAAGGGACAAAGGAACCCTAGATACTTTCTGTATAAATACAGCACATCTTGCTAGTGTTAGTTAGAGGGAACCGAGACTTCCAGGCCGATACACTGACCAGAGACGCTGAGGCTCCCGCATGCAGACGCTCCAGCTGACAGTGGTCTGAACATCCCTCGCGGGGTGTCCAACTCGAGCCCAAGAAGGGCTCCTACATTCTTACTTCAGGTAATGGGGTTCGACTAAATCCTAGAGGGATTCTTGGCTTCACACCTACTCACATGCTAGGTACACTTAGGTACATCTAGACAGGCATCGTAGAGATGCGACGCTTTCTTTTATCATGCATTTTATATTCATGTATTTATTCATGCGTAGTGCAAAATGGTAGAACTGTACTATCCATTTATATTCACTGTACTGCTAATCATATATCTCTGCTACTGTCTAATGGTTGTTGCAGCTCATATATTCTACAGAAGAATAACGACTGTTCAATAAACCTTTATTGAAATGCCCAGGCTGTTTATTCTGTGTATCTCTGAGACAAGATAAGTGAGCATGAGTGACTGGGCGAAAAGTAGTACATTGTTTCCACGATTCTGAGAGATCAGGGTTATCATGTTCTAAGGTTGCCAGAAACTATTCTCTCCCCGATAAGAGGAGACACTAATGGCACTGTGAGCTAGCTTATGCAAACAGGCTAACATTCTCAGTGGGGGTGCTCAGAAGCAGTCTGCCACCAAACCCACAGTTTATGTTATTCGAATGCGCAGGTCCTGTATGGGTAATATAGGAACTACACAACACCACCTCATGATGTTGGGCAGGAATCCGAGATTACGAACAATTTGATTATTGCAATTATTCATATGTTTAGCTTTTAGTAGGCATTTGTGATCAAAATATTTGTGTTCATCTCTATTAGAAGGTGTTGTTTAATGTCATTGTGCTTAATTGCGTGTATCAGATAACAACTATGGGCTTGATTACGATGTCGGTCGGATTGCAAACGACGGTCTGTTGGTTGCGATCCGACCTACATCTGCCCCTGCGTTCCGCCCGCTGCATTATGATGCAGCAGTCGGAGGCAGCATGTGGAGGGACTGACTGCTGCTGTCCAGCGGTTGGAATGTACCACTACAATAAGGGCGGTGCCTTCTCAGGCACTGCTGTAGGGATTATGATGTCCCTTTCGGCCTGCCTTTCTATGGTGGTCCACCTGCCATAGAAAGGCAGACAGAAATGGACTTTGGAGGCCCCTAGCAGGGCCCTGGCCCCTCCGCAGCCTCCGCTATGGGGTCTGGGCGGCGCCTATGGTGCCCCCCTAAACATCCCTGCTCCATGTGGCAGGCACCGCATGGTGCCTGCCACACAGTGCATGGATGTTTTAAATGTGTATATTTTCTGTCGAGGCTGGTGCTGCAATCCGCAGCACACGTCTCAATAGAAAATATACATTTTCCGACCACCGTGAAGTTGGTCGCATTATAATAGTGGAAGCGGGACCGCGGACTCCTTGTTGGGCGGTCCCGTTTCCGCTATGATATCGGTCGGATGCTTGTCCGACTGACATTGTAATTAGGGCCTATAATGTGTTATGTGCTGGAGTTTTGGAAAAGGGAAAAATACTTTTTGTAATAATGAAATACAACACGCTGAATTAAGTTAAGGTTTAGATTTTATTGATGCAATTTTGACTGATGGCAAGTAATATTACTATATGCAGCCAACTGCACCTACTGTGTAACTAATGTTAGCTACACCACTTTGGTCTGGCGTGTTCAAGTATGCAGCACTATGGCAAGATAAGGAAGATAAATGCAAGTCAATTTATTTGCTTATTTTGCAGCCATAACATTTAAACGGAATGTTGTACATAAGGTTGTAGTGTCACTCCATAGAACAATGGGAGTTGTGCAGTCCACAATTAACCAAGATTATCTTATGGATATGACACTGAAGGAACCCTCTCCTCAGGAGGCATGCTGGCATTGCATTTGTGACTCCTGGACTGATCTCACAACAATTGTCCCATTCTTATTTGTGCATGGTTAGACTCATCTCTAGGGAGATAATGGATTTGAATGTTTGTGAATGTGGGTGCACTGATCTGATGTTGCACTGATAGGAGTGGGTGTGTATATTCTTACCTGTTGTACTTATATTTATAGCTGCTTGTCCAATTGTCTGTTTGTGTGGATATCATGCCTGAGGATATGCCTTGGAGAACTGTGACCTGTTTTAATGATTGTTGCAAGCCAGCTCTCTAGCATTCCACCTTACTGTCTCAAGTGTCTTTGTGGAAACAGCTGTCTTCCTTCTAACTGTCATGCCCAGTCCTGCCCATGTGTCCAAAGCATGCCCCTGGTTGTCCTCTATCTGCTACTAGCCATGCTTGTGCTTGCCTCGATTCTGAGTGCGGCCCAGTCTGTTTGTGCCAGTAAAACAGGTGTAGAAGTTCTCACTGCGCAAACAGGTTTTCCTGAATTCATCAGCCACAATCCATACCTCATCTCCTACGTTTTATATGTAAATAATACACTGGACCTGGCATCCTGTTAACAGTAATGCTATTATCATCACAGAAGGAGTGAATTTTATGGTGCTTTTGACAAACTTGTTGACTAACATGTGGAAAGTAACATAGCTGATCAAACAATGATAGCACTCCAGCCTATCGCATTAATGGTATTGGTGTGGGAGCCAAACCCTGATAATTTCTTGAACCCCAATATCGAATAAACCTAAATTTATTTAAACAGTTCATCTCCACAGTTCTTTTCATTGTTCTAGCTGTAAGAGTCTACCCTCCTCACCAATACCTCAAATTTAGAAGAGTAAATTCATAATTATAAACTGGGACCATTCAAAACTTGAGTTCTAGATCAAAATTAGGATTTAAAAAGTTTTAACACAGAATTGTTACTAAAACATTACAAAGGAATGCATTGTCTGTCATAAAGACTCTGAATATAGAAATACAGAATCATAAATCAGAGGAGAATCCTAGTTAGTTAATGAAATGTCCTTTAAATTCTAAGTTTCAAACTCATGGAGAGTTTTGACAGCATCTACATAAGAAGGAAAATCTCAAAATAATCAGACAGAGCCTCTAGAGGAAACTATGAAGGTGCCCCTGATCCTTCAAAACCTAGGGTTTTTATACACATGTTATGCATATTAATTAACAAAACTGCAAAGTAAGCATGGTATTACCATAATCAGGTCACACTGGCAAATCAAAAAAATGTAGTAGTTTCAAATGATCCTTAACACTAACCCATTTCTTAAGGTGAGAGAAACCTTCTGCTTGCCTACTCAGCAACTGCACTCTGGAGATATAAAAGCCAACATGAAACATTTTTATCAATAGCCCATAGAGATCACGTTCCTCTGCTTGCCAGCATCAGAACTTCCAGCGGAAATCCTTCAAAATGATACATAGAGAACATGATGAAACGTTTCATGCACAATACACGCTTTATATTACTTTAACCTATTGACATCATTGCTCTTTGTGATCCATGGAAGCTGTGGGTAGAGAAAACTTGCAGCGGGTTTCTGGTTGGGAGGGGGAATAAGCAGAAGCAAGATGAGCAGCACACCATTTTAACTAAATGGCATATCGTATTAAAGTGTGGCATAACTATACTACATTTTTTTTCACACTCCTCAATGAGATATTCATATAGTTTTAAGTGCAAAATCATCCGTCACTGTCATATGCATCATCAAAACTATCGATTTGTGCAAATAACTTTTCACCCAAGATTGAACATCTGAAAAATCTTTAACAGCCTGCTTTTGATGCAAACCATAGTAATGCCATTTTGTTGGCTGCTCTTATTTGGTTTCATCTACCAAAAGCTTTTAGTTGTATGGTGTCAAATATCTAGTGTGGACAACACAGTACTTAGATAGGCCATTCGTCAGACCATTGATTACCATCGGTTGGCTGCCTTGTCAATCTCATTTGCTTGCATTTTATTCAATAGCTTTCCATCCTCTTCTTGTGTTTGTCCCTCCCTTGGAGCATAGCTTCTTTACCATCCTTTTGAGAGGGTTACGTGCATCCTTCCATCGTTCCACACCATGGAATTACATTTTTGTTTTGTTTTCAGCACTTCATAGGAGTGCATGTGTTTTCTTGCTATCTCCTCTGTGTGCAGCTTTACAATCTCCACAGTCTCTCTGTTGCTCCCTCCTCACCACTCAACTTGTCAATCCCTTCCCCCTTCCACAGGCTGGTATGTTTTTTGTTTTTTTTTCGCCTGCACAGAGCTTGCGCTTCGCTTGAGAAATCTATTGTTTTTAATATAAACTTAAAAGGTATTTACATCCCGCCTCCTTTCTTTCCTGGCTTCTCATTGATTCCTGTGTGTTCCACTTACCTTTCCTCCATTTCTATTGGCAGTAGCATATTTTCTTGCATTTAACAAAGCTTGTTACTCGTCTGCTTCTCTTATCAGTTTCCGGCCGCCGAAATACTGTTAACATCCGCTTTAGTGGAACTATATTTTAATAACGTTTTGCCTTTTACTCTTGCAGCATATTTATATAACAATGTATCACACAGAGAGATTAAGTGATTTGCATAGAATCACAGGATGTTGCGCGGCGTTGCTGAGACTCGAACCTGGATCCCCAGCTCTCGAGTCAGCAGCTCTGGCTGGTGCGTCACGTCCTCTCCACTCCTGTGTCATCGGTCAGGGAGCTCTTTCCTTCTCCCAGACGATGATTGATGAAAACAGCTATTTATTCATTACATAGGCGAAACTGATGCATTACCAATGCTTGTTTACTTTGTAACCATCTCAAGCTCCTCCGTTACTCGCCTGCTCCAAGTTACACCAACAGTTGTCTTGCATCTCCTCACCCACTTTCCGTTTGCTGCCCTGCCAATCCCTGTCCCATTTTTCATTTTATAAAAAAAGAACACATTTATTTTCTTTTTTGAAGGGCCCGGAAGCTGCAATTTGCTACTCAGCACTCCTTTATCTTTGATGTGATTTAGAACATATTTTTTTTAATTTGCAACTTCAAGATTAGCATCTGCCATCTTGGAAAAGTAAATTAAAAGTGAAAGAAGTGGCTGCTGCCTCATGACATATTCATGCACATACTTTTTGGTCTATGCGTGAGCATATGATTTCTTTATGTCAGGCTGACTGCGTGGGCAGGCAAGGAGCAGAGTTTGACTTTTGGGATCCTTTTGCTGCCTCAGGTAGCCTTTGACAAGAATGAGCCCCTTAGGGCTTCACTTGAAGAGTCAATTGTATATAATGTGACTGGCTCTTATGATAGGTCCATGACCGCTTTATTGACCACTTGATCATCGCAGTAAATGTTGTGGGTTATAACTTGCCGCCTGCAAGGAGTAGTTCATCATTAACAGTACGGCTAAGGCAATCACCTATTATGTAGCAGGGCTATAGTTTGGGGCTATGGGTCTTCATCTGACCTAAAGTCATGCATAAATTCTCAGGGTCACGCTCTATCTTAAGTGGCGATGTCAGGGTCTGGACCAACATTGTAGCACAAATCCAAATTAAGTGTAATTATCTAGAATTTAGTATCAAATTAATAATAGTGCTTTGCTTTTGAGCTTTTGTATGACCCACTAATTTCAGTTATTGTTTTCCTGTGCTTTTTGTTTCTCATTGTCATGAATGTACACTTCCCTGGGACCTAATGCGGATCTGCATAGCCATTCCTGAGCCATAATGGTACTCTAAAAATAAAGCAAACCAGTAAGTATCCAAAGTGAATGATTGATTATTTGTAGGGCTCCCGGTTTTATGGTATTTATTTTTTGACATTACAGTCTGTATTTTTCCATAGTTATTTTTTGCAAATTTTATCTCTATTTGTCTGTATTTATTTTGGGTTTTGTGCAAAAATAAAGCTGAAATTAGAATATTTCCACAATTATTTAACCGATAAATATAAACTAATGTTTGAATGCCTGCCAGGTTTCAATGCTGTGAACACCAGCAGAAGATAAATCAATGCACTTGTATGCAAATATGCAAATTTCAGTATCAACCTTGTGCATATCTACTTCTGTTAAAGCCTCTTTAGTAAAATTCCTTTCTTTTTTAACCACTTTACCTATCAATCCACACAGCTATTGACCCGACTGTCATGGCATACCGCATTTAGAATTCATCAAAAAGCAACCCAATATCGGTTTTCATCCACATTTAAAAATAAATACAGACAAGAAAATATATATTTACTGTGTGCATTTATCTGTAAAAATCAGTAAAAATGGAAAACAGGGAGCCTTAATTATTTAGCGTGTGAGCCATGAGAAGATTGCTTGGTTTAATGTGTCCCTTAGCTCCAGTGCCAAGTTCTAAGAAGCAGAGTGTATCAAATATGCAACAGAATCTAACACTGAACTCCATAAGCGTGCATGTTATACAAAGGGCTAAACATGATTTATAACTTCCCATTCTGGTGGAATTTGGATCCAGGTTTTACAGCCAGCATGCCAAAAAAAAAAAAAAAGCCAAGGCCACCGAATAAAAAAATAATGATGTATGGGGTAATTTAAGAGAATCAAAGAGAACAGATCTGTGCTATAAGTCCGGTGATCCCTGTAGGTGACCTGGCACATCTGGTTGCAACTACAGTATGTTCTGTTTATCATGCGAGCAGGCGAAAATGATTGTGCCTCTCCAGAGAAATGAGGAAGTAGAGTTCCTCACCCGAAGGGAAGGTTGACTGGCGTTTATATGAGGTGAAAGGGGAAGTATCTCACCTGTAAAGCAACTGCTATGAAAATCAGATTGATTGCCGTGTTTGAGAAATTAGGGATCATGAGATCCCTCGAGCAATGAAAAATGCATAATACTGGTTCATCTAAATTCTTCATCTGATGTGGACCCAGCATAAAGGGGAGCCTTTTACAGTTGCACATTTTCAATCTTTCCATTTGTTTGAAAGTTTCTTTTTGTGAAATGAGTTTTGTTCTTCAGATTAGCAAAAATAATATATGTAATATTACTTGAAAATGTTAGTTGAACTGATGTCGGTGTACCGAGATTACAGACGAAATTTGGAAATGCAGCCATTAAGAACCAAAAGAACCGTAACCCTCAAATCTGAACTCTCCATTTTGTAAGTGATAATACATAATGCATCACTCCCGAAATCATTAATATCCTCATATGTGGCATCATCAGAGGTATCAGCAATAATTACAGTGAACAAATCCCCTATCGCGTTCCAAGATAGTTCATTTTTGCTAAGACGTATACGCAATATAATGTGTATTGAATATTATTCTTACATTTTAGCTTTATAGTACTGAGCTAGCACACACCCTGGATCTAAATATAAGTACTTTGGACCTGCACCCAGAACGTCCGCACATCCAATGCTAATGTATGTTACCAGGGATCTGGTTAACTCATGGGGCGCTGCCTGGCACACACTGCGGGTCTCATTACAAATGTTCCTGAATCGACCCCATAAGTCGGCGCCTCCAGAGTTAATGCTACCAAAGGTCGCTTTAATTCGTAGGGTGCTGAGTTAGGTGTTTTGGGCGGAAACATGAAGGGGCATATTACTAAGGGCCTTATCGCCGTTTTAGCGGCACTTTTTGCCGCTAAAGAGGCGAATTCTTTTCCGCCCTATTAGCAAGCTGTCGCTAACAGCTGTTAGCGACAGCTTTTAGGCGATAGCGACCGGGTTGGGTGCCGCTTTGCATGCCAGCGATATTTATCGCTAATGACATGCAAAGTAGACGTTCCCAACCTGGCAGCGACTGGAAGCAGTCGCTAACATCGCTATCGCCTATTAGGGAGGCCAGCGAGGCGATAAAGAAACCAGTGCTAAACACGATTAGCGCTTGTTTTTTACACCTGGTCCAAACCTGACTTAGCCATGTAATCCAATGGGAGGTGGATTACATGGCTAAATCCCCTTGCCCTATCAGCAAGCTATCGCCGGTCACAGTGCGATTATCGCTGGATTTCAGCGATAATCGCACTGTTTCCAACGACAGCAGGGGTTTCTATCGCATTGGAGATAAGCGTTGCTGATAGCACGCTATCTCCGCGATAGAAACCGGCGATAGCCGGCGATAATTATCCTAGCGCTAAGTGCGTTTAGCGATAATTATCGCTGTTATTGCTAATAGGCCCCGAGGTTCCATTGAGCCATGGGAATTACCGGGTGTGTCAGTAATTCCAAGTCTGAGTTAAGTGGTAAATCCTCATTTGTCCTTGCTGTTCTCCTGGAGTTTATGATTATTTTCAACTGTCAAAAGGTCAAGATGAAACAACAATGGTCAACCATGGTGCTTTCGCAGACCTCATATCACCACTTGGCCCGGTAACTCCCTTTCCCGGTATCGTCGGAATTAACAGGGCACTTGTGAAGAGGTCACAATACTTCCTCTCCTGCGCTCTGTATAAGAAAAGGCAAGTGACCCGATCAGGAACAAAGGCATTATTTAAAAATAAAAAAATGGGATTACAAACATTGTAATTAAAATTTAACCTGGCATGAAATCGAGGGCAATCATCAACTTTTAGCAAAGCCTAAACATGCACTGAGGAGATGATTACACAGATGTCCTCAAAGAGAACGAAGGTTACCATGAGGTTGACTCACCTGCTTTTTCCAGATGATTACACCAGTGCTCCAAATGAGAACTCTCACACAGAATGTGCGAGCAAAATATCAAAGTAATGCCAAAGGCATGCGTAACGCAACAAACAAATGCTCCTTGTGCGCTTAAGTATCCTTGCTGCAAGCACGGGGCTCACACATGGGATAAACTGAGCTTTCATTCAAAATCAAGGAAGTGAGAACAAAATAAGGAGCACAAATAATAACAACTCTCTTTAATATCAGTACAAAAGACTCCCATCTGGAAATATGTGTAATCACAAATGGCATGCTACACCCACCTCATCAAACTACTCAATCAGAAAGCAGCAGGCGATGACCCATCACAGAAGACCCTGCACATCCAAAAGGTAGAAGAACACAACATGGTTCGACCCCCAGACCCTCTACATGAGAGACAGTACCACCCGGACACTCAGCTTTGACCTTGAAGATGTTATAGGTGAGGTGAGAAGAATGAAGTCACAACAGAAATGTGTTGTCAAATATCTACAACGCTATTCACATTCACTCGATGTTATAACCTAACACAACAGTGAATCACGTGCGCGCTACGACATTACTATAAAGAAGATGGCATGGGATGCTGTACCTGCTAAGAGAAAGTTCTTACAAACACTCTGATATTATGCTACAAGTTCCCTACAAAGAAACAATGGAGACACAATTGCAAATTCACAACGATCGATCTGCAAGGCAAACATGTCAAGTCCCAGATGACCATAGACTCCATGTGGGATTCAGGAGTGCATTGCAACTTTCCATAAACACCACAGGAAATCAGACAAGTCAAGAGAGGCATTGCCAATGAGTTCTTTGTCACCATAGACCCAATCCATTGCAGGAAGCGTTCTTTAACACGTCTATCACGGAGCCCTTTGTTTTCCGCAACCTCAGGGTAAACACATGTTCCAATATTCAATTGATATATGATTCCACTCAATGCTTCACTGCACACTCAAAATGATTCCCTCAATCTTAGACTGATGCTGTCAGTGTTTGCATGTGTTAAGTCAGTCAATAGGACAAATATACAGAATCTGTGTTCCACTAAGTGAGTTATATACAGTTGTCTGCTCACACACAAGCCAGAAAGCTACATGCATATTACCCTGCCCTTAAAAATCAGGTGATCATCGATGTCCATTGAAGACATGGACGAAGATGTCCTACAACAATTCCAACACCGGTAAACAAAGGAGACTCTACAGGGTACTTACTTCAACACAATGCACCTTTGCGATTTACATTTCGGTGCTACATTAATGATTAGTATGTTCGGTATTTGGAATATGCAGGTGTCAGGAGTACCTATTTAAGGCAATGAAACTGAAGCAGGCCTGTCTTATGTGCCCCAATGTAGCCATTGACAGGCACCTCCGAGTCCCCAATGACAACTGCTAGTCTCAGGCAAAAAGGTCCTTCCACACCTTTACATCCATGCATGCAAGTATAATAGAAATACATAGACTGAAATTGCAGCTTCCTTATGAGGGCGCCACTTTCCTATGTGATGGACTCTTGTCAGGCCTACGTGTAATGAGCCAACGTGCTCCTTTGAGTGCCTACATGATTACAGAGAATATTAATTGATACCCATGTGAAGCCCTTGATCTACTGAAATCAGATGCTCAGCCATGCCTACAAAGGTAACAATTCACAGGGCTGCCAACTGTTTCTAAAGTGTCACTAGATACACGAGTCCACTGTAACGGATGTAGTCAAAAGGGGTGACAGAATCAGTTCGGGGTTCCTAGACAAAGTCAAACAATCTGCACAATTCACAATGACCATGCCCTGTGGAGATGGAAGGGGCTGAGAGGTTTTGAGTCCATCAGTTTGCAAGATTTTTAACTTCCGGCAGAAGTCTGACAGACCACATGGTGGGTGCCAAGCTATCTTGGCGGAAAAACAAGTACATGTATGTGTAGAGGGATACTTGAACTCTTCCACAGACAACCCTTATGGTGTGGCGTCCTGAAGGCTGTGAAGCGAATGTGTCTGTCTACTGTAGGATTCTGTCTGAATGGGTTGGGATTATGGTATCCTAAACTCCTTGTACTGTGATAATCTGCTTGGCACATAAGCTTCACCACCTCTCTTTTCTAGATCTCTGAGCCTCTTGAAGTGATGACAAATCTCATTGCGCTGCTTCATATTTTGTCTCACAATGACTGCCCAATTCTTTTTGCATGCAATCAGATGCATGCAAAAAGATTTGTGCAGTCATGATGAGGACATATGTCTAGCACCAGTTACTACTCTTATATGTCTTGCTTGTTTGCCATTGTAACTATTCAAATCCCCATCAGTGTCATGATTTCCCACTATTTCTCTCTAAACCCATGGTCCATTTGCCCAACTTTCCCCTTGTGATGAGTCCTCAGTCTCCAGGTCTTTAGCATGTTCAGTACGAATATGACCCTGGATCTAACATGCACACCACCATTTTGGTGATCCTGTTCAGTTTTAGAGACATTCTCTTGCAAGCTACCCACTTTGTTGTCATCCACATCCACATTGCCAAGAGAGAGGATGTGTCCTAATGGCTAGAGCAGTCGAAGTTGAAATTGGGGAACCAGGTTCGAGTCTCGGCAGTGGCGCCCAACATCCTGTGATTCAGGGCAAATCCCTTAAATCTCACCGTACCTAACAAAATGAATATGTCCATCTGTAACGCAATTGGTGCTCATGTAAAGCGCTTTGATACCTTCGGGTTGGGTTCGCGCTATATGAAACGCAAAAAAAACCATCCCCTCAAAGTCCCAGTACCGGTAATATTTGCAAGTTGCTGTTAACATTCATAGGAAATAAAACTTAACGTACTTACTTACAACCATACTTTAAGTATAGTTGTTATAGGCTTGTTATTGGTGATGAGAAGAACTGCACCTATGGGTAAATAATCTTTCATCAATTTTTATGGGTACACTAAATGGTTTGGAGTTTGTTGAATGCAAAATTATGAAGGACGGATACTGAGATTCTGCCAAGCAGGTGTGCATCAGTTGTTATTTTTTCTGTGAAGTCATATGGTGCAATAATGGCTGCAAAGAATGCGAGATGGGTGAAATATGTCATGAAAGATTTAGTTGTAGATATTTCTGTGTTGAAGGTCCACTCTGATAGCCTAGTGCAAGGTGGGTGTTTTTGGCTTGAGCAAGATTGGAGAAGACATTGGAACAGATATTAGTGGGGTTATAACTCAATCACATCTAAACCTAATTCCTTCACCACATCTTTCAACCATCTCACAATTATTTCTGACATTACTGCAGCTGCCCGCTGGAAATCTAATATCTTTCATTCATTCTACTGCATAGAACAAATAACACACCATTTAGGATACTTAACAAAGTGTGAGCAAAAAAATTAGTCATAGTCTTAGTAATGTTTGTCACCTAAAACAACACACCACCAGGATTATAAAACCTGTTGCTCATCTACAATAAAACACTCCAGATGCATTCCAAAAAACATCAAACACAACCATGCAGTCAACTTCCAACTTAGCTGCATTAAAAAAAAATATTTGATGACTCTGGCCTAAACCACAAGAATACCTTTAATATATATGCCATACATAATTCTTGGAGGTCTATGAATGCTGATTCCTTCCATGGCTCTGCTGACTAAAACATCCCTGCCTCTACATGTTTCCGCAAACAATGGTGTCCCAATATAGCAGACCTGCCACAATTTATAGTTCTGTAACTGAAACCTTTTGAAAACAATTCTGTGGCAAAAATCACCAACATCCCTGCAGAAGCTTCTAAGGAATCCAAACACATTTTCAAGCATCAGTACATCCACATGTTCCATGTTCTTCTGTACCTCTTTCTTGTCCTTGCAGCCCAAGACTCCTCAAGCTTGAAGCCTCCTGAAAAAGCCCTTGAAAATCTCAGATTCCCTAATATCCTCCAAATAAGAAGGGTCAGGAACACACTCTGTACCAAAGCATGTTCCACTCCTTTTGGCCCTAACAAATGTCTGTAAAGTGCTGCTATTAAATATGCTTCCTCCACTGCCAACTCCATTATCCCTGGAAACCAAGGCAGAGACACCCAGAAAGGTGTTATGAGTACACCCTCACTTCCCTGTTTCCACAGTTACAATATCACTTTGTACCTTTAGTAATGGAGGAAAAGCTTATCTCCTTACTCTCCTCCAATCTTGTCCGAAGGCATCCGCAGCTACAGCACCGGATGTGGCATTGAACTCAAACACTTTTGAATCTGATTCATCAACCCGGATACAAAAATATCCACCTCTAATGAACCCCATCTGTTGTGAATAACTTTGAATCATTCTTGACTCATCATTCAGTGCTTAATGCACTGTTTAAGAAATCTTTGTAAACCCTTCCTAGTGTATCTGCCAAGTCTAAAATGAAAACATGGTCATTTCGATTCTTAGTCTGGTGTCGCATTCCTTCTTATCGCATCTTCATCCAATTGTTTCCTGATCCTCTCTCTGATCAATTTATTCACAAGATCAATAGGCTGCCAATCTGCACTGGGTGGATGGTGTTCAGGCTAAACCTATCCAACACCCTGTAGATGTTTTTATCGCACCGTAATAGGTTGTTTAGCTGTGCCTTGTTCAGATCCTTTAAATGAGTATTACCGGGTACTTTGTCTAAAGACTGCGATTGAACAGGAGGGCAGTTGAGAACACTGTAGTGCTGCTGTTGGTTGTTGCATTAGGAAATACCTTCCTGTGCGTCTCAGTTATAGTCAGCTGTCCCATCCAGAAAGATCTTCTTGTCAGATATCAGAAAGAAAACAAGTGATTCTAAGAGAGTCAGAATCTGGTTCCCAGACATTTGAATCTTTATCCAGTCTCTTATTTCCAGAGATTCAGAATCCAGTGGTGGATTTTCATTGTTGTACAGGTCCAACATTAGTTTAATTTGGAGATGATTTAGTCTTTAATTGCAGAAAAATGGGATCTACAGGTAAAATAAGCCCAAGAAAGTGACACATCATGGTGTGAGTATTTTCTTGAAGAATGGGGTTTAAATGAAAAAATTGAAATAGAGAGCACATCAAGGCATCCGAGGGTTCACTAGTCTTCACAGAAAGAAAAAAGTATTTCAAGGAACCACGGGTCTCCAACGTAACACCAATATCTGGTTCTATACACAACCCCGTCCTGTATTACTGGAACAAACTCATGATTAACTAGAGGACAATGACTTATATTGGAAATGGCAATAAGCTGGTATTTATGACATGTCATGTTGCATATCTCTACTTAGTATAAATATCTGAAAACCACCAGCTAATCACATAAAAAACTGTTCTGTTGTTGTTTCAACATTTATGTTGTGAGCAGATGACAAGATGGCCATCTCCTTCCCTTTTTGAGGTCTTGCTTGAGGGTGTTTTTACTTCGTCACCAACAGTGAAGGTTGAGATGTGTATTATCTCACCTCTAATGCACCTGATTTGAAAGTCAGACTGACTGCATGTTTGAGAAATTAGAAATTATTATATCCCTTGAGCAATGAAAAGTGCACAATTCTTTTCATCTAAATTTTTTATCTGATGTGGTCCCAGAATAAGGGACAATGTTTTACAGTGACACGTTTTGAATCTTACCATTTGTTTTGAGTTTCTCCATGTAAAATGTAAGTTGTCATTATACACATGAGTATGGTTTTATCTTTAGGTTTAACAAAAATAAAATGTGTTACCTTAATTGAAGAACGTTAGTTGAACTGATGTTGGTGTACCAAGATTTACAGACAACATTTGAAAATGCAGCCATTAAGAACCAAAACAACCCAAATGTAAATGTCAATACAAAATGCATCACTGACGAAATCATTAATATCCTCATATGTGGTATCATCAGAGATATCGGCAATAATTTCAGCCATCTAGCCGAGATGGTTTATTTTTGTAATAACATCGGCGAAATACAATGTATATTGAATACTATTCCTACATTTTAAGTCTAGCTATATAGTACCGATTCAGCGCAAAGCTTACCAAATTTGTCTTCACCATATAAACAGCTTTATTTGTCTAGGCCCATTTCATTATCAAACCCTCAGTCAAATAATAGTCTCAATAATTTCTTTGATTTCTGCAAACCATGGTCCTCCGATGGATCTTTTTGTTGAGCTGAGAGGGACTGGAATACTAAGAAATGTGAACAATTATTCTATGAGGACCTGGAATAAAATAATTGTAACCTCAAACCTAATTTAAAACCTTTCTCAGCCACAAATACAAATGCCTTGAAACAAGAAATATGACCAAAAGAAGGAGACAGAATCGATAAAGATAATTCATGGAAAACATTTATCTACTTCCTCGTATTGCATAGACAAGTCAAGAAAATAAATTTCAAATCAGATTTAATGACAAGATAATATTACAAGTAGCCTCACAGCATGAAACAGAGCATTATTACACAGCTAGAAAATCCTCTGTGGAGAGAAATAGGATAAATTTGAGTTTCAGTTATTAATCATACAAACCAAAGCAAAGCTGATTGCTTCAAGTTCGTCCTCAGTTAGTTCTGGTCAAGTCTGATCTGCAGCACCATATGCCACAGTCGGTGTCAGATATCCTCTCAACTGAAAGGTTATTTCCCTGCACACTTTACCAGCCAGCAAAGTACCGGATTCAAGGTTGCAGTTAGATATAGTTCAGTTCATAAAGTCTATTCCACCCAGAGTGAATGGGAAAGGGGCATAGAAAAGATAATAGGGATCAAAAGTCTGTCTGACAGCATGCCAGGTAAGAAAGGAAAATGATAACCAGCCCCCAACCCCTCCTCCAATGGGGGCAATTATACCTCCAATGTTCCAGGTTTACACCCCTTAATGTATCAATTCCATCAGTCCATGGGGTTCTCATTGTTCACTCACAGTGGGCTGTTGTGTAGTGATCAGTGAATCACAGAAATCCAAATGAATTAAGAAATCCTTTTTCCAAATTTCATTAAGTTCCTTTGAGTTCGTTTGTGTTCCCATTTCTTAATTTCCACGGAAGTAGGTGGAACTGAACTTTGCTTACAGTCCGTCCGTTCCCAGGCGCCTTTCCCTGGGTTTGCAACAATACCGTTACATTTCTATCGAATATGCTTCTTAGAGAGAAGTGAGTCCTTTGTTAGCAAATACAGAAATGAAACTCCACAGAAAGTTCTCATAGGGCTTAGGTGACTGTCTCTCATGGTTTTACATGAATGCAGAGTAAGAGAAGCATTTGAGGCCTACATGAAAATGTGCTGAATCACTACAGCTTGATTCCATTATAAATCACACATTTCATAAATGCATTTCGATTCTCTCCATTATAGCAGTTATAGTTTCTTTCAGGTACTACATCTCAATATTAGGTACTACTAAATAAAATTCAAAAGCATTATTTGTACGTTATCTCTTTTTATTTATATTATTAACGTGTCACTCTCAATACATAAGTTATTATATAGATGTTGCAGAAGCTCAGATTTGCACTGCGTCAAATCTCTCTAGTTTCGACAATTTTGCATTTCAAGAACTACTTCATGCGTATACATATTTCAGGTACGATGCACATTTGAATGTTATTATCACACATCTCTCTTTATTTTCTCACAACTTGTAAATACGTTCCTGTGTTGTTCTCATGTTATCTTTTTATTTTGTTTACATTTTCGTATCATCATTTTAGAACACTCTGCATGCTTTTATGATGTAGTATGTATTCTCACATTTTTCGACTTAGCTGGTTAACATGTCTTGATCAAGAAATATTTGTTGTAATGATCTTTTACAGGTGAGAATTGGTAAAGGTAGACATCAGATAATATCTACGCTCCATCAGTACCAAGCTTGCCCACACCCTGGGTCTAAATACAAGTACGCTGGCCATGCACCCAGAACGTCTGCACATACAATGTTAATGTTATCAGGGATCTGGTTAACTCATGGGGCGCTGAGGTAGCAGGTGTTCTGAGTGAAACATTGAGGTTGCACTGAGATTGAGAATTACCAGGTAAATCAGTGATTCCAGATCTGAGGTAATCAGTAAATCCCCATTTCTCTCGACAATTTCCCTTGGAGTTTCAGACTGTTTTGAACAGTCAAAGGGTCTATGAAACAAGAAAGGTGATCTGCAGTGCTTCTGTGGACCCCACAAAACCGCTTAGTCCAGTAACTCCCTTTAACGGCCCTATCGGAATTAACAGGGCACTCGTAACGAGGAGCAAAAGGCTTCCTCTCCTGTGAACTTTATAACAAAAGGCAATTGGGACGATCAAGATCAAAGGTATTATTTAAAAAAAATGGGATTACAAAAGTTGTATTTGAATTTGAACATGGCGTGAAAACGAGGGCACTCATCATGTCATAGACAAAGCCTATAATGAGCAAACATGCAATAAGGAGAGGATTACACAGACGTCATCAAAGAGAATGCAGGTTGCCACAGGGTTGACTCACATGCTTTTTCCAGATGATTACACCAATTTTGCAAATGAGAAATTTCTCACAGAATGTGAGTGCAAAATACTAACTTATGCCAAAAGCATGTATAACGGAACAAACACTCCATCTGCGCTTAAACATCCATGGTGAAAGCATGGGGCTTAGACATGTGATAAAAAAGCATTAATTCAAAGTCAGGAAAGTGAGAACCAAAAAAGAAACACAAATAATAACTCTCTTTAATATCAGTAAAACAAGTCTGCAGCCTGTAAATACCTGCAACCATGTAATCACAATTTGACATGCCACACCGCCTCATCAAACCATTTCGGCACATGATGACCCATCACAAGAGATCCTGCACACTCAAAAGGGAGAGCACCAAATGCGCCCACTACAAGAGGAACAGTACCACTTGGAAAATCAACTTTGATCTTGGAAACCTTGTAGGTAATTGAGAAGGAGGAAGTCACAACAGAAAAGTGATATCAAATAACTGAAAACAATACACAATATCACTACCAGGTCCCCCCAAACAAAGCATTTAATCATGAACATGCTACAATATTACGGTTAAGTAAAGGGCATGAGATGTTGTACCTGCTAGGAGAAAGGTCGTCCAAAGATTAGGATATTTTGCTACAAGTTCCCTGCAAATAGACAAGGGAGAGAAAATTGCCAATTCACAACGATCCATCTACAAGGCAATCTGGCAAATCCCAGATGAATGTAGACTCCATGTGGGCTCCAGGAGTGCACTGAAACTTTCCATTCACCCCACAGAAATAAGACAAGTCAAAATAGACATTACCAATGAGTACTTTCTCACCACAAACGCACTCCATTGCACAAAGCGTGCTATTAACAAGTCTATCACAGAGCCGTTTGTTTTATACAGCCACAGGATACTCACATGTTCCAATATACAATTGATATATGTTTCATACCAATGCTCATTACATACTCAAAATGATTTCCTCAATCTTAGCCTGATGCTGTAAGTGTCTGCATATGTTAGGCCAGTCAATAAGACAAAGATACAGAATCTGTGTTCTACTAAGTGAGTCATACACAGTTGTCTGCTCACACACAAGCCAGAATGCTACAAACATATCACCCTGCTCTTCTCAATCAGGTGATCATCACTGTCCATTGAGGACATGGACGAAGATGTCCTACAACAATTGTGACACTGATAAACAAAGGAGACTCAACAGGTCACTTACTTCAACACAATGCACCTTTGAGATTTACATTACCTTGTTACATTAATGTCACATTATTTATTAATATGTTTACTATGTAGAATATGCAGGTGTTAAGAGTGGTGCACAGACAGAATATCGATGTTGGAATATCAATGTGCCAGAATATCGAGTTTTTAATATCGAGGTGGCACAAGATCGACATCCAAGAATATCGTTGACCAGAATATCGACATGAAGGTAAGAAATATCGTTTTTTTAATATCGAAGTTAGTAATATCATTAGTAAAAATATCGTTGTTAATAATATCGACATTTATTTTAGTGTTTTGTATTTTACTATGTGTGTTTAAAGTATGTGATGTCATTATTTTGTATAAGTATAGCTTATTGTTTTTAATATATGTGTGAAATTTTTAGAAGTAATTCATTTTATGTTAATTAATTTTTGTGTATTTTAGTTCCGTAATGGGTTGTGGGTTTATAGGGAATAGGGTGGGAAGTAATTTAATTAGAATACATTTATTAATAATTTTTAGAAGTTATTAATTTTTTTTAAATTACATTTTGCGTTTTAGTTCTGTAGCGGGTTGTGGGTTTATAGGGGAATAGGGTGGGAAGTAATTTAATTATAATTAATTATTTAATTTTTTTTATTAATTAATATTTATGTATTTAATATTTTATATTGTTAATTGTGGTTATTAATTTGTTATTAATTAGTTATAAATTGGTCATTAATAATTATTAATTAATTATTAATTATGTTAATTGAGTCTTTTTTTAAGAGCATGTTGTGGGATGATAGGGGAGTAGGGTGGGAAGTAATTACATTTTTATATTTTTTTAAATATTTTTTATATATTAGTTTTTTCATTTTATTTAATAGTGTTAATTCTGTGAATTAATTTATTACTGATTGTTTTTAATTTGCTTGTTAATTGTTATTAGTTAATTAATTAATTGTTAATTTATAATGTTAATTGTGTTATGTTTTACAACATTGGTGGGGTTATTTATAGGGGAATATGGTGGGAGGTAAATTATTTTTAGTTAGTTAATTATTTGTTAATTAATGTTCATTATTTTGCTGGAGTGGGAATAGTAAATTATTCCCCTCGGCTATCCAACACTTTCCCTACTGTTGCATTTGCTGGAGTGGGAATAGTAATTTTATCCCCTCCGCTTTCCAACACTTTCCCTACTGTTGCACTCGCTGGAGTGGGAATAGTAATTGTATCCCCTCCGCTATCAAACACTTTCCCTACTCTTGCACTCCCTGGAGTGGAAATAGTAAATTATTCCCCTCCGCTATCCAACACTTTTCTACTGTTGCACTTGCTGGAGTGGGAATAGTAATTTTAACCCCTCCGCTATCCAACACTTTCCCTACTGTTGCACTCGCTGGAGTGGGAATAGTAATTTTATCCCCTCCGCTATCCAACACTTTCCCTACTGTTGCACTATCTGGAGTGGGAATAGTAATTTTATCCCCTCCGCTATCCAACACTTTCCCTACTGTTGCACTCGCTGGAGTGGGAATAGTAATTTTATTCCCTCCGCTATCCAACACTTTCCCTACTGTTGTACTCCCTGGAGTGGGAATAGTAAATTATTCCTCTCCGCTATCCAACACTTTCCCTACTGTTGCACTTGCTGGAGTGGGAATAGTAAATTATTCCCCTCCACTATCCAACGCTTTCATTCTGTTGCACTTGCTGGAGTGGGAATATTAATTTTTACCCCTCCGCTAGCCAACACTTTTCCTACTGTTGCACTCACTGGAGTGGGAATAGTAATTTTATCTCCTCCGCTATCCAACAATTTCCCTACTGTTGCACTATCTGGAGTGGGAATAGTAATTTTATCCACTCCGCTATCCAACACTATCCCTACTGTTGCACTCTCTGGAGTGGGAATAGAAAATTTTAACCCCTCCGCTATCCAACACTTTCTCTATTGTTGTACTCGCTGGAGTCGGAATAGTAATTTTATTCCCTCCGCTATCCAATACTTTCCCTACTAGTGCACTAGCTGGAGTGGGAATAGTAATTTTATCACCTACGCTATCCAACACTTTCCCTACTGTTGCACTCTCTGGAGTGGGAATAGTAAATTATTCCCCTACACTATCCAACACTTTCCCTACTGTTGCACTTGCTGGAGTGGGAATAGTAATTTTATCCCCTCCGCTATCCAACACTTTCCCTACTGTTGCACTCTCCGGAGTGGGAATAGTAATTTTATTCCCTCCGCTATCCAACACTTTCCCTACTCTTGCACTTCCTGGAGTGGGAATAGTGATTTTATCCCCTACGCTATCCAACATTTTCCCTACTGTTTCAGTTAATGTAGTGTAAAATGTTGTTTTAAAATAAAAAAATTATTTTAATATTTTTATTTATTATATATATATTTAATTTTTATGTTTATGTTGCAAGTGTATGTATAAATTGTATTTATAATTTGTATTATGTTTCTAACATTTTATAATTTATTATAATAATTATTTATTAATAGTATTAAGTAACTATGGGGGTCATTACGATGGCGGGCGGAAGCACAACCGCCGTGCTGGCGGATGCAAAAACCACCAGTTACCGCCGGCACGCAGCAGTCCACACGCCCGCCCAATTACGATGCGAAAAGTAGGCCAAACACCGCCGGCAAGCCAGCAACACCGTCCGCCATCAAAGTGCGTCCGTACACGTAGCGGCGCAGCACAATTGACACACACCGTCCGACGAAATCACGTCCCGCCCGGCGTATAAATTACGATGCCGCAAACAAACGGCTCCCACGGCTAAGAGATACCGTACGACAAACCGAAGCGGTAACACGGACGCCGAGCACGGACAACGAAGAAGCGGCTCCCCGAGCATGAATCCAGCACTGCAGGCCCTCCCCATGCTCTTGCTGATGCACCACCAAGGACGCAACGTACCGCGGAGACGCAGGTAGGCGCACACACAACAAGTGCACGCAAACAGCGCACACAGTGCAAGGGCGGAAAAAGCGGACAACCCCCCACCAGCGCGTGTACACTACACATCCACCATTGCATCCACATATGACACACAGGCCAAATCGTAACATCGCGTAACACATGTGTACACACCACCTGGGACTAGGAACCAACCACCCCGTCACGGCCCCAAAGCGGCGATGACGCCGCCACACATGCGCACAACGCAGAGGCCAACCGCAGCGCCATGCATGCGTCGCACACAGACACAGGGACACAACCAAGCAGCACACACATCAGCCCCACCCCGAATGCACATGACACGTGACAGGCCTGCCACAGACATGTCCCCAACGCCCAATTCACGGACAACACCCAACGCCACACAACCGACGCACACATGTCAGTGAAGCCACGCAACAGCAGGACACACCCCAGTGTAACAAACATGGCGTAGCACACAGCGGCGGCAACACCAACTAGGAGAAGCAGGGCCCCTTCGGGAAGAGGAACGCCAGTACCACACTGAAACACCCATACCACCCTGCACATATGAACAAGACATATAAAACGGAACACCAAAGAGCCCGGGGACCGACAACAGGTGGCCCAAGAATAACATTCACACACAAGGCCCAACGCAGAGCGGAAAGGCAGCCTGCCGCCCACACAAGGGAGAGCAGACAGCACTGAATGACCTTCCATTCCAACTCCGAAACCACAGCCCTACGAAAGAAGCCGGTGAATACAGCCATTGTCCAAGAAAAGACCAACACAGGCATGCCGAGGAGACCGACCACAGGGCAGATAGCGCATATCACAGAAGCACACAACGGACGGGGAGGAAAAAAATAACACTCCCCCATGTCGGCCACATGCAAGTTAATTGGAAGGAGTCACACATCACTGACCTTGAACTGTCTGAGAAGCATGTGGGATGAGGGCCCATGTCCTCCGCACAAGCCAACAGAACACAAGTCCTGTCTCCCTACGACTACACAGAGCTCACAGCAACCTCGGAGCGTGCACATTGCAGACTGCACACACAGCCGGAGCACGCCACCACAACGCACCGCTGCGAAATGGCAACCGCAACACACCTACCCAACTACGCCGGACAGCTCAAGCTGTACAAAACCAACCTGATACATATATTGGGATGCGATCTCCTGTCCCTGCTGAACGTAAGTTACCGACTGACTTACCGCATCACATTGTTCAGCTGCGTCATGCCCGTCTTCTACTGTCGGAGGTGTCCCTACCATCATCCCGTGGAGATATGCCTCTCCAACCCGGCATGTCTAAAGGCGGACCTGCTACCACTACTCCTCCCTCTGGACGCACACGACAGGGCCTGCTCTGCCTATGGGGGCATGGCGTATGTGGCCAACATCGCACCCGCACTGAAATGGGACCACTGTGCCTCCACACGACGGATCATCGAGAACAGCTACATCGAATGTCACCCAGCATGCCCCATCATGGTCCTCCAAGGGACAACTTACGAACAACACCTTGACAGCCACCATCCGATACATTGGCTGGCAAACATGTACACCACCAATGACATGGAAGCCCTGCTGGACGGCATCGCATACCTGACAACCTGTAAATTCGTCGGACCACAACGCAGGTTCCCCGATTGACCTATGATGTCAAACCCCGCACCCATGCTTAGCTTCCGCACGGACTGGCCAGTCACCACCACAACAGCCATACCAAACGACCGGCAACTGTAACCACACCATCAACGACATCGCCATGACATCGGATATGACCGGGACATGCACACTGTTCCCCATCACATCCAGGAACACCGCATGCATCGTGGGAGGCAGTGGCATGGGGTCTGTGTATCGCACCCACATGGACGGAACTGCACGAACAACCAGGACACGACATGGATCCAGCGCCCATGGACACACACACCACTCAGTGGACATGAATAGGTCGCCTGGAGTCTGTGGGTGCTGCACCCCTCCCACCCCCGCCCCGGGAATCCCATACCAGGACCTTTGCACGGACGACAAGTGCAAACAACAACAACACGACCCCAGTGACTGTGACATGTCCAGTAACCACCACATTGCAACAACAAGTGGCACACCGCTGCATGCACGCAAGCACATGCCCTGATGTCATCTCACATGCACGCGTGCATGAGGAACAACCACAGCAAACCTGTCACATGGAACTGAGATGGACTGTGCCCATGATGCCAAGCGGTCTGGTAGGCTACATGTATACCGTCTGTGTCAAAGTCCGCAGCTCCGCAGCTATACGTAAATGTACATTAGCACAGCCTTGGCCAAGCAGATGTTACTCTGAAGCCCACATCCCACATGCAACAGCCAATCACATGTAACCCCACACCCTATCCCATTTGCAATCATGCTCAGTATATCCTCAACATGTATTCCGCTGCCAGTAGTGTCCACTATACTGCATCACAGAGGACAGAAGACTCAATATAATGTTTGAAACCAAAACTGTCTCCGCTGACTCATTTCACAAGTACGAATGAGAGAGGATGAGAGTATGTGAAGTACACGGCAGTCGTGACATGACCATGTAGTCCACTGGTATTGGATGTCAACGCAAATGAGTAGCACAACTGTGGAAGACACACATGTGTCGTGTGAAGTCGTATGGACGCAGTGCTCAGGTGGGTGGGTGTGACGGGTAGATGCGCACATGCCAAGTTGGAGCACGCCGTGTTGGGAGGGGTCATGAACAGTACACCACCGCTTCCCTGGGCATTGTGAGAGGACACCTGTCGGGGGGAGTGAACACGTGTGTGCACAGCAGCCGGGCACACGTACAAAGCGGTACCAGGCGCACCTCAGCCCACCCTCTATGGACAAGCTGGATCCTGTTGTGCGCCCGCCATGCCCCTTGACAAGGCACACACAGCCCCAGTCGACCAGGTGTAACCCCAACATAGTCAATCCGCACAGGCGATACAGGGCACGGGATGGCAGTGGAGCATGGTGTGTGAGAGGTCTCCTCGCGCTCCTCCTGGTCATATCACGCAGGCAATAGAACCTCAACGTCTAGCATGGCACAAGTCAAATGGAAGTGTAGGGGGACGCACCACAGCACGAGCAGCACTGACGTCACGGGAGGTGGCTCGCACCATCCCATCCATTGCCCATTATACCAACCACGCCACATGCCATTGCGACTAAGTGCAAGCGCGTGCGCCACCACCCCCGAGCCCTCCCCAGAGAGGCCAAAGAGTGAATGTGTGGGCCATCAGTCACAGACGGACGCGGCCTGGCCGCAAGGGCAGCCACAGCCACTGGGTGTCGCAGGTGGCGGATCCGGAAGGCGAAGACTGTGATGCATAGTCCATGCAGGCCGGGTCTCCATTTGGGGCACCACGCAGGTGGACGGCGTCCCGCAACACATCATACCCTGAGACAGCCCACTCGTGCAACTGGACCCACACATACACTCCTTGCCCTCTCTGGTGCGAGCTTGGGGCTGCCTGTGCAAGCGCTAGCCTCGCAGGTGCACATGCATATTGGGGGAGCGAGGGGAGGACATGAGGGCTGGGGCGAAGATGACTGTATCACTGTCAGTGAGTACAAGGGATGACCCAGATGTGGAAAGGAAGAGACGTGTCCCGTGTGTACTGCAACTAGTCGCCAATCCAACTACCCCCCATGTCCGGAATGTAAGCCCGCACCTAGGCCCGCCCATCCGCCACATCGAATATACCACCAGCACGACAACCTTCCCATTCGAAACACTGACTGGGGGTGGCGACCAGTGAACAATCATGTGTAGCCTACCCACGCGTACATGTGGGCCCTCCATGATCCATGTCACCTGCGGCAAAGTCATGACATGCGCAATGAGGGAAGTGAGGAGAGCTGTCCGCCCCACGCACAGAAGGTGCATCAGCTCCACAGACCCAGCAGCGAGTCCAGCAGGGGTCACATGTGCAGGGGCAGCTGTGCCTGGTGTGAAGGCACATGCATATAGACAGCACATCGACCAATGTGTAGTCTGCCCACATCTACAGTCCATCATCATGCGGACATAGGAATTGAACACAGGGCAACACATCTTAGTGGGTGCACCCACCGTGACCAACAATGCGCAATCATCGACGTACCCGCCCTGTGCATGGCCCCCCACCCAACGGAGGCACATCCAGTGCCACCATCCCACACACACAAGCCTTCCACGGAACATGCTGTGTCCAATGGTCAGTACAGAGTCAGCGCCCATCTGGTGGATCCTGAACAGGAGACACATGCACACACATGCCAGCTCCCACTATGTATGTCTGCCACCTGGCACGTGCAATGTAACCTCTCACCTGTGACGTGTGACTGCAAGCACACAGCCGTCTTGGCATGGGGCTGTCAATGTGGACACCTGTCAATGTTTCGGGAGGTGTGATCCGTACAGTGCTGTACATAGGGTGCAGTGCTGACACCTACTACTGTCTCATATCCCCTCGTGCCACAGGTCCCACTTGTTTTGGCCGCTCAGCCTGTGCCCACATCGTCGTCGTCGTGTGCCATACTCATCCAGCCTCGGAAGCAGTTCCATGCTCAGCAGACATTCATGTTGCCGTGGCGTTGCCGCTTGACGAATATGCAGTCAGTCCCCATCAGCACGCCCCGCAAGTCATTGGGGCCTAGATCCCCATGTGCATGCACATGGCAGTGGTTTGTATCACTAGCCATTGCCATTGTTGGGAGACCTGTGTAAGTGTATTGTGGCCGTGCCGTCCCAGCTTGACAGCTGGGCTGTGGCTCATGTGCTTGCTCAGTCATGTCAGTGATGTGTATGCGAAATTGCTATGTGTTGTGTTGCTTTGACATGTGTCCACTGCCATTTTCCCTAGGCGGAGACCGAACATTGACCGCCCATACCAATTGCTGGCGGACATGGACGATACAGAGGTCATTAGGAAGTTTCGGCTGGACAGGCCAACCCTGCATCGACTGTGTGCCATGTTGGAACCCCATCTCCGTCCCCGCAGGGTGTATCCGACAGCTGTCACCCCCACGGCTAAGGTGATGGCCGCCATGCATTTCTTCGCCACTGGGTCATTCCAGCACACAGTGGGCAGTGGAGGAGGGATGTCCCAGCCCATGTTCAGCAAGGTGCTGAGGGATGTACTGGCAGCCATGATGCTGTACCGAAACAGGTACATCCGCTTCCCCAGGGCTCGTGAATTGGCGGCAGTGAAGGGTGCATTCTATGCCCTTGGCAGAATCCCACACGTCGTTGGAGCCATTGACTGCACACATGTTGGCCTTGTTCCACCACAGGCCACTGAGCACCTGTACCGCAACAGGAAGCACACGCACTCCCTGAATGTGCAAGTGGTGTGCCTTGCGGACATGGTGATCACCCACGTGTGTGCAAAGTTCCCAGGCTCGGCCCATGACGCACACATAATGCGCAACAGCATCTTGCCACGACTGATGTCCAATCTGCAACAGGATCGTGGCTGTATTGTCGGTGAGTATGTGGAGTGGTGTAGCGTGCTGGTTGTGCGATGCTGTCCCCTGTCCAGTTGGAATAGCAACGGTTCTCTGTGTCCCTCACACCCAGGTGACTCTGCGTACCCGAATGGGGCATGGCTGCTCAGTCCATTGAGGAATCCTCGCACCCCAGCAGACGATCGCTACAATGAGGCACATGGGAGGACCAGACGTGTGGTCGAGCGTACCTTTGGCCTCCTCAAGTCCAGGTTCAGGTGCCTGGACCGCACCGGGGGTGCGCTGGCGTACTCCCCACAGAAGGTGTGCCAGATAGTGGTGGCGGGCTGCATGCTGCACAATCTGGCCATTCGGAAGCAGATCCCCCTCATCGTGGATGACGGAGATCAACCAGGGCCCCAGCCCGCAGACCAGGACAGCTCGAGTGAGGAGGACAGCGGAGAGGAGGAAGCTGGTAATGTGCGGCAGCAGCTCATCGCCCACTACTTCACTTGACGGTGAGTGTCCATGTACGACGGCTGATGTGGCTGTATCTGTGCAGGTGTGTGTGTGCTGTGTCAGGGTGGCCGTTTGTTCACTGCGTGCTGTGTGTCAACGCTCCATGGCCAGGGTAGTATGCCACTGTTGGTGGCTGTGGCATTGTGCCCTATTGCTCTGTGCGATGTGTGTACATTGCTTGTAGTTGTTGACATGTACTGTGTGATGGGTGTGTGACACACTCATTGAATGTGCTCCTGTTCTGTCTCCCACCCCTAGGTCCCTACAGGCCCTCCGGTTCCATTGCCATGCCACGCATCAGGTGCCTTTCCGCCCAAGGTGGCCGTTGTATTCCGTACAAATAAAACACAGGGCACAAACAGCAGTTTGTGTAAGAGGTGCATTTATTTCAAACTGTGACATGTGATTGTGTGCGAGGTGATGACAAAAGTGGTGCGTGCAGTGACAATGAGCTGTCGGTCACGGCTGCGTGATGCTCAGGGTGTACCCACTTGTTCCATGTCCATGGTCCAACAGACACATGCCATCCAGATGGCTGTGTGGAGTGGGATCGTAGTCCAAGTCAATGCAGTGGGTGGTCAAGGAAGGCTGGCTGGCTGCCTCACTTGCGTCTGGAGCGTGCGTAGTCCTCCCGGGAGATCTGTTTGTACTTCGGACGGCCCCTTCCACGTTTGGGAGGGGGTGTGTGGTGGCGACCTGCTGGTGGGGGGTGAGGTGTGCTCACTGGCTGTGGACGCAGGGGTACTGGACACTGCTGCTCGACCCTGCGCCCCGGCAGGTGGTGGCGGTGGTGGAGCTGCTGTCCCTGGCTGTGACCTCACCACCAGCTGGCCCATGAGGTCCACGAGTTGGCCCAGACGGGCGTCCATGGACCTCAGCACCCCCAGCACCTCCCGCGTGTCTGAAGCAGACCTGGCCCATTGTCCTTGGGCCTCTTCATAGGCCCCAAGGACTCTGGCCATTTGAGGCAGGGCATGGCTCCCAGGGGAGACTTGCGTTTCCCTGACCCTGCTCCTCCTACCAGTACTGCTGCCACCGGCCTGCCCACTAGCCACATTGCTCACCACGGTCCTCGCTGTGGCTCCCAGGGTGGATCCAGTCGGCCGGGCCGCCACCTGCGCTGGGGCTGGTGCCAGCGAAGACGTGGTGGTGGTGGCGGCGGTGGTGGTCGGTGCGGCGATGGTGGCGGTTGCGGCAGTGGTAGTGGCCGCAATGACCGTGGGTGTGGCCGCAATGACCGTGGGTGTGGCCGCAATGACCGTGGGTGTGGCCGCAATGTCCGTGGGTGTGGCCGCAACGACAGTGGCAGCAGGGGGCTGGGAATGTTCAGCAGCCCAGGATGATGGGTTGGTGGGTAGGAGGGGTCCTGGGGAGCGGCTGGGCCCTGCCACACCAGATGGGCCTGCTTGGTGGTCCGTGTCCGAAGAGGAGGACAGATCCTCCACATCCGTGTGTCCTCGTTGGGGGCTTGTAGGCTGGCTGTGCTGGCTGCTGTCTCCATCCCCAGCATCCAGCAGTTCGTCACCTGTGGAGAGAATGAGATTTGTTATTGTGTTGCACCTGGCGAAGTATGTATTTGTCGTCTGACATTAACAGTTCGTGCAATCTCGTACATGGGTTTCCCGGAGGCGTGTGTGTGGCTGTACCATTTGTAGTTGTGTGTGCTTGGCAATGGGACTGTGTGCTGTGCACATGTGGCATGGGACGGATTGGCCATGCCGATGGGTGTGTTGCTGTGCCCCTACTTATTGTGACTCTGGTGTATGCGGGCTCCTGGCCCATCCTGGGTCTGGTTTGTACTTTGCTTTTGGTGTTCAAATGGGACGCTTAGGAACGCATATGGCAACATGGGGGCCATGCCCCAGATTCGCATTTGGGAGGGAATATGCTTTTGGGGTTCAAATGGGACGCTTAGGAACGCATATGGCAACATGGGGGCCATGCCCCAGATTCGCATTTGGGAGGGAATATGCTTTTGGGGTTCAAATGGGACGCTTAGGAACGCATATGGCAACATGGGGGCCATGCCCCAGATTCGCATTTGGGAGGGAATATGCTTTTGGGGTACATGCTGTGAGCCATGGGTGCCGAACGTGACATGTGTTGTGGCAGCATGACAGTGCATGGTCTGAGGTGTGTGCATGCCTGACATGGCCTGCATATTTGCTGTCTGTTGTGATTACTGGACATGGCATTGGACGCATTGTTATGAGTGAGTGATGGTTGTGTGCCAGCCAACGTATTGCAGTTGTCCCATCTCCTTGGTGTGCGTGCTGCCCTGTGCCATGTGCATCACTGCAGTGCTCGTGGGGGGGTGTGGCCCATGTTGTGTGTTGTTGCTCACAGTGTGGCGTGCGCTTCATTGACTTCTGGCACATGGTTGGTCATGGGCATGTATCTTAGCGTGACTGCTGTATGTGTGGCAGCTGTGCGGATGACATGCCTTTCATGAGACTGGGGCTGACGGATGGGATGGATGGTATGTTGTATGTGCATGGTGTGTCTTTGTGTTTGATGGGTTCAGTGGTGTTCGTGTGCATTTATGTTGTTCCGCTCTGTTGCGTCTAGTGTTGTTTGTCTTACATTGGCGTAGTTGTGGGGTGTGTGGTTGACAGGCAGTAGGGGCTACATGGACAGGACTTCAATGGTGTTTCGGTTGTGTGTGATGAGTTGCACAGTGGCTGCCGTGTGGTACTATATTCAGTGTGACTTGAGCATGCAGACGTGGCTCCTTGGGTGTTGCTGTGTCTGTGATGGGTCATGTGAGGTGTGAGTCTGTGGTTCATGTCCGTGTGCACATTGTTCACTTGTTCGTGACGGTGGGCGGTGCTGCGTGTTTGTCTGCTACGTGACATGTCCCATGTGTTGGTCGTGTTACGGTCCTCATGCCTCCAGTAATCCAGCCCTGTCCAGTTTCCCACCTGCAGGTTGTTCGGGCGTGCACTGTACTGGATGCCACATGGTTCTAAGCGGGGGTGCTCCATGTTGCAGGTCTGTGGGGGTGGGGGGGTGTTGTGGGTCGTGGTGGTGGCTGGACACCCACTGACACCGATTGTTGTGGATCGTGATGTCTACCTTTCGGCTGTCGGTGTGCACTGCGGTGGCTGACACGTGGCTGTGGGGGGTGGGGGATGCTCCTCCTTGCTGTGCTGTGGGACTAGGGGCCTGGTGTGTGTTGTACTTGGGCTGTCCACCCTCCCACCCACTGCACTTTGTGTTCCTGCCACTTACCTGTTACTTGTCGGTTAGTGCAGCTATGGCGGACACATGGGTGTGGTGGGTGCTCGTTGTGGCGCTTCTGGCATACTTGGGGACCTGTTGGTGGTTACGTGGCTGGCTGAGTGTACACATGTCCCCACGTATCTTACAGTTGTTCGGTTTGGGCTGTGTGTGGTGGTGTCTGTTGCATGTGTGTGTGATGTGTTGTGTATTGTGTGCTGGACATGGGGGTGTTTGTCCCTGGGAGCTGTGGCATGGTGGTAGTGCATGTGAGTACATAGCGGTGTGCTGGTATACATTAGTTTGTACTTACCAGCCTCCACTCCCCCTGCTAATCCGGCGAGGATCTCCGGATGTATAATGACTCGCACCTTCTCCTCCCACGCTTTGAAGGTCTTGAAGAGCGCGGGATTCCCTCCGCCAGTGACGGCTGCCAGCTCTCTGTTCTTGCTCTCCTTCTTCTTGACCAGGCTCTTGACGTCATTCCACCGTTTGTTGATTTCAACTCTGTTCCTGGGCAGGGTCCCGACTGCATTGACCTGGTCTACGATCCGGTTCCACATTCTCTTTCTGGTGGCTAGTGGTGTGTGCTGGACCAGGTTCCCATAGATTTGTGGGTGCACCTTGATGATCTCGTCGACCATGACCGTCAGCTCAATGGGCGTGAACTTGGGCATTCTTTGTGGTGCCATGGTGTTTGTGGTGCTGGTGCGGTGTGTGTTGTGTAATGTGCAGGGGGTTTGTGGTGCCGGTGTTTGGTGGTGGTGGTGGTGGTGGTGGTTGTGATGTGTGCGTTTCTGTGGTGTGCTGCTGTCCTTGCTGTGTCACTGTGTCCTCTCCTCTCCTCTCTAGTTTGCAATGTTGCAAGGGGTTGTGGTCTGTGGGAGTGCTGCTTTTGTACTTACCTATGTGGGTGTGTCCTCATGGTCTGTTGTTTTCAGGTGTGTTGTGTCTGGTGTTCTGGCCTTTGTAGTTTTTGTTTGTCCAGGGGGTGTTTTCGGGATGTGTACTGTGCTTGTGTATTTGTGCGTGCCTTGTTGTGTGGACTTGTTGGCCATGTTGTGTGCGATTGTTTTTGTCAGCGGATGGTTTCTGTGCAGGGACGTGGGCGCCATGGCTTCTGCCGTGTCGATTCTCATCGGCGTTGTTTGCGCAGGCGGGCGGTATATTTGTAGTTTTCCCGCGCTCATGGCGGTGCGATCGTAATCTCACGTGCGGTGTGTCGGCCGTGAGGGCGGGCGGTTTTGTGTTGTCGTGCGTGTTTCCGTCCGTGGCGGGCGGTTTGACTCCGACTCGGACGATGGCGGGCGGTATCTTGTGTGATTTTTCCGCCGATGGCGGTTTTCGGTTTGTGTAATCGTAATGGCGTGGTCGGTGTTCAGACGGTGTGTGCGGGCGGATTTTTGCCGCTTCCATGCCTGGCAGATTTTTTTACGCCGGGTATCGTAATGGGCCCCTAAATATATAATATTTTTTTATATGTATGTTTAATTTATTTTTACATTATATTTATTATTTGTAATTTTTAACATTTTTAAATAATTCTAACTATGTTTTTTATTAATTATATGTATTATTTAATTTATTTAAAATTATTTATTAGAGATTTTTAAAAAAACGATATTTTGAACAACGATATTTTTGTTTCGATATTTTTGTACTTACCATTATAAAGATAGGATGTCGATATTCTTGACATCGATATTTTGAACACGATATTTGTGTAGGTCGATATTCCTGCCGTCGATATTCTGTCAGTGATCTGTTAAGAGTACCTATTTAAGGCAATGAGCCTGATGCAGGCTTGTTTTATGTGCCCCAATATAGCCGTTAATAGGCTTTGAGTGCCTACAATGATTGCAGAAAGTATTGATACCCATGTGAAGCCCTTGAACTACTGAAATCAGATGCTCAGCCATGCCAACAAAGTTGATAACTCACAGGGCCACTGAGTGTTTCCAACGTGTCATTAGAGACACTGGAGTCCACTGTAACAGATGTTGTCACAAGGGATGACAGAACCATGCCCGGTGGAGATGGAAGAGGGGGACAGGTTTTGAGTCCATCAGTTTGCAAGAAGTTTTTGACTTCCGGCAGAAGTCTGACAGACACCATGGTCCTGATAGATAGCTTGGCAGAAGAACAGGTAAGTGTATGCGTAGAGGGGTACTTGAACTCTTCCACAGACAACCCTTATGGTGTGGTGTCCTTACAGCTGTAAAGGGAATGTGCCTGTCTGTAGGATTCTGCCTGATTGGGTTGGGATGATGGTATTCCAAACTCTAAAGTAACCTTGTACTATGATAAACTGCTTCGCACATCAACATCGCCACTTCTCTTTTCTAGATCTCTGAGCCTCTTGAGGTGATGACCACTCTCATTGCGCTGGTTCATATTTTGTCTCATAATGACTTCCCAATTCTTGTTTTATGAATCTGATTGTACTAAGCTCCATGTCATGATGGAGGACATGTGTCTATTTATTTATTTTTATTTATAAAGTTTTGTGTAGCGTGAACGTCACCCTAGTGGGTATCAGAGCGCTTTACATGAAGGGAAGGTAGGGTATAATTGAGTTAACAAAACTAGTCACAAATATGAACGAAGCTCACAACATTGAGAATAAACAGAATAATAAGCTTGATCTCTAAAGGTAGTCAGCGATGGAGAGGTCAGGCATCATAAAAGAATAGCAGGTATGGATACAGTCAATAAACACAGAGGTGTTATTTTAGGGCAAAAACATGTTCATCAGAAATGATTTTGCTTCTTTTTTAAAGGAGGCGGTAGACGGGATTAGGTGAACATCCGGAGGCAGAGAGTTCCATATCTTCGTTTTTTTGGGAACATTGGGGTTTCAGAAGCAGGGAGCTCACACTTCGCGAAGGTCTGCAACCCCCCGATTATTCTATCTTTTGAGCCAAATATCTGGGGTTATTGGAATGCAAGGCTTTATGAGTCATGCACGCAATCTTTAGTTGAATTCTTGCCTCATAAGGGAGTCAATTCAGGGATTTTAGAGCAGGGGAAATGTGTTTATTTCTTTTTATTCCGGAAACAAGTCTGGCAGCCACTTTAAGGGAGGCCCTTAGAGGGGCCAACTTGTATCTAGGTAGGCCATATAGTGTGGCACTACCGTAGTCCAGTCTGGGCAATACAAGAGCTTGAACCGCATGCTTGAGGTCATCCTGTGGGAGGTAAGGTTTAAGTTTCCGTAGAATGTTTATCTGGAAATTCGCTCCTTAGGTGACCATACTGATGTGATCCTGCATATTCGGGTGTTTGTCTAATGTAATTCCCAAGGATCTAGCAGAATCTATGATGTGAGGAGAGCAGTTGAGGGCAGTAAGATGTTTCATCAAAAGATCGATCTTGGGAATGTTATTTGGAGGAGAGATGAGTAGGAATTCCGGTTTGGCAGCATTGAGCTTGAGATGGTTATCAGTGAGCCAACGATGAATGTTTTGCAAAGTAGAGTTGAGGGATAAGATGTCTTCTGGGGAGGAGATTTTGAGATACAATTGAGTGTCATCTGCATACATGTGGTAATAAATGTTAGCAGATTTTAAGGAGTCTGCTAGAGGTTCCAAGAATAGATTGAAGAGAATGGGTGAGAGGGAGGATCCCTGTGGAACACCAAGAGTGACCGCAGAGGACTTAGAAAGGGATTGATTCATCTTGACCCTTTGGGATCTGTTGTGGAGGAATGAAGTGAACCATTGCAGAACGACCCCTGATAAGCCCATACTTCATTCAAGTGGGTGCAGTAGACCGTCGCGTTTAACAGTGTCAAAGGCAGAATATAAGTCAGGTAGTATCAGAAGGCATGATTGATTTAAGTCCAGCATTTTTAATATGTCATCCACAACGTGAGTGAGTGCTGATTCAGTGCTGGGATCTTGATGGCAGCCTGATTGGTCTTGGTCAAGGAGTTGAATATTGTCTTTGTGGTTGCAGAGTTGGACCAGGACACATTTTTCCTGGAGCTTTGCAAGAGTGGGGATGTTGGAGATAGGTCGAAAGTTGTTGGGATCTGAGCAACCTGCAATAGTTTTTTTTAAAGTGGGGGCTACCTGTCCAACTTTTAGACAGTCAGGGATAGTGACTTGACATAGCGAGGCATTTACAATCTTAAACCATAAGGGGAGAATAACTGCTTTGATCTCTTTGAGGATCTTCGGAGGAATAGGCTCCATGAAGTGATTAGATGAGTTTAAGGATGAAAGAAAATAGTAGATGTCACTTTCATTGATTGATGTAAAAGTGTGCCAGGAGGTACTATTTTTGGGGACCTGCCTGGGTGGATCACACCATTCAACGGACTGGGGGAGTGTGGAAACATGAGTGAGGCAGCCAGAAGTAGTTCCTTCGCTGATTGTAGTTCGCTCTCGATATTTGTAGTTTTTTCCAAGAAGAAGGAAGCCAACTCTTCACAGTTTGGGAGAGTGATGGACCCAATGCCAAGCGGGTTTGGTACGTTGCGTGATTGTTGCTTGATGATTTCAAATAGTTTTTTTGGGTCGATTTCTGGCTTGGCAAGCTATGTTCTAGAGAAGTTGGCTTTCGCTTTTCTGATTCTTCTGTTGTATGTGTTCCTCCCTGATCTTAAGCATTTTAGGAGTTCCAAGGAGGAAGAGGATCTCCAAGCTCTTTCTGCTGATCTTAGATTGTGTCTTTCATGTTTCAAGTTGTCATTTAACCAGAGTTTAGAGACTTTGGCGGATATGATTTTTTGTTGAATTGGATAGGATTTTTTGTTGATGGGGGGGGCAATAGCATCAAGGACTTCCAATATGGAAGTATTGGTGAAGTCTGTGAGGTCATGGACATCAATCATGTCAGTCTGAGGAGTCTAGCATCAATTACTGCTCTTACATGTCGTGGCTGTTTGCCATTCTTATTGTTCACATCCCCAGGAGTGTCATGATCTCCCACTATGTCTCTCTCAACCCTATGCTCCATTTGCCCAACTTGCCCCTTGTGATGAGTTCTCATTCTCCATGTGTTTACCATGCTCAGGATGACTGAGATCCTCAAACTAACATTTTAGTTACCCCATACAGTTTCAGAGGCATTCTGTTGCAAGCTACCCACTCTGCCGTCTTCCACATCCACCATATCATTTCATGCCCTCATAAAATCATAGTAAAAAATGATTTACTACTGTCGTGTGAATTTATAGGAAATAAACTGAAACTAAATTACTTACAACTATACTTTAAGTAGTGTTGTTGTTGGCTTGTTGTTTGAGATTATGAGAAGAACTATAAATCATATTTCTGCATTTTATGTAAGTATACTAAATGGTTTGTAGTTCAATCTATGGAGTAATATGAAAGTAGGATGCTGAAGTTAAGCCAGTAGTTAGAGCTAATCACATAACAGCTTATTCTGTTGTGGTTGCAGCATTTATGTTCTAAGCAGATAACAAGATGAACATCTTCTTCCCTTTTTAGGTCTGGCTTCACAGTGTGGTCACCTTAAAAGAGATTTAAGGAGCAGTGTGAGAGAAGGGATTGGGCTTTTCCCACATGTTGGTCTTCACTCTACAAGTTTTGAAGGGGCAGAGTGTGTCGGCACTGAAAAGAGAGCTTGTATTGCACTTTTCGCCATGAGGGAAAGCTTATGCTCAATACATTATGTCTGAGTTGGTTATTATAAGCCAAAGATCCAAGCTGATCTGTTTATTATGAAATGTTGCAACAAAGGCAGCAGGCCTGCATTTTTATTTTGAAAGATGGATTGTTATTAATCTGTACTAAAAGCTTTAGACACATATTTCATTACATTGAATCTCAGATTACAGTATTAGGTGAGGGTTCTGGTTTTGGTCACCCACTCTTACAAACCCTGGCTTAAGAAGACCAATAGGCGTTTGAAGGTGGATTTCTATTGCACTGTTTAAACGCGTAAACTGATATTTTGTAATTTTGATGCTCACAGGTACTATAATAGGCAAGGTTTTTAATATTTTTGTCTCCTCTGATAGTCCTCGGGGATAAAAGATTAGCATTGTGAGAATCCAGGGAGCGTGGCTTGGATGCCGAACGTGATGGATGCTTAAGGCTGTATTGCGACTTTGGCGGTACTTCAGAGGACAGTACAACGTGCCATCCGCTGTAGGACCGCAAAGCCGTGGGGCGACCGCCCACCCACCAGATTAGGAGTTAAATCTTGATCTGGTGGGAGGTCCTGCAGCGGTCTGACAGTGGCAGTCTGTTAGGCTCATAGAAGAGCCTAACATGCAGACCGCCATTCTCAGAGCGCCGACTGCACCTTCCTGCATACTGTGGCATCCATGCCACACAGTGCAGGAACTAGGGATGCAAACCCAGGGGGGCACTAAATGTGCCCCCCTGCATGCACCCCCAGCCCAGGAGCGGCAGGGGGCCCGGTTAGGGTCCCCTTGGTTGCCTCTCGGTCACCCTTTTTATGGTGGGCTCACCGCCCTGAAAAGGCCCGATGGGCAGGCAACTCCTAATATGCTTGGCACTGCTGCAGCAGCACCACCAGCATATAAGGGTTCCTGACCGCTACGCGACCGTCGTGGGATCCTTGATCCCCGGCAGTTGCAGCAGTCCTGTGGCAGTCTGACCGCCACACGCATAATACTGAGGTGGGCCAGCAGTGTGGCGGTGGTAGGACTGCCACCACGGTTTGGCGGTCCAAAGGACTGCTGAACTTGTAAAAACGCCCTTAGTCTCTTTGCATCATGCCGGTGGCCCCGCGGAGGAACTTTTGTCCATGAAAGCTGAAGAGTCTGAGCAGGAACATGCCAGTATACATTTAACTCAACATGGTGAGCAATTTGTTTGTTTCTTTTGCACCTACTTATGAGTTTTACATGTGCTGAGTTTACCGCGCTATTAATGATTGCCATTTTGAATGTCAGTGCGCCGATAATGTTTGGATTCCTCGCTCCCCTCTGCTGAGGGAAGCGTCTTTTTAGTCATAAAATCTTTGGGCATGCTTTTTGAGAGTGCAAAGTCGCTCATAGTTCTTTTTATGATACTATGGCCATTTTGTGATATCAATGTCACTATTGGCAGCCATTTCGAGTCTTTAGACTTTGTATTTCTTCTACTTACACATGTTATGATGGCCACAGTTTTATATATGCCTTGAACTCTAATTTAATAGTGGTTTTAGGACTCAACAGCTATGGGCCCATCATTATTCTTCTCACTTTCTCTGAGATATGACTGAATAAAGATTGATTGCTGCATTTGTAATTCTATATATCACTGGTATTGGGGTCCTCGTTGTATGGGGAGTACACGTCGTTAGAAGCCTCCTCACAGATTATCCTCTGGTGTTTCACGGTTGTCTAGTGATTCACAGGTGTCATTTAATGACTCTAGAGGCCTAACAATGGCAAAAACAGCAATTCAAAAGACTAAAGTGGCTCCCTTGCTTATTCCTAAATCTCAGACATTAAAAAAGTCTTGTCTTCAATGTCTATTAATAAGACACCTAAAAAAGATCCACCTTCTCCGCTGAAATCTTCTTTGCCTTTTGCTATGCAGTTATTATTCAAGGCAATAAGGGCTATATAACCTTATATGGAGGATGTTAATAAAACTCCACATATCCCCGAAGAGAAATGGTCTTTTATGGACAAAAGAGTTTTGGAATTGGAAGAAAGACTAAATGACATCCAAGATTCAGCTACTAAAATATACAAGTTACAGTTGAAAGTAAATGAGCTTAAAAGTCACATTGAAGACCTTGAAAACAGAATTCGTAGGAATAACCTTAGAATTTTAGGTCTGCCAGCGAATATGCAGGAAAATTACCTAAAACATTTTCAAACGATTTTAGATCTTCTTCCATCTAGTTCACTGAATAGTCAAAGGGCACATAGACTAGGTCAGAAGTCAGTTTCCAAACATAGAGGCTCTGAGGCTAAAGAACGAAAGAATTAAAGGAAAGAATAAAAGAACATTGGAGGACAATTGTGTATTTTATTTTGAATTTTGTGATCGAAAATACTAACATAAATTGTTTTATGCATATGAGCGTGTGCTTGGGATACAAGACTTACAAACTAAAATATAACCTATGCTCACACTCTGGTAGCTTGGCACAGAGCTGTCAGGCTTATCTGAAGAGGCAATGTGTAAAGTATTTGTGCAACGCACACAGTAACACAATGAAAATACCACAAAAATACTCCACATATGTTTAGATAACTATGTTATGTTTTTATGAGTAAAACAAGACCAAAATGACAAAAATCCAATAAGTAGAACCAGAGTTATGAATTTTAAAAGAATAAATAAAAAAATAGAGCTTATAAGGAAATTGCACTTATGGGTAACTTGAAGTCACACTGCACTGGGGTAAATCCAAAGTTAAGGCCGGCCGTGGTGGAATGCAGTCGGCTACAGGACTCATGCAGGTCCCACTGAAAAAGTACCTTGGATGTAGCAAGAGTCAATGTAGAAGACTCGATGCATCGGTTCCGATCCGCCCAGGCAATGAAGGCTTCGTCGATGAACCCCTTTACTGTGCAGGAACTGCATTGTCGTTGAGCCACGCTGTCCGTCGTCATCGAGCTGTGCAGTCCATCGAAGCGATATCGTTGATCGACTCCTACGTTGAAGGGCAATGAGTCGGTTCCAATCGTGCAAAGTTGTCACTGCGTCGATTTTGATGGTTCTGTACATTAGAAATTATCTTTAAATGGCCCATGACTGGATTGGTACCACTTGGCAGGGCAGGACCCACAGATGGCAGAATCCAGGTACTGTTGCAGAGTTGAAGGAAGTCTTTTGATGGCCTTGACAGTTCAGAACAGGGGGTAAGCCGGCAAGCCTTTGGAGTCACTCTGGGTTCAAGTGATATGGGTCCAATCTCTTACCCTCAGCAGGGCAGATCGGTCTCTGCCAGCTGTCAGATCTCCAGGTTCAGGTTCCGCAGCCCATGCCAGCTTTCTGTAAGAAGTCACCATTGAGAGAGAGCAAGAGTTCTTTAGCTCTGGTGTTGTATCATGTACAAGTTCACTATGTCCAATGAGAAGGCTGTCATGGATCTACCAGTCATAGGGATGGGCCCCATATTTCATCGAATTGAGGGATTTTATCCTAAACTTTGTAGATACACCTTTTATACGTAGCCAGTTGAAAGAGTTCAGTTGATCACTCTTGGTGTGTGGGTACCGTCTGTAAGCGCCAGTGTCTCAAGATACAAATGTTTGCTACCATTATGGTTGTTGACTTCCACCTTCTCCAGTGGGAGGTGCTGTCATCAACATCAGAGACTTCGTTCAAGATGGCTAGTTTAGCCAATTCAGTGAAGCTGCAATGGCTGGTACTGTGTAGTCTACGCCAGATGGTCATCTAATATTGAGTCAGGTTCTGTCAGGATCACAGAATGTGGAACAAGTTACAGTAAGGTTCCACACATCGCCAACAATTGGCATGCGGCAAGAGATATGCTTTTCTGAATTTACATGGGGACAAATACCAGTAATTTAGTACTTTAAAGTAAGAGTAGTTCAACAGGGGCCTACCTCAAAATTCTGTCATGATGGTCCAACTAGTCTGTCCAGTATTCGTCTGTATAGTCCTTGATTAGTCTGGTCTGCCAGTACTTCATGGTCTCCCGCCTAGTGTTGTTAGAGTATAACGAGTCAGTGAGAGCCTGTAGAGGTTGGAGATTGCACCCCTAGAAGTTCCCCACATCTGTACGTATTTCTGTAGGGGTGACTCAGGAAGGGCATGTGGATCTGGGCCTTGCGTGCTCACCAAACAGTGTCTCAGTTGACAGCAATGCCAGTATAGTGGAGTAATGTACGTAGGGTTCCGAAGAACTTGAATGCAGTACTGTCATATAGGTCACCAATCATGTTGATGCCCACCCTTGTCCACTGTGGCCAGTTAAACGTGGCATGTCCTGTTGGAAATGGCCCTTTCTGCAGGGTACCCTCAAACTTTTTCCCTTCCTCCTCCCCTTTTGGCTGAATTCGTTTTTGCTGGCTTTAGGACTCTGGGCACTTTACCACTGCTAACCAGTCCTAAAGTGCATGTGCTCTTTCTCTAAAACATGGTATAATTGGTTTACACCAGTTTGGCATATTTAATTTCATTCTAAGTCCTTAGTAAAGTGCACTATATGTGCCCATGGCCTGTGAATGTATTGCTACTAGTGGGCCTGCATTACTGATTGTGCCACGTACTTCAGTAGCCCTTTAAACATATCTCAGACCTGCCACTGTAGAGCCCGTGTGTGCAGTTTGATCCGCCATTTCGACCTGCCAAATTAACCTACTTGCCAGGCCAAACCTTCCCTGTTGTTAGATATAAGTCCACCCTAAGGTAGGTCTTATGCATCACTATGGGCAGGGTGCAATGTATTTAAAAGGTAGGATTTGTACTTTTGAGTTTTACATGTCCTAGTATTGAAAAACTGCTAAATTTGTTTTTTACTACTTCAAGGCCTATCTCTCTCGTAGTTAACATTGGGATTGCCTTAAAACAACTTTTAAGCGTAATTTCCAATTGAGAAGGGATAGAGATTTGGAGTTTGGTGTCTGTGGACTCACAATTTAAAATCGCAACTTACGGTGAAGTCGGTTTTTAAAATAAGTCTGAAAATGCCACTTTTAGAAATTTGGCATTATCTTACTTTAACCATTCTGTGCCTCTGCCTGTCTCTTAATACACATCTGGGTTGAGTGACAACTAGGCTTTGTGCATTCCCTTTAGAGAGTCACACAAAGGGAGCTGGGGTGTGACATTTGCATCCTGATGGGCCATTGCCAGGCTGATGAGCTTACCTGACGGAGATTGTGAGGGAGGAGCTGGCACTTGCCTGTCCCCACAGAGAGAGCTGCATACCCCCTGTAGTGAGTCGGTAGCCATGGCAGGAAAGGCAAGGACCTTGTCAGCTTCAAAGGCCTCCTGGAAGTCTCCCACAATTCAAAGGCACATTTGGGTATACGTGCTGGACCCTTGACACCACCAGATCAGAACTCTACTGGAACCAAGAACATTCTGCCTGGAAGAAGAGCTGTTGTGCTGTAAGAGGGACTGTCACTTTGCTACCTTCATTGCTGTGCTGGCCTGCTGCCTGCTGATTGCTGTGCTGTGGGAGGGACTGCCATTTTGCTACTTGCTCTGCTGTGTTGGTCTGCTGTTTCTTGCCTGGGTGTGAGGACTGGACCTGTTCTCTACTTCCTTGAGCCAAAGTTCTCCAAGGGCTTTGCTGTCTTGCCACCTGTTTTCTGAAGTTTCAGGGACACAAAAGACTTCTTGCAACTCTGCTGGTACTACTGGACACTGCCATCTGTGAGTCCTACCGTTGCCTGAGGTGCCCCCTTCAGTCCTGGGCCTCTGAAGTGGGTTCAGCAGCTGTTTTCCGCAAAAATCGATTCAGTGACCCCTTCGCATTGATCAGAACTAATGCAGTGCCCACCGACGCAGTACCGATTCAACAATGACGCGGGTCTCGGCTGCAAGGTTTGACAACGATGCAGCGCCAAACTAAAGATGCTGCTAGGATGCTCATCTCTGATGCAGCACTGACCCTTCGACACCGTCCATGAGGGTCGACTCCGACACAGTGCCAACCCTTCTACACTGTCTGTGAAGCTCGACTTTGATGCATTGACTCAACTGTGTGAATGGAAACCTATGCAGTGAAGTCCTCGATGCAGACGCTTTATCTGCACAAGGTTCTTTTTCAGCGGGCCCTGCGTGGGTTCTATAGCTGGCCTGTATTCCATCGCGGTCAGCATGAACTTTGAATTTTGCTCGGTCTAGTGTGACCTCAAGCAACCTTTTAGCGCTATTGACTTCTAAGCGCTGTTTTGGGATTTAATCTTTAAAAATCTATATCTTGACTTCTACTGATTGGATGTTTGTCGTTTTGGTCTTGTTTTATTCAGATAAATATTTTCTATTTTTCTAAACCAGTTTGGAGTCGTTTTGTGGCATTTTCACTGAGTTACTGTAATTTAAGTGCTGCACAAATACTTTACACATTGCCTCTTAAGTTAAGCCTGAATGCTCAGTGGAAAGCTACCAGAGTGTGAGCACAGGTTAATTTAGGTTGTGTATTTGACTTACTCTGCCTAGGATTGTGGTCCCTATTTGGACAGGGTGCAAACCTCTTCCAACTAGAAACCTAATTTCTGACATGTGTTATCTGGAAGGTTGCATTTGATCAGATCGGGCCGTCTGGTGGAGGAATCTGTTCAAACCTAGAAGTTTGTGGACATCTCTCCAGATGGACCACATTGCTGTCAACAGAGGGGAGTACACAGCGGAAAAGAAATCTCTAGCACTGTAGAGTGTGCCAAGGCTAGGTGGGGTTTGCACCTCAGCTCAATCTACCGGTACCCATGTGGGATTTTCCCATCAGTGGTCAGGAAATATCTCAGCTGTGAGGCGTGGTGGGCAAAGTAGTAGACGTACATGTCTGATTGTCACATGCTTCCGATGCTCGTGTCTGAATAGAGTTTTGCAGGCTTAAGCCTGGGCTTCCTACCCGCTCAGATAAAGTTTGTAATACATTTATTTTGTGTTTGGTGAGTCTTTTTGGGTATCAAGAGTGGGATCATACCAAAGGCGTAGGTAAACCTCGGGGTTGTTACCATTTTCTCAACCTGGACCCTGCCCCACAGGGAAAGGTGTAAAAGGACCAACGAAGGAAGTTTCTTTTCATTTGGGCCATCAGCGGGTTCAAATTAGCTGTCACAATGCCATCCAGGGCTTTTGTTAACCAGAATACCCAGGCATTTGAGCTTGAAGGATTTCCAGTTGGAACTGTGATCGTTAGGCAGATGTTGGATAGGACATTTTAAAACAGGGAGAGCCTCTCTTTTCATCCAGTTGACCTTGTATCCAGAAAAGATGGAGAAGGCCATGATAAGGGACATTAAATGTGGCACCGAAATTATCTGGATCTCTAAGTAGGAGCTTGGTTTGGCCGGCCACTGTGTCTATGCCTTTTATCTGCTAACATTAGCGAATATCTACTGCATGCAGCTCTAAGGCTATCAAAAATAGAAGGGAGAGAGGGGACAGCTCTGTCTTGTACCCCCTGTGTATAGCAAAGGTCTGGGAAATATGGCCCCGCAATTAATCTGTGTGGTGTGGTTGCACTAGAGCCATTTAACCTTTGCAAAGAATTTCGGGCGTATTCAAGCTCTTTGCAGGGTTTGGAAGTGGTATCCCCATTCAAATCGGTCAATTGCCTTTTCGACGTCTAGGGATAACAGTATTTTGTCATTCATGTTACCTCTCACCGTCCCAAGTACATTTCCCAGTAGACTCATATGGTTTCTGGATGAACATCCAGGGACAAAGCCAACTTGTGAGCCATAAATAAGGTTCAGTATAACTTTCGAGAGTCTCATGGCTATTGATTTACAGTGTTGTAATTAGCCACCCTTTCAAAGACATGATGACTGTTACTTTGTATGTTTTTCCTCATTTGGCAGCACTTGGTTGAATTTTGGGGTATTTGTTTGATATATAGTGTCTGCAAGAAAAAGATTGTGCTTTGTGACATAGTGAAACCACCCCCATGTCTGATAAGCCTATATATTTATTGTCAGTATGGTGAGCCTACATCAACCAGTGTGAGCATGGTCCTTATTGACATACTTGAATGTAGAGCATCTTCTCCCTGGTTGTGCGTCCGTAAAGATGATTCTATATGGTCTAAGACTGTAATGCCTCTGATCCAGCGCAATATTAGCCAACTGCATTCATACACCATATACTCACTTGGGCCCATACATTCACACTACACTAATACTTACGCTGGGTGTCAGATGTACTCTTTTATCAAAGTCCCTGCTACCAATTACCTTCTGATTGAAGAGTAATAACTTACCAATGGATCCTTTGCTAATTGGGAAGTTTAAAATGAGTGGCATTCATTATAGTACATAATCCTGAAATAACCACTGAGTCAGGAAGTTTTAAAATGTTTATCTAAAGTTTTGGCAGAGTAAAATACAGAAAACACGGTACTTGATTGAAATACCCAAGAAAAAGCATAGAAATGATTTTGCTAATAAATGACGGTGTTTAAGGAAGAGGAGAAGATAGAAACAGCAGCGCAACTAAAGGTTGTAGTATAATTACCTAAAATGCGAGAACCAAGCCCCTTAGCAAAGGAGTTGGAAAAGATAGGACCCAGGAAGGATGAAGAGTAAAGACTTCTTCCAGGATCAGGACAGGACCGGTGACCTCTCTACAACGACGCCTGCGCCGTTCCCCTCTCTGATACTCGACTTCTCTCGATTCTCCCGTCTAATGGACTCTGCCGCCCCTTCCTCAGGACCTCTTCCGGACAGGAATTCAGTCAGCAACCGATCAGCTGGGCAGTCTGGAGTTGAGAGCGCTCTGGCAGTATGGACGCCTGTTCTTCATGAACGCATGCTCTTCTGGAATCCTGCTCTGACTAATTTACTAATACTATTTTCTATTATACCCTTCTACGCCCATGTACCCCCCTTAATGTTGCTAAAATATGGGACCACTACTTCTGATTGGACAGGGACAGGAGGTGGATTCTCGCACCATGTCAATTTGGCCTAAATTGTAAAGCCTATTGTCTTTACGTTCCCTCCCCTTCAAATTAATACATTCGCTTTATTTCCCACCCGTCTCATGACAAATGTTATATATTTTACAGGAGAAAAGTAACAATTTGTTCCGCCGGAAACATTGGGTACATCATCTTCGGCCAATAGGTTGTGGCCTTGGGAGACGTCCAAGTTGACTTCACTTGGCAGGCATACAGGACACATGCGCAGAACCCTCTGTCTCTCGAGTTTCAAGACACCAACCCAGGCCCAAGTTTACGAATTACTAAAAGTGCAAGAAGAAAATATTAAAATCACAAATAAAAAGTTTCACTGTATACCCACTTTCCCTAACTCTATTCCCATTTAATCATAATACTATCCTGCATTAGTAGCGTTAAGAAAACGACAATTTAATAATGACATAAGAGCAAGCTTAAGCATGTGAAAACATTTAGCGGCCATTTTAATACACACTGCGCAGAAGCAGAAGTTTCCCACCAAGCAAAGAAAGACGTCACACCATGTGATCAGGTTGTGACATGCGCAATAAAGTCCCGCGCTTTTAGCAGCCATCTTGGTTTATGGACAAGCGTTATTCATTAGTAAAACACATAGGCAAGCGTCCATCCCTTTCGTGTTTGTGAATGCAAGGATTAGTATTGACAGTACAAATTTTAATATATTAATACTATGAGGAAGATTGCATACAAGCAAGTTTCATTTTTGAAACCTTGCTCCATCAATCCCCTCTCTGATGGCTTTTCAGAGCCATCAAAATACTACCCTCAATCAGATGCCAACTTCTAGCAATTCGTTTCATTCTCAATTTTACTTTTTCTATTCTTACACTCTCCTTTTAATTTCTTATATAAATCACTTCTCCATTCTTCTAGTTCGATTTCATCTAGTTTTCTCTTCTTTCCTTTTCCTGTCACTTTATATGTCCCATTCTTTCTACAGCATTTGCACCATATTGTTATTGCTAAAATTATTATTGCTATCCCTGCTAAGGGTACTAATATTTGACCTATAAGTCCTTTCCCTATATTAGCAACCAGGTTCCAATTGATGATATACTATTTGTCAATCTTTCCCATACACTATCAACTTCCAGTGGTTTAAGTTCTTTCTCAAGTTTAGTTATGTTCTGAATGTACGTTCCAATTTCTGCACTCTTATCAGGAATGTAAGTGCAACAATGTTTCGTCTTCAATAATTTACAGACTCCTCCCTCTTTTGCCAATAGAATGTCAAGAGCAAGTCGATTTTGCATCACCATAGATCTAATCGCAACCATCTCCGTATTAATCATTAGAAAACCTCCAGCAGTATCCGTTGATAAACGATCAACCACTGTAGACAATTTACATATTTTCCTTGAGTTCAGAATTATTCCCACTGAAGGTATCAATGCACCAAATATATCACCTACAATTTCTGAAAAACTAGCTCTTTTTCTACGTACTAACTCATTATTGTTTTCATTGCTTCCAGTGTTTCTTTTTACGTGGTATATCTTTGGAAAAACTATTCCAAAATAACAACTTCCATACCACCTTGCAGGAAGCCTAAAGTAAGCCTTATTCCCACATACATAATAGATTCCAGGAAAAACTGAATCTGTTCCTCCTTTGAGTCCCCAACCTCCAATAATTAAAAAATTGTGTTCACATTCACTGGTACCGATGAAAACATTGTTATAATCAGTCTTTAACCTATGAAGACAAATTTTCCCTTTCTTTACGAAATCCAGAGCCATTGCAGCTTGAGCTCTACCAGGTGTATAACTCCCTTCCTTTTCGCCCAAGGTGGCAACTGAGCCTTATGCTCTGAAGCTTTCTTTTGAAAATCATGTCTTCTATCTTCTACTAAATTCAAAAATATCTTTTCTTCTTCTAGTAAAGAACATGTTAGATTGTGTCTATGTGCATGTGTTATGTCTATCGATTTCATTGTTAAGAAAAACTCTCCCATAAACTGTGCGTCTTGACTAGTAAGCACTGGGTTCATACTCTTGCGAATCGGAACCTCAGAAAATATCACATCTAAGTTTGAATAATAATATTGTAGCCTACCTGTTCTATAAAATAAACTTGTTAATACACTACATGAGATGCCATATGTCAGTGGTAAATGATGGTATGTTAATCCTTCCGCTACTGATTCAGGTAACTTCATACAGACATAACAATTACTAACTTCCATTGTGTCTACATACTGAAATAATAACTTTGTGAAAACATTTAAACTAGTGTCGTTATCAGCTATTTCATGATGAATTTCTGCCTCATCTTCTGCCATTAATTCTACTCTATTGCCCTTCATGTTTGCTGTCCTCCCTTTAGTTTCATTATTTATTTTCTTATCTATTATCATAAGGTAAGGAATTGCTACAATCAGGACTAACCATACTATAAGCACCAATACTAGACTACATATGCAGATTGCACAGCATCTCCTACAACAATTTCGTTTAAGTCTCCCAGTAACTCTATCATCAGGCATTTTTCGACAAGGAAGATTGCTCTTCTTATCTCTTCTTCTTTTCTTTAGATGATTCTTTTGTTTAATCAGGGTGGTCTTGGTCCTTCTTCGTATGTTAGTTCTGCACTTGTTCCTTCGCCACCACTGTCACTTGACTCTGAGCTTTCAAAATCTTCAAGAATGATATAAGTCCAGTCCGGACCTTTGAATTTGTTATTCACAAGTCTCAGTCTTTTACTTTTTCTTTTTCCTGACTTTTTCTCTTGTTCAGTTTGACTTGTTACTTCAGGTACTTGTTCTGGATCTTCACTTCTGGTTGTTATGTGGTATTTTACTCTTTTGATGACACTTGGCCAATGATCTCCTTTTCTTGTTTTCTTTGTTGGCACTGTTTCTCTGTTTACGTCTTCAAAGATCTCGTTATTTTCACTGCTCAATACTGTTTTGTTTTCTTTGATTACTGCCTCTTTTGTTCGTTCTTTTTCAGGTCTGATTGGTTTCTTTTCAGCAGCTCCACAGTGACTTTCAAAATGTTGTCTTTGTTCCTTTTTTATTTCTTTATGTTCATTTGTATTAACCCCTTTTTCTTTAGAATTCTTCTTGATCTAACTGCTTCTGATCAGGGCTTATCGCACTGTGAACTTCTGCAGCCTGACCTGATTCTTCTAAACCTGTCTTTCCCTGTGTAAAGTCAATTAAATCTTCACTTTTTTTAGTCCAATTTTCTTTCCCTATCTGATTTAGTTCAGGATCTTTTACTATCTTTTCTTCTTGATCCTGAACTTCTTCTTCTTCACCTATCTGATCTTCTTCAATTTCTTCCAATTTTGTTTGATTTCTCATTCTGTAATATACTTCAGGAACTTCTACCACTGGTATCCAATCCTGACTTGTGCTCGGTTGTTCTCCGTCAGCTTCTCTCAAACCTCTAGCCTGAGATTCCTCAGCTGGGCAACCTTCAGCTTCTTCAGTGATTGGCGTTGTCTGTGGATTCTCTTCTTCAGGTTCTGTTACTCTTTTTGTGTGGCTTACATGAATCCAATTAGGAAATCTTGCACACTTCACTGCTGTATTGGTGGTCAATATGACTTGACAAGGTCTGCTCCACCTGGGTGATAGACACGTTTCTCTGGTGTGATTCTTCACTACCACCCAATCACCAGCATTCAGATCATGTTCTAGTTCAGGCTGCCTGGAAACTGCGTCTTCTCCAACCTGATGAGAGACAGAACGCACTAGGTCAGCCAATCCTTTGCAATAATCCAAAACCATATCATCAGATATATTCACCAGTTTGTTTGTGGGAACATGTGTTTGTCTCATTGCTCTTCCCATCATTATTTCGTGGGGGCTCAATCCTGTCGTTCTGTCATGTATACTTCTGAGTCCCATCAAGACAAGTGGCAATGCGTCTGGCCACTCTAATGATGTTGATGCACACATTTTTCCCAATCTTGACTTTATAGTGCCATTTAATTGTTCAACCACTCCAGAAGCCTCTGGGCGATATGCACAGTGCAATTTCTGCTTGATTTGAAATGCTTCCCAGATTATCTGGATCACTTCCCTATTAAAGTGTTTTCCTCTATCTGATTCCAAAGATACTGGGAAACCAAACCTAGGTATGAGCTCACGTAACAACAGTTTTGCAACTGTAATACTGTCATTTCTCCTAGTAGGGTAAGCCTCCACCCACTTTGAAAACAGACACACTATTACTAGTACATATTTTAGTCCTCTGCATGGGGGTAACTGTATGAAGTCGAACTGGAGTCTTATAAATGGGCCCTCTGCCTTTCCAATTTTCCCAAACCCAATTATCGTTTTCCTGCCTGGATTATGCATTTGGCAAGTTAGACATCTCTGGCAAAGACTCTCTGCAACAGGCCTGAATTTGGGATTGTACCAATTTTGTCTGAACAGCCTAATCATTGCATCTCTCCCTATGTGTGAGCCTCCATGGTGCATTCTAGCCATTTGTGAGAGTAAACAGTCTGGCATGACTGGTCTGCCATCTGCACTGATCCACACTTCATCTTCTCCTCTTTGGGAGCAACCCACTTTGATCCACAAATTCTTCTCACTTTCATCAACCTCATCTTGCAATTTCTTCACTTCATTCCAAGTTTCAGGTGGCATATACAGCATAAGTTGGCAGCTGATTCCCATTCTTTCCACCCTCTTATTGACTGACGTTCTGGTTTTGGCACAATGTTGAGCCACCAAGTCTGCATATCTATTGCCGACTACCACCCAGTCATCTCCTGACTGGTGTGCGGCACATTTCACCACAGCCAATTCTTTTGGTGATTGTATTGCTTCTAGCAATTCTTTTACAAATTGTCCATTTTTAATGGGGGATCCTGAAGAAGTCATGAAATCCCTCTGCATAGTTGGCCAAAATCATGCACCACCCCGTAACCATATTGACTATCAGTAAATATAGTCACTCTCTGATTCCTCCCAATTTTGCAAGCTTTTATCAAAGCAATCAATTCAGCTACTTGTGCAGATTTGACTCCTGGTAAATAGGATGCTTCAACTATTCCAGTTAATTCACATACCGCATAGGCAGCAGTTAGTTTACCATCTTCTTGTCTTTGACATGAACCATCGACAAATAGCTCCCTGTCTGGCTTTTTAAGAGGCTGTTCCTCTATGTCTGGGCGTGGTTTTGTACATAATTCTGTAATTTGTACACAATCATGTTCATCTTCTTCGTCATCTTTATTTGTTTCATGATATGGATCTGGCAATAAAGTTGCTGGATTTATTATTGTACACCTTACCATGGTCACATTTTCAGCACCCATTATTATCCTTTCATATTTTGTCAGCCGACTAGGAGTAAGATGCTGAGTTCGGGTTCTTGTCAATAGAATGACAACTGCATGTGGAACATACACTTTTACAGGATGTCCCATTACAATTGACTCACTTTGTTCAATGCTCAAACAAGTCGCTGCTACTGCTTTTAAGCATCCTGGCAACGCAGCTGCTACTGGGTCCAATGTAGCAGAAAAATATGCCATGTCTCTGAGTTAGGACAGAAAGTGCACAATTTTCTCTCTCTTGACAGAATAATGCGAATTCTCTTTTATAATCAGGCATGCCTAAGGCAGGTGCTGAACAAAGTGCGTTTCTCAATTTTACAAAAGCTTCTACACTTTCATCCTCCCATTCAACAGGGTCCTTTGCTTTCTTTTTCGTCATGTTAATTAAGGGTTTAGCCAACATGGAAAAATTTGGTATCCATTGTCGACAGTATCCTACTATTACTAGGAACATTCTCACTTGTCTTTGAGTTACAGGCATTTGCATTCTCTTTATTAATTCTACTCTTTCAGAGGTTACTCTTCTTTTTCCCTCTCAATTTGGTGTCCCAGATATTTAACAGCTGTCCTGCAAAACTGTAACTTTTCAGGTGAGACTTTATGCCCTTCCTCAGCCAAAAGATTTAATAATGCTATGGAATCAACAACACAGTCTTCTCTGGTGGTCGACGCTACTAATAAGTCGTCGATATATTGAACTAAAACTGAGCTTCCTGGCATCACTAGTTTTTCAAGGCACTTTTTCAGTATCTGGTTGAAAATGGAATGACTTTCTGTGTACCCTTGAGGAACACGATTCCACACATAGACTTTGTTTTCAAATTTAAATGAGAAAAGATACTGGCTGTCTGGATGCAATGGTATTGAAAAGAATGCTTGACACAAATCAATTACTGTGAACCATCCTGCATGCCAAGGGATCTGGTATAGAATTACTGCAGGATTTGGTAATATGGGACAACATGGTTCTATAATTTTATTTATTTTCCTCAGGTCCTGAACAATCCTATATTTTCCACTAGGTTTCTTTAGTCCCATGATTGGTGAATTACATGGGCTACTCATTACTTCTTTTAAGATGTTTTGTTTTACCATTCGATTGATTTCTTCAATGACTCCTGCTTTTACTTCTGCACTCATTTTGTATTGTTTAGTATTTGGGAAAATTGCACCTTCTTTTACTGTAATTTGAACTGGATCTATTTTTGCCATAAGTCCTACTTCTTTTCCGGTGAAATCCCATACTATTGAGTTTACTGTACCTTTTAATTCTTCTGGCAATTCATTTTTTGTTATCAGCGAAAACATTTCATCTATTTCTGTACCTTGTTTTGCAACCATAATTTTATAAACATGGTCCTCATCTGGTGTCTGAACTGCCACACCATCCGGCGTGCAGAAAATTGTACAGTTCATTTTGCACAATAAATCCCTACCTAATAAATTTACTGGGCTAGAATCGCACACTACAAATTGGTGCATTTCTCTGAAGTTTCCTATTTTGACTTCCATTGGTTCTGTAAGAGGTGTTCTAATTCTTTGATTAGCTACCCCTACTACTTGGATATCTTCACCAGAGAGAGAAGGTCTGGGATGTCTGCTGATCTCACAGTAGACCTGGTAGCACCAGTGTCCAAAAGGAAAGTAATATCATTACCTTTCACATTTCCTTCAACATATGGACCAGACTGATCTACCTGTAAGGATGCGCCAAGTATGCATTCCTTCTTCCCCTCTCCTAGGCACCGTCATGAGTCGAATTTACAATAATTGTCCTGCAAAAGAAATTGTGATGTCATATAATCATTCTTACCACTCCCTCCTGGGTATCCAATGTCTGTACCATGTTTTGCTCTGCTTACATTACCCTGAACAGGTGGAGGTGATAATTGACTCTGGGGATTTACACCCTGTTGTGAGTCATTCTGCGTCTGTGGATTTAAGTTTTGATTTGGGCCATTATTATTCCGAATCTTTTACATTCATCCTTCCAATGCCCCAATTTTCCGCATCCATGACAAGGAAATTTCTTTTTAGCTTCTTCTCTACTCATTCGTCCTCTAAATTTTCCACCATTTCCCGTATCACCACTCGTTCCAGAATCTTTTCCTGGATTTTCACTCGGATTTTCCAAATTAATTCCCTGCTTCTCTGCCATTTTCACCTGAGCCCACATCACTTTTTCCTGCAATTTCTTGTGTCTATCCTCAATATCGTCTCCACAATATTTTGCATACTTCAGAATCTCATCTATGAGCTTTCCCTGCCAACACAGCATATGTTGTTTAATCATCTGGCAAATCTCTGGCTTCAGACCGTAAACAAACCGATACACAAACTGACTCATGTTTTTGTCTCCAATGTCCTCGAATCCACTATACTGTTTAAACACCTGCAATAAACGCTCATAATAGGAATGTACTGTTTCACTGGCTTCTTGGGTTGTTCGATCTATTTTCACCCAATCTGTTTCTTTCGGGGTATTTTCCCTTTCAGGTATGTTGTCACCTGCTGATACTTTTTCATCACATCATTTGACGGGGCACCTGTTTTCGGATCTCTAGGATATTCATCACTAGGCCAATCGACTGTGATCTTACAATCTATCCATAAATCGGCAGGTACCACTATGTCAAACAAACCATCTAAATCCTTCAACAATACCTTTGACACTTTCACAAACCTTTCAACCTGCTTGTACCATTCAATTGGTTTTCTCTCAGCTTTGGAAAATCATTCGTAAATGATCAAATATCCTGTCTGCTCCATGGGACATGTACATATCCTCCTCCCGCAACTTCTCGCATTGGATACCTCTGGTCTGCTTTTCCTGCTTCCTTCATCACATATTCTGATGCTGTTCTACTTGTTCGTGCTTCTTCCTTTTTCTTGGCCCATCTAGATCTCCATTTATCTAGATCTCCCCATTTTTGTAAAACTAACATTAATTCTCTTATTTGTAGTCTTCTTCCAGATGCATTCATATTTTCTAAATCTTTGTCTGCAAATTCTGCTCTATAGGGTTTCTGTAATAGATATAGCAACTGCAGGTTGCACCACTTTACAGAAGAGTCCATATAAAAATACATATGCGAATGTCCGTCCAGTATTTGAAATGATAATGAAATCTTTATTCTTCTTTACAATGATGACAAATGTAAAGCAAACAGCCACAACAGCCAACGCGTTTCGTTCTATCCCAAGAACTTCATCAGGGCTGTAAGACAACATTTAAAAATATAAATTACTTTATTACAATACATATTACTAAACTTATAATTCATTAAATAATTTTGATAAACATATAACATAAAAACATAAAAACATGCGAAAAAATTCACCTAGACCCAATATTGACAAGGCTCTTGTTTAAAACCTATAACCTCACATTTAAAAGAATATTTGTTAGAAAAAGAAAATTCTAACATCATTCACTTGTATCGTCTATCTGTCCTTTATCCAATGATCTAGATATCTACTCATGGTCACTCATCCTACTATTCCTTACTTTGGCCCTCTATGTGTCCGTTGCAATATTTCCCACAGATTGCAGTGTGTGCCAGTATGGCAAAAATAGACTGAAAGAATTCTGTTACAATACTTCTCCGGTTTATAAAATGCGACAAATTATAACATGCAAAACTACATATGTCACATACATAATTGGATGTTATTGTAACATCATCTATGTAGGTAGTACCACTCGGGCACTTAAAACCAGAATTCAGGAACATATAAGGGCAATCCGGCATCAGGATAGTAGATATCCAATGACTGCACATATGCGTGAGTGCCATGGAGGTAGACCAGAAATCTGGTTCCATGGCATAGACCACATACCCTTGAGACCGAGGGGGGGGGACAGGGAGCGGTCCCTTCGACAAAATGAGGCGGGCTGGATATGCCGGTTACGATGTACCAAGTTGGGACACAACACTGATGAGGAGTTACACTACTTTCTGTGACTATACTGATAATAAGATTATCATTGGAAACATCCTTTGGGAAGTATGTCCCTGTAATTGAATATGGCTATCTTCCCTTCCGCCTAAATGTGTAGGGAGTGATTATAAACATTGTTACCAGTATTGAAGCAGTCAGTGGAGATTTTGTAATTTTTATTTTTATTTTTATTTTTGGTCTAAATGTTACATAGGATGACAAAGGCACTAGATATGTATATAAATCAGGAATGGGATGTGGCCAGCCTGCCTGGATTAAATTGTTTATTACAGAGATGGAATTAATTGGCTGCTAAATTAAAAGTAGATGTGGTTGTAATATGCCTGCACACATTTTGCCAAGGCTCTAATTGGTTAAAACCGTACACAATTTTGACCTGGTGTTGTGTAGTTGATTTAGGAGGGAGACGGGATGTGTTTTATTTACTACCACCTCGAATTTTGGTGGTGAGAATTGAACTTCTGTGGTGGCGTTGGTTGTGTCCCACCTTTGCTATCTGTGTTATTTCTCATCATTGGACTCCCTATGGAAAATCGAGGGATCAATTTGTGTAAGTGTTATTTGGATATATAACAAATTTAATGAATAAAACTGTTGTTATTTCCGACTTTATGGAGGAGATTCGAACCGGGCCTGTGTGGTTGTCTGTGTTCCGCTTTGGATAGTGGAGTTATATTTTGTCCTGAACTTTCTATGGAAGATTTAGGCAACTAAGAGGGATTAATTTGTGCAAGTGTTATCTGGACATACAATAAATTCAATGAATAAAACTTTTGTTAATTTTTGATTTCATGGAGGGATTCGAACTGGGGCTGTGTGGTAGACTGTGTTCCGCTTTTGTTGGTGGAGCTACGTCTATGTCCTGAACTTTCCATGGAAGATTTAGGTAACTAAGTGTTACTAATGGTGATTGAATATATGATAATTGTTATGCTCAAATGCGTGAATGCAATGTAGCAAGGGGACATCGTGAAACATACTGGAACTTCAAAGAGTGATTACTATATCTTTCAAGAGGATAGTGGGCGTTTGGAAATGTAAGATTTTGTGTGCTTTGTGCTGCGTTTTGGTGGTACAATGTGAATTGAAATTTTCGTAATTTCTTGCTGGTTATCCCTATGATCTCGTTTTTTGTATTATGAAGGGAACCAAGACACTTTGCTGTTGGACCCTTTTTTGTGTTAACGAGACAGGTGATACTGACGGTTAACGTTTTGTTACGCAAACGGGTGCTTAAATAGGACAATCCTAGTCAGGCTTTCTCTTGCGCCTTAAACAAACTACTCTTTGGCTACGCAGTGCAGGACCGGACTTTCCTGGTAAGTTCAAACTTGTCTTAGACGTATTTATTTTCCCCCTCTATCAAACAGGGGGGCTATATATAGATTTTTTTCGCAAAATTTTTTTTTCCGCTAAATTTAGGCGGGGTGTGGATACACCTCTCACTACACTCTTGTTAAAAAAGGTGTGGTGTAATGTTTTTCCCTTTGATAACGTATTGGGGGATGATTGTGAATGGCTTTAAGTACTACTCTAAGGTACCATCTAAACTAGTGTTTTCTGATCGAACTGATGCATTTTGCTTGACGCTCTTATGGGGCTTCATAGTCCTTTCTAAGGGTTATTGCCAATGTTTTTTTCTTTTTGGAATTACTTGGAACGCCTGTATGGATAATTCTAAGGTATTATACAAATGAAGGTGTTTTGATTGGATTGATGTAGAGAACCTATCGTTTCTCCGGGGCTTCACAAGCCTTTTTAAGTGATATTGTCATTTCTGTTTAATTGAGAAGTCATCTCCGTATATTGTATTCTCTCATATAAAGTTTTTTGAACACTATATTACAATGTAGTTGGCTTCTCATTGCTTCGTTAATTGTATTGCAGGCACATCAGCCTTTTTTATATTAGAGCCTCCGAGCCGGATTTGGGTCGGTTGCAGTTCAGTTATTAGGTAAGCGATTGGTTTTCTATATTGGATATTCTCAGTGTTTGAGAATATGTAGTTAGTTTTGATCACCATTTGTATCTTTCTGTTTCAACACTTTTTGCAGGCACAATACGACTTATTTAGTCTATGCCTGCAGCACTTTATAATTAAAAGGAAAATTGGCGGTCTATGATGATTGGCCAGTGGATTACACTTGAGGACTTGGTATGCAATTGCTTGGTCAACCCTTTGGAACCACTTAATAAACTTGGTAGGTGTAACATTGTTAACATATAAGGGGCATGATATAGAATTTGCCAATTAACATATGACATAGTTTTTGGGTTTGGATCGAATATTTGTATGACAGTAGAGAAATATGGGGAATGCTCTCTCAAATGCTTTTTGTTGTTGACTCTGGTGGGCTTTAAAATGGGATTATAATGTACAAATTTTCGTCTTAGTTAATTATGATTTGTGTTCGATTTTTGGGAAATATTGCAACGGACACATAGAGGGCCAAAGTAAGGAATAGTAGGATGAGTGACCATGAGTAGATATCTAGATCATTGGATAAAGGACAGATAGACGATACAAGTGAATGATGTTAGTATTTTCTTTTTCTAACAAATATTCTTTTAAATGTGAGGTTATAGGTTTTAAACAAGAGCCTTGTCAATATTGGGTCTAGGTGAATTTTTTCGCATGTTTTTATGTTATATGTTTATCATATGTATTTAATGAATTATAAGTTTAGTAATATGTATTGTAATAAAGTAATTTATATTTTTAAATGTTGTCTTACAGCCCTGATGAAGTTCTTGGGATAGAACGAAACGCGTTGGCTGTTGTGGCTGTTTGCTTTACATGTGTCATCATTGTAAAGAAGAATAAAGATTTCATTATCATTTCAAATACTGGACGGACATTCGCATATGTATTTTTATATGGACTCTTCTGTAAAGTGGTGCAACCTGCAGTTGCTATATCTGTAATTTTGGTTCTTCTAACCCCCCCAAAGGAACGGCAGGGGCAGCGGAGTTGCACACAATGCGAGTATAAGGCTCTGTGTTGGATTTTAACTATTGGGAGGGAAATATAGGGTGGATGGTGCATCACAAAAACCGGGGAGTTTTTGTATAGGCTGGCTGTTTCCTTGTTGCTGTAGGGTTTCTGTAATACTTTTGATCTCCCTATTTCGATTCCCATCTGTAATGCTAAGTTGGACAATTTTTCATGGAATATCTTTACATTTCTAGTGATACTCCTGCACAAGAATAATAATTCTTCTTCATCATAGGTATTCAAGCGTTCTACTCCTACATTTCCTGCTATTATTTCTTCTAATTCAACTTTCAATTTATGGATATCCAGTACTTTTGGAGGTGTGCACTGTTTAACTGACCCTTGTACCCATCTTTCTAGATCTTCAGGTGTTACTATGGTAGCACTTTTTGCTCCTGATGAAGTTACTAAACTTACATCTTTTGAACCTCCAGGCACATCTTTTCTTGGAGTACTATTTACAGAACCTCGAATAGGCAAGTCCATAAGTGATATTGTGGATTCACAGTCACTAAATTGATCCTCAATTATAACTGGAGCTTCAGTTCTGGGATTACTCACAGGAGTAGGTGCAAGTATGGGTTGAGGACAATTTCCCTGAGTACCATATAATGGAACTACTGGACCAATTGTTACTGGTATGGTCAACGAATCAGGATGTACTTTTATCTGAGTTATTTTCTGTATTAATTCTGTTCTGGTCTTTTCTAGGGCTTCTTTTTCTTTGTCATGAAGTATTCTAGTCAGGGTGAACTCATGCATTACCTTTGGTACCATGGGAGTTTGTGGTGGTGCACTAGGAGGGCATCCACTTGTCCCTTCCTGATATGGTGGGGGATTTCTTAACATTTCTTCCATAAATTCGTCTTCTGAATCCTCATTTCTCATTAAATGTTTTGTCTTTTCCGTACATTTCCCTCCTGATTTCTCTCCTTCTGTGAATAATGGATACAGTCTCTCTGTAATCATTGTCCTTCTCCATTGTTTCATCTGACCCTCTCTCGACTCACGTAAATATCTGGGGTAAAATCCTGGATAACTCCTATTACTTCTAGATCTATCCCGCTCAAAAGCCTTGGTTTCCCATTCTTCTAGAGCTTCGTACTGGGTTAATCTAGGTCTGGGTTCTAAGTCATTCATCCTCAATCTCAAGTTCTGAAGAATTCGCCCATGGATCGTGCCATTCTGGGGAAATGCTAATACTCCATCATTTTTGGTGTATTCTATCCAATTCTCCATCCATACACAGGTATGATAACCTCTCTCCATCATCATAAATGATGCTGGCGTTTTAGCTGGTGGAATAATAATTCCTTCTCTAGTTTTGATTGGTTTGTCCTTTTTAAAATAATTCTTAATCTTTTGTAAGAATGACATTTTTCTCTTTTCTCCGTACATTCTATCTAATCTTCTGTGTACAAAATTATATTCTGCAAAACCTAGGAATCTCCTATCCGGACGAGTTCCTGTTAAAGTCGGATCACGTTTTAACATGCAATCCTTATCCACTAAGAATTTTGCTTCTATATTTTCGACCAATCAAATGTCTGCTATCTTTTATTTCCGAGCCAATCCTTGCGCGGCTTTTTGGTGACGTTTGTCTGTCAACCCCTCCTTTACAATCTGCTCTTTTCTGTCCTTGCTGGTTTAACCAATCCCAGCGCGGCACCTGTGACGTCAGTACTACTCCTGACTACTGACCCCTCCTTTACAAGGGTTTTTCCACACCCGCTGTTTCAACCTACCACAGCGCGGCGTTTTGTGACGTCAGTTCCCTCTCCGGCAACTGACCCTCCCTTTACAAAATTTACGCAAACTTATTTTCTCTATAAATCTTAATTAAATTTCAGTAACAACATAAAACATTCGCTATTGTGCCAGTTTCCACTAATTTCGAAAAAGATAGTTTCTTCCACACTTTAGTAAAACCTTTCCGTTTACTAATACATACACTACGAGTAAAACACTTCCGTCTACTCTTCACACAAGCTCCAGAAGTACCTGTTACTTCTCCAATGTTACCCTTACTAGGTGATATAACATCAAATTTTTATCAGCGTACCCTTTTGCTATTACTCACACGCATAGAGTCCCTAACGAGTACTTGAAGTCCTGCTTAACTTCTCAGTACTATTTCTGCCTGACAGATAACCTCACTGCAGTATGGCTTCCTCTTGCCACCCACTATTCTTTTTACCTACCCCGGGGTATTCTGGACAACATGTAACTAAACTCAAAAATAAGCGGATGTTAGTTCATAAAAATACAAATAAAATTCTCATTACCCAATTAACAAAGAGTAACAACAACCGTCCTCTGCTTACCAGAAAACTGATCCAGCGCAATATTAGCCAACTGCATTCATACACCATATACTCACTTGGGCCCATACATTCACACTACACTAATACTTACGCTGGGTGTCAGATGTACTCTTTTATCAAAGTCCCTGCTACCAATTACCTTCTGATTGAAGAGTAATAGCTTACCAATGGATCCTTTGCTAATTGGGAAGTTTAAAATGAGTGACATTCATTATAGTACATAATCCTGAAATAACCACTGAGTCAGGAAGTTTTAAAATGTTTATCTAAAGTTTTGGCAGAGTAAAATACAGAAAACACGGTACTTGATTGAAATACCCAAGAAAAAGCATAGAAATGATTTTGCTAATAAATGACGGTGTTTAAGGAAGAGGAGAAGATAGAAACAGCAGCGCAACTAAAGGTTGCAGTATAATTACCTAAAATGCGAGAACCAAGCCCCTTAGCCAAGGAGTTGGAAAAGATAGGACCCAGGAAGGATGAAGAGTAAAGACTTCTTCCAGGATCAGGACAGGACCGGTGACCTCTCTACAACGACGCCTGCGCCGTTCCCCTCTCTGATACTCGACTTCTCTCGATTCTCCCGTCTAATGGACTCCGCCGGCCCTTCCTCAGGACCTCTTCCGGACAGGAATTCAGTCAGCAACCGATCAGCTGGGCAGTCTGGAGTTGAGAGCGCTCTGGCAGTATGGACGCCTGTTCTTCATGAACGCATGCTCTTCTGGAATCCTGCTCTGACTAATTTACTAATACTATTTTCTATTATACCCTTCTACGCCCATGTACCTCCCCTTAATGTTGCTAAAATATGGGACCACTACTTCTGATTGGACAGGGACAGGAGGTGGATTCTCGCACCATGTCAATTTGGCCTAAATTGTAAAGCCTATTGTCTTTACGTTCCCTCCCCTTCAAATTAATACATTCGCTTTATTTCCCACCCGTCTCATGACAAATGTTATATATTTTACAGGAGAAAAGTAACAATTTGTTCCGCCGGAAACATTGGGTACATCATCTTCGGCCAATAGGTCGTGGCCTTGGGAGACGTCCAAGTTGACTTCACTTGGCAGGCATACAGGACACATGCGCAGAACCCTCTGTCTCTCGAGTTTCAAGACACCAACCCAGGCCCAAGTTTACGAATTACTAAAAGTGCAAGAAGAAAATATTAAAATCACAAATAAAAAGTTTCACTGTATACCCACTTTCCCTAACTCTATTCCCATTTATTCATAATACTATCCTGCATTAGTAGCGTTAAGAAAACGACAATTTAATAATGACATAAGAGCAAGCTTAAGCATGTGAAAACATTTAGCGGCCATTTTAATACACACTGCGCAGAAGCAGAAGTTTCCCACCAAAGAAAGACGTCACACCATGTGATCAGGTTGTGAATTGCGCAATAAAGTCCTGCGCTTTTAGCGGCCATCTTGGTTTATGGACAAGCGTTATTCATTAGTAAAACACATAGGCAAGCGTCTATCCCTTTCGTGTTTGTGAACGCAAGGATTAGTATTGACAGTACAAATTTTAATATATTAATACTATGAGGAAGATTGCATACAAGCAAGTTTCATTTTTGAAACCTTGCTCCATCACCTCTTCACCCTATTTCACAGCCAAGATATTTCTATGTAGGCTATATCTGAATGGTGACTCTTGCAAGTAGCCTCATTTATTCATCTTGATGAGGACCCTGTCTAAAGTTTGACAATTGGGGTTTCAACATTGAAGTGCTTATCTAGAAAGATTATATACATTTATTTTATATCCTATGTGAAACTCTCTGCTATATACTATTACTGTACAGATATGCCCTTGATATTAACCATGCAGTTTACCCTACTCACTTGGTTCACTGCTTACCATGCCATGGTTTAGCACGGTTTGATTACTGATTGTTACTCTCCATATCATTACTATAGCCTCATAGCCCGCTGCCGAGAGCTAGGCCACGTTTTAAAGGTCCTGAACCCAATTGCGGCTTGGGACTTTAACGAGGGAGAGGGCCTTTAACAACCACTATTGCCCAAGGCAGAAGGGCTATAAGGCTATTAGAACATTCCACTCACTGAAGGTAGAGTGTTCTAAATTAAAAAGGGAGAAACATGAAGACAAACATTGGAATGTTTGACCTTCGGTGTACACCAGTCATTATACACCAGGAGCTACTCCATTGTCTTCTGTGGAGCTCTTGACATTCCAATGTTCTAATAAGTAAGACAGTTTTTGAAAATAATTTAATTTCCTCTTTACACTGCATTGTTTGATTCTTACTTTTGCTGTGTTGTTACAACAACAAGAAGATTCTATTGGGTACCATGTCTTATTATGTCATAGATATGTCAGAAGAGCATAGTGTGACCATGAACTTGTAAATGCACTCACCTTGTGGTCAATGTCAGGGTTAACCAATCTTCATCTTTGCTCTTTCATGCTACTGGATCCCCATTCCATCCTTCTGTCTGATGGCTGTGGCTTGTCCTCATTCATCATTCCATACAGTTCTCCATTTGACTGGGTGAGAGTTGCCTTATTTCTGGCTTTAATTTCTGAATATGCCTTGAACTTGTACCATGCTGTCAACCAAAACAAGGGCCAAGGATAATCAAGGGAAGTAGTGTTAAAGCATGTGTTAAGGTCATAGGCCCACACCCCTGCTCTGACAATCATCTGCTTCTCACCTCTGCTTCAGATCTGTCACTTTACTTAGGGGTACAGGATGCGGTGTAACAAAGTCTGGCCCTATACACTAAAGGCACAGGATACTGCAAATGACAGGACCAGAATCCTTGCGGAGCTCAAGTGGATCTATTTCATTTTAGTTCAGTAATTAAATGGCTTTCAATGTTATCTAGTGTGTTATGTGAGTTACTTAAGGTATAGGAATTCTATTTGGGTTGTCACTTCAGGGGTCGGGTTTTCTTTGGGATCGGTGACATCACATTTCATTGACAATTTTAGGTAATAGTCTGTAGCAATCAATACGGGCTACAGTCATGGAAACATTCTCAGTTTATGTTTTTTTTAAATTATTATTATTGTTATATTGGGCATCACTAAATGTATTTAAAATTGGCAGCAAATAAAAAAGAATAGAGACACAGGAAAGTGCAGCGTGCATTAGTATAAATACAAATAAATACCAATAAATACATCCATCATAAAAGAATCATTCATAAAATGATAAGCTATAGGGTTAACAAGTCATAACCAGCCAATACCTCTGACTCCCAATCATGTAAGGGGTCCCAGATACGTTTTTATCTTGTTCTATACGGATGGTTATCAAGGATTGACATTTCAAGTAAACAAATATTTAAAAATTCTTGCCACAACATCTCAGGATCTGGAGCTCTAGCTGATAAACCATGGCGTGCCAACACCAGCCTAGCCAGGGAAATAGCAAGAAAGTAGATCCCCGATACTTCTGATGGAATCCAAGGGGAGTGCTCAAGTATAATTGGCTTAAAATTCTATTTGCAATCAATAAGAAATAATTCATTCATTTTCTGAGAAATAGAATCCCAATATCCTTGTAGACCATTGCAAGCAGCAAATATATGAACCTCACCTGCTCCTTCAACCCCCACCGAAAACATTGACTATCCTGCCTTATCCTTGTTTTATTTAACCGGTATGGGGTATAATATAAATCATTCAAAAACTTAAAATGATGGGCCTTAACTCGAGAGACATTCAGAGCTGTATGTGCAAAGATGTTACTGCTTTGGATTTCCTAAAGTGTCACCATAACCCCCAAAGAAACACACCGTTTCTCAGCCCCGAGTAGGGGTGGCTCCTCCATTGGTGCGCAGAAGCGTCGCCCCACTTAAATGCCCCTGAGTTGAAAAATTAAATGGTAATTCATTACCATTTTATTTTTCATCCACCAGTCCCAAAAAGAGCGTCAGGACAGTGCCGGGCCTGCTGAGTGAGAGCAGCAGGGAGGGAGTAGGCGGTCTATACGCTGTTTAAAGTGTGCATGACATTTTGGCCGGCCATCATGTGATGGCCAGCCACACATGCGCACTTTCAACATCTCTAACCCAGCTGTCTTAAGACAGCTGGGTTAGAGCAGGTGCGGGCCTCCAGAACACTGTGGAGCGTCGAGTGAGGCCACTCCCTCCAATCAGGGTGCTGCTCTCATGCTGGTGAGCAATGCTAGGATTGGTCAAGCGAGTTTCCTGGTGGCTGGGCAGCAGTCGCAATGAGGACATCTGGAGCGAGGAGGTCGTGTCAAGTTCGGTAAGTGTTTATTGGTTTTTTTTATTTTATTTGCGCGCCTGCTACCCCCGTAGATTCCAGCTACCATTGGCCCTGAGTTGGCGTAAATCAATTCTCCCCCCAACTTCGACTGCAAGAATCACCTTATAGGACAAACCTATATTCCCCTTGTGATTCAAGTCCATAAGGAAGTCAAGGAATTCACTCTGTGCACAATTTAGTTCTCCTGCTTCCAAGCCCAGCACAAAATGACGAAGTTGGAGAAATCTGAAAAATCTTTTACGGGGAACAGATAACTGCTATTGTAATACCTCAAAAGAAAGCAGAGTGTTGTCCTCATACAGTTGTCCTAGCATCTAGAGTTCCATCTTTCCCCAACAGCTAAGCGCACTTTCATGTATGGATAATGGGAGATTCAGATTAAACCCTGGTAATGTATATTGGTTGTACTGTGCAATACCATGAAATACATTATTTAAGTAATCCCAAATTTGATGATAGACCCATAGAGTCTTGATTCTGGTCCACTTAAAATAAACCGTATCAATGATACATGTATGTGGTTTGAGATCTGCCCCCCCAAGGGAGATAATCCGGAAATATAAAACCGAGTGGCCATCATTCCTTACCCAAGACAATAGTAGAGCGAAAAATGAAAGATGCTAAATAGTAAACTCAAATAGAAGGTAGGGACATACAATCGCTAACCCAAGACCGTTGGAGATACTGTATCTTACACCTCTGTTTTTATATAGTGCCATATGAACATTGCCAAAGTGATCAGATCTTATTAAAGAAGCCCTTAGTGAGATATAATGGTATGCATCTAAACAAATACAAATATCGGGGTAGAATATGTGAGAAGTTGGCCTGGCATATGCTGTCCACTAATTATAGTGGGCACCTTGCACCAGTCCAAACAACCCCTTATTGGAGATAGGTTAAAGACAACCTTATTGAAAGCTATCCTAGTGGTAGCTATGGAGAGCAGCCTTCAGGCTAAGTCTTGAAGGAATGTAAAGCAGCTTGTTTTACCAGTCTATAATCTCTTGAGTGATCAAATGAAAGAGCACCACACCAGGTATATATTCAAAATATATGTATTTATTGCTAAACACACCCCTCTAGTCTCTTTATGAGGCTAGAGTTCGAAGTACACAAGTTATAAGTTATTTAAACACAGTAATAGCACAAATACACGTTGGGGCCCTAGGGGCGTACCAAACCATATACCAATAAAGTGGTATAAGAACCACGACTGAACTAGACACTATGCCTAGAGCCTCTAGAAGTGCTTGGACCACAAGGAACCACCCAAGGTAGTGACACAGGGGACCCACGGGGGACGCGTGCAGTGTAAATACACAACCGCGATACGCCGTTAACTTCTATGGAGAAAGTCGCGATCAGGAAATTAAAGAAAAGGGACACTTAAAGGAGGACTTGGAGCAAACCCTTTGAGAACTAGGTCGTTCTAGAGTCTCTACCCACGGGAGCACCGGAGTACTCGTGTTACCTCACCCAGGGAAGCCGGGTGCATAGGTGCCTTTCGGGGTCGGGTTTCGTCGTCGATTTGAATGGCGATCTGCTGCAAAGTGCTGCTGGCGACCAAGTGGAAAGTGTCCGGGTGGATCCAAGAGTGGATCGGAGATCTGAAGAACCTGAAAGCAGAGGGGACAGAGTCTGGGTCACTAGCCAGTGACCAGGAAGGCGATGAGCGGATGCCCACCGATGTCGAGTGCTTCAGGTAGGTTGACGGTCGTCTTGACTCTTCAGCCACGAGGTCCAGGAGGCATTGTCGGCGACTAGGAGCAGGATTCGGGCTGGTACACGATGTTTGTCGAGTGCTGAGGTGTCGGCGACCGGATTGCACCCAACAAGCCTTGGCAACGGCAAGTCTCGATGAAAGTAAAGAATGACGATGATGCAGACCAGCAAGGTCTGAGGAACTCACCCAGCAAGCGTAAGTGAGGGCAAGCCTGGAGCAACCAGGGAGCCCAAGAAGAAAAGGATTGGCCTTCGTGAAGGGCTACTAGCCAACGGGCTAGCGACTGCAAAGGAGCCTCAAGACGTCGCACGTGGAGCTGGCTCACAGGACACTCGTGGAGTGGAGGCCAGTGATCTTCGGTGCAGTTGGTGCTGGAGGCTAGGGCTACTCGGAGCCCAAAGCACGACTTCGTGGGAGACCCAGAAGAGGATGCACTAGCAAATGCGTGCGGTGTCCAGGGGTCACAGTTCCACGTTACCCACGACAGCTACGGGCCTCAGCTTTGCTGGGGACTCAGGGCAGCCTCGGGGAAGTCTGGAAATCCACCTCTGGTGATGCAAAGACTTCGGCGTCCGACGGGAGCTTAGGCGATGCAGACCGGACAACTGCTTCTTTGGTGCCTGCCAAGCAGGGGAGTCACTCCTTGACCCCAAGGGAGATTCTTCTGTCCTCTAGTCTTGAGTAGAGCGTCGAAGGTCCAGGATTCTGTTTCAGAGTTTCGTCCAGGGATAATCTAAAGTCCTAAGGACTGGGTTCCTATACTTATACTAAGTTTAGGGGTTGGACTACTCTGTGGCCCCACCTATGGGTGGGTCAAGGCAGAGGGGTGGCTACACCCCTTTCCCTTTGTCCAGTTCGCGCCAAAGCAGGGGCTGCAAGCCCCTGATCCGGTTTAAACTGGGGTATGCACAGGGACACCAAGTGTGCCCCCAGTGCAGGACTTCAAAGCACCCGAAAGTGCTCCCGCCCAGCCCCAATACACATTATCCTGTCTGGGGAGGTGGTCACACCTCCCTGGGACAGGAAACCTATTGTCCAGGCCTCCCCTGCCGGAGTTTCATCCAGCAGCAGGAGGCCAGACTCGTGTCTGTGGCAGCAGCATCCATTTTGTGATGCCAGGGCTTTAGAAAGAAGTTACCGGCCAGGCCAGAGTTAACATGTCTCTCCCTCTAGAAGGGTGGAATGCTACCCCCGCCGCCAGAATTGGTGGGGGGGTAGTATTCCAAGATGTTTGACACCAAACACGACATGTTTAGGTGTAGCCATTCCAAAGTTAGCATTTAACGTGAGGTTATAATGCGCTTAAGAGTATATGGTCAGGCTGCACTACAAACAGCATCAGAGAAGGGTCTCCGAACGCTGCAGAGGGGCCCTGCTCATGCAGGGGCACCCTCTCACATAGGAACCACGCACTCTGCCTTCAGGATTGATAAGGCCTGCCATAGGAGTGACTTATAGGTTTATATGTGTGTATGTATTTAGTGATATAGGTAACCTATATCACAGTAAGGAGTGCATGCACCACCTTACCCAGGCTGCAGTAGCAGACCTGTGGTGTCAGTTTGGATGGCCTTCCAGGGGTGGCATAATACATGCTGCAGCCCCTGGTAGGCCTCTGAGGTACCTATACCCTTGGTACATAGTATACCATATACTAGGGACTTATAAGGGCACTCCAGATTCCAATCAGTACTGTGCCTAAGGCACATGGAAACCATTTTAGAGAGGAAGCAGCTAGGCTGGGGTTCTGATTAGCAGGGCCCCAGCTAGACTAATGTCGAAAAACAGTGAAGCATCAGCAAAAAGTGGGGGTACCCATGTGAAGCAGATCCTACTCTCCTACACAACCCCCCCAAACGTAGGGACATTAAACTAACCTTGCCCAGTTAAGTCTTCATGTTCTAAGTGGAAGTACCTAGAGAGTCCATCTGCATTGGCATGGTTACTCCCAGGTCTATGTTCCACTGTGAAGTCCATCCCCTGTAGGGAAATGGACCACCTAAGCAGTTTGGGGTTTTCACCCTTCATTTGTTTTAGCCATAAGAGGGGCTTATGGTCTGTCTGAACCAGGAAGTGGGTACAAAACAAGTATGGCCTCAACTTCTTCAGAGCCCAGAACACAGCAAAGGCCTCCTCTCTATGGCTGACCAACGTTTCTCTCTAGGGGTCAGCCTTCTGCTAATGAAAGCTACTGGCTGATCCTGACCTTCTTCATTCAATTGTGACAGTACAGCCCCTACCCCCAATTCAGATGCATCAGTTTGAACAATGAACTTCTTGGAGTAATCAGGACTCTGTAGAATGGGAGCAGTGCACATGGCCTGCTTCAGGTCATCAAATGCCTTTTGACAGCTAGCTGTCCACTGAACCTTTTTGGGCATTTTCTTAGAAGTTAAGTCATTCAGGGGTGTCACTATTGATCCATACCCCTTGACAAATCTCCTATAGTACCCAGTCAGGCCTAAGAAGGCTCTCACCTGAGTCTGGGTAGTGGGAGCAGTCCAGTCCATGATAGTCTGGATCTTGCTCTGCAAAGGTTGAACCTGGCCTCCACCCACAAGGTGGCCCAGGTACACAACCTGACTCTGCCCTATCTGGCACTTAGTGGCCTTGATAGTCAGGCCTGCCTTTTGCAGGGCCTGTAAAACATTCCTGAGGTGGACCAGGTGATCCTCCCAGGTGGAGCTAAAGACAGCAATATCATCTAGATATGCTGCACTATAGGCTTCCAGACCTGTGAGAACTGTATTCACCAACCTCTGGAAAGTGGCAGGTGCATTCTTCAGACCAAAGGGCATCACCACAAATTGATAATGCCCACTAGGGGTTGAGAATGCTGTTTTGGGCTTTGCAGTATCAGCTAGTCTGATCTGCCAGTAGCCAGCTGTCAAGTCAAATGTGCTGAGATATTTGGCTGAGGCCAAAGTATCTATGAGCTCATCTGCCCTTGGTATTGGATGGGCATCAGTCCTAGTGACTGCATTGAGACCCCTGTAGTCCACACAAAACCTCATCTCTCTTTTCCACCACTGGTGTGAGGTTTTGGCACAAGGACCACTGGACTAGCCCAAGGGCTATCTGAGGGTTCAATAACTCCCAATTCCAACATTTTCTGGACTTCAGTCCTGATACAGTCCCTGACATGGTCAGGTTGCCTATAAATCTTATTTTTAATAGGCAGACTGTCCCCAGTGTCCACTTCATGAGTGCACCAGGTGGTCTGACTGGGTGTCAGTGAAAACATGTGTCTAAACTGATTGAGCACCTGTCTACAATCAGTTTGTTGCTGGGTAGTGAGGCTGCCTGCCAAGGCTACACCATCTACTGACCCATCATCAGGGTTCTGTGAGAGCAGGTCAGGGAGTGGGTCACTCTCTTCCTCCTGCCCTTCATCAGTAGCCATGAGCAAGCCCATGTCTGCCCTGTCCACATATGGTTTTAACCTGTTGACATGGAGAACCCTGTGGGGACTCCTGGGTGTTCCTAGGTCTACTAAGTAGGTAACCTCACCCTTCTGCTCAACAATAGTGTGGGGTCCACTCCATTTGTCCTGGAGAGCTGCTGGGGCCACTGGCTCCAACACCCACACCTTCTGTCCTGGCTGGTAAACAGTCAGAACAGCCTTTTGGTCATGCCAGGCCTTTTGAAGTTCCTGGCTAGCCTCAAGGTTTTTGGTTGCCTTTTTCATATACTCAGCCATCCGGGAGCGGAGACCAAGTACATAGTTCACTACGTCTTGCTTTGGGGGCTTGAGAGGTAACTCCCATCCTTCCTTCACCAAGCACAGTGGACCCCTGACAGGGTGGCCAAACAGAAGTTCAAAAGGGCTGTAACCAACCCCCTTCTGAGGCACCTCCCTATATGCAAATAAAAGGCAGGGCAAGAGTATGTCCCATCTTCGCCTAAGCTTTTCTGGGAGCCCTTTAATCATGCCCTTCAAGGTTTTGTTGAATCTCTCAACTAAACCATTGCATTTTGGGTGATAGGGTGTGGTGAACTTATAAGTCACTCCACACTCCTTCCACATTGCTTTTAAGTACCCAGACATGAAGTTTGCACCCCTGTCTGACACTACCTCCTTAGGAAAGCCCACTCTTGAGAAAATTCCCAGGAGGGCCCTTGCCACCACAGGTGCTGTAGTGGTCCTGAGGGGAAAAGCTTCTGGGTACCTGGTGGCATGATCCACTACCACCAGGATAAACCTGTGCCCAGATGCTGTTTGGGGATCCATGGGACCAACAATGTCAATCCCTACCCTTTCAAAGGTCACCCCCACCACAGGTAGTGGTATCAGGGGGCCTTTGTAGTGCCACCTGCCTTGCCACTGGCCTGGCAGGTTACACAGGAGCGACAAAACTCCTTGGTGTCTTCAGACATGTGGGGCCAGTGAAAGTGAGGGACAATTCTGTCCCAAGTCTTGTTCTGGCCCAGGTGACCTGCCAAGGGAATATCATGGGCTAGGGTCAATAGGAAGCCCCTGAACTTTAGAGGTATAACCAACCTCCTGGTAGCACCAGGCTTGGGGTCTCTACTCTCTGAGTACAGGAGTCCATCATCCCAATACACTGTATGGGGACCACTAGCTTTCCCAGCAGCCTCAGCAGCAGCTTGCTGTCTGAGGGGTTCAAGGGAGGGGCAGCTCTGCTGCTCCTGGCTCAGATCTGCCCTGGAAGGTCCCCTGTCCCCAAGAACTCAACCTGGTCAGGTTCAAGTTCCTCTGGGACAGTTCCTTCTTCAGGACTGAGATCATCCCCCTCAAGGGACTGATCTTCTTCCTGAGCCAAGGGGAAGGCACTGCCTTAACCCTACTACTCCTCCTCTTGGAAGGCACTTGGTCCATTATTCCAGAATCCAAGGCCTGTTCAGTGCTAGACATTTTGGCTTGTGACCTGGTCACAGCAAACACATCTGCAGGGATCCCCAGCATTTCTGCATGGGTCCTGAGCTCCACTTCTGCCCAAGCAGAAGTCTCTAAGTCATTGCCAAGCAAGCATTCGACTGGTAGGTTTGCACTCACCACAACCTTCTTAAGGCCAGTTATCCCTCCCCAGGAGAAGTTAACAACTGCCAGAGTATGGTCTGTTCTGACGTTGCTAGCATTGGTCACTTGGTACATCTCACCAAGTATAACTTGCCCAGGATTCACAAGGTCTTGTGTCACCATTGTGACACTTGCCCCTGTGTCCCTAAATGCCAAAGCCTCTCGTCCATTGATTAAAGGCTGTTGTCTGTACTTGCCCAGATTACTGGGACTCATAGAGGAGGGCACATCCATGCCTCCATCACAGACTAACACAGCCTGAGTTAGTTCTCTGACTAGGTCAGAGCCCAACTCAGTACCCAGGGTGAACACTACTAAACCCTTGGCTGGAGCACTCCCACCAACTGTAACTGCACTAGGGGGAACAGGTGCCTTAGGGGCATTGGTGGGTGCTGGACTTGAGTCTTTGGACTTGGTGCAATCACTGGTCCAGTGGGTCTTTTGCTTACAGACCTTGCACCATGGTTTTCTTTAGCCTTTCCCTTTTGTAGACTGTGAATCCCCACCTGAAGAAGATTTTTGGGGGCCTGATGAAGACTTTTGATCTTTACCCTTCTCCCCACCCTTTTCAGAGTTCTTAGCATCTTGCTTCTTAGTGTCCCCACCTTGGTTCTGTACTTTCTGCTTCACCCTGGTTCTGACCCATTTGTCTGCCTTCTTTCCCAATTCTTGGGGAGAGGTCAGATCAGAGTCCACCAGGTATTGATGCAACAGCTGATTTTGACAGTTATTAAGAATCTGCTCCCTCATTATCAGATTGTACAATCCTGAGAAGTCACACACCTTACTGCCCATCAACCAGCCTTCCAGAGCCTTGGCAGAACAATCCACATAGTCTACCCAGTCTTGAGTCTGTGCTTTTGGGTATCTCTGAACTTCAACCTGTACTGTTCAGTGGTTAGGCCAAACCCATCAATAAGAGCACTCTTCAAGACCTTGTAATTATCAGCATCCTCCTCTCTAACAGTGAGGAGCTTATCTCTACCTTTGTCTGCAAAGGAGAGCCACAAGATTGCTGCCCACTGCTCCTGAGGGACCTTCTGTACTTTACAGGCCCTCTCTAGAGCAGTTATCCACTTGTGGATGTCATCCCCACTCTGGTAGGGAGGGACAATCTTGCTCAGGTTCCTATGGTCATAGGACCTTTCCCTATCTCTAGGGACATGGCTGCCACCATGGGACTCTAGTCCCAACTTTCTTCTCTCTTTGAAGAGATCTAGGGACTCCCTGTCTATAGCCAGTTGCTGTTTTCTGAGTTCAAGCTGAGCTTCCGCATATTGAACCAGCCTCTTTCTCCTCTCATGAGAGGATTCCCTCCTATGAGATGAGACAGAGGTCCCTATGGAGGTGCCAGAGTGGTTAGACTCCTGAGAAGGAGATCTAGACTTTCTGGGCACACTCATAATCCTTCCTAGGGGGACAAAGTGGGGATCATCCTGATCTTCCTCTTCATCGTCCACAGGAGGGATTGGGTTATCCAGGTCAGGGTCATTGTCACCCTCCTGGCCAGTTTCAGAGGGGGGGGTGGGGGTATTTCTACCCCTGGTCCCATCCTCATCTTCTGCCCCACCCTCAGCTCCTACCCCTTCAGTCCCCAAGGGCTTACTGAGATCATAAGCTTCCAACATCTCTCTAAGATGTTGGGTGGTGGGACTTTGTCCTGTCTTCAATTTCCTCAAGTTACATAATGCTCTCAATTCCAAGAATGGGAGTGTATCATACTTGGAGGGGAGAAGCCCATGGGCTTCTGGCAAGGACTCACTGGGTCCTGGGATTGAAGACATCACTAGTGAGGTGTGGTGTATGCACTACCTACTCTAGTGTGGCCTACTAAACTCTCTTGAGTTGTAGAAAGGGTGTGCTATCCCTTAACACACAACTCTAAGTTCAGTAGAACTTACTGTATTCTAAGCTTAAATTATATGTACCTTAGGTACCTTTAGTGGTTTTCAGTTGATCAATTCAATTGAGATTATCTGGTAAAACAATAGCAAGCTGGAATCCCACACGCTGCACACCAATGTGAGAAGTTGGCCTGGCATAGGCTGTCCACTAATTATAGTGGGCACCTTGCACCAGTCCAAACAACCCCTTATTGGAGATAGGTTAAAGACAACCTTATTGAAAGCTATCCTAGTGGTAGCTATGGAGAGCAGCCTTCAGGCTAAGTCTTGAAGGAATGTAAAGCAGCTTGTTTTACCAGTCTATAATCTCTTGAATGATCAAATGAAAGAGCACCACACCAGGTATATATTCAAAATATATGTATTTATTGCTAAACACACCCCTCTAGTCTCTTTATGAGGCTAGAGTTCGAAGTACACAAGTTATAAGTTATTTAAACACAGTAATAGCACAAATACACGTTTGGGCCCTAGGGGCGTACCAAACCATATACCAATAAAGTGGTATAAGAACCACGACTGAACTAGACACTAGGCCTAGAGCCTCTAGAAGTGCTTGGACCACAAGGAACCACCCAAGGTAGTGACACAGGGGACCCACGGGGGACGCGTGCAGTGTAAATACACAACCGCGATACGCCGTTAACTTCTATGGAGAAAGTCGCGATCAGGAAATTAAAGAAAAGGGACACTTAAAGGAGGACTTGGAGCAAACCCTTTGAGAACTAGGTCATTCTAGAGTCTCTACCCACGGGAGCACCGGAGTACTCGTGTTACCTCACCCAGGGAAGCCGGGTGCATAGGTGCCTTTCGGGGTCGGGTTTCGTCGTCGATTTGAATGGCGATCTACTGCAAAGTGCTGCTGGCGACCAAGTGGAAAGTGTCCGGGTGGATCCAAGAGTGGATCGGAGATCTGAAGAACCTGAAAGCAGAGGGGACAGAGTCTGGGTCACTAGCCAGTGACCAGGAAGGCGATGAGCGGATGCCCACCGATGTCGAGTGCTTCAGGTAGGTTGACGGTAATCTTGACTCTTCAGCCACGAGGTCCAGGAGGCGTTGTCGGCAACCAGGAGCAGGATTCAGGCTGGTACACGATGTCTGTCGAGTGCTGAGGTGTCGGCGACCGGATTGGACCCAACAAGCCTTGGCAACGGCAAGTCTCGATGAAAGTAAAGAATGACGATGATGCAGACCAGCAAGGTCTGAGGAACTCACCCAGCAAGGGTAAGTGAGGGCAAGCCTGGAGCAACCAGGGAGCCCAAGAAGAAAAGGATTGGCCTTCGTGAAGGGCTACTAGCCAACGGGCTAGCGACTGCGAAGGAGCCTCAAGACGTTGCACGTGGAGCTGGCTCACAGGACACTTGTGGAGTGTAGGCCAGTGATCTTCGGTGCAGTTGGTGCTGGAGGCTAGGGCTACTCGGAGCCCAAAGCACGACTTCGTGGGAGACCCAGAAGAGGATGCACTAGCAAATGCGTGCGGTGTCCAGGGGTCACGGTTCCACGTTACCCACAACAGCTACGGGCCTCAGCTTTGCTGGAGACTCAGGGCAGCCTCGGGGAAGTCTGGAAATCTACCTCTGGTGATGCAAAGACTTCGGCGTCCGACGGGAGCTTAGGCGATGCAGACCGGACAATTGCTTCTTTGGTGCCTGCCAAGCAGGGGAGTCACTCCTTGACCCCAAGGGAGATTCTTCTGTCCTCTAGTCTTGAGTAGAGCGTCGAAGGTCCAGGATTCTGTTTCAGAGTTTCGTCCAGGGATAATCTAAAGTCCTAAGGACTGGGTTCCTATACTTATACTAAGTTTAGGGGTTGGACTATTCTGTGGCCCCACCTATGGGTGGGTCAGGGCAGAGGGGTGGCTACACCCCTTTCCCTTTGTCCAGTTCGCGCCAAAGCAGGGGCTGCAAGCCCCTGATCCGGTTTGAACTGGGGTATGCACAGGGACACCAAGTGTGCCCCCAGTGCAGGACTTCAAAGCACCCGAAAGTGCTCCCGCCCAGCCCCAATACACATTATCCTGTCTGGGGAGGTGGTCACACCTCCCTGGGACAGGAAACCTATTGTCCAGGCCTCCCCTGCCGGAGTTTCGTCCAGCAGCAGGAGGCCAGACTCGTGTCTGTGGCAGCAGCATCCATTTTGTGATGCCAGGGCTTTAGAAAGAAGTTACCGGCCAGGCCAGAGTTAACATGTCTCTCCCTCTAGAAGGGTGGAATGCTACCCCGCCGCCAGAATTGGCAGGGGGTAGTATTCCAAGATGTTTGACACCAAACACGACATGTTTCAGTGCAGCCATTCCAAAGTTAGCATTTAACGCGAGGTTATAATGCGCTTAAGAGTATATGGTCAGGCTGCACTACAAACAGCATCAGAGAAGGGTCTCCGAACGCTGCAGAGGGGCCCTGCTCATGCAGGGCCACCCTCTCACATAGGAACCACGCACTCTGCCTTCAGGATTGATAAGGCTTGCCATAGGAGTGACTTATAGGTTTATATGTGTGTATGTATTTAGTGATATAGGTAACCTATATCACAGTAAGGGGTGCATGCACCACCTTACCCAGGCTGCAGTAGCAGACCTGTGGTGTCAGTTTGGATGGCCTTCCAGGGGTGGCATAATACATGCTGCAGCCCCTGGTAGGCCTCTGAGGTACCTATGCCCTTGGTACATAGTATACCATATACTAGGGACTTATAAGGGCACTCCAGATTCCAATCAGTGATGTGCCTAAGGCACATGGAAACCATTTTAGAGAGGAAGCAGCTAGGCTGGGGTTCTGATTAGCAGGGCCCCAGCCAGACTAATGTCGAAAAACAGTGAAGCATCAGCAAAAAGTGGGGGTACCCATGTGAAGCAGATCCTACTCTCCTACAGAATAATCATCTTAATAAGATTATACCTCTCCTATATGCCCCAGATGCAATTGGCCCCATTTATTAAAAGTCTCCATAGAATGATTGTATATTTTAGCATAATTTAGATTAACTATTTCCTCCCGCTGTATAGTTAGTTCTACACCCAAATAAGTCGCAGACTGAACCTTCCTTTTATCAGAATCAAGTGCAGGTTTGTTAGAAATCACCAGAGTCTTATATGAATGAAGCCTATATCCAGACACCCTGCTGAACTCTGTCACCTATTGCTCCACTGCTTTCAGGGTAGCCACTGGAAAAGAGGTCAAATTCACAACATCATCTACATAAGCCAAGACCTTGATTTCCAAGTAATGTAGATGAAGTGCACAAACTGAATCGATAAACCGCAAAGCCTGAATATAGGGCTACAGATATAATGCAAAAAGTTGTGGTGATAACGGACACCCTTGCTGGGTGCCTCTAGAGATTACAATAGGATCTAATAAATTACCACAGCAGAGGATCCTTGCTGTCAACCTCCTATAAAGCAACATAATCTGGGTAATACACCCCGGGCCAAACTCTGACCCATTCATATTCTCCCAGAAAAATTGCCAAGGGACCTGGTCGAATGCCTTTTCAAGATCTAACATGATCATTCCTATAGGAGCCTCCTTCACAAATGCCACCTCCAGGGCCGTTATAGCCATTTCACGAGAAACATTCTCAGTTTATGGCATGCATAGATTAGGCCAACCCATACAAACAATCTACATTTGTGTGGGTATTCAGTGACAGTTATGTCAGAGCTCACATGTGTGCAATGTAAATGGAGGAAGTGCAAACAGCTGAGAGTTATGGGCCTGGTTGTGTTTGTGGCACATCACACTCACGATTCGTCATTACTGTAGATCAGTGGTTCCCAAACTGTGGTCCATGGACCCCCAAGGGTCCATGATACATTCCCAGGGGGTCCGCAAGCAGTAGTTTTAAAAGCACTGCAAAGTTCATTGTATAATCAGCAGTTTTCAGGCAACAATAAAAGTGTCAAGATAACTCCGGTGATTAATGTACCTGCTGGAGAGAGATGGGAGTCTTGTCCAGTGGCAGCTTTGACTCATCTAAGGGAGCACAGTTGGTTAATATGCCTGCTACAAAGAGTGTGTACCATGCATTTCAAAAAACAATATTTTATGTACATAGCTCAGTGGGTTACTGCTCTTGTCACAGAGATTATTTTGTTACTGTGCATGTCATAAGTTACAACCGTTATCTAGCATAGTGAACTATGAACTGCCATCAAAGAGCTGTATGCAAACTGCATGGTACAAGTTAGTAAGTTATGTTTTTTTCCCAGTTTTTCATTATCCTGATGCTGCTAAAAAAAGTTTGGGTAGAAATAAATTCTTATTACTTATTATTAAAGTCAATGCTAACCACTGCGTTATGTTCTGAATCCTGAGTTTGTGCTTCTCCAGACCAAGCACTCTTAGAAGATACCTACTAGTATGGATGACATGTGAATCCTACATCTTGTAGTCCCCTTTGTCTTCTGTAACTTTTTCTATACATTGATTTTGCACACGCACAATTCATTGTCACTGTATGTGTGTGATGTAAAGTGCTCTCACACCCTACACTGGCATGAGAGTTGCTATAAAACAATGAAATACATGTGAAAGAAGGGCTATGGAGAGATGAGAGGCACTGTTGGAGGGTGATAGTGAGGGAATCATTGGAGAACCCCAACAAAGATTGTCGTATCCTGGAGCACAGAAAGGTCATCTTTTATTATGCTTTAAAAGCTAATATAATCCAATATATAATGACAAATGTGTTGTAGAATGCACCATTTTCTCCCCACATTTTCTTTGGGGGAGAGCCCCCCAAGCCCCCCTTTATAGTGGTCAGGTTCACTCGCTGCACTTGGTGCTCACCGTACGGTCACTGGTCTGTCAACATTTGCCGTGGCTGCTTTGGGTTTCCACTCCGGCCCAGGCAACAGCATGAGCCTCGCACTGCAAAATAAAACCAAACACTGGAAAGTTAGTCGCCGAGATGCAGCACCAACCCCTCGATTAAAATGTTTCGAATTTTGCACATTTTTTTCAGTATAAAATACTAAAATCTTTAGTAATTTGAGTATTTGTTTGGTGTGCAAATCTGCGTGTTTTTTTTCCATTTACTGTCTTAATGTTTGAAATTTAAATTATAAAAGTTGCTTGGGGTCCCCAGTTTCTGGTAGTGACTCAATGGGGGTCCTCAGGGGAACCACTGCTGTAGATTGTTGCCATATTAGTGCACGCTAGGCATGATTGCCCAAGACAGACTTAAGCATTATTTATGTTAACAAGTAATGTGTTTAAAGTTTGTCAACCGCTGGGGGCCATCTTGGGATAACTTTATAGTGCTGAGGTCCATACAAGGAAAAAGGTGCGACGCAAACCAGTACGCAGGGTGAATAAAAGACGTGAGAGTACAGCAGGGTAGATGAATTTGCAACAAAAGAAAAGTGAAATTTGCCTTAAATCTGCTAAATATGTCACAAGAATCACGCCAAAATGGTGTCTGTTGAATATTTGGGGGGACTCGGATCTTACGAACACGGAGCGTCTATGGGTAACACTGGGATTCACAATAGCCAAACGCAATATAGCAAAGAAATGGAGGGCGGTGGAGGCCCCGACTTTGGGGGAATGGAGGACCCCCCTGGACTGGTGTATGCAGGCAGAACGAACGATTTATGAGCGTAGGGGATGCCCCGAAAATGGACAAAAGTCTGGGAAAAATGGAATAGCTATCGGGGTATGATATGTGACCCGTTGACTGTACATGACTGGGAAGATGAATCACTTTATATAGGGGGAGAGGGAGCTGGGGGGGAAGAGAGCTGGTAACTGAACAATTATTGTTAGCTAATGAGCATGCTATATCTGATTTGTTGGTAAATTGTCTTCTATCTTGCACTATGTATCCTGTAAATACAGATGGCGTGTTCTTGTTTCAATAAAAAGATTTAAAAAAAAAAAAAATCACGACTGAATTGTGTTTCTGTAAGTTTACACCTAGAGGTAGAAAAGCCCGCGGTGTTTGAAATCATTATCAATATCGCAGGGTAAATCAATACCAAGATGCAGACTTTAAATAATAGTTGATGTCGGTATAAATCATGTTTTTAATTTCTCCCAAATCCTGCAGAAAAGGAAAGAGAGTGTCTTGCCCTGGAGCACATAACACGCCAAAGTGGGGAAGCTGGAGTCTCACCTCCGGTCATGTGTTTCACAGTCACCGGTGTAGACGCTAGATCACACGTCCCCTCCCTGCAGAGATACGGATAGACTCAATGACGGGTTTAATGGAGAAACCCTCACCAGCTGTATCCATAGTCATGCGTTCAAGAGGCCTTTTAATCAGGATCAGACACCGTGGAAACGAACGCGCGGCATTTACAGAGAGTCCATCTGAATTAGTTGTTTAAATGCAGTAAAAAAACATAGAAAAGCCAAAGGGGAAATACAGAAATATGTGATAACACATTTCAACTGTCAGCTATCAAGGGCACCCTGCGCATGCGCCGCTCCTTCCTTGAGAAGGCTGGCTCTTAGCGTCGGTACTGTTCTTGCGTGATTTCTTGAAGGCAGGAATTAGCCCTCAGCATTTCGTCCGTGGGAAGGACATAATGTTTTATTTGCTTCGGTGCACGCCTTTTGAAGTTAAACAAGCATGAGGTGAACTAAAGAAAACTATTCAAATCGCACCAGCTGGAAACTCATCAAATTCTCCTCGAGGGTGTCTGGAAGCTCACGTGCCCTGATGTGTATATTGTCAATGGTGCAGCAGGTGCAGTGGCATCGGGCCCAGAGTCCCGGCGGGCTAATTGAACCCCGAATTCTGCAGAGGGCCCATTTTCCTTGCTTGCAATGAGGCACATGGCACCCTTTGTAGGACTCTGTAAGAGGTGTTGCTTTTCTCCCGAGCCATATTCTCATATCGATATCCCATAACTATTGTTCATGAAAGACATGTTTGTTTCGAAAGCTACAGGTAAATGAAATCACGAAAGGTCTTGCTTTTTATAAAAGGGCGATGCCCTGTCCCACCCAGACACCCCCATCCTTTATTTTGTTGGGGCGCACAGGGACCTCTTTCCCGTGAGGCTGGCCGGCTCCCCACGTAACCTACTCTGTCCTCGCTGGCATGGAAGCCAGCCTTCTCAATCTCCCTTCCTGCTCTGTGCCGGCAGGGTGTATGGATTGCGGTGTCCACCCTGCCCCCCGCCACAGGCACGGGGATAGGACCGAGCCCACCCCCACCACTGGGGGGGTGCTGCAGCACTGCCCCTTGGTTCTTCTGCATCAGGGGGTGGGAGAGGGGTCCCGGGAGCCTGGTCTCTTTGAGGGGGGTAACAGAACTCCCCCGTGATCTTCCTCTTTTGGGGGCCCAAAGATGGTGTGGCCCCTTGTCCCTTACTTGGAGAGGGGATGAGACAGCACTCCACCTCTTCTTTTCTGGATGGGGGCCTAGAGATGGGGCCCTGGGCACCTTCTAGATATAACCTAGCCCGGTGGTTGGAGACCTCAGGCCTGGAAAGCTCTGGGGAGAGGGTCCAACGCACACCTCCTCCCCGGCAAAGTATTAATTAAAGCACCTTTGTGTCGACCCTCTACCACTGGCCCATCACCGGGGGTTGATTGAGCTCTGGGCCCTAAAATGTAATCTCTTAATTAAGTCGTCAAAGATTTTTCCCCATTGGTTGTATGGACCTTTGATAGCTGATGTGAAGTATTGAAAGGGGGAACACATCAGCAATACTTTTCTAACTTGTGAAACCAATGTGACCCTACAATAGGGACCAAAAATGACTGAATATAGCTATGGAGTTTTATTTTGGATTTCCAATCAATCCAGTATTTATGCACACCAAGAATAAGTTCAATAAATGCAGCAATACAATAGGTAAGCTGAAATATCTCAGTAGGTTAAGGCGCAATAGAATGACATGATCACTCGCTGAAGAGAGGGCACGAGAGAGCGTTTCACTTCTCTTAACACAGCACGTGGAAGCTGTAAGACATAATATCAAAATATGGAGCAAACATGATGTTAAGATAATGTAGAAGACGTCCGCAGCAGTATCTCTTATCTACACTGGAGTCCACAGCCGTGCCTCATATCTAACTTTAAAATACAAACAAAAACGGCTAAGGTTGATGGGAGTCGGGGGCAGAGAATGGACCGCGGAGCTGCTGCGGCGTTGTGTGCAGTACTGTGAACCCGCTTCACCACCTAATTGTTTGCCTGTTGCCCATTGTCCTTTGAGCGGCTTCCGGCCCGGGCAGGAGTGCGGCCAAGAGACCACGAGAGCTGCGGAGGAGCAGGTCGGGCCGGCATTGAACTGCGTGCTGCACCGTCACATCGCCTGTACCACACCGCACTGATCATTACCGCTGTAGGTGCAGGTGAGGTAAGACGGCCGGGAGACAGACGGGCGAGGCTCAAACACAGAGGAGGGGGAGAAGAGGCGAGCTGGCAGTTTGCTGTTGCCCATCTGTACTCTGCCCATGCTCCAGCCCCAGCCCCTGCCTCCTCCTATTTTTTTTAATAAACTTTGGCAGTTCCTGATCCGGATCTGGGTTCACGCTAGCGGCTGCGGCTGCGGTGCGGATGTGGAGCAACGCAGAGTGGAGTGGAGCGGGAGCTGCGGCTGAGACAGAGGCTGAGGAGATCTTGGAAGAGGAGGAGGAGGAGCGGAAAGGCTTCTCGGAGGCTACAGGGAGACAGACAGAAAGCAAAGAGCAGCGAAGGTGGTTGCCGACCATTGCTGACTGACGCCGACCTTTGAGGAAAAGGGCAGGTACTTCAAAGCCACAATTGGCCCTTGGTGTGAGCCTGGTATAAGCCTTATAAGCTTTACAGGCCCCAAAGAATTCATGCTCTAGTAACCTCTTAGCGGCCTCACTTGCCGCCACGTTTATATTTATACTCATTTACAACCCACCTCATTTGACGAGTGCAGTGGCCGTAACTGGCTACCGCTAAGTGAGTTATCCACCCCCTCTGCGGAAGCGGCCCGGCTAGAGTGGGTTGCAGCTTGTGGGTGGGGATTGGTGTGCCCCACTCTGGCTCGGAAGCCTGGGAGTAGAAATACAGTAATCATCGATGAAAGGAGACTTAAGGAGAGATTTTAATGAGAAGCAAATATTCATCTGCCAATAAAAGTGACCACAGTTAGCATGATTGGAAATGGTTGGTTGCCTCTCTCCGCCTGAAAGGTAGGTGTTTGCGGGTGGATAGGCGGAGCAGGTGAGAGTAGGCTTTCATCGGCTGCATGGCTTACAAACTCATGGGAGGGGGTTTCTAGATTTGGACTGGTGGGCAAAGAATTAGACCATAATTACGGCACACTAAAGTACTTGTTCAATTCTAAAATGGGGAGGCGCAAACTTATGCAGCATACTATGGAAATAAAATCACAGGAATTGGAGAATTTGCCCCAAAATTAAGGGGAGGCCCAGCATGTGCTCTGTAATGACACAGAGGGATGGGTGACCCGCTCTACAAAAGGGTCAATCAGGAACTATTTTTGGGCTACCAGCGTGTTTTTGGATTTGCCATCGGTCAATAGTGCCCTGGTCCTGGTTTGGATTAGCTTTGACCCTGCTTCACCCTTGGAGCCTAACTTACATAGCACCAGTGATAACTCACCTTCGGCAGCGGGCACTAGAGTTCGCAATTATGGCCGAAGTTGTTGGACAAAGTTTTATTAGGAGATAATCTAAGCGGCCAGCAAGCGGTGCAGAACACCTTGAACCCTGCCATGGTCTCCAGCCTACCTCACAACGGGGACAAAATGGATCAAGCACCCAGCTCATTGTCCCTGGCTTTCAAGATCGGCGATAACGAACTTAGTACTCAATTGGCCGAATCAACGAATAATAAAATCTTTGTAGTTGCCCAAGTGCTGCAAAGCAAGGACTCAGGAAGTGATCAAGGCTTATCTTCCCCGATAAAGTTGACAGCCCCTTCAGGAAGTAACTTTTTGGTAAATACAGTTACAAACTCTCCATCCTTTATCCCAGCAATGGTTGGAAATCAACAAGCCACGACTCAAGAGAAAGGAAATCTTTCAAATCAATTTTTAGTTGCCATGGAAGCGCAAATAGAGGGCACGCTTAACCAAGCGCTGATGACTGTACAGAGGGCTTGTAACTACTCCCCCGTCTCAGATTTGGTTTCTGAAAAGATCTAAATGCTGGGGGATATAAGTGCCCAGCAGGACACAATGTTCCAGGGTGCTTCTATGGCAATCTAGTAAAATGGAACTCCAGATAGATCTACTTCAGTCATTCGCAACGCACCTGGCAGGAATAGGGAGCAAACTAACACAATTGGATTTTAAGTTAAGAGCATAGGATTTCGGTAAACCTTGTTTATGTTCCCCCATTATAGACAAGCTCAGTGCTCTTCCAGAAGTATTGAGAGCTTTGGTGAAGGGCACTAAGAATTCCGAGGTGGATACATCTTACCTGGAAACAAGTTTCCTGCCGGAGGAGCTAGCCTGTGTAAAGAATGAGAGTCAGGCGGATGAATGATTAAGCTTCCAATCTAATACAGGGGGCGCAGAGTTGGAGACAGACGGTGTTATTCAATTGGACAAGTCGGAGCAAGAAAGAAGTGTGATGCCTAGAGATCCCCGAATTACAAATGGGCTATTCCCGGGCAATCAAATCTGCAGCTCTGCAGAGAATACAGCAGGGACTAGTCTTTCAAGGAGGGCAAAAATAAATAAAAAGGCAAACAAAAACACAACGCTTATTAAAAAGAGGAATCCTTAAATCATCATCAATGAACCCTTCTAATATATACCCAATATTTGAGCAGATAAAGACGGCCAAGGACCAGCGGGCATCATCAAAAGACTTGGGGGTATATTAGCAAGACCCACGTTAAAATTATCGCCGTTTTAGCGGCAGGAAACTGCCGCTAAAACGGCAATAATGGGCTTGCTAATATGCGTTATGGAATTCCAATAGAAGCCCAGGTTAGATGTCCTGCTCATCTAACATGGGCTTCTATTGGAATTCTATAACACATATTAGCAAGCCCATTATCGCCATTTTAGCGGCAGTTTCCTGCCGCTAAAACGGCGAAAATTTTAACGTGGGTCTTGCTAATATGCCCTTGGATTTACCGAGTCGTTTAGGTGAAAACGAAATAAATATACAGGTTGATCTGTCTACCGACTTGCCTTTGAGGAAAGCAGTTTCTAACGTGGGCTGTAGGGTCAATACCCACGGGCAGCAGCAAGATGAAGTCCGAATCGCTAAGGACGTAGGTACACAAGCAGTATGGGTGGGCCTGCATATATATGATCCAAGGTTATTGCAGGGTTACATCCAAGAGACTTTAATTGAAGATCCCCCACAGGTGCACAGTGGACGGAATTAAGCAACTTGGATTATCAGGGCTGTACGGCAGGACCAGATTCCTGGATCCCCCAGATGAGAGTAACATCCTCAGATCCCCAAAAGGTACTTGGGGAAAGAATAACGGCGGGGATCAGGATGCTGGAGCCATGGAACCTATGTGGAATTCAAGGTTCTAGTCACCTACAAAGTGCCCCGACTCAGGGGCCTTTACACAACTGGAACACAGCAGTGGGAAGAGCAGAATACAAGGATACCATACCAATCAAACTGGTGGAGTCAAGCTCTGTTTACTTGGGCAATAAAGGGGTGATGGCCAACGACCCCTCGGAATTGGTGTTTATCCCAGGTTTTGCCCCAAGGTGCCCTTGTGATACGCTTAATCAAGTGAACTTGATGAAACTGTGTACCCATATTCCAGCTCTGAATCACATTACCTCGGGAAGATTTGCTATGGGTAAAATTTGACCCTGCTGGTATGAATGCTACAGGAGAAGTCTTGCGAACTGCATGGAGGAGTGGAACTCTGAGAGATGCAGTGTGGGGTGAAAAAGAATTGCTGACTGGGGGATCGAACTTGTGAAATCTACTTCTCCAAAGTACCCGTATGTTTTATTAAACCCGTCCACAGATCAGCTAACCCAAAGTGTTCTTATGGGCACATCAGACGGAAGCAGAAATTGGGAAACAGATGAAACAAAGAGAACAAGAGCACTAACGATCGTATATTCATGTAACCAGAGAGAGGTGAGATTCAGCCCTAAAAAAACATGGGGCAGGAGGCATGGTGAATGGCAAATGTCAAACAGAGATCATTGGGCCGCATGCCTCAGTTCGTTTACGTAAACTAAACTGGAATCTGCAGTCGAGGGCCCTAATAAATTCTCGAAGCCCAAAACAATCGGTACGGATGCCAAAGTCTGAGATTACAATATTCTCATAAAACGTTGCAGGGCTCAAAAAAGTAATGGGAAGCGAAGAAGGGAGTCTGTATTTGGGCACTGGTGACTCCTCTGTGTTCAAGAAACATGGGCATTGGCCCCCACTGCTCTACCAGGTTTCTATATGACTTTTTCTGCTGCCTCTCGCCTAAGCCCCTTTGGTTGTGCCTCAGGGAGTCTATCAATTTTCATCAAGCATACTGCCAACTTAACTGTGACAGCTCTTGACAGTAACTGTTCAGCAGCCCAAGCGTTTTGTATACATGGTTTGAAAACAAACACTAAACAAATGGTTTTGATTGTGGTCAATTGTTATGTGAATGTTTCCAGGAAAGCAAGGACAAACCTGGTAAAGCACTTTCTTGAAAGCCTTGAAGGCCTCCTTTTAGATTATCAGAATTGTGAATTTATCATTACTGGAGATTCTAACATTAGGGGGCTGGGGGAGATCATTAATGGAGATTCTAATGTAAAAGGCTGATTATGGAAACAATGGTTTCATGAAATCCCACAATTTAGTGTCCACTTAGTTGGAATTTGAGTTGAGAAATAAGGAGCTGATATTTCCACCAACCTGTAAAAATGTATCGACCATTGATTACACCTTTTTATCTACAGGTCTGGCCACACGATTAGATCACTTTGATATTTCAATTAAAGCAGAAAGTGACCATAATCCTTTGAGGAGTATGCTGCGTCTTGCCTTAAAATCAGCTGATAAATCCATCAATGTGGGTAATTCAACAGGGGAGGAGGCAGTGAAGTTAGTTAGAAACGTTAAGTGGCTTTCTGAATATAAATTCAAGGTTAGTACCTGGTTAAAAGATCTGGAGGCTATTATAACTACAAATCATTTAGAAGGTGCCCTACAGGTGTGGGGAAGGCTTATGGAGAATCTACTAAAGTACTTATCGGATCAGAGGGTAGGCCCAAAACGGGGGGCACAAACCAGTAAGGTCAGGTAATTTTTGTAAGGCAATCATTGCTTCCAAACGCACGCTACGTAAAGCGCAGCGTGCATACCAGTGCAATCTTTCTAAAAATACAGGCACAGCAGTAAAATTGGCTAGAAGGTCACACAAAAAATTGTCTGGGAGACACAGAAGGAAAGAAAGGACAAAGAATGGGTCACAATCTTTCAGCTACCAAAGGATTCAAATCACGCGCAATTTTGGGCCCACATTAATAAATGAAAAAATAGCAATATGGTCAGGGAAAATGGGGTCTCAGAAGCAGCTCGGGTGCGCCATATTGCTGAGCTGTATGTGGAACACACCGACTATCTAATAGAGGCTGGAGCGTCCACCACCCTAACTTTATCTTATAAAGAAAAGTTGGTGGCATTTGAACAAAGTCTACAACATCAAGAGGATTTGGAAGCTGGACTGGTCAGCCTGAGGAAGAGACCCAGGTGGCTCAGCGTAATCTAACAAATAGTGGGAAGGTGGCAAAAGTGTTAAAAAAGCTGAAAGCCAACTGAGCCCCTGGCCCGAATGGCCTGCCAGCCGGCCTTTTTGAGGAGGCGCATGTAGGTTCGGCAACAGTGTTGTCAGCTCTTTATAATGACTGTTTTTAAGCGCTGACATACCAGATGGCTGGAGAGAATCAATTTGATGTCCTATATTCAGGAGCGGAGATTGGACCGCAGCCGCAAATTATAGATTGGTTGCCCTACTGGATATTGAATCAAAAGTCTACGTCCGGATTTTATTAGAACACTTCGAATCTTGGGTGGCTGAGGAGGGCACTTTGCCATTCTTTCAAACAGGGTTCAGGGCTGGGGCATCTACAGTAGATACAATTCAAGCTCTCTCTGTCCTTAGGCACCATGCCCTTCAGAAGAACAGACCACCTCTTCTGTGCTGTTTCATAGATTACAAAAGACACACAGTTGTCCCGTGCTCTCCATGCCACTGGAGTCAAGCTATCCTGGCTGATGAGGGTTGAAACCCTGAAACCGGTCCTAGGATGCTTGTTTCCAGTTCGGGGAGGACCTGGCCTGGCAGTTCGGGTTGGACTGTTCCCATTGGGCACAGGGTCAAGACTGATTTTCATATGGCTGGGTTCAAACTAGAATGACATGGTGAGCAAACTAACGATGGATTTAGGCCCAGACCTCTGTACTGGGGTGAATGCATGACATTGTTCTGCATTCTGTCCATAAATTGTTGTTTTTGCATTTGTCACCCCGAGTGGGACGGGTTTGCCCAGACGTGGGTCCCGTGCTCTCCATGCCACTGGAATCAAGCTATCCTGGCTGATGAGGGGTGAAACCCCGAAACCGGTCCTAGGATGCTTGTTTCCAGTCCAGGGAGGACCTGGCCTGGCAGTTAGCACTGGTCTATTCCCATTGGGAACAGGGTCAAGACTGATTTGCATATGGCTGGGTTCAAACTGGAATGGCATGGTGAGCAAAAAAAAGATGGATTTAGTCCCAGATCTCTGTACTGGGGTGAATGTATGACATTGTTCTGCATTCTGTCCATCAATTGTTGTTTTTGCATTTGTCACCCCTAGTGGGACGGGTATGCCCAGACGTGGGTCCCGTGCTCTCCATGCACTGGAGTCAAGCTATCCTGGCTGATGAGGGGTGAAACCTCGAAACCGGTCCTAGGATGCTTGTTTCCAGTCCAGGGAGGACCTGGCCTGGCAGTTTAGGCTGGACTGTTACCATTGGGCACAGGGTCAAGACTGATTTGCATATGGCTGGGTTCAAACTGGAATGGCATGGTGAGCAGAAAAATGATGGATTTAGGCCCAGCTCTCTGTACTGGGGTAAATGTATGACATTGTTCTGCATTCTGTCCATCAATTGTTGTTTTTTCATTTGTCACCCCTAGTGGGATGGGTATGCCCAGACGTGGGTCCCATGCTCTCCATGCCACTGGAGTCAAGCTATCCTGGCTGATGAGGGGTGAAACCCCAAAACCGGTCCTAGGATGCTTGATTCCAGTCCAGGCAGGACATGGCCTGGTAGTTCGGGCTGGACTGTTCCCATTGGGCACAGGGTCAAGACTGATTTGCATATGGCTGGGTTCAAACTGGAATGGCATGGAGAGCAAAAAAACAATGGATTTAGGCCCAGATCTCTGTGCTCGGGTGAATTTATGACATTCTTCTGCATTCTGTCCATCAATTGTTGCTTTTGCATTTGTCTCCCCGATTGGGACGGGTATGCCCAGACGTGGGTCCCGTGCTCTCCATGCCACTGGAGTCAAGCTATCCTGGCTGATGAGGGGTGAAACCCCAAAACCGGTCCTAGGATGCTTGTTTCCAGTCGTAGGGAGGACCTGGCCTGGCAGTTCGGGCTGGACTGTTCCCATTGGGCACAGGGTCAAGACTGATTTGCATATGGCTGGGTTCAAACTGGAATGGCATGGTGAGCAAAAAAACAATGGATTTTGGCCCAGATCTCTGTACTGGGGTGAATGTATGACATTGTTTTGCATTCTGTCGATCAATTGTTGTTTTTGCATTTGTCACCCCGAGTGGGACAGGTATGCCCAGACATGGGTCCCGTGCTCTCCATGCCACTGGAGACAAGCTATCCTGGCTGATGAGGAGTGTAACCCCGAAACCGGTTCTAGGATGCTTGTTTCAGTCCACGGAGGACCTGGCCTGGCAGTTCGGGCTGGACTGTTCCCATTGGGCACAGGGTCAAGACTGATTTGCATATGGCTGGGTTCAAACTGGAATGACATGGTGAGCAAAAAAACGATGGATTTAGGCCCAGATCTCTGTACTGGGGTGAATGTATGACATTGTTCTGCATTCTGTCCATTAATTGTTGTTTTTGCATTTGTCACCTCAAGTGGAATTGGTATGCCCAGACGTGGGTCCCGTACTCTCCATGCCACTGGAGTCAAGCTGTCCTGGCTGATGAGGGGTGAAACCCCGAAACCAGTCCTAGGATGCTTGTTTCCAGTCCAGGGAGGACCTGGCCTGGCAGTTCTGGCTGGACTGTTCCCATTGGGCACAGGGTCAAGACTGATTTGCAAATGGCTGGGTTCAAACTGAAATGGCATGGTGAGCAACAAAACGATGGATTTAGGCCCAGATCTCTGTACTGGGGTGAATGTATGACATTGTTCTGCATTCTGTCCATCAATTTGTCTTTTTGCATTTGTCACCACGAGTGGGACGTGTATGCCCAGACGTGGGTCCCGTGCTCTCCATGCACTGCAGTCAAGCTATCCTGGCTGATGAGGGGTGAAACCCCGAAACCGGTCCTAGGATGCTTGTTTCCAGTCCAGGGAGGACCTGGCCTGACAGTTTAGGCTGGACTGTTCCCATTGGGCACAGGGTCAAGACTGATTTGCATATGGCTGGGTTCAAACTGGAATGGCATGGTGAGCAGAAAAATGATGGATTTAGGCCCAGCTCTCTGTACTGGGGTAAATGTATGACATTGTTCTGCATTCTGTCCATCAATTGTTGTTTTTTCATTTGTCACCCCTAGTGGGATGGGTATGCCCAGACGTGGGTCCCATGCTCTCCATGCCACTGGAGTCAAGCTATCCTGGCTGATGAGGGGTGAAACCCCGAAACCGGTCCTAGGATGCTTGTTTCCAGTCCAGGGAGGACCTGGCCTGGCAGTTCGGGCTGGACTGTTCCCATTGGGCACAGGGTCAAGACTGATTTGCATATGGCTGGGTTCAAACTGGAATGGCATGGTGAGCAAAAAAGCTATGGATTTAGGCCCAGATCTCTGTACTGGGGTGAATGTATGACATAGTTTTGCATTCTGTCAATCAATTGTTGTTTTTGCATTTGTCACCCTGAGTGGGACGGGTATGCCCAGACATGGGTCCTGTGTTCTCCATGCCACTGGAGTCAAGCTATCCTGGCTGATGAGGGGTGTAACCCCGAAACCGGTTCTAGGATGCTTGTTTCAGTCCACGGAGGACCTGGCCTGGCAGTTCGGGCTGGACTGTTCCCATTGGGCACAGGGTCAAAACTGATTTGCATATGGCTGGGTTCAAACTGGAATGGCATGGTGAGCAAAAAACCGATGGATTTAGGCCCAGATCTCTGTACTGGGGTGAATGTATGACATTGTTCTGCATTCTGTCCATTAATTGTTGTTTTTGCATTTGTCACCCCAAGTGGAATTGGTATGCCCAGACGTGGGTCCCGTGCTCTCCATGCCACTGGAGTCAAGCTGTCCTGGCTGATGAGGGGTGAAACCCCGAAACCAGTCCTAGGATGCTTGTTTCCAGTCCAGGGAGGACCTGGCCTGGCAGTTCTGGCTGGACTGTTCCCATTGGGCACAGGGTCAAGACTGATTTGCATATGGCTGGGTTCAAACTGAAATGGCATGGTGAGCAACAAAACGATGGATTTAGGCCCAGATCTCTGTACTGGGGTGAATGTATGACATTGTTCTGCATTCTGTCCATCAATTTGTCTTTTTGCATTTGTCACCTCGAGTGGGACGTGTATGCCCAGACGTGGGTCCCGAGCACGCCATACCACTGGAGTCAAGCTATCCTGGCTGAAGAGGGGTGAAACCCCGAAACCGATCCTAGGATGCTTGTTTCCAGTCCAGGGAGGACCTGGCCTGGCAGTTCGGGCTGGACTGTTCCCATTGGGCACAGGGTCAAGACTGATTTGCATATGGCTGGGTTCAAACTGGAATGGCATGGTGAGTAACAAAATGATGGATTTAGGCCCAGATCTCTGTACTGGGGTGAATGTATGACATTGTTCTGCATTCTGTCCATCAATTGTTGTTTTTGCCCGTTTGATAGATTACAGCGCAGCTTTTGACAGAGTGGATAGGGCTATTCTCTGGAGGAAGCTTGCGGGGTGGGATATACCATCAAACCTGCTAAGAGCCATTACATTACTATACACAGAGACCTGGGTTCGGGTGAAAACCAGTGCAACAACAGTAACACAGAAAGTAAAAACAAATCATGGGCTAAAACAGGGCTGCGTTTTGGCACCCATGTTGTTTAATCTGTACACGGCGGATATAGGGAAAGCACTGGACGGTTGTAGTTTGGTTTCCCCTAACCTAAGCTCAGTACACTTACAAAACATTCAATACGCTGATGATATCGTGGTCATGGATCTTACCAAGTCAGGTTTGCAAAGGGCTTTAAACGCTTTGGGTAGATTTAACAATGCAAACCATTTATTGGAAAATCAGTCCAAAACTGAAGTCCTGATATTCGAGGGTTACCGAAGGAAGAAGCTGGTATTGTGACAATGGGAAGGTAAGACTATCACTACAGCAAGGCATTATAAATATCTGGGTGTGTGGTTTAGTGAATCTGGTTCTGCAGTTGTCCAAGTTAAAGATCTCAACAAGAAAGCGGCAGCTATTACTTATGGAATTGGTCAACTGAATTACTTATTAAGTTGTGCTTCTGCTTGACCTATTTTAAATGTAATAAAGTCATCCTTGACCCCAGCACTGCAGTATGGGCATCTTGCCTACCCTGGTGAACTGGATGATGCATTGGAGTTATGTCACATTAGAGCATATAAAAAATTATTCAACCAACCGCGACTCGTCCGACACTCCAGGATAAGACTTGAGTTAGGGTTAGTAATTCAATCAATCAAGTGTAAGGCATCCATGTTAAAATATTTTATCAAGTGCAGGGCGGCTCCCAAGACTTCGTAAAAAAATCTTTTGAAATTGATTTACGAAAAACCCGGCAATCCATGGTCTGGTCAACTTAATGAGGCGATTCTGTTATTTAAGATTGAGGAGTCTGCCTTGGGGGATGGTGTCATCGCATATCGGGCATGGAAGACAGCTATTAACAACCAAATGAAAGAGTCTTCCTGGGAATAGGACTTACGGACCATTGAGTGTCAAGAATTGGCACAGCCCCTAACGGATTCCCATTATGTTGGGAAGCCACAAAATCATTTTTCGAATATTATTAATGCAAATACTCGGGACCAAATCCTTTACATGAGAGTGCTTGTGCTACCAATAAGAGATTTTAACCCACACTGGGCTAGTTTAGGGGGTGATATCAACTGCAGGCTATGCTACAATTATCGGGAATCATGGTTTCATCTGCAATGCTGTTGCCCTGCACTAGATCAACAAAGGAGATTACTGCTAAAACCTATCTTTTTGGCAGAGGGAGTTCGTTCTTGTGGACAGGCATCGTCCTTCTGCTTTAGCATTAGTTCACCTGGAGGGCTGGGGAGATGTGCTAAATTTGTGAACATTTTAAATCAATTACTGTCGAATACCCAGGCGATAGCTTTTCCTCTGAAACAACATCAGCTATCAATTACACCCTTTACAATTAGTATGGGGTTTCCAGCTCAAAAGACGGGGTGTAAGCAAGAGCGGATTTGGAGTACAGTGGCCACTTAGGATGGATGGTGCCCATTAGCGAGGTTTAATCCTTTCTAGAAGTAACATTTGGCAATTTAAGGCTCCTAAAAGAAGACTAGGTAGGGCATCTGGGTGGGCACCCTTGTATTTGGGCATTCCCCGCTGGTGAGGGGGGCACCAGGAGGGTATGGTAGAGGTAATGGGAGGGATTAGCCCAATAGGTTTTAAGCTCAAACAGGTATATCGGAGGCTCTAAGTTTGACAAGACTAGAGTGTAACAAATATTTCGTCCCCCTAGATTGAACTGCTCCACCGGTCTCCATGGAAGAATTTAGGCATTATTTTAATTTGGTTCACTGTTACTATAAACCAGATCTATGTACAGATCCCCAATTTTGCATTAAGAACATGTTATACTGAATATGAATTTTAGTGGCTATGAGATTATGTTCTACTTTTATGACGGAAATTACTCATGCGGCATGGGTTAGATCGGGGCACTTGGCACTTTAATAGGGTACACGTATAGGTGTTCTGAAAAATTGACTATCGTTGAATTTCTCCACTGGTCCCCATGTTAACTATTTAGGCACTATTTTAATTTGATTCACTGTTATTATAAACCAGATCTAGGTGTAGATACCCGACTCTGTATTGTGAACATTTTATATGGAATATGAATTTTAGTGGCTATGAGATTATGTTTTACTTTTATGATGGAAATCACTCATTTGCATTGGGTTAGATCAAGACAGTTGGCACTTTAATAAGGTACATCGTATAGGTGATCTGAATAATGGACTATCGTTGATTCCGTTGTTAATTAAGTTTTTGAAAACTTAGTGTATCATGTTGATTGTTTTAACTATTTTATGCTTAATTGTTATGGTTTTAATCAACTATACAATAAAATGCTCTACGACCATGAATAAAATGACATATATCGAATTGCAATAGCCACAATTGTATAAACACAGATTAAAGCAAACAGGTGTTCCATAAATATTAAACATAAATCTGTGACTGGGAGTGAGTGTCTGAAAAGTTTCAGCTTTCCGTCCATCATCTTCTTGTGTTTGCTTTGTTTGCCCTAAGTTGGCAGGGTATGCCCAGACGTGGGTCCCTTGCTCACTTTGCCGCTGGATTCAAGCTAGCCTGGCTGATGAGGGGTGTTACCCTGAAACCGGTCCCAGGATGTTTGTTTCCGGTCCAGAGAAGACCTGGCTTGGCAGTGCAGGCTAGACTGTTCCCATAAGGAACAGGGCCAAGACTGATTTGCATATGGCTGGGTCTGAACTGGGGTGGCGAAGTGAGCTAAAGAACGATGATGGATTCAACCCAGATCTGTGACTGGGGTGAGTGTCTGAAATGTTTCAGCGCTCCGTCCATCATCTCTTTGTGTTTGCCATAAATAAACTTCCCTTCTCTCTCCTAAACATGGATCAAATATAGGGTAATCTATCAAGGGTCTCAAAATCGGGAGCACAGAAGAAGATGTCAGCATGATCACACTTCAATAAATGTCCTAAAATAAAAGGAAATTAGTGTTTAGCATAATGATTCACACTTTCAAAAATAGGGCAAGCAGAAAGGTCTGTACATCCCTAAATCTAAAGGTAACCTGTTCTACCTTTCATCTGTGAGAACACCAATTTAAAAGTAACAAGAGTTTCAGAAACGTTCTTATCTCCTTCACATCACCAGAGACCAATCGCAACACTACTTTAGTGCATCTGCAACATGGCTTCAGGTTCACATCGCATTGAACTAAAACTTCCCTTCTCAACCTTGAACATCTTGCTGTTCCTGGTACATGATGAACAAAAGGTCTCTTTCGACAAATGTTTCTCCACGTTCACTGCCAAGTTTCTCTCCAATCCTCTCTATCAGCCATCTAATGCATACAATAAGCTTTTCTCTAGCTAACTTAAATCATGATAATGAACCTGCAAGGAAAAGAGAAAACATGCTAGTGAAGCAGAATGCATTTCAACCAAGGCCTGTGGTCAGGCTAACTTTAGTTAAGCATTCAATATGCACTTTGAATACATGGTTATATATGTACACTTGTAACTTTCAAATAACTGCAAAACGTGAGTAAAAGAGTACATATGCAAATATCTCTTGAAGTGGAAGTGTAAATGTGAATAAAAAATACATGTCTTCATGTTTAAACTAAATATTAGTGTACACACGTATATAGATCTCTAGTTTCTACAGTGAATACATTTCAGAAATGCATTTGAATGCTTCACTCACGTTAATAAAGTTAAGGCAAATAGTGAATATAATGTCAAGTGCATGTATATAATTGCACTTCTGAGATGTGTAAGGGTGGAGTCTAAATTGTGCTGCTCCCGTCCCCCCTCTGATGGTGATGTTGCCCATCACAATCAGCTTATGAATCTCATCAGATGAGATCAAATCAAAACCCTGAAGCTTTCATCTTTTTTTGTTTAGAATTTTCCAGGTTTCCAGGTTTCATCAGAAAATCTATACTGACTCTCCTCTAGTTCCACATCTTTTCTTTTTCTCCTTATTCCCCTCTTTTCCTGTACCTCTCTTTTTGCTTTCACACACTTGTACCCCTTAAAGATTACAAACAGACATATTGCACAAAGTGGAATTATCCCAAGGGGTTTCAAAATGGAACCAACTATTCCACTTCCAAGGTTTCCAAACCAATTGCCTGCTGCAGGAAATCCATTTCCAATCACTTCCCAAGCACCTGTATCTTCGAACTCCTTTAAATCTCCCTTTAAATCTATCAGGTTCTTAATTAATTTCTTCCCCTCTTCAAGCTTGTCCGGGATATAGGTGCAGCATTGCTGAACCTTCAACATCTCGCAGACTCCGCCCTTCCTTGCAAGAAGGATGTCTAATTCAAGGCATTTCTGCATTACCACAGACTTTATAGCTATCATTTCAGTATCCAGAGGTAACAATGAACTTGCAGTACTAACAGATACCTTATCACCCATAGTGGACAACTTTCTAATTTTTATATTATTCAGAGCTAATTCTACAGAAGGAATCAATGCACCAAATATATCTCCTGCTATTTCAGCACCACTACTGCTTATTCTGGATCTAGTGTGTGAACTCCATATGGGATCATCTGCATGTTATATTTGATAAATCTTTGTTAAGACTATTGACAAGTAACATGTGCCATACCAGCCTCCGGGTAATGTAAAATAGGCTTGATCTCCACAAACATAATAAACTCCAGGAATAACAGGGTCTTGTCCTCCCATAAATAATTGCCAATTCCATTCACATTAAAAATGTGATCACAATCACTCCTTCCCATATTTTTTGTGTTAATTGCAGATTTGAGTTTTCACACACACAACTTTCCCTTGTCCTTCCAATCTAAACTTAGTGCGGGCATAACTCCTGACTCTTGGTGGTTTAATTCCTCATTAGGCCATTGGATTATATTCCTCTGATCCCACGTTATTTTCCAACGTGCATCCATTGCTATTCTCCTGTCTTCTACTAAACCCCAAAAATATTTTCAATATCAGATAGGATACAAGTTAAATTGTTTCTATGGGTATGAGCAGTATCTAACATTAGAATGGGTTTAAAGAAACTATCAACTGTTTCCATCTCTTTGGCTTTGGGGTGGTGATTCAAATGTTTGAACAAAGGGACTTCAGAAAGCACTAAATCATAATTTGAAAAACAATACTGGAAATGATCCTTTCCATACAAAAGGCTCATCAATAGACTACATGAAACACTATATGTAAGAGGACTGTGATGGTAAGTGATACTCTCTGCAGCTGATGCAGGTAACTGCTTACAGATGTAGCAGTCCTTCACATCCATAGTGTCAATGCACTCATAAAGCAACTTAAAATAAGCGTTTGAGAAGTCTCATCTTGATGAATCAGCATGCAGTGTCTTAAAATCAAATGTGTGTAAGCTATTGTCAGTAGGAACTGGGGTTCTAGGGATAGTTCTAGATCTAATCTCACCTGAATTGGGAAATGTGGGTGAATATAGTCCTAAAATAATGAGTCCTATAGTTACAGCTATCAATACACCTGCTAATATAAGCCTGCGCCTAGTAAGGTTACTAGTTTCCATGACTTCACTCAAATCAGGCTGTTGCACAAAACTTTGCAGCAAGAGGATTTCTTTTTGTATTTCTACCTATGTGGATGACAAAACAAGTTCCATAAATCATGTGATGAAATTATTTTACAAAGTATTTGTGAGTCTTCCTTTGCCCTACTCCTTCTTCTAAAGGACACCCTTACACTCCTTCTTCAGCTTTGGGCCTAAGATATCTTAATTCTTTTGAACAAAGTCTATATAATTGTCTCTAGTAAAAGCGCATATCAAAGTTCAGTTTAGAGATCATGCCAATGATAAATCGTGTCAGTCTACTCAATGGCAAAGCAAATTCAAAATGCAGTTCAGCCGCAAGCCTTAGTTCACTGAGGTTCAACTGGAATTGCATTGTTATCCTCCAAATGCCAAGGTTCTCTCTCTCGGTCATTTGCAGGAAAATATGCCCATTCATGGGATGAGTACCTCTGACAGGGCACTGTAGCTCTCTTTGATCTCTTGAGTGCAGGTTGTTCATCTTCACTGTCACTCAGACCAGAATCCTCAGTATCCTCTGGGATAGTGTGAGCCACAAGCTCTGTAGGCAGACTCAGTCTCTCTTTCTCCTGCCTTCTTGGCCAACTGTCTCCAGTTCCCACTCGGCTTGCCACAGCACTAGACCCTTCATCAGGGTCTTTATCTGACTCAGTCAGCGTCACAGGCCAAGACATATCTGCCTCAACTTCAGACCGAGCATGGCCTGTTTCAGGTTCTTGCTGATTTTCTGTGACTCGCTCGACCTCTTTCTGCTGCGTTTCAGTTGCAGCTTGCACTTCTGGGAGAGATACTGTCACATCATCAAGGGGATACTCCACTCTGTGAATATGGGCAGCATGGATCCAGTTGGGGAGACCTCCACATTTAACAACAGTGTACCTGATGAGTATTACCTGACAAAGGTCCACGCCATCAAGGTCCCAGACACGTTTTCCAAAAATTGTGTTTCTTCACCAAGACCCAGTCGCCGGGACTGAAGTCATTGCTGTGCTCCTGATGTGGTGGGGCAGTAACAGCTCCAACCTGGTGAGACACAGAATGCACCACATCAGCCAGTCCTTTGCAGTAATCAAGAATCATGGCATCTGTAATGTTCACAAGCGCATTTGCAGGTATAGCTGACAGTCTCATTGCTCTCCAAATGATTATTTCATGGTGGAACAGTCCTGTCATCCGATCAGGAATACTGTGAAGGCTCCTTGACACAAGGGGCAAAGTATCAGGCCATTTCAGAGATGGTGAAGCACACACCCTGGCCAATCTGGATTTCAATGTGACGTTTGCTTGTTCGACAATGCCTGTAGCCTCAGACTGATAACTGCAGGACCTCATTATTTTTTTTTTTTATTTCTTTTTATTGCATATACGACTTGCAGGTATCATCACCCATGCAGTAGCAGACACATGTATAAGGAGTCAAGCGGTTTACACCACAACTGATTTTTCTGGCATTTGCGTTCAATTCTTACGAAACTATCATTGTTAATCATTCCATCAATTGGTACAGTGCACACAATCACTATCATCTGTCGAGAGTCCTGCTGACGGTATTGTACAAATATTCCCTTTGAATTTATTCCACCTTCCCACACCCGCTCCCATTTCTTGGGGCATCCTCTGTGTACATACACTGCTTTTTCGCCCACCATGGCCCAGTCCATGTCATTGCACCATTCTCCGTATGCCGGCACGTTCTGCGCTCCCAGAGCCTGGCGATATTATGTTTCGCTATAGTCATACCCCTGTTGCCCAGTCTTGGGCCTTGCGGTTGAGGTCTGTGGCTTCCCATATCTTCAGGAGACATCGCCTGGGTTCCGGAGGAACCTGAGCCCCGGCGACCTGTGTTATCGTGGTCATAATTGTTTCCCAGTATACTTTGATATCTGGGCATTCCCATATGGTATGAAAGAATGTACCTATTGCTCCACAGTGTCGCAGGCAGAGTGGGGTATCCGCCTTCCCCACTTTGGCTAATAGTACCCTAGTGAAATATGTCCTGTGGAGCACTTTGAGTTGTACCAGTCGCAGTCTTGAGGGTATTGCTACCTCTCGCGGAGACTCTAGCGCTTCCTGCCAGTCAATGTCTTCTAGTTCTCCAATGTCTGCCTGCCACTTCTCACGGAGACTCTGTGAGGGGTCAGCCTGGTTATTAATTATTTTCAGGTAGGTTAGTGATATGGCTTTTTTATCAATACGCTCCGCGAGTAACATGTCCTCTAGTGGAGAAGCCTCTGGGAGGATAGTGTCTGGCGGAAGGATGGCCAAAGGTGCATGTCTAATTTGGAGATAGCGGAACGGGACCTCATTATTGAAATCAGTCCCTCGGTCTGACTCCAGCAAAGTTGGGAAACCGAACCTGGGGATAAGATCCCTCAATGACTAAGCTACTGTGAGACTTTCATTTCTTCTGGTTGGGTAAGATTCAACCCAACATGAGAAGAGACACACAATCACCAGGACACATCTTAGCCCATTGGACACAGGCATCTCGATGAAGTCCAGCTGTATCCTGTTGAATGGCCCTCCTGATCTGCCTATGGGGCACAGTGTCACTGTGGTTCTTTTCCCTATGTTCTTCTATTGGCACACAACACATCTGTCACATAATCCTTCAGTCATCAACCTAAATTGGGGGTTAAACCAATTCTGTCGAAACAATCTGACCGTTGCATCTCTCCCAACATGTGCAGGACCATAAAATGTCTAGCCATTGGAGAAAGCGAGCTATCTAGCAATACAAGTCTTCCATCTCCTGACACCCAAATGTCATCCTCTCTTTTGATGCAACGTGCTCTGACCCAACTTTGCTGTTCTGCCTGTGACACTTCCTTCTGTAACCTTTTCACTTCCTCCCAAGTATCAGCTGTCGAGAACAAAAGGTTCAGATACATTTACATATTCACCATTAAATGTTTGGGCCCATGGGCACAATATCTCGCAACCTCATTAGCATATTGGGTGTCAACTGTCACATAGTCATCTCTGCTCTGATGAGCAGAACATTTGACAATGTTCCAACAATCTCATGACATATGCGCAATTGCAGATTGGGGCTCTTGATGACGTGATAAATCCCCTCTGTTACCGTAGCTGACTAAATTCATGAACAACACCAAAGCCATACTGACTATTAGGGAAAAGTGTCACTTTCAGCTGTTCAGCAACACAGCATGCTCTAGTAAGAGCGATCAATTCAGCCAAGTGTACCCAATGTAAAGTGTGTGATATGGCGATAGTGACTAACACTTTTGAGTACAATATGCATACTGTAACACTCAAAACGTTCACGAATTGCAAAACAAAAATATAATCTATTTCTTGGTATGCCCTTCTAAGCTTGGGTGTGTTGGTGAATCACCTCATTCACTTGCAACACGTCTTACTGAACATCGCTCTGCGATACGTACCAAGAAAATTTCTGCCCCCCTTGTAAAACATTTTCTGGAGGTGGATCACAATCCTGAAGAAATTGACTGGCTCATCCTAGAGAAAATTGACAATAAACCTGAGGGTAATCCAGACGAAGTCCGCAAACGGAGAGAAGTATACTGGATCTTTACCCTAGACACATTCCCACATGGACTGAATAATTAAATCCCCTGGGAACAAGCCATACATCACCATACAGGTTAAGACATTTCAAGGACTTTAGTCTCTGTATTTATATATCTTTCCTCACCTAGTCTCTCTCACACTTTGTGGTTCACTCACTGTACCCATTTAGTCATGGCTGCAAGTTGGGATCGTTCTTTGACGCATATTTGCCCATATTATCTGACATCTATTCAACAGTTCTCTATCTGACTCCATGGAGAATCCACCAGTCAGTTTTAATGACCATGCTCTGTATTGACTCCGTTGTTATGCAATCGTTTATGCAATATCGAAGCTTCATTCTAACCTTTCTCTTATATTCTTCTATACATTACATCATGGCCGCCTTTGTGGCCAGCATTTCCGCCGGAACCTGTCTCCACGTCATCCCATCATGTGCGTCTTCAGCTTCATAACCTGCCTTGCTCCGGCCTTTTCTTTTCATGCCAGATGGCGTCCGGCTGCTTTGGCAACATGTTTTTCATAATTTCTGGTCATCAGTTTTGGTAAGTTATTTGCTTTCTTTGGCACTTACTTTTTAGCGTCGATTTGGATATCGTTGAGCACTAAAATGCAGACGTTGTTTTATAATTTCCCCTTGTAGAATTTTATCGTCATCGCCCGTTACCGTAAAACATTGGTGGCACCAGTACAATCTTACACCAATTTATGCTGTAGTGGTGAGTCTTGTCAAGTTAGTTATTTATACTATGGAATAAGATATATAATGTTTCATCCCCGTCCTTTTTGACACCATTGTAATCTGCTATTCATCCTGTCGGCATGTTGGCTATTTACCTGGCAATTCAGTACCGACATTTCACCCTTACATAACATTGCCCAGCTGCTGTGCATCTATTTATGGCCCTACTGGTGAGTGTCGGTTCCGGGTAGATCATAAAAACATTCCGTAATTCCACGTTTGGACACTTTCCATCTCATTTATGTTAGTTTCATTATTCTTTGACAGGCCAATCACATACGTCTCACTTAGTTTTAGCTTGGGCACAGGAGCGGCCTGTGCAGGTAAGAGCGGTGGGGCAGGACTTGAAAGACGAACTATGGAAAATTATATAATTCATTTTCCTAGTCATTGTCTGTCGAGTCCTCCCCACCCCACCCCACTGTTCTTACTTGCACGGGCCGCTCCTGCTTGGGCATTCCTGATTTATCCAGCTACCCCAACAGAGTGGTACCTGCTCACAGAGGTAACAAGTTAGCCTGCAGTAGGTCATATAGAGAGTCTCGTGTGTTATCTTGTCGGTGATTTGTGAGCTCCCATATTCGCCTAGTGCATCTTGAGCATAAACACTTTCTAGCTTATTAGGCAGCCCCACTTATCTTTTTTCCGTGTTGTGATCCATCCCATGTTGTTCTTTACTTGCTGCCTATATGACTATGCAGCGGCATAACAACCATTTTGATTCATTTGTTTTTATCATCATAGGAATCCTTACATTCCATAAAAGGACGGCCAGAATTCCCCTCACAAACCTTTGGAGGTTACAAATTGGTACAGGTTCATATTTTGTTGTTTTCTCTCCACATTTCTCAGTCCATCTATTTGTTCTCCTTTCAAGCACTTGTACTTCCAGACACATGGAACGATTTGGATCTGTGGTGTATTTATGGTGGAATCTATACTTATCACATACACCTCTATTCACTGCAGTTTCTGGGTCATTTGGGTCTATGTTTTATTTATTAGTCCCTTCACTTGTCCATCACCTTTCCTTTCTTTATCCCTTCACAATAGTCAGCCTACAGACACAAACATTGTAAATATTTTTCCATTTTGCTAAATATTCTCTACAGGGACAATAACTTTTGATATATTTGCAGGTACCTCACAAGTGTCCCTAGTGGCTTTCCTAAAGAAGGAGAACCTGTGCTGAAACGCATGTAGATGACAAAGACAGTCCATTGCTGAGCCACCAACTATTTCATGATCAAATAATATCAATTGTTAAGTTATATATTATTAGTCTTAACAGAATATTGTTGTATCACATGCCCATAAGCACCAATTGTCTGGTGCTTTTACTTAAAAACATGTGTTTTGTTTCTTGCTTGTGTAACTTGCTTTTATCATGTGGTTGAATTGAGTGTGACTGTAGACATGAATTGAGTGTGGATGTGAAATTGTATGTTATATATTTCGCAATTTTCAGATTTAAGAGTCATTTGAATAAATATATTGACTTGTTCTCATATTTTTTGTGTTCTTTTCAATATTTGTGGTATTTTTATTATGGTAAATATTACTTGAGGGTTGCCCTAGGTCTTGTACGCTCTTTATATTTCCCTGCCTAGAGGAACTTCCACCAATTTGCAGGGGGCTTCTCTTTACATTGTAGAATAAATGTGGGACCATTTACTTTTTGTTGTGGAATCGGGCTTGAGGAAATTGAATCACTGGAACTTGTTGCACATTGGGACTTTGAATTCTCTGTCTTGGCACATTTTGTTGTTGAATGGGGTTGGAACTTGTTAACCTGTGTCTGTGCAAACCCTGTTTTTTTTAACTTGATTCTCAAAGACTTACGTGAAAATCATTCTCTCCCTCACTTCAAGACTAAACTGAAATTCCTTCTCATTAACAAATATTTAAGCACATCCTCCTAAGCTCTGATAGCTCCTGCTGCCACTCACAAAGCCTAGTCTAGCCTTAGTACCATTCTCTCTGGGAAAACCCCTATGCCACCACACCTCACACCACAAAGAAACCCATCTATAGCTAACCGTGAAATATCTCACCCATTCAACTCTATTGCACATCGCAGCTCACTGTGAATTATTGGTCTTTTCTATTTTAACTTACTCCCCGGACATCTTGTGCAATTGTATCTATGCTTCGTTACCTCAAGAACAGCTCAGATAACATTCCTACTGTCTTCCTATATTTTGCCTACGAGTGATGCAGCCCAAAGTTATTAGTTGGACATATGTTTGTTTACCTACTCCTCATGTTACCCATTGCAAATGTATCCAAGCATTGTCATATTGTTACATATTTATGCTGTCGCTACCACATTACTACATCAGCCACTGACGTTGAGACTTTCATTTACCTCTCTTACGTACTGCTATTTGTGTCTACCGCAGAAATGTGTTGCTACTGTTTCTTATACCCTCTTACATATGGCCTATGTACTGCAATTTTGCCTGTATGTCTATCCTAATATGTTTTATGTAAACTACATATTTGCTACCATGTATACACTGTGAAGCGCTCTGATGCCCTCGGGCCGAGCAAGCTCTATATAAAACTCTACAAATAAATAAATAAAGTAAATAAATTCATTACTCTGTTGGGGTTAGGATGACATTCCCACTTCCAGTGCCCTAACTTGTTACAATAATGACATGGATTCTATTTCTCTAATGTGGCAACATCAATTCCAGTACCCGGGTCAATTGGGACACCTCGTCCTCTACCCTTTTGTAGATCACCATTTCCATCTTGCATCATAAGAACTCCCTGCAGGTATGCAACTTGCATAGTACCAACATTACCCATATACGGTTGACTCTGGCTTCACTCTGGACTGCTTTCATCTGGACCAGCGTCATCTTCTCCTTCAAACGTTTCTATTTCATTTCCACTTCATCAACGCAATATTTTGTGCACCTCAAAATCTCAACAATTGACTTATTCTGCCAACAAATTAAATGCTGTTGAATAATCATGCTCATCTCATGTCTCAATCATGTCACAAACTGGGACACAAAACTTCCCATATCTTTGGATTTGAGATTCTCCATTCCACTGTGCTGTTTAAACACCTGCAACAATCTCTCATAAAACTAATGCACAGTCTCATTAGGTTCCTGAGTTGTCTGTTAATCTTAACCCAATCAACGTCCTTCGCTGGTATCTTTCCTTTCAAAAAGGTAATCACCTGTTGATACTTTTTCATCTCCGAAGGTGACGGAGCATGAGATGTCAGATTTCTTTGTGGCTCCTTCTCTGGCACTGTACAGCTACTGTACATGCTGCCCACAAACCTCTCAGGACTACCATGTCAAAAGGGTGTTCTAATCTATCCACAATACCCGTGAAATCTTTACAAATTGATCAGCCTAGGTGTACCACTCAACTGGCTAATTTCTCAATTTGGGGAAGTCATTTGTTAATGACACAAGTTCATTCCTACTCCATGGCACATGAACATTACATCCACCAGGCACTCCTCCCAAGGGAAAGTTTGAAGCACCTTCTTCATTTATCAAAGACAGAGGCTGCTCTCCCTTCACTTTCATAGAATCCTTCTTCTATCTGCCTTCCCACTTGAATAATTCACTCCATTTTGGAAAGCTACCAATTGATTCTCTAATTTGCATGTCATGCCTTTTGTTCTCATACTGTTTATGTCATTTTCGTCAAAATATAAATAGTGGCTTTACTGTAAGGATTTAGTCCTACTTAAATCCAAATCATTCATTCGAGCTAATTCAGACAGCTTTTCATGAACTTATCCTGCATGTTTTGTAACATCTTTGCACATGTATATAAATTCATTCACTTGATAAGTATCTAATCTGGAAAGATCAGGATTTCCAGAAATCATCTCATCCAATTCTAATTTAAATTTGACCACATCTATCGTATTCTTCCTTCTTGGAGATTGAATTTTTCTGCTCAATTCTGAACTCCCAGTTTCTAGTGGGGACCCATTAAAGAACCTAATCAAATTGTCTAATTCCTGTGAATCAACACTATTTTGGTGTGATACACTAAGGTGAATTCCAAATGGACATGTGAGAATTTCACAACCTCTGAGAGGGTTCCTCTACAGAGGCAAGTCTTGTCTGATGTATTACTGATGATACAGGTGCAACATATGATAAGGTCACCATACTAGCAGCTCTTCCAGTGCCTCCCCATCAGGAAGCAACAGGAACAGTAGTTGATGTATTTACTCCAGTAGGAACCATCAATGCATGTGTTGTGGTTCCTGAAGACTCAGGTTTATACAAAGGTACTGTGGGACCAATAGCAACCATAACAGTTATTGCATCTGGGGCATTGGAAACAGTAGAGTTAAAAGGTACATGAATCCCTGAACTCTCTGCCATAGCTTTCTGACCTGTATTCGCTGGGGCGGTGGCTCCTTCTGAGTGTCCATCAGGTAACAACACCACTCATTCCTTCAGGTTAGGCCACATTATAAAGAGGTGGACGGGTTGACAACAACTCAAAAAGTCATCGCTAGAACCACTATCACTACCTTCACCTGTTTTTTTTTGTATAAATCTGTTTATTGCATTTTATTTGCATTTAACATTTTTGTACAATACAATGGTACGTCGAGTACACTAAGGATGTTGTACAATAGCAGTACAATGTGATAAATTCACAGTGCCACAATACAGTGGAGTTGTAGCGATAAGATGCACTAGGAAGCCAGTGTGGATTGGGAAACTCAGAGCCGAGTTCCAGTAAAGGATAGGTGATCAATCTTTATGTAAGTGTATATATACAGAGACTCTGATATTGCAACCCCTACAGTAGCAACAGGAACAGAGGAGTGCCAGTGGAGTTGTGCCTGATATTAGAAACAGCAATATGATTTTTTTGCATACTTGGAATAATAAAACCCAAACAAAACAACAAGGCAGTCCCCACAACTCACAGCTCGTCCCCATCCCCCCCGTCGCCATCCCCTACTGGCAGTACATTACATAGCCACCACCACGGCATCCTGCAAGAATGATGGGTGTGTGTGTGTGTGAGGTGTGCCTTCAGAACGGACTGAGTGCATCAGTCTACAGCCCCCTACTGTGCAACCAGTATGCCGTCCACCATGCCGTGGGCATTGCCCATCGCAGAAGAGTGATAAGTCTGCAAATCAGATAAGATAGTGTCCCAATAAGTAGCACTGCGGTACTTGCGTAGTCCAAGTTGGTCCTCCCAATGTAGGGCCACATTTTTGTCTTGCACCCAGTTGAGCATAGAATGCTCCTAAGCTGCGTGGGGGATCCAATGCTTTCTATCTGTGGATGATGAGACGTTTAGCCACTATGAAGCACAGATCTAGGAAATGGGAGGTAACCCTATGTCTCTTCCGCCTACGAAACAGTCCCAAGAGATGTACCTCCCATTTGTGCAAGTCAGGGTGCTTGGTGTAGGCAGACAATTGGCAGGTGATGGAGGCCCTGTAGGTATGTAAGCAGGGACAAGACAAAAGCATGTGCAGTAGGTCAGAGTCTATATGAAAACAGCATGGGCAAGCAACATCTTCCCTGTGATAGAACTTGCTAACGTTGGCAAGTGTGAGGTAAGCCCTATGACAATGTAAATCTGAATAATCTTGAATCGGGTGTTGTGTGGCAAATGTCGTGGGCTCTCTGATATGTCGGCCCATTCCTTCTCATTGCAACGGCAAGCTAAATCCCCCTCCCACCAGTGGTGCAAAGGGAGAAGCTGGGGAGCAGGGTGGGAGCGGAGGGAATCATCGAACCAGCATATAATGTGTCTGCCCTCACCCATCACGTGTAGGTATTGAATCGTGAGATGCATGGGCAGTTCCCTGGTCACGTCACCCCATTGGCTAGCAATGCACAGTATAGCAAGAATTGTCCCGAAGGTAGGCCATCTTCCTCCATTACCTTCTCAAATGTTGCCAATGTATCATCCTTGTCTAGGTACCCCAGGGTGTGTATGCCTGCTTCAAGCCATACCACCTATTCAGCTGTCGAAGTTTGCCCCCCAGTCCTAGGCATACCCAACAGAGCCAACCCTGGGGTGTATGTTTAGTAATACGGAGGCATCTATGAAAGCACCGCAACGCAACCCCCAGCAATAGGTAAATAATGTTTTGCCACAGCCACCATACACCTCGACTTGTTCCAGATGAATTCGAGAATCTGGTGTTCTAACACATGAAAGAACTCACTAGGCATGTGTATGGGTAGATTCGTAAAGAAATACAGAAGGGGGGCAAAACTACCTTCTTCAGCAAATCCACTCTGCCCGTTACCGCCAGCTGTAGTGTGCGCCAGAAGGCTATCTGGGCTTGTAATGATGTGACTGCATGAACGACATTACCCTCAAACATATCAGCCAGCGAGTGGTAAAACCGCACCCCCAAATATCTGAACGAGTGTTGTTGCCAGTCCAGTTGCATATCACCGAGAATAAAACAGGGATAGGGTACATCAGGGTGAAAGGGAAAAAGACAAAATTTCCCCTAATTGACTCGCAATCCGGATATGGTTGTAAACTGGGCCAGGGTCGAAGCAATCATGTTGTGAATGTTATGGGTATTCCAAATGTATCTCAATACACACAGAGCCCTCGGGTCTAGTAAAGCGAGAGAAGGCAAATGTGAAATACATCAGCCCATATTTGACAGTTCAAAATGTGAAGAATTTCAAGGCGCAGTTATTCATACTTCGGTTATGAAAAACCAACATCGATACCCCAAGAAAAAACCACAATATGTCATCTCAAAGAGGATGTCATGAAATTCTAGGAAATGTTGTAGCATCATAGCAGATTGTCTACGATAAGAGCCACTCACCTGCAGTAGTCAGGCAAAATTACCCATCTGTCCTTGGCAAATTGCCTAAGGTGCAAACGCTACTCCAACCTATTAGGTAAAGGTTGTGGCATTAGAGAAAATTCTCAAATTGTGATAATAGTGACAAGCATAGAAAAGAAGTAGAGACCAATTTAACTCAGTATCAGATAGAAGTTTAAAAACAGATGTGTGTAGATTCCACATTCTAAAGGGACGGACCGTTATCGGTAATGTGTTATGATTCCGACAATCGAGAGGGGACCACCTGGTTTGTAGCATAGTGAGACATGGGTGGAGTATAAAAATCACCCGTTATGTGGTCGTAGTCAGAATGGGAAACAACCCTAAAATATTCTTTTGCCTCTGGTCAAGAAATCAGCTAAACAAGCCCTGAATAACAACAGGGATGCCTTGCTGGACATCCCAACAAACAGAGAGTCCCAAGAAAGGCTTGTCTGCGTGAACACCTTCTGCACCTTTTTCATAACGAAAGTATGAATAACTGTGCCTTGAAATTCTTTGCATTTTGAACTGTCATTTATGGGCTGATGTATTTCACATTTACAAACTGAATAAACTGCTCTGTATGTTGTTTATGTTTCACCCACAGGTCCTACCGGTGAATCCGTCCTCTTGATTTTCCTGGATCACTGGTTTTGTATTCCAACTTAATACACTGATGCAATGTTCTTTTTCTTGCACCTTATTTACTTTTCACGGCAGTAGCTAATTTAGAGATCCTGAAGAAAGTCACGATACTAGTGAGATCATTGGCTGAAACATGTCGATCACTATCCAGTACGACTGAATCTAATGGTTTCAGTTGTACCTTTTGTTTTTAATCCTAGCACAAGGTAGCCAGAATAAAGTTCAAGAGGTTAACCTTGTAGTTAGTTTTAACTCAACCACTCATTTGCACTGCACCCCTCACGACACCCCGCCAGCTCACATTGGGTTTTAGTAACAACCCCTCTAATACAAAACATCCCTGAGCTCCTCCCTCGCAGCGAGTGGGTTGTAGCCTGCACCATGACTAGGCTTCATGGTGCGAGGAGGATTCCCAATGATGAAGCATGCCACCATTGGTGGGTGAGGGAAACCGTCCTTAAAAGGGACACCCCCCTGCAAGTCAGCCCCTTTTGCATTCTCTCGCTTTACTAGACCCGAGGGCTCTGTGTATCGAATTATTTGAACTGGGGAATTTGCCCTCGCTGGTCTTTTAAATCTCCTCAGGCCCCTTCTGTGTATATATATTTTGAATGTATAACAACATATCATCAGCGTATAATGATATCATCTTCCAGAGGGATGCCCCACTGTGTCCCCCAATTGGCAGTACCAACGCCAAGGGTTCAATCGCTAATGAAAAGAGTAATGGTGACAGCAGGCAGCCCTGTCTTGTCCCCCTGCGTATAGTGATGACTTCGGATATCTTAACCCTAATCAGGGGGCTAGTATACAGCAGTTTCATAGTTGAATAAAGCGGTGACCAATACCATAACAAGCCAATACAGTGAAGATATATCCCCACTTCAAAGAGTTAAAGGCCTTCTCAGGGTCTAAGACCAGGCAACCTACATGAGGGCAAGTCTGTCGAGCATAAGTCAAGACTCTAAAGAAGCGGTGCAAAGTCAGGGAGGTATGAGTGGGGACAAACCCGTTTTTGGTCTGGATGAACTAGCTTCGGAACCAAGTGTGCCAGGCAATCAGCAAGAATTTTTGCCAGAACCTTGTAATCAGTATTGAGTAGTGTGAGCAGTCTATAGGAGCCAACGAGTTATAGATCTTTGTTGGGTTTAGGTAAAGAGATGGTTGTCGCCTCTCTCTGGGAGGCAGTGAGACTGCCAAGTGAAAGGGCCTCCTCATACATTTTTAACAAGTGTGGAGCAAGTTAAGGTGCTTAAGCTTTGTACAGTTCTGCCGGTAGCCCATCAGGCCCGGGGGGCTTGCCAGTGGCCAAAGCTGCAATTGCTGCCTTGATTTCCTCCAGTGTGAGAGGGTCATCTAATTCAGCTCTCCTTTCTGCGGTAATGTGGGGCAGTGCCAAGCTGGCAAAGAAGGGGTCATGATTCTCTGGAACTGCGTCTGCAGTGGACTAGTACACCTTTGTATAATGATGTGCAAGTTCCCTATGAATAGAACATTCTGTGTAAATGATGAGCCTGTTTTGGAGCAAATCGCCACTATTGGCCGCTGAGGCTGATACTGCCGGATAAGCAAGGCCAGGAGCTGTCCAGCTCTGTCAGCCGTGGCATGCGTGTTGGCCGAATGTACGGCGTAATTAAGGCAGTGAAGCCTTTCTAGCAGTGTAATGTGTTTGCTCCGCACTTCTGCCAGCTTCCCTGCTGCGCCAGGATCTCCAGCGGCCTAGGACTCCAGATCCAGGAGGGTGCATTTTAATTGTGTAATGTCTGCAGTAAGTGTATTCCTCATATTGTCTTGGACGCCCAAACAGTGTCCCCATAGCATCACCTTAAAGGCATCCCATTCAACGAGCTTGGAGGAGGCGGTACCAGCTTTGTGGTCAAAGTAGTCCTCAATCGCTGCCCCCAGAGAGGCTCAAAATGGGGGATCTTCCAGCAATGCAGTCTGGAGTTTCCAGGTAGGGATGGGCAGTGGTTCCAACGCCCATTGTTGTCACAAGGTTTAGGGGTTATGGTTGGAGTGATTGTGGCCCATGTATTTCACCCAGTCGATGGAGGGAAATAGCGATTGTACCCCAATCAGCCTTTCAATGTGGACATGTCAGTTGTAAGGTGCTGATTAAAAGCAATACATCCTTGTATTCGGATTCCTGTGCCACAACAAGTCACCATTGTAGCAGCCAATCTCTAAGCATTTCAGCGTTGGAGGACACAGCCGAGCGATGCAACGGGGGAAGGACCGGTCAAGGGCAGTGTCCATAACACTGTTGAAGTCCCCACCTTTGAGCCATGGAGTAGCACTCCAGCTTGACAGCATATGCGAGAGCGCATAAAAGAAGGCAGCTTGTTCCGCGTTTGGGGCCTATATGGAACACAGCAGAACAGAGCGGCCATCAAGGCTACCTGATATTAGCAAGTAATGGCCCTCCGGATCTAGGATCTTCAGCCACAAATGGAGTCTCCGTCTTGACCCATATAAGTACCCTCCTGTCATAAGTGGAATAATTGGTAGCAAGCATCTGCCCACGCCAATGCCGCTGCAACTTGGTACTTTCTGCATGTATGAGATGAGTCTCCTCTAATAATGCAATATGCGTGGAGTGTCATTTCATGTAGGAGTAGACCGAGTAGCGGCATGAAGGCGTGTGCATACCCTCATATTTCATGTAAGTATATCAAAGTGGGCCATGACTGATTGGGCATGATGCCCACTGTTAGAAATGGGGGTCTCTAGTTGGCAGAGGTAGGTACCTTTGACCAAGTAGGGGCCCTTGCTTCTAGTCAGGGTAAGGGGGCTACACTCCTAAAATAACCCCTGCTCACCCCCTTGGTATCTTGGCATGAGCAGGCAGGCTTATCTCAGGGGCAGTGTGTAAAGCATTTGTAAACACACACAGTAATACAGTGAAAACACTACAAATGGACACCACACCAGTTTAGAAAAATAAGTAATCTTTATCTAGACTTAACACAAGACCAAACGATAAAAATCCACAATACAGTACTCAAAAATATGACTTTAGATGGTAGAAATAGCTTAGTTCAATGTAGATGGTAAATGCAACACTTTACTCTCAAAGTACCTTGGATGCGTCACGCAAAACAAACAAAAGGGTCGCAGGGAAGGCGATGCGTCAGTTCCTTGCTTCGGGGGAGGCGGCGCACCTGTTCCTTACTGCAGCGCAGGGGAGGCGATGCATCTGTTCCTTACCAGAGAGGAGGCAAAGCGTCTGTTTCTTACTGTGATCCGGTGCGATGCGACAAAATGGCGCCTCGATGCGATGCGACGATCCGGTGCGATGCGACAAAATGGCGTCTTTGATGTGATGCGACAACGTGTATGCGATGCGCGCACGCCCGAAGGCCATGCGGCAAACTCTGTAAACTCTTGAGCCACGACAGGCCCTGCGACACACTTCTCCGGTGATGTGACAGCAACCTCTGCGGCGGCGACACGCTTCTCTGGTGATGCGACACGCTTCGTCGGTGATGCAACGGCGAAACAGCTGCGGCGGCGACACGCTTCTTCGGCGATGTGACGGCAACTGCTGCGACGGCGACACTTCTTCCTCGTTGCGTCGCGCTTCCAGCTCCCAGCGACACACAGTCTCCAGAGGGCCCAAAACAACAGCAGGCACCTCACTGCAGGTAGAATTCCAAGCAAGGAAATTCAGGGGGAGCTGGTGGTGAAGTCTTTGTGTCCCTGAGACTTCAGAACAGGAGGCAAGCTCAACTTCAGGCCCTTGGAGATCTTCCTCAAGATAGTAAAAGTACACACAAAGTTCCTTTCCTCCTTTCCTTGGCAATGAGTAAACCACTGCAGGCCAACCCCCAAACAGCAAACAGCACAGGGGCAGTCTCCTCCTTCAGCTTCCTTGGTTTCTCTCCTTGGCAAAGGGTTCGTCTTGATTCCCAGAAGTAATCTAAAGTTCTGGGGTCTGGGCCCCAATATTTATACTGCAAAATCCTTTGTTCTCTGAAGGCAGAGAGTGTCTGTGCCCAGCCAAAACCAGTTCTGTCCTTCCTGGTGCAGCTTCCTGGCAGGAGGTGGAGACAGCATTGTTGAAAGCAGACCTGGCCCAGGTAGCTGAAAGGAAATCTCCTCCCCTTACTCTCTATTCTATGAAGGCTCAGACAAGTGAAAGGAAATCTCCTCCCCCTACTCTCTATTCTATGAAGGTCCTATTCAGCCCAGCCCTGACCCATCAGACTGCTGGAGCCAAAGCCCTCTCCAGCCCCCTGTCACTCACAAACCAGACATGGAATACACAAACCTAGCAGAGGCATACTGGATCGTTAGGCAAGAAAATACCTACTTTCTAAAAGTGGTATTTTTCAAACACAGAATGTAAAAATCACCCACACTAAAAGATGTATTTTAACATTCTGAGTTCAGGCATACTAAACTTTATTTTCCTATCTTGTTCCTAGGGTCAGTTAGGATTATAAGATGTTATAATCAACCTGCCCATTCTGGCCTATGGGAACAGATAGCCTTGCAATAGTGAAAAACGGAATTGGCTGTAATTCACTATCAGGACATGCCACACACATCAGGGCATGTCCTACCTTTCACATACAATGCACCCTGCCCTTGGGCCTACCTTAGGGGTGACTAATATGTAGAAAAGGGAAGGTTTAGGGACTGGCAAGTGGGTGCACTTGCCAAGTCGACATGGCAGTCCCAGACTGCACACAGGTTCTGCAATGGCAGGCCTGAGCCATATTTTACAAGCTGCTTCTGTGGGTGGCACAATCAGTGCTGCAAGCCCACCAGCAGCATTTGATTTACAGGCCTTGGGCACTCATGGTGCACTGTACTAGGGTCTGACAAGTAAATCAAATAAGCCAATTATGGAGTCACTAATCCATTACAACAGTTTACAATAGGGAGCACTTGCACTTTGGCACTGAATAGCAGTGGCAAAGTGCCCAAAGCATCTAGACCAACACAAACATAGCAAAAACACAGGAGGCAACAGCAAAAAATGGAAGGGAGACCCACGCCAATGGTGCCAGGTCTAACACCCACCATGTGGGCCTTGCATGGGGGCCAACGAGGATGGATCGACATAGCCCATGCATAGGGGGATTTGATACTTTGTTGCAGAGCCAGAAAGAGCTGTGGGTCATAATGAAAAAAACATGAAAAACAATAACATTAGAACAGAAATACCAAAGGGCAGAGGAACAATGTGTTTCTGCCCAAACCATGCCATAACCAGACTCAGCAGGAGTCAACCAGCTGTGTATCTGAAGGGGAAAAGCTAGGCAGCCAAGAAGAGACACCCCTTAGAAAGTTGAGGGTTGGAGCCCATGACTAGGACTGGCCCAACACAGGTGGAAGAGCAGTGGGGAGTCCCCGAACCAGGCCAGGCTGCCACTCCACACCCGCAGCCATGCAGATAAAAATAGAAGGAGGGGAAAGCTGCCCCCCACACTCCACCTTCCCTGTGAAAGAAAAAGTAAAACAACTGGGTTACATATTGTAACAGTGAATGCAGTAATAGACATTCAACATTTACGGAGCGGCTATATCAGTTAGCCAGGGCCAGGCACTTTAGGCATCAAATAACATCATCCGACGTCTATGGCCTGATGGTAGGGAGCACCGATGAGTCCGCCCTGGAGAGCCATATATTTGAGGAACCATCATCACTCATTGATTTGTCTGAGTCTCCATCCTATTCCAAACTGCGACCTATTTTGCTCAGTGCTGCAGCATTCTGTGAAGCTTGGCACCGCTCACGAATGACTTGCTCCAGGTCAGGTAAATTTGACACCCAAGGTGAGCGTCGTGTTCGGGGATGTCGGCCTTTGAACCCCAGAGCTGCACTGTTGTGGGGCATGGTGACAGGTTGATGTGTGCGCTCTGCCTTAGGGTGTTCTGCTGCCTCTAACCTATCCCATGCGTCCTCTGGGGAGGTGAAGAAGTGCGTCTTCCCCTCTGCCATCAGCCGGTAAGCATGCAGGGAAGAGGAGGGCATATCTGATGCCCTGGTCTCTGAGATAGCATTTAACCACAAGGAAGGAGCTGCACCTTGTCTGTACCACACACCGTGTAGTCTGGAAAGAACATTATCTTCGCATTGCTCACCGTGATCTCCTGTAGCTTCCTCACCTCCCATAAGACAGCATCCCTGTCCTTGAAGTGCAGTAGGTGGAACAGCAACGGTCAGAGGGTTAGATCACGGTGGTGGTCGCAGCGCTGGGACACGATAAGTGTGCTCCACCGAGAAGAACTGTGAGAGAGCATCCTGGGCCAGCAGCTGTCGCAGCCAGTGTACCACATATGCCACAGCATCCAATCCCTCCGGACCCTCCGGCAGGCCCACCACTTAGACATTGTTGCTGCATGAGCGCCTCTCCGCATCTTCCATGCGACGCTCTAGGACCTCCACCCGCTCCGCCATCAGGTGCATCGACGAGTCAAGTTCACGGACTTTAGGCTGCACCTCCTCAAGGGTCAGCTCCGTAGTGTGCACCCTGTCCACCAGTTTGAGGTGATCCGCATGGAGCTGTATCAGGTCCATAGTTACTGTGTCTATCTTACTTTCCAAGGACTCCTGCGTTGTCTCCAGGATAGTACCAATCTTGTCCACTGCTGCCAAAACTGAGTTTGTTGCTTAAAGACAGCACATGTGTGGAGTTATCAGCAGGGTTAGTGCAGCTCAATAGCTGGTCCTGCTCATTAGAGGGCTTTGAGGACGCACCCTGCATACTCACGTGGTGATGCCCCATCATCCTCAGTCCCACCAGTTTTGCTGGACCCAATTCCACACTACAGGCCGGGGCCCACTTGCCAGTAATGAATAAGGGGAGGCACCTGGCAGCACAAGCAGCCCCAAATGTCCAGAAGCGCAGTGGTAGCCGGTGCGAGAGAAGCCGGGCCTGCTACGTTGGGTCAGTTGGTACAGGCGGTGAGGCGGGCAATCCCAGTGAAAGCCCATGTGCCACCCCAGTATCAGCACAGCAGATATCAAAGATCTCTAGAAGAAAAGGGCCCGCTTACCTGCGCCATATTGTGTCCATGAGCGTGGCAGCATCAGCAGCCCCATCAGTTTACTACATAATATTCCCAGTTGTGTACAGAGAAATGAGTCAGGCGTGAGGCCCCCCGTGGCCGCCCAGCCAAGCAACACCAGTGGGCAAAGAGGTCTGGGAGCAGCCTGGACTCCAGCAGTTAATTGAGGTGGGCAGCGCTTCCCCCTAGGGCTTATAAGGTTGTCACACCCATCGAGGAGCACTGCGCAACAGTGTTAAGGGTGCAGGCTGGGTCGAGGCAATGTGAGGCCCTCTGCGGCCAAGCACCGCCACGTGCCCCTCCCTCGCTCTGCACTGGAAGCAGGTGGCAGACATGGCTATATAAGTATGGCAGCTCACGCCCCAGCAGTGCCAATCCGGTCAAGGGGCAGCAACAGGGGGGGTCACTGTGTCTATCAGAGCAGTCCTCGGGTCAGGGCTCAACCGCAGTAGGCGGTGTATGGTCACAGGCTCCCCCAGGCGGTCTCCATTTCACATCTGCAGTAGCTGGGGATGGTCACACTCACCATGGGGCCCAGTATCTTGCGTCTGGCTCCCTCTATGCACCCACGTCACACCCCCGTTCAGCCTCGTGGGGGCAGATGGGGTTATCCCAACCTCACAGGGCATCACAGCCTGCTGCTCACCAGATCACCACATGGTAGGCCGCCACCGGGGATTGCCACTGCCTCCTCCCCTCACAGCACCGGACACCAGCACTGCAGCGCCACCAAGTTTGGCCACAGTCTGCAGCAAGACCTCTGGACGCCTCAGAAGAGGCCCTCCTCACCACCGCAATGTTGGCCACAGTGGTGTTAGCCAGGGAGCACAGGGAGAGACTCTGTGGGTGCAGATGCCGGGCTCACCACAGAATATTTGCCTGATAAACGGGACGAAGAGCGGAGCTCGGTTAGAGCATGTCTGCCATGATGACTGCCCCAGCCACTCCCTATCACTACCTTCACCTGTTCCCTCTGCACTCTCCTTTTCTTTTTCTCTTTCTCTTACTGAGGTTCCTCGCTCATCAATGCAGGGTATAACTTAGCTCCTTCAATCATGTCAGTTCTCCATTTTTGTTGCTCTGCATCCCACCTAGCTTCAACACCTTGCCCACTCTACCCTGATATCTCTCTTTCTCTTTGACATGAGCTATATGCTCCCAAGCATTAAGTGCCTCATAATGTGGGGGTCTAAGAAGTGGCTTCATCTCATACAATACCCTTCGAAGATTTTCAATCATTCTCAAATTAAATGTGCTATAGCATGGAAACATCAATGCACCCTTTTTTTCAGTGATCCTATACCATTGACTCAACTTAATGCAAGTGTGGAGCCCCCCATTTATGGCCGTATGGTGACCTGGCATGCCTTCTGGTGCCGCCTCTTCTCCTTTAACAGGGACGCTCACATCTCTCCTAATCAGATCTCGTATAGCCTTGAAACATTTTATTTTTCGGTAACAATATCAACAACCACAAATAGGATATTTGTCTCAACCAGGAAATAATTTCTTTATTGACAGTTCTCTTTTGGCGTTAACAGCCAATAGCAGCTCGACACTCTGTGATGAATCAACCAATAACAGCGCAGTACAAACACCAATTGAGCAATCTCTCCGCAGCATACTATGACATATCTCTCACTCATCGCTGTGGCTCACCCTCCTTTACAATATTCACGAACACACTCTTTTCTCAACACCAAGCAAACAAAAACAAAACGCAAAGCAATTTCAACAATTAACTTTTGTCTTCTCCACTAAAGAAATCAAACTATTCAATCACACAAGAAATGGTCCAGAGCAACACTTTCCAACCTACACACACACTCAAGTGGAATCTCGACCAGCGGGAATCACCCGGATCAGTGCAGCTTCTCGTATGCGCAAACAGGATCCACTACACCAACCACACCTTACTCTCTCACAAAAGTATATGTCCCTATCTCAAATGTTCAGTCATTGGTACCTCATGACTAACACCACAAAACTTAGAAGACAAATTGCAATACAGTGTATTCCACACTTTATATCTCTATCCCAGGATCTTAGTATAAGTCGAGCCCAATAACAACTTCAACTGCTCTGCATTAAGCGCATTCACACCTATACCACAACTAAAACATCATCTCATTACATCACACAATCTCAACAACATACTGCAAACTTGACATTAACAATTACAACATGTGATCCTATTAATACTCACTCCTCCATTGTTACAACTCTTTTTCGAACCACTGGAACTCCGCTGATCCACCGAATCAGGACATGGGTTTTAAAGGTTGTAGCTGGCTTTGAGCAAGTCAAGACTTTCTACAGAAGATCCACTAATCCCCTTTGCTTCAGTAGCTGACCTTCCGACAAGCTACCATCTGATGGAGCACTGGACCCCAAAACATAATCTCTTAGTTAAGTTGTCAAAGATTTTTCCCTTTTGATCATATAGACCTTTGATAGCTGATGTGAAGCATTGAAAGGAAGAAAACATCAACAATTCATTTCTAACTTGTGAAGCCAATGTGACCCCACAATAAGAACCACAAATCACTGAATATAGTTAGAGCTTTATTTTGCATTTACAATCAAACCAGTATATATGCAAACCAAGAATAAGTTCAAGAAATGCATCAATACAATAGGCAAACTGAAATATCTAAGTAGGTTAAGGCACAATAGAATTACATATCGAATTGTAATAACCACAATTGTATAAACACAGTTTAAGAAAACAGGTTTTGCAAAAAAAACTTCTGTTCTCTCTCCTAAACATGAATCAAATATAGGGTCATCTATCAAGGGTCTCTAAATTGGGAGCACAGAAGAAGAAGGTGTCTGCATGAGCAGCCTTCAGTAAAAGTCAGAAATTAAAAGGATAAAAGTATTTAGCATAAAGCTTCACACTTTCAAAAATAGGGCAAGCAGAGAGGTATTTTCCTTCCTAATGCTAAAGGGAATGCACTCTACCTTCGGCTGTGAGAACACCAATTTAAAGGTAACAAGAGATTCAGAAGCATTCTTATCGCCTTCACACCATCAGGGACCAATGAGAACACTACTTGACTGCATCTGCAACATGGCTTCAGGTTCACATTGCATCGAACTAAAACTTCGATTCTCAACCTTGAACATCTTTCCATTTCTGGTACATAATGAATAGAAGGTCTCTTTCAACCATTGTTTCTCCACGCTCACTGTCATGTTTTTCTGCAGGCCTCTCTATCAGCCATCTAATACAGACTATAAGCCTTTCTCTAGCCAACGTAAATCATGATAATGAACCTGCAAGGAAAAGAGAAAAAATGCTGGTGAAGCAAAATGCATTTAAACAGAGGCCTGTGGTGCAATGTGCACTTTGAATACAAAGTTATACATGCACACATGTAACTTTAAAATAACTGCAAAACGTGAGTTAAAGAGTACATAATTACATATGCAAATATCTCTTGAAGTCTAAGTGTAAAATTTGAATGAGAAATACATATCTTCATGTTTAAACTAAACAGTGCACACATATATAAATCTCTACTTTCTACAGTAAATACATTTTGGTAATGCATTTTAATTCTGCCCTCACGTTAATAAAATTAAGGCACACAGTGAATATAATGTAAAATGCATGTATATATTTGCTTTTCTGTAATGTGTAAGGGTGGAGTCAAAATGGCGCTGCTCCAGGGTAAATTCAGGCTTTGCAGTGGAGCTCCACGCACACTGTATTCTCACAGGCAATCAAAGATCAATCTTTTAAAAGACTACGTTTGACCCGTTAGGCTGACATGGATGATCTTGGGCTCAGTTTACTTCTGTTTTAAAGCTCTAGTCACCAGGAGCAGTTCCAGATGGCCTCCTGACCTAGAAAGTGATGTCCTTGATAGGGAGCTGGTCCTGAGGAGACCCACTGATCAGGGAGTCAGCTGTAGGCAGAGTTCTGAGTCCTTCTGGGGGCGCGTCCTTACAGCTCTTCATGGTGTTGTCGTGGTCCCAGTCCAGGTCCAAAGTTCAGCTCCAACAAAAAGCATCTCTCGCTCTCCCTTGTGCTAGAGTTATTAAATTAGGGTGGAAGGTTCTAGAAGCTAGACAGCCCTGGTCAATCCTAGTGTTCCACATCACTCCTCCACTACTCTCCCAGCATGGTGGCACAGTTCAAGATGGCACTATCTGGAAGTCACTGGTCACATCTCCTCTGGGGGCCTCAGTTTCACCCCTCACAGACATCACTGGCAGGGCCTTTCCCCCCAAAACTTCAAAGAAAAGCCCCCTCGTACGTTGGCTTCAATTGTCTGGGTTTCCTTATTGGCTCAGTGGGCATGAGCTATCCTTGCCCTGGTACAGTGTGACAACTACTTAACAGGTGCAGATTTTCCTCCCCATCCCTTCCTCCTGAGGAGCTGAGGGAAGCACTGATAATCACTCCTTTTCTGTGGGTAGGCCTTTGTTTCCTCTGCTGATGTGCAAAACTAGTTAACTTGGCCCAGCAAAGTAAGAAATGGCCTGGACTCTGATCCTGAGCTGAGCCAGAGAAATATGAAAATTCTTGAAGTTCCATAAGGTGCACATGTGTGATCTTGGGACCTGTGTAGTCAAACTGGCCGCACATGTTTCACCCCAGTTTCATACCTCACTGGACTTTGTAGTTCTAAGGGGAGCAAAACTGCACTCCAAGACAGATTTCCTCCTATATGTATAGTACAGGGGCACTGAAGACAAAACAGTAAACAGTTGTGCTCGCTAATACTTTAAGGCCTATCCCAGATTAACATCTAACCCTACAGAGTCCCTTCTGGGCTAGGCCACCTGTGCGCAGTTAATGGCTGTGCCTGATGTTAGTCTTGCACGTACAGCCCGCACACATGTGCACACGCGTGTGCACACATGCTCAGGAATAACCAACCAAGTGCCCCGTACCCTATCTGCATCGCAGCAGCCTTATCTTGAAATGCGGACTCTGGCGCAAAACATGTGCAGTCCGTTCACCGTTTGATTAGTGTGGTTGAGACATAAGTAGTGAGACTCACCCACAGTAAAATTTCCAAAACTGGGTGATAAAAAAAGCAAAAATATCCGGCATACTAAATGGGCGGAACACAACTGCAGCACATATGCAGCAAGAAGTGAGTCAGAGACTGGTATGAAGAATTTTAGGCTTTGTGATTGGTGGACACTAATGAAGCTATTATGTGTGAAGTTTAGCTTAAGTACCATTTCTTTCCTCATGTCATTTCATGATGTTAAAGAGTTCTGTTGTTACAGTGTCAATAGTAGGGGCTGGAATTTGATGCAATTGCATGCCTACTTTTTCTGTCTATGGCACTGTTTATGAGTTGCATGTTACTGGCAGAGTGCAAACTCCACACACAATCTTAGTATTACCATCCAGTAACATCCACTAGCACTGTGCAATTTTGAGTGAATCTCCTTGGCATGGAATTTATTATGCTGACTCGATTTTACAGGTCAGAATTTGACACTGTTTTCCCTGTTCCTGGGGAATTAAGGCTCACATTTACCATCTGCCCAGAGCAGGTGGTAAATGTGAGCTAAGGGGCAGGTGATGGGTGGGGGTGGAGAGAGGGGATTGGGAGGGTGGGGGAAAGAAGGGGAAATGGTACCCTGGCACATATTGCTCCCCTTGCTGAAAAAAGTGCTTGGGTGGGGAGATGACAGAGGCTTGGCGGCAGTTGCAGCCTAAGCCTCAAGCAATTTTATTGGTCTGTGTTTACAGCCTGTAACATCGGAATAGTTGTCCCAGCACCTAGGGAATCCGGGGCGAAGGAACTCTGACCACTTGTGATCGGGCAGTGCTAAAATCAACAAAAGAATTTCACTCTGCCCGACTTATAATCGGGCCCTATGTGATTTAGAGATTGATGTATGCTTTTCTTTTTGGGGACACACCAGTTTTTAGGTCTCGCCTAGGCAGCGCTTGCGCTGTCTCGTTGAGACATGCAGTATATACTATAGCGTGGAAGCTTTCTGGAAGCTCCGCCCACTCTCCGCCCATCTTTTTGATTGGCTTACATCCTAAATGCTGCCTTCTAATTGGTTATAGGCTTGTTAGTCCCTCCTCCTGACGGCCATGTTGTCATTTGTAGCTTTCCCTGGCTATTGGCCCCTTTACTCCAACACTATTTTCTGCCCTGTGTCCCCCCCGCCCGCAGTTTGTCACTTCTCGCCCCCATCACCCCCTCCACTCCCGTTCGTGCCTTCTTAAACGCCTGCACTCTCATTTCTAATGCAATACGTCTCACGTAAATGCGAGTCGTATTGCATTGCAAATGCTTGTTTTAAAGTAGTGCGCAGTCACAAGCACGCCCACCTCGCAGTTTGTGCCACTCTGTGAGCGGGAGCCCACCCCGCATTCTGTGTTCCTTGAGGCGGGAGCCCACCCCGCAGTTGTGCTCAGTTAAAGGCGGGATCCTACCCCGCACTTCGGAGCCGGAGAAAGCAGCGTGACCCCGAAGGCAGGCGCCTGTGCCTGGTTGTAGGCGGGGCCCGAAAAGGAAGCGCAAAGACCGGAAGTCAGGCGTCTCACGCCTGAGTGTGGGCGGGGCTCCCGTGCACCGAGGAGAGCCCCGCACACCGGCCAGAGGAAGACGGAGCTTCCCCGATTGCTCCGACGCCGGTACCCCCTCGCCAACACTTGGAGCCACCTGCGGGAGGTTTAGGTAAGCTGAGGGAGTTGCGGAGATGTGTATTCAGAGGCCTGGCTGCTGCTGTCTTGAACGTAGCCAGCCAGGGACGGGTCTGTGAAAAGGGGCTGCTGCCTCACTTCATTTACTAGCACTGGCGAGGACGAAGCATATATTTCCCCCCAGGGCGCTGTCTGAGCAAGGGCCTGCTCTGGAGGCAGTGCACTTGCGCAGTTCTCCTTTTCTTGGGTTGTGAGTATACATTTCGTATGAGCAGCCCGCTCCGTGTAGTAAACACTGCAAAACCAAGTCCCAGAGTACACCTAAAAGACCCCATCTTGTGTCTGCAATGATGGGACTTGTTCCTGAAGTTGTGGTGCAGCATGCGCGCGCCCTTTGTGCAGAGCCAAGCACGCGCCGAAGGAAGAAATATTAGTTGAGGCTTTGGCTAGTCTTGGAACTCTGGCTTGGACATGACACACCAGCACGTGGCTCTGTGGCGTAAGAAGCAAGGGAGCCGGTGTAAAATGGAATAGTAGTCTGGAGTTGTCCCACCACAAATGTGATTAGTTCGTTGCCCTGTGTTCTTGCACTCTAGTACTGGTAGTCTGCATTTCTAAAGGTAACGATGAAGTTAAAGGTACTGGAATGATATTCCCCTCCCCCATCCCCCCGATAATCATTCAATTGAGTATCTGACGTCTGCATAATGCCTGCCCTTCTCTTAGAAGGGGCTTTCGTAATGTAAAGTCAGTTTCAATATGATAGAGCGCAGTGATATTCTTAAAATTGTAGGGGTACATTATATTCATGAATAGTCCGTACCTGCATATATTCTTATGTGTGTGCTAATCTTAGTTAGAATTTGTGTGGTAATAATCAGTGGTAAATGAAATGTTAGGATGAGTCGTGCCATTCAAGAAATATAAAATGGCATTTAGAGGGAATTATGTAACTTTCGGTGTTCATTGCAAATGCTTAATGAAGTAGTTTATATGTAATGTAATGCATTAGATTTAAATGTGCATCATGTCGAAGTTGCACACGTATAGGTGACTAATGGTGTTTAAATGTGATGAAATGTAGTGCTTATAGATGTAACATTTTAAATGTGTTTAAGTTGATGTTAAAGGCCTAGATGTAGTATTTGCTCCTTCGTGCTAAGAAAGGCCTATTCGTTTCCTTATGTTAGCTGGTTTATGTAGGCCCGAAATGTATTTTCCCCTGGTGAGGCTCTCATTTGGAGGCAGTCAGCGAAATTCATGTGCGTGCAAGGTTGTTCTGTTCTCATGCTTCTGTTGCAGGTGCAAGGACATCGTCTTCGTTAGTCAGAATAACGCTTTTGTTTTAGGAGTTAGGTATGGAAGAAACCTGTCACAAAGTCTTCAGGAATGCCGATAATTGGGAGTGGTGCTGAAGAAGCCTGAGACCCAAGGTCACACCAACCGTTGCTGGATCGAGTACAAGTTTTGGTGGAAAGTTACCTACGAGAGGTGCCTGGCCAGAGGAGGTGTTTCAGGGGGCGTGTTTATTGTACATTTTGTATTAGGGACAGTGGCCCGAGGGATGAGGGTTAGAAGAGAAGAGCAGAGAAGAGAAGAGAAGAGAAGAGCAGAGAGGAGAGGGCAGAGAGCCGTTAGAGGATAGAAGAAAGGGATCGATTCTTAGAATGAAGACTTAGACTGGCTTTTACAACGTGAGTGTACTTCTTAGGAAGTCTTCACGAGCTGACATCTTTTCTTGATCTTGCTTGGGAAATTGTTAAGTAGGGATGCCACTTTAGGATAGTGTAGGCATAGATTAATGGATTTTCTTTACAGCTACTAATGAAGACTAATATAAATGTTGGTGCAGTTATTGCTTGTTTAGTATTTTTGGAATTGCTTATTCTCTTTATGCTATATCGGATTAGATTGGTTCGTAGGATGGACTTTGTATTAGTGCCTTTGTATTTTTACAACCTCGTCCTGAGGTGTCTGTATGTTCAGTTATTTTTGGTTTTGTAATAAACCCCTAAACTTGGAAATTCGGAGTCAGTGATCTTTTCCGAGATTTTCTTAAATTGATTCATGCCAGTTTTGGAACGAATGTATTGTTTCTCCCCTTTACACTTCTCAGCAGATAATAAAGATCTAGTCGACCGAGGGTTCCTAGTAATTTGTACGGTGGAATCCGGCCTTATCAGTTGGTAGCGAGAGGATGGTTACCGCTGTAGTAAGGGGAGAAGTAGAGAAGGGTAGTCATTGAATCCCCATAGAGCCCAAGTGATGGTTATCCAGTGGATTGTGAGTGGAGGACGACGGCGTTTGATGGAAACCGATGGCGAGTGACGGTGCGGTGGAAACAGCAGTTCGTGGTGGAGTGAGTATGAACAGGAATGTATGTCTGTTAGATTGCGGTGTTGTTTTGATTGTGTGATGTCTTGTGGAGTTGGAATGAGAGTTGAGTGATTGTGGTTTCGGGACGAACGCGTGCGGTCCATGAGATTTGATTATTGATATCCCGGGATAAGAGATTGTCGTGTAGAAGACACCCAGAGTTGGAATTGTCTGACCAGAGATTGTGGGAGTCATGAGACGTTGTTGACTAACCCACCGGTGATAGGGAAACGTGTGTGTGAGTGCGTGAGTAACCGACGCAGGTCGTGGGTTACTGCATGTGGAACATCGAGTGATTGGATCCTATCGATTAGGTACATGACTGTCTGGCTGTTCATGGGCAGATAGTCTGAGGAAATTGTCCGGTCGTTCGCGGACAGACGATTGCCAGAGTTGAGGTCGACAATTACGAGACTGTCCGGTCGTTTGGTGGACAGACAGTCAGAGAAGTGACTGTTCGGTCGTTTGGTGGACAAACAGTTAGTTCAGCGTATGAGTGAGACGCGTGAGTGTGCGAGAGATGAATTGTAAAGGAGGGGAACTGCTGCATGAGGAGGAAGAGTGACGTCAAAGAGTGTCGCGCTGTGATAGGTCGGTTGGTGTGAAGCCACGCTGGTATTGGTGGATTGTCATCAGGAAGTCGAGTGAAAACAAGTGAAGAAAACGTTGATTTCATCATGAAATGTTTTAAAGTTTTACGAGATATGTGTAGAGGAGACAGATGAGTGGTTACTCGAGGGGGAGAAGAAGCTCCACCTGAGGATACCCCAGCCCATTATATGGCTACGAATGTGGGGTCGCATACTATAATTTGGCTTGAAAATTGGCATAAAATGAGTGAAAATGAGGGAGAATTGACTTTTCCGCGTTATGGCACTTTCAGGCTGGAAGTGTTGTACCAATTGAAAACAGCGATGTCCTCATTGCGACCTTTACCCAGACCAACACAGTTTGAGGCGCTACATGCATGGATAAGAGCAGCACATGATAGGAAAAGAGACAGAAGTCAGTAAAGGGTGAAAAAGTCAATCAGGACGTTTCAGGATGCGCGATGGGACGCATTGGAGAAGAGATGGAGGGTGGAAACTATTGAAGGGGATAGGCTATTCCCGTTGATGATAAAAGTAGGAGAGGCCCAGACGAAGTGGGGTGAGGAAGACGATAGTGACACAGATGACAGCTTGCTAGATAGACTTCTATCAGAAAGACCACCTCCATATAATCCAGATTCTGTAGAGGGAAAAGCAGTATCAACAGAGGGAACTGGAGAATCACAGACTCAACCTAGTGCGAGAGTAGTCGGGAGAACAGAACAGAAGTGATGGGAACACAGACGCCACCAAGCATCGAAGCTAATGGAGTTACAGTTGTTACAAGGCTACCGGATGCTCTTACAGTACCGGTTACCATTGGCCCCATAGTGTCAGTATATGACCCAGATCAGGCAGGAAATGGAAGTCTAGCATGATCAGTAGCAGGAGAAGGGACTGGCTCTGGAGGGAATGGCATAGTGAGCGGAATAGGTCACCTTCCGAGACCCATGGAATCAAGTACGCCTTTGCCAGCCACTGCAGACTCCTCTAGAGGACAGGGAGACGTAAGAATGACGAGACCAAGGTCTTTGGCTGATTCAAGATCCGATATAAGGATGTGGGAACCACCAGTGAGAAACCCTAATGATAGGATGACAGGAGACTGGGATCGCGGGAATACAGGAAGCCGACCAGTCCTAGGGAATATAGTGGAAGGGAATCGATGTGAGGATCAGGACAGTGAGAATGGAGAGCCGAGTGGTGCATCAAGTCGAGGGACCCTTAAAACTGCTATAAGAGCAAAGATGCTGGATGTGATGAGGTTAAAAGCTGAGGTAGATGAGATAATTAGTGGGAACCTGCCATTGGAAAGAGTACAGCTTTATGGACCAGACTAGTTGCTGTTTGTAGCAAAAGATGTAACTCGCAAGGCAAGATCAGCGCATGAGAAACTGACAGACTTGGCAAAGAGACACGAGGTGGATCTGTCCAAAACTAAGATGTTGCAGGGAAGTCACAGGTTGCAGTACAGTGACCAGGAACTGGAAGAGAAGAGAGTGATAGGGCTGAAAACACACATTCGAGAATTGATTGTAGGGATACGTGCATGGAGCATGCTTGACAAATGGGAGGAAAGATGGTCCAAAAAGAAGAGTACCAAAAAGAGCGTAGGAGAGACACCGCCTCCAGGAGGGGGGATGATAGGAGTGGGGAATTTCCCCTTGCGAGAGGTACAAAACGGAGGGTATGTGCATGTGCCTTGGAGTAGAGATGATTTGGCAGCGTTTACAAACGAGTGTCCTCGACTAAGGGAGAAGCCTGTTGAGTGGTACAAGCAAGTCGACCGATTCGTTAAAATCTCGAAGGTGTTGTGGGTTGACCTGAACACATTGTTTGATATTGTAGTACCAAGTGATTTTTGGGCAGCTTGTAAAGTTGCAGTTGATTGGACAACTTCTGAACCAATGGTCCTTCACCAATTGTTATGAAAAAGTTTGAGCAAGTAATTACATGGCTGAAATCCAAAATCTCACCACAAGACATTGATTGGGTTACGATAGATCGAACTGTTCAGGAACCAAAAGAGTCCGTACATGAATATTACGAGAGGCTCTTACAAGCCTTTAAGCAGTACAGTGGGCTAGACACGTTAGACCGCAAAGACATGGGACAATTTGTTTCCAAGTTCATCTTGGGTCTGAGACCAGAAATCAGCTTCATGATTCAGCAGCATTCATGCTGGCAGAACAAGTCGGTGGACGAAATACTGCGGTACGCCAGGTACTGCAGCGATGAAGTGGACTCAGCCCACAAAGACGCCATCCGTAACCACCACCACCTCATCAAGTCCTCCAAGAGAATCTCCTTCAAAGACCGCCTCGACAACAACGCACACAACAGCAAGGAGCTTTTCAACATCGTGAAGGAACTCTCCAACCCCAGCTCCAACACCAACGACATCCCGCCGTCGCAACCCCTGTGCGATTCCCTCGCAACCTTCTTCCACCGCAAGATCGCCGACATCCACGACAGCTTCAACACCCAGACAGCCCCAACTAAGATCGATGCACCAGACCCGCCGCACACCATCGACCACGACCCCCTCCCAGCCTGGGCCAGCGTGAACATTGAGGACACCATCAAGACCATGAGCACAATACACTCCGGCTCCCCGTCAGACCCTTTCCCGCACCACATCTTCAACAAAGCCAGCAGCTCCATCGCACCCCACCTGTGCAACATCATCAATCTCTCCTTCGAGACCGCGACCTTCCCAGAGAGCTGGAAACACGCAGAGATCAACGCCCTACTCAAAAACCCAAGGTGGACCCGAGAGACCTCAAGAACTTCCGGCCCATCTCCCTGCTTCCGTTCCCAGCCAAGGTCATCGAGAAGATCGTCAACAAACAGCTAACCCGATACCTCGAAGAAAACAGCATCCTGGACCCATCCCAATCGGGGTTCCGCAGCAACCACAGCACTGAGACTGCCCTCATCGCCGCCACCGACGACATCAGGATCCTGCTGGACAACGGTGAGACCGCAGCCCTCATCCTGCTGGACCTCTCCGCCGCCTTCGACACTGTCTGCCACCACACTCTACGCGCACGCCTCCACGACGCAGGGATCCGAGACAAGGCCCTGGAATGGGCCACCTCCTTCCTCACCGGCAGAACCCAGAGAGTCCGCCTCCCACCATTCTGATCCGAAGCCTCCGAGATCATCTGCGGCGTACCCCAGGGATCGTCCCTCAGCCCAACACTGTTCAACATCTACATGGCCCCACTCGCACGCATCGCCAGACAGCACGACCTCAACATTATCTCCTACGCCGACGACACTCAACTGATCCTCTCCCTCACCAAGGACCCCTCGCCGCCAAATCCAACCTCCATGAAGGAATGAAGGCCGTCGCCGATTGGATGAAGATCAGCCGACTAAAACTGAACACGGAGAAGACAGAGGTCCTCATCCTCGGCTCCAACCCCTCAGCCTGGGACGACTCCTGGTGGCCAACGACGCTGGGAGCAGCCCCGACACCCACCGACCACGCACGCAACCTGGGAGTCATCCTCGACTCAACGCTCTCCATGGCCAGGCAAGTCAACGCAGTCTCATCCTCCTGCTTCAACACCCTCCGCATGCTTCGCAAGATCTACAGGTGGATCCCGACAGACACAAGAAGAACAGTCACCCAGGCCCTCGTCAGTAGCAGACTTGACTATGGGAACGCCCTCTACGCGGGAGCCCTGGCCAAGCTCATCAAGCGACTGCAACGCATACAAAACGCCTCCGCACGCCTGATCCTCGATGTACCACGCCACAGCCACATCACCCCCCACCTGAGGAACCTGCACTGGCTCCCCGTCAACAGGAGAATCTCCTTCAAACTCCTCATCCACGCACACAAGGCACTCCACAAGACTGGCCCAGCCTACCTCAACAGACGACTCCTCTTCTACGTCCCCAACCGCCAACTCCGCTCCGCCGACCTCTCCCTCGCCACCGTCCCTCGCATTCGAAGAACTACCACCGGCGGCAGATCCTTCTCCCACCTCGCCGCCAAGACCTGGAACACCCTTCCACTAAGCCTACGACAGACCCAAGACCTGCTGACCTTCAGGAGGCTACTCAAGACCTGGTTGTTCGACCAGTAGCAGCACCCCCCCCCCTTTTTTCTCCCCAGCGCCTTGAGACCCTCGCGGGTAAGTAGCGCGCTTTACAAATTCTGTGATTGATTGATTGATTGATTGACTCAAAACATAGGAAGCTTAAGGACAAGCTAATGCTGGTCCAAATGCAAAATGCTGACAGGGAAGTTCAGACACAGTCAAGAGGAGGGACGCTAGGAAGAAGACAAGGAAACAATCAAGGAGGGACCCAGAATGGGCAGGGTCCGGGAAGGGGGAAACCTATAGACCCTAAGACAGGGATGGATGTGGCAACACTGAAAAAGACAACTGCGTGTCACCTTTGTCACAAGATCGGGCATTGGAAGCGCAAGTGTAGATTGAATCCAACGAACCAAGTGCAACAAGAGGAAGAGACGGTGCAGGTATCTAAGGTCGTCAATACAGTGACGAGACCCAGGTCCATGCAAGGGAGGACATTGTGCCCGCAGGTGCAAGTTCCGCAACCTCCGAGAATTCCACAGGGAAATCGAACGTACCAGCAGATGCCCCTTTTCGAGGATTGCGATGATTACAGCTCAGACCCGTTGAAATGACGGTGCCTGAGGGGGGAGGAAGACTGCACTCTTGGGGCAGTCTTAGAGGTAGACCAGAGGGGACCGTTTGTCGAGGCGGATGTTGACGGTCATCCCACCACCTTTTTGGTTGATACTGGTGCTACCCATTCTACTGTGAGATCTGCAGTAGTTCCCAACCTACCCCTCTCTGGGCAATCAATCCAAGTAGTAGGAGTGGCGAATACGAAGATGACTAACCCATTGACTGAGCCGATTCCTGTGAGAATAGGAACTTTCCGAGATCGACACCAATTTGTTGTGTGCGACTCAAGTCCAGTCTGTTTGCTAGGACGTAACCTCTTATGCAAACTGAATTGTACCATCTATTGCACCCCCAAGGGAGTGGAATTACAGACAAATGATCATGATGCCACCTTCAAGGTTGCAAATCAGCATTACTGCATAGAGATGTACCCTATGTTAACAGTGGAAGAGCTTCCACTTGACCTAAGAGACTCTGTTTCATTCGATGTGTGGGATTTTACAGGAGAAGAGATTGGATTGATCAGAGGTGTTGAGCCAGTTAAGATCCAGGTTAAGCAAAATGTTGAGTTTCCGAGAACACCTCAGTATAATCTGTCGCCTGAAACGATCACAGGGATTAAACCTGTAATCGATTCCATGATTCAGCAGGGAATTCTGAAGGAGATAATGGGCAGTCCATGCAACTCACTTATTATGGGATTACAGAAACCAAGTGGGAAATTCAGAATCGTGCAAGACCTGCGAAAGGTCAACGCGATTGTGGTTCCGTGTTGTCCAGTGGTACTGAATCCATCAGTGATACTATTCCAGATTCCATGTGAAGCCGAGTGGTTCACGGTGATTGACTTGTGCCAAGCATTCTTTTCGATACCCTTGCACGAGGAGAGCCAATTTTTGTTTGCTTTCCGGCTGGAAGATCGTGTGTTAACGTGGTGTCGTATCCCTCAAGGGTATACAGAGAGTCCATCAATCTTTAATCAGATCTTGAAGAAGAATCTCGAGAGTCTTGTACTGCCGCAGAATTCTGTTCTACTGCAGTACATTGACGATCTCCTCATTGCGTCAGAAACAGAGGATGCTTGTAGGATTGACACGATTGCCTTACTGAATCATTTAGGGAGAAATGGACACAAGGTGTCCCCAAACAAGTTGCAGTACTGTCTGAGTGAGGTTCAGTACTTGGGTCATCGAATTGAGAAAGGCAAGAGAAAGGTGTCACCAGATCGAATTGAGGCGATCATGAACATGACTGTGCCTACCACTCAGAAGGAAGTCAGAATGTTCTTGGGAATGGTTGGTTACTGTCGCCAATGGATTCCCAACTTCTCATATAAGGTGAAGCCTCTGCAGAGGCTGACGCATAAGGACGTGAGTGATCCGGTACCATGGGACAATGACTGTCTGATTGCGTTCTTGGAGTTGAGAGAGGGCTTATGTCGTGCTCCGGCTTTGGGAATGCCTGACTACAACAAGTCCTTTTCATTGTTCTGTTATGATCAAGAAGGTTGCGCATTGTCAGTCCTGACTCAGAGTCATGGAAGTGTCCGTAGACCAGTTGCCTACTTTCAGCTACTTTAGATCCAGTAGCTTCAGCGTTGCCCGGATGTCTCAAATTCGTTGCTGCAACAGGTGTCAGTATTGAGAGGTGTGAAAGCATCGTTATGGGTCACCCATTAACGGTCTATGTTCCGCATTCTGTTGAGCTGTTGATGACAAGGATTAAAACACAGCACCTGACAAACAATAGACTCACACGCTACGAGCAAGTCATACTTGCCGCGGAGAATGTGACTCTGAAAAGGTGTTCTGTTTTAAATCCTGCTACATTGATGCCATTGCCAAATGTAGATGATGAATATTGTGAAGACCATGACTGTCTTGATGTGACTAAACTTTGCACCAAACTGAGACCTGACATTGTTGATGAACCTCTGTCTGACCCTGATGAAATTTTCTTTGTCGATGGTTCATGTCTAAGAGACAATGTGGGTCATTTGAGAGCAGCGTTTGCTGTATGTACCATTACTGGAGTGGTTGAAGCTGCTTGCTTAGAAGGAGTATACTCCGCACAAGTGGCTGAAATCATTGCTTTGACTCGGCCTGTTTGGCAGCTGATCAGATTCGAATCACCATCTACACCGACAGCCAGTATGGGTTCGGTGTGGTTCATGACTTCGGACAGCTATGGTCTCAGAGGGGTTTTCTGACATCATCTGGATCTCCTATCAGGAATGGAGAATATGTGAGACAACTGTTAGAAGCGTTGCAACGTCCCAGGGAAATAGCAGTGGTAAAGTGCACTGCACATGGAAGGGGGACGGATTTTGTTTCCATTGGAAATAAGTATGCAGATGAAATTGCACGTTTTTGCGCTGAGCAAGGGTGTATATTTACTGGAGATTACACTGGAGAGAGCCAAGAAAGAACCGAGCTCAGCATGATGTTAGCCATGGCAGACACTTGGGAGGAACTCAAGAGCCTGCAGGAAGGAGCTTCAGATCAGGAAAGAGATGTATGGATCAGATCAGGGTGTGAGAAGGGGGATATTGGCATTTGGTTTCAAGTGATGGTCGAGCAGTGTTACCAGATGACCTATTGAGCCCGATGGCAAGGCAAATTCATGGTGCTGTGCATCTAGGGAGAGATGCGATGATGCGAGTGTTCAGACAGATGTGGTACAATCCACGGTTTCGTGCGTTTGCTGAAGCAGTGTGTCATAGGTGTGTTACTTGTCAACAAATGAATGCTGGAAAGAAAACTGTGGTTGCACTGAGTCACATTGGGAGGTCAGGAGGACCTTTCAATAGGATACAGCTTGATTTTATCGAAATGCTTAGGTGCAACGGACTGAGGTACATTCTAGTGGTGGTGTGTGTTTTTTCATGATGGGTGGAAGCTTACCCAACATGAAGGTGTGACACTCTTACAGTAGCAAAGCTATTATTGAGAGAGTTGATCCCCAGGTTTGGTTTTCCAACTTCGTTGGAATCGGATAGAGGAACACACTTCCACAGCAAGATCATGAAACTACTTTGCGCTGCTTTAAATTTTGATCAGAGACTCCATTGTAGCTATCGACCAGAGGCTTCTGGGATAGTAGAGCAGATTAATGGAACTTTGAAAGCACGGATGGCAAAAGTGTGTTCGTCTACATCTCTGAAGTGGCCTGATGCGTTGCCTCTGGTGTTGATGAGTGTTCGCAGTGTCCCAGATAGGAGGACCGGTCTTTCCCCGCATGAGATCCTTATGGGGAGGGCGATGCGATTGCCAGCAATACCATTCTCAGCCTTGATAAACATCACTGATGACTTAATCCTTGATTACTGCAAAGGACTAGCTGATGTGGTCCGGTCTATGTCTCAGCAGGTGGAAGCTGCTGCTGTTCCGTGTTCAAGAGATCTCTGCCACGACCTGTGCCCGGGAGATTGGGTGCTTGTACGTAAGCACGTGAGGAAGAGCTGTTTGGATGCTCGGTGGCGAGGCCCTTACCAGGTGATACTTGTAACGAACACAGCGGTGAAGTGCGGAGGGTTGCCTAATTGGATACATGCTTCCCACACCCGCCGAGTTTCAGAACCCTTGGAAGAAACAGCTCCTCTCGAGAATGAAAATCCAGCTGTGGCGGCAGGGGCACGAGAGAGGACAAGCCAAGTTGTGAGGGTTGCTGACGAAGCTGGTTGCTCACCAGAACTGGCTGAGGAGGGTTACGCTACACACAACCCAGGTATTGACTCTGAGGAAGAAGGTAACTTTGCGGGTGATATAGAGTCAGACTCAGCCGAAGGAAGTGGTGCACAGAGTGTTCGAGAGGAAAGAAGAAGGGCTGACCGAGGAAAAGAATCGTGGCCTGAAAGACAGAGACGGCTGAACCTACGATTGGCCCCCGAAAGAGATCTTGCCCCTGTGTCTGAGACATCTGAATCAGAAGTGAGTGAAGAAGAGCAAGCCCAAGGAGGCCTGAGGCCTTTCCAGAGATATGCTGCCCCGGAGTGGACTTACGTAGTAACTGATGCCGGGAGTAGTGAGTTCCGGGAGGCTGAGGTCCGTGCGAGTGATCAGCAGGAATCCTCTACTGAAAATTGATGTGGGACTGATAGTTCCAGGACTTGAAGTTGAAGGAGTGCTGACAATCACGGTCCCAAAACCTCCATTTTTGAGCAAGGTGCGAATTCTGATATTGCATAAATTAGTTTTCCCAACGCTTGGATTTGAAGCATCACCTCATGAACTGGTAGATGTTCGTCTTGAGATATTGCAACATGTTTTAGCTGCAATCGGATCTGAACTTATCGTAGATTGCGAATTAACTGTGCGTTGTAAATAGCTGTTTCAAAAGAAGATAACTTAGGCCCGAGTGGAAGAAGAATAAAATTAGGGCTTTTCAGTAGAAGAAGAAAGAGGGCTAGGGAAGTCTTTTTGGACTGTGTAAATAAATCCAGAAAAACTGAACTTTGAACGAATTTCCAGGATTTCAATTAACTTTGTTTGAACTTTTGAGCAGCAAATTGAGGTGGAAGAAGAGACTTTTGTGTATCCTCTAATTTGAACTACTGTGACAAGAGAAGATGGAGTCTGGAAATCCGAACCGTAGATCCAAGTGTATGATAGGTGCTTCCATAGTGGGAGTGATAGTTTTAATAGTCATAGTTATTGTAGTGTCAGTTATTGTTCCACATGAGGTAGAAGTCATAGCGGTGAAAGGGACACCTACACCCAGTACTTCTAGCAAAAAGGAGGATACCATAGGAGCTGAAAGGGCTATGCTAGATCAAAATAGTCGTAGATTGCATGTAGATTTGTCTAGAGGTGATTTTAAGCTTAATGCGAATGCCAAGCTGCTATATGAATACGTTGAGACGATGGATGTGTGTATGCAATTGCCTGCATCAGTGGATGAGGGCATTAGATATCATCATCTTCCATTGACATGAGATTTCATGTAGTTTGTTGCTTAGCATGTTTTATGGGAGAGGTCATTATGAATACTTCTTTTCCAATTACGATGCGGTGCTTTCAGAGGTTCCAGCGTATAAGCACCTGAATAAGTACGATTATTATAAGCAGGAGGATAGGATTGGGAAGTATTTCATACCGACTACAACGTTAGATACCGCTTATGCACATAGACATAATTTAACGTGTTCACTAACAGAGATAGAGAAGAAGTTTGTGGACCAAGTGGAGGATAGATATAGACAACTAACACAAACACGTAACACTGGAGAAAGTCCATTAGATTGGACAAAGGAGGAGATGGCTCACAGAGCGAAAGGGAGCTATGGCCCTATAGCGTTAGATCTAGTGCAAAAAGGGAAGCTGTGTGTGAAACGTGTCCAGAACTATTATGATAAGGTTTATGTGGGACAGAGTGCGTGTGATCACGTTTTCACCATGGAAGAGTCAGCAAAGAACTTTTTGCAGGGTCCGGTACAAGTGGTGCCAACAGTATACTTCGTATGTGGGAAAAACGCTTATGTGAGAATGCCTGCCAATTGGTACGGTACTTGTTACCTGGCAGCTGTTTTCTCCAAGAATTACCATGTAGAGGAGCTAGGACTCCTGGAAGGAGGAATGCATTCTAGGGCAAGGAGAGATGCAAGTGCAGGAAGAGTGATTGGAGACATTTTTGGAGCTGTAATACCAAGTTTGGGAGTGATTTTGAATGATGTGAAGATTAGAAAGCTGGCGACTGTTGTTGACAAGTTGTCGACGAATACAGCTAAATCACTATTGCTTGTTGATGGAGAGATGTTGTCGATAAGGACAATGGTGATGCAGAACCGTCTTGCTTTGGATGTCTTATTGGCAAAAGAGGGCGGAGTCTGTAAAATGCTGAAGGTGCAAGAGTGCTGTACTTATATACCAGATAATAGCAAAGATCTTAAGAAGTATATAAGTAACATCACTGAGATTCATCATGAGATCCAGGATCTGACTGAAGAGGGAGTTTGGGAGAAAGTTGGAAAAGGATTTGGTAGAGTGGGGAGTTGATTTGCGAGCCTGGGAAAAGGCATTCTTGGTTACATTGTGAGACCTATCATTATAATCGTGGTCTGTGTGATTTGCCTGTGGGGTTTTGTGAGGGCTTATCAGTGGTACAGGGCGAATCAAGTCGAAAGATCCTTTAGGGAGAGAGAGGTAAGGATGTCTAGACTGCAGGACAGTCATTATGAGAATATCAAGAATCTGGAAAGGTTCCGTCAGGGAAGATTGGCTACAAGCTCTGTTTAGGTCGGTTCTTTCTCCAGGGAGTTGTGATTTTGTTGATGACACTAGTCATCAGAGGGGGAACTGATAGAGCGCAGTGATATTCAGAAAATTGTAGGGGTACATTATATTCATGAATAGTCCGTACCCGCATATATTCTTATGTTTGTGCTAATCTTAGTTAGAATTTGTGTGGTAATAATCAGTGGTAAATGAAATGTTAGGATGAGTCGTGCCATTCAAGAAATATAAAATGGCATTTAGAGGGAGTTATGTAACTTTCGGTGTTCATTGCAAATGCTTAATGAAGTAGTTTATATGTAATGTAATGCATTAGATTTAAATGTGCATCATGTCGAAGTTGCACACGTATTGGTGACTAAGGGTGTTTAAATGTGATGAAATGTAGTGCTTATAGATGTAACATTTTAAATGTGTTTAAGTTGATGTTAAAGGCCTAGATGGAGTATTTGCTCCTTCGTGCTAAGAAAGGCCTATTTGTTTCCTTATGTTAGCTGGTTTATGTAGGCCCGAAATTTATTTTCCCCTGGTGAGGCTCTCATTTGGAGGCAGTCAGCGAAATTCATGTGCGTGCAAGGTTGTTCTGTTCTCATGCTTCTGTTGCAGGTGCAAGGACATCGTCTTCGTTAGTCAGAATAACGCTTTTGTTTTAGGAGTTAGGTATGGAAGAAACCTGTTACAAAGTCTTCAGGAATGCCGATAATTGGGAGTTGTGCTGAAGAAGCCTGAGACCCAAGGACACACCAACCGTTGCTGGATCGAGTACAAGTTTTGGTGGAAAGTTACCTACGAGAGGTGCCTGGCCAGAGGAGGTGTTTCAGGGGGCGTGTTTATTGTACATTTTGTATTAGGGACAGTGGCCCGAGGGATGAGGGTTAGAAGAGAAGAGCAGAGAAGAGCAGAGAAGAGCAGAGAAGAGCAGAGAGGAGAGGGCAGAGAGCCGTTAGAGGATAGAAGAAAGGGATCGATTCTTAGAATGAAGACTTAGACTGGCTTTTACAACGTGAGTGTACTTCTTAGGAAGACTTCACGAGCTGACATCTTTTCTTGATCTTGCTTGGGAAATTGTTAAGTAGGGATGCCACTTTAGGATAGTGTAGGGATAGATTAATGGATTTTCTTTATAGCTACTAATGAAGACTAATATAAATGTTGGTGCAGTTATTGCTTGTTTAGTATTCTTGGAATTGCTTATTCTCTTTATGCTATATCGGATTAGATTGGTTCGTAGGATGGACTTTGTATTAGTGCCTTTGTATTTTTACAACCTCGTCCTGAGGTGTCTGTATGTTCAGTTATTTTTGGTTTTGTAATAAACCCCTAAACTTGGAAATTCGGAGTCAGTGATCTTTTCGGAGATTTTCTTAAATTGATTCATGCCAGTTTTGGAACGAATGTATTGTTTCTCCCCTTTACACTTCTCAGCAGGTAATAAAGATCTAGTTGACCGAGGGTTCCTAGTAATTTGTACGGTGGAATCCGGCCTTATCAAATAAATTGGCTGGATTTTCAATGTGACAGCAAACGCATGTGTATGACACTCTTGCATGGACCAATGAATTAACTGAAATACGAGTGCCACAGTTTATGTACACATTTGACTTGCTCCAAGCATTGAAATACGAGGATGTGTTTTTCAACTCCAATTAAATAGGTCTACATATTGAAATGGTAATGTGCTTAGATACGAGTTCAACGCTCATTTGTGCTTTTAGATTTTTCTTTGCCAGTAAAGCTTGGTCTACTATCTTATAACTCCTTTTGGTGCTTTTCGGAGTACACCTGTGTGCTCGGGAGCCCTGTAAATTGCAATCCTCTCATTACGTTGTGTTTTTTCTTTTGCTTGCAGTATGTGTTCCAATGTTGCTTAGCCTTTGTTTCAGATGGTTTCTCTCATGGCATTAGTCCACCATCACACAGGTAGTGCCATGCAGTGAATCACTGGGTGTTTTTTGCCTCCTCTCCCAGGTCATAGGACCTAGTAGTTCACAGGAGAACGCGTCCGTGTGCCTTTAGTAAACACTTTAAGGAGTTATACTATCAGTGTTGCGATTCTTTTGTGTCCTCAGTGGGAAGTCTTGAACGGCATCTTATCTTCGCTCTGATGCACCCTTGTTACCTGGGCCAGCCTTTCATCAGAACGAAACTACAATGGGTGGACGTCCTAATCGTCCTCCACCCCTCCCCCATCCGTCCCTTCCATCGGTGATGGTAGTGGGGGTATTTTTGTGTTCACAGGTCACGTCCTGCACCTCAGCGCAGTGATCAGCCAAGAAATAAACACTTGCACTGTCCCTTCACATTAATTCCCTATTCCCCTGCTAAACTGCAGGTGAAAGCCCCGGGTGGTGGGGGAAAGGTGGTGGGGGGGGGGGGAGGAGAGGTAATCAAGAAAGTTGAAGAAATCATGATCTTACACAACTTGAAGGCAATGAACTGGTGGCCTGGAATAAGCCAACCAAAAATCCCATTTCTAACATTGGTTGTTTAAAACCACTTTTCTTTATTGAATTAAGACTCAGGGAAAAACTCAGGCATCATATGTCTTTTTGTTGCTAACCTGAAGTCCACCTATTCTCACACAAATCGGATTGTTGCCATGGTGACCGCTAATAGCTTTTAGATTAAGTATTTTTTTATAACATGACTTAAACACATTGGCAGTGCCAATAGCTCTGTCTAAACACTTACAAGGTCCCAAAGGCGAGACCGATTGCATTGCAAATGCTTGTTAAATATTTTCACCACTAGAGATCCTGTTATAAATATGTATTAATCTTCAGGCATACATTTTAGTGCAGAATCTGGTCCAAAGAAAAAGTGTAGCAATGTTATGTGATCTTCTCTATTGAAACATGAATTATAGAAAAACTGCAAGATTGGAAACATTTTAAGGCCCACATTTAAGTAAGTGTTGCGAGGGCACTCTTATGACACAATGCGACGCAAAAGATAATGTCAATTTACTTACCATTTTAAAAGCTGTTGTGCAGTTCTAAATCCTCAAACCCATGTCTTCACTTCCATCCATCCATGCTGAACCAACCATCCACTTTCATTATAGGGCTGTGTGAAATTTGCTTTGGTGTAACAATGTGAAATTCTAGCAAAATTATGTGAAATCAAGCGTAGCCACACAAACTGCAAATCAGTTCTTTTGCACTATATTTTAGCACAAAATGCATCCTTGCATCAATTTTTGATGTGAGAACACATTTCACACTAAAATAAAATAGTGAAAAAATCAAAAGCACCGTGAACAATAGCTGCTTACATGTGCATTTGCTGTACATTTTTACAGTGAATAGTGCGGAATATTTTTACAATGGCACTTAAACACATGAACTGTTGTAATGGTGCGATTTGGTAAAATCTGCATAGCAAACCAAGGCCCTCATTACCATGGCATCGCCATGGCAGGTATCCATCCGACAATGAGTTGGCGGTCCCACTTGCTGTATTATGATGAGACTGCGGTGCAGGCGGTCAGAAAGTGCCTTTTCCTACTGTGACTCGTGCTATGGCCCAGGAAAAGGGCCGCAGCACAAGCCACAGCAGAAAAAGGTACTTTGTGCACATCCATGCACCGTGTGCTTGGCACCATGTGGTGCCTGGCACACAATGCATGGATGTGTGGAGGGGCACTACATGTGCCCCCAGGCCACTTAGCAGTGGCCCACGGGGGACGGGGCCCTGCTTGGGGCCCCTAAAGTCCCTTTCCAGCTGCCTTTCCATGGCAGTGGGACTACCATGAAAAGGCTGTAGAAAAGGACATCCTAATCCCTACTGCGGTGCCTCCGCAGGCATCGCCCTCATGGTAGGGATAGGAGTCCAACCGCCGCTCTGACGGGCTCCTAGATACTGTTGGAGGCGATGGTCTGTCCCCCAGACCGCTGCAGTCCGACCGCCCACATCAAAATGTGACGGTTGGACCGATGGCCTGGATGTTGGTGGGACCGCCAACGACGGCCTGTCGGTGGCGGTCGGACCGACATCCAAATGAGGCCCATAATGTGAAATTCCTGAAATTACATGAATTGTGACAAAATAAATGAAATTCCTTCCAGACCTAATTCATTCATCCATCCTTGCATTAGTTCATCCACCTATCCATCCATCACTCTGTGCATCTATCTCCACACAAAAACTCATGCACACATCCATCCACACACATCGTTTCATACATCCATACCCATTCATGCATCCACGCTCATTCTCTCATCCATTAATATCCTTATACTAATACATACATATCCATTTACATCCTCATATGCATCCCTTAATCCACACATCCACACATCTTTGCACTTGTTCTCAACCACACATCTGCAGCAATTGCATCATATATCCTTCCATGCTTTCCCATATTCACATACACTCACATCTATACATTCACACATGTATCCATTAGATGACCCTTGCTCAGGCTTGCCTGTTATCGGGCCTGGCTGGCACCTCAGGTAATTCTGAACAGTCCACAGTCAGTATAGTGCAGTACAACACAGTCAGGCTCACAACTGGGGGAGCTCATTTGAACAGTGAGAGAGTGTGGGTGGGCAATCAGCACCAGTCCTCCCAACACAAGTCCCTGGTTTGCCTGTAATATACCAACCCTCAGGGGACAAGAGCAAGCAGGTAAATGCAGTGATGGTTACTCAAGAGTACTTATTGCTCTGGGGAGAACTTAGAACTTTTATTTAATGCAACTGTGACTCGAAGAAAGATCATAATCGTCTCAGGGGCAAGTCCGGGCAGGAGGGCAGTGCAGGTGGGTGCTGGGGGTGCAGAATCTTGAAGTTCTTTAGAGATGCCTGTTCTGTACCAAGCCTACAACTTTAATAAAGCAGTGCCTCTGAAAGACTTTTTTAATGTTACATATCAGGGGGCCACAATTGTTTGCAATTCGATTATTTTAGAGAGGGAAAGAAGGTTTGTGACCTTCTGTTTCAGGGGTTTTCAGCAATTGTCGAGAACATGTGTATAAAGGTTGGATCTAAACTACCCCACTTTGTTCCAATTTCAAGTTCTTCTTGACAAAGGAAGGGAGTGCTCGGCAGAGCACTGGAAATTGTGATGTGTGACAGCCAGTTCCCAAAGAAGTGGGGACATCACCTGAAGTCTGCACCCTCTATTGGAGGAGCTGAGGGTTTGTCTAAAGTGCATAGAAGCCTGACTGTCTGTTGAGAGAGGGAAGGACTGTGCCTGGCTCTGCAGAAAGAGAGACTGTCCAGGCGAAGATCAAAACATGTTCCCATCATGGGGAAAAGTCAGAGAAAGTTGACTGCCACAGAGAAAGAAGCCAGAAGCAATCCACGCTGTGAGGGGATCTCAGGTCTCTCTGAGTGGTTTGTTTGTGAAAACTTTTGCAAGAACAGGCATCGCTGTGTCAACTGGCAGTTTAGCGTGAGTCTGAAAGACTATTTCTGCTGCTGATAATGATGGGGAGAGGAACGTCATTGTTGACAAAGCGGAAAAGCCCTGATCAGCCAGGAGACCTCAACTGCCGAAGGCACACAATCACGGATGAATCCGCTCGGAGGCTGCATTTGTAAAATAATACCTCACTTGTGTGGCTGTCCAATGCAGAATCAGCTAAAAACGTATTTTTTATAAAATGTAGCGTTTAAAATTCGCTGTGCTATACCCTTAATCCCTATGTTTTTGGCCCTTCCCAGTCACAGGCCCTTGGCCCACTCAAACAAGTGAGGTATCATTTTGCTCGTGAGACCAAGGGGAATGCTTGGAGGAAGGACTTTTTTTGCCGGCATGGTGATCCGACACAAAAATATGTGGAAAAAGTGATTTTTTTCAGTTAAATTTGAGGTTTACAGGGGATTCTGGGTAGGAAAACATTGGGGGATCGACGCAAGCAATACCTTCCTGGACTCCCCAGGGTGTCTAGTTTTCAGAAATATGTGGGTTTGGTAGGTTTCCCTAGTTGGCCGCTGAGCTCAGTGCCAAAAACCCAGGTGCCTCCTCTTGCAAAACCAGGTTGTTTTGTGATTGGTAATTTTGATGTCTCCTCAATACGTTTTGGGCCCTTGCCTGTCACGGGTACTTGGCCCACCCACACGAGTGAGGCACCATTTTTATCAGTAGACCTGGGGGAACGTTGGGTGGTAGGAAATTTGTGTCTTCCCTGTGATCCCACAACTTTCCCACACAAAAATTTGCGAAAAATGTGATTTTTTCAGCAAAATTTGAGTTGGCAAGGGATTCTGGGTAGGAAAACGTTGGCGGGTCCACACAAACCATACCTCCCTGGACTCCCTTGGGTGTCTAGCTTTCAGAAATGTGTGGGTTTGATAGGTTTCCCTAGATAGCCGCCGAGCCCGTGCCCAAAAACCCAAGTGCCCCCCTTGCAAAGCCAGGTCATTTTGTGATAGGTAATTTTGATGTCTTCTCAATACCTTTTGGGCCCTTGCCTGTCGCGGGTACTTGGCCCATACACAGAAGCGAGGTACCATTTATATCGGGAGACCTGGGGGAACGCTCAGTGGTAGGAAATTTGTGTCCGCCTGGTGATCCCACAACTTTCCCACACAGAAATTTGCAAAAAATGTGATTTATTCAGCTAAATTTGAGGTTTGCAGGGGATTCTGGGTAGGAAAACGTGAGGGTGTCCATGCAAGCCATAACTCCCTGGACTCCCCTGGGTGTCTAGTGTTCAGAAATGTGTTGGTTTGGTCAGTTTCCCTAGATGGTCGCCGAGCCCAGGGCCAAAAACCCAGATGCCCCCCTTTGCAAAACCAGGTCGTTTTGTGATAGGTAATTTTGATGTCTCCACAATACGTTTTGGGCCCTTCCCTGTCGCGGGCACTTGGCCCACCCACACAAGTGAGGCAGCATTTTTATCGGGAGACTTTGGAGAATGCGGGGTGGGTGGAAGTTTGTGGATCCACACAGATTCCAGAACTTTCCATCACAGAAATGTGAGGAAAATGTGTTTTTTTTTAAAAGTTTGAGTTTTGCATGGGATTCTGGGTAACAAAACTTGGTGAGAGCCACACAAGTCACACCATCCTGGATTCCCCTGGGTGTCTAGTTTTCAAAAATGTATAGGGTTGCTAGGTTTCCCTAGGTGCCTGAAGAGCTAGGGCTCAAAATCCACAGCTAGGCACTTTGCAAAAAAGGGGTCAGTTTTCACTGTAAAAATGTGGTGTGTCCACATTGCGTTTTGGGCCGTTTCCTGTCGCGGGCACTATGCCTACCCACACAAGTGAGCTACCATTTTTATCAGGAGACCTGCGGGAATGCTGGGTGGTAGGAAATTGTGGCGGCCCGGTGATCCCACAATTTTCCCACACAGAAAAGTGGGGAAAATTTGATTTTTCTTTAGCTAAATTTAAGGTTTGCAGGGGATGCTGGGTAGGAAAATATTGGTAGATCCATGCAAGCCATACCTCCCTGGACTCCCCGGGGTGTCTAGTTTTCAGAAATGTCTGGGTTTGGTAGGCTTCCTTAGATGGCCGCTGAGCCCGGGACCAAAAAAAAGCAGGTGACCCCCTTGAAAAACCAGATTGTTTTGTGATAGATAGGTGGGCCCGGTCCCGGTCCCGGTTTGCAGGCATCTAGGGGACCCTAAAAAACCCAGACATTTCTGAAAACTAGACACCTGTTGGAGTCCAGTGAGGTGTGGCGTGCGTTGATCCCCCGTCATTTTCCTTCCAAGAATTTGCTGGAAACCTCAAATTTAGCTAAAAAGTCACATTTTCCTCTAATATCTGTGTGGGAAAGTTGTGGGATCACCGCACAACACAAATTTCCTACCACTCAGCGTTCCCCTCAGTCTTCCGATAAAAATTATACCTTACTTGTGGTGATGGGCCAACTGCCTATGACCTGGAAGGGCCAAAAATGTGTAGAGATTGAGGGGGGCCCTAAGCGGGTCCAAAAGGGCAGTTTGTTGATACTTTTTTAGGCTGACGCTACTTTGGGCACCCACACAAGTGAGGTATCATTTTTCTCGGTAGACCAAGGGGAATGCTGGGTAAGTAGGACATTTGTGCCTGGGCGGTGATCCTACAACTTACCCACACAGAAATGTGAGGAAAATGTGACTTTGTAAGCAAATTTGAGGTTTGGGGGGATTCTGGGTAAGAAAACGCTGGGGGATCCATGCAAGCCACACCGCCAGCCAAGACTCAGTACACCATCCACACACACCACCAGCCAAGCACCATCCATGCACACATCCAGCCAAGCACCATCCACGTACACCGCCAGCCAAATGCTATCAATGCACACAGTCAGCCAAGCAATATCCATGCACACTGCCAGCCAAGTGCCACCCACACACTATGCCAGCCAAGCAGGGCGAGACTGGGAACCGCAACCAGCGCTGGCAGATTGCTGCTCGACCGGCCTTGGGAGGGGGGGCATGCTAGTAAAAAGCACTGCTCCCGCTTTTGTTAGTGGGACCCGATATTGCAGCACTGCTGCAAAACCTGCCCCCAGTGACAAAACCACCCCCCATGGCCAGATAACCGGCCCCCACCCCTCCGGCCGACCGGGGAAATGTCCGGTGCCCGCTGCGGCCAGTTCAGACCTGCAGCCAAGCACCAACCATGCACATAGCCAGCCAAGCACCAGTCCATGTACACCACCAGCTAAGCGCCACTCCACGCACACCACCAAGCAAGCGCCAATCTTCACACACCGTCATCAAGAGTGAGTCCACCCACACCATTAGCCAAGTGCAGGTCCACACACACTGCCAGCAAAATGCCAGCCAAAGGTCAGTACACACAGACCGTCAGCCAAACTCTAGTTTACACACACACAAACTATCCCTGGTTTCTAGTGGTTTTCTGCTCCCGCTTGGGTGCAGATGAGAATAAAAATATCACTGAAACAGCCAAAATGTGTGCCTAAAAAAAAGGGAGCGTCCCTTGCCTATGGGGCTTCTCACTGGCATGCCCATAAACATATCCTTGGTGCCGGCAGATAAGGGGCTATTGCCCCAATCTGCTTTACGGGGGCAGAAAGCCTTTTTTGGCGGTGGGGGCAGTAGCATGCCCATTCTCGGCAGCCCCCACCCCTACATATAAAAAAGACAACAAAATCCTTGGTGCCTAGTGGGCTATCTGTCCCCCCCGGGGGGGGGCAGATTAGGGACTATTGCCCCCATCTGCCTCCCCGAGAGGCAGAAAGACTGTGGTATTTTTTGGGGGATTGGGGGCATTGGCATGCCCATTTTGGATAGCCCACATCCCTATATACATTTAAAAAAATCCCTGGTGCCTAGTGTGCTTTCTGCCCCTCGGTGGGGCAGATCGGGGGCTATTGCCCCCATCTGCCTCCCAGGGGAGGCATAAAGGCTGTGGAATTTTTTTTGGGGGGTGGGGGCATTGGCATCCCCATTTTGGGCAGTCCCCACCCCTACGTATAAAAAAAAATCAATGTCTGGTGCCTAGTGGGCTTTCTGCCCCCCCCGGGGGGCAGATCAGGGCCTATTGCCCCCATCTGCTTCCAGGGGGAGGCAGAAAGACTGTGGAATTTTTTTTTTTTGGGGGGGTGGGGGCATTGGTATTCCCATTTTTGGCAACCCCACCCCTATATACATAAAAAAAATCCCTGGTGCCTAGTGTGCTTTCTGCCCCCCCAGTGGCATATCGGGGGCTATTGCCCCCATGTCTCTCAGGGGGGTAGAAAGACTGTGGAATTTTGCGGGGGGGCATTGGCATGCCCATCTCGGGCAGCCCCACCCCTAAATAATATAAGACAAATAATCCCTGGCATCTAGTGGGCTTTCTGCCGCCCGGGCATTGAAGTCAATGGGAGTCCGACCGAACGGTGTTTGGAAACATCGTAATCGGTAGGTCGGACTCCCCGAACCAGAGTTGGTCGAAAACCATTCCGAAACCGTGTCAGTCGGAATGCTTTCCGACCAACATCGTAATGAGGCCCTCAATATATGCTCAAGAGGATATCAAATTGTGACGTCTCATTACAAGAACCCAAACACAGGTAATGTCTTGTGGGAGATATTCACTGCTTGAAGCAGTTCCCTTGTCAGTATCATGTGTGAGCATTGAACGCACAGTATATCCACAAACTTAATTTTAGTGTGAAATACCGTAAAGTGAATTTCATGACATTTTGCAAAATAAGAGTGCCTTTATACATTGCATCCTTGTCTTTTCAGGTTGCAAACCTTTGGTTTTGAAAAGCAAAGGCTTCATCCGCAAAATTCAATGATATGTCAATTGCAAATTTATGTATTTTTTTTTAACCAAAAAAGGTTTATCCTTTTAATCTGACTTTATTTACAAAACTGTAAGTTGTTGGCCACCACTGGGAATCTGGGGGCATTAGAGAACCCGACCACAAGATGGCTGCCACTGTGTAAGCCAGTCAGAGACTTTAAGCCATCATTTATCCGACTTTAGCTGTGGTGCGCTAATACTTGTGCAGCTGCTGGGGCACCCTGAATTTTGAACGTGGTGGCAACGAAGCAATTCATTAACGTGGACCAAAACAGGGGACCTGGCCTGGGCCCACCTCGTGAGTGAGATTTCTGTGTGTCTTTGGAGGCCTACAAGCCCCACAGGGGCTGTAGAAGGTGACTCACCCAGGAAATGTGGTTGTAGAAGGTGACTCACCTAGGAGATGTGGCTGTGCAGTGTACTGGAGACAGTGTCCTTTCCCCAGATCAGTTTAGGACTGCGGGCCATCGCTCATCTCTCCTCCTCATTAGGACCAGAGATGGGAGGGGAGAGCCTGACAGCTGCTCTGCCACGAGCGGTTGTGCATCGGAACTGTGACAGTGAGCGGGCAGTCAACAGCGAGAGCCTGCAGGTGAGGTGCGGAGGTGACAGCACTTTGGCGGTGCCCCACAGGGCTGCAGAGATATTTAATATCGGCACTGACCCCAGGGGAGACCCAGAAATGTCTATGTGTCCGACGTCTGGCTGCTAGTGACGGACTTCTCTGGACGGTGGACTCATGGCCCTGAATAACTTATCGCCTCGCTGTGTGGGGCCCCGAGACGGCGTGGATTTGGCTGTTGGGAAGAACCATTGAGGAATTGGTTGGTCCCTTGTACTACCACCTGGAAACTTGACAAGCCACCCATGCAGCCACAGCCTGGGTGTGTGACTGCGAGGCATCTGGGTCCGTCGGTCGACCTGACATCAGAGGCAGGCCTGGAAGGCTAGGTTTGGGGCTGCTGCGGTGAGTGAGCAGCTACCCACAAATGCTTACAGGCAAGGTAAGGTGGCACTAATAGTACGATAGAGCCCCTCTGGACAGGACAGACATTTGCTGCTTGCGTTTGCCCCAGTGGAGAGGTCTAAAATTGACTGATTGTCCAGTGGCCTGCTGTGAGTGATGGGCTCTCCTGGCTAGGTGCTCTTTGGTCCAGACAGTTGTTCCACACCACTGTGATGGCCCCTGGGCTGGCACAATGCTGCTGATGTTGTCACCCATGAAGGGCTTAGAACAGCCCCTGTGCCACCTGAGACCCTGATGGAACGCCAGTAATACAACTGCCTGGGGGTGCAGCTGCAAGGCCCTCGGGTACTTGTGCCCCATGGAGATTGTTTGCTTTGATCTAAGGTGGAGAAGGGACTGTTTCCCCCCGTGCCCCTACCTGTGGAGATCCCAACCCCCTGGGACTTATTTGTTGCCCTCTGCACAAGTGCTCTTCATGAGGGTCAGGGTATTGCTGTTGCACGCTGACCTTTGCCTGGGAAGTGAGGACTGCATAGCAGAAGTGGGGGGCTCGTCACTGGCCCTTGGTAGCTGCTGCTTCCTGTGTGTGGATTAACGCTGCTTGGTCCTCACTGGTGATCTTGGCCTGCTCATGCCCCCCACAGATAATCCTCCTGCGGTGAGGTTGGGCCCACCCTTGTCACATATGCGATGCTACTCCTCAGCCCTCACTATCTTGTCCACCCCTACCACTGAGTGCAGCAGGCCTGTCGGTCAATTTCCCTGCCATATTCTTGCTGTGTTGAACCACACCATAGAGGTCCTGCTTGTGCCCCCCAAGTTATCCCTGGCCGGGGGTGAGGTCGGGTCCTGAAGGTGCTAGCATCTTCTGAGTGGCTCGTTGAGCATTCCCTGGAGTTATCCTGAATCTCAACACTCTTAACACTCTTTATTGGCACCACCATGAGGAAGGCCGAATCCAAGCAAACAAAACTTACCTTTGAGCACTGCAAAAACAGAAGAGCAAAAGACTTGCCTCCTGACGATCAGCAGGTGAGTCAAGATGACAGTGCTGGCTCATGGCGATTGATACCAAAACTGATATGCTGGCTGGCAGATTTGATCGACTAAAAGACAAATTTGAGAAGCGTGATGAACGCTCGATCAAATGGAGCGCCACACCTCGGAGGTTAAAGACGGTCACCACTCTGCTGAAGAAAGTTTTGCAGGTAATACACAGGAAGAATGAAGACCTGGAGGTGCGCTCGTGGAGCCAAAACCTTCACATTATTGGTGTGCCAGAATCAATAGAAATGGGTCGCATGGAGGTTTATGTTGAGGAGATGCTCCACACACTGTTTGGCAACACACTCTCAGCCATGTTCATAATAGAGTGAGCGCACAGATCGCTTGTTCCGAGGCCCCCGGCACGCAGGCCCGACTGATAAGAAGATGCTTCAGTATCAGGGCAAAAAAATATCTATTTTCCTGGACTTTCCTATTGTGGTGCAGGCTGCCAAGAGGGACTTGTTGCTGGTCAAACGATCCTTACAAAAAACTGAAGCTAAATATTCATAATCTATCTTGCAAAGCTTAAGAGTCAGTACCTAGGCAAAAAACACTTTTTCACCAACCCAAAGGCTGCCACCAAGTTTGTCAAGACTATGAACAAAACATCGCCACACTCATCTGCTGCATCCCTGGAATGCGCAATGGAGTATCTCAGTGACAATGACTAGTGAGTCTGTAAGACCCTTTCCGAGCTGTTTTGCCAAACTCGTAGGATGGCAGGAGGGGCTGCCCCTGTATGCTGTAAATAAAGATTTCTGTGTCTCCATTGAGATGTTGAGAACAGTGTTTCTCCTGCAGGATGTGCTGGGGGCCGCTCAGGAAGGCCACAGATGCTCTGGTGCCGCATCTTCGGCCGCTCGGCTGCTGCTACCTGGGAGAGAGTTGGTCCTCTGGTCCGCCCCTACGGGAAGATTCCCTGGTTGTGTTTTGCTTTGATGTTCGCCTTTGGGCTATTTCCTGGGTGGGATAGCAGTATTTGGCCTGATTGGGAGGTCAAGGTTGGAGGTGGGGAGGGCGGGGTTCGCTGGTATTGTGACAATGTTTGAAGAACTTGACTGCTCAAATGTTTGCTTGTCCCTTCCTTCCCTGATCACTCAGAGCCACTCGTTGTATTCCTTACTTGGATGTTTACAACAAGTGTGGCAGGCATACATGTTCCCATTCCTTGACAGTCCATAAGCAGACTAAATGCGTGGCATGGAATATACGTGGCCTTAATGACAGGTGTATGGCGTGCCACATGCTAGCCTATCTGCAATGGCATCAAATAGACATTTGCATGCTGCAAGAGTTACATCTTGCTGAGAGCGATAGGATGCGCCTGCTTGCGGGCTGGATTGTTGAGTGCCATATAGCATATTATTCTAACTAAGCTCGGGGAGTGGCTATCCTCATTTGTAAAGGGCTTCCATGGCGCATGCATTGAGTCCTCTGTGACAAACAGGGTAGATATGTCCTACTTTCGGTGGCACTACATGGTCATCCGGTTCATCTAATTTCAGTGTATGACCAAAATATAGACGACTCTAGCACTTTTGCAGAGGTAAGAATCTTAGCGAGAGCAATGGGACCAGGGGCGCTATAACAGAAGGGGATTTTAATGTAGTCTTGGATCCCCAGGAAGTCCGCTCCAGAGACTCTCGGCGGCCCACCCAAATGCGGCTGAGCATTTGCGCTTGCTAATGACAGACAACCATCTCACTGAACTGTGGAGAGCATGACACACTAGTGGTGCAGAAGGCACATGTATAACCGCTTCGCATAATACGTGGTCATGCAAATATTATTAGTTGGCAAAGCGGATTTTTGAAGAATGGACCTCAAAGGTTGATCACCACCCGTGGACACTGTCTGATCATGCTCTGGTGCTTCTGGAGTTGCGTCGCCTGACTGTGTTACGCAAGCTTTTGCATGGCGTCTTCCATTTGGCACTCTGCAAGATCAGGTGTTCCCGAGAAGATGTCTGACCAGCTTTAGTAGACTATTGTAAGCAAAATGAAGGGTCAGTGTCCTTGCCGTCCACCCTGTGGGAGGCCATTAAGGCTGTCATACTGGGGGTCTGCATTGCAAAGCAGGTGGGGGTATTGAGGGTGCTGCAGTGAGCTGGGGCATCTTGAAGGTGAAATTCGTGATTTAGAGCTCCGTTACTCTGAGAGCTGCTCGACATCCCTTCTGGAGGAGTTCAGAGGCCAACTGGGGGAATATGAAGAGGCAGCCCAGAGAGAAGCCCTCTATCTTGGCAAGGAAGCATCCGCTCGGCTCAATGGGAAGGGGGATAGAGCTTGTAGAACCTTGGTAAACCTTTTATATAATCCTTGGGCCAATGATTATATTGTTGAGCTAGATGGCAACCAACAGTGCGAGTGTGTGGGGACAGAGGCAGTCCAGAGGGAAATGACTGCCTTCTTCTCTAAACTTTATACGACTACGCAGGATGTGGCACCTCTAGATCTCCTCCCTTATTTTGACTCAGTGCAGTTGTTGTGGTTGGACGAGGGCCACTGAAGGTACTTGGATGAGCTGTTCACTGCTGTGGAGATTTACAGGTCATCAACTCGCTGCCTAGTGACAAAGCCCCTGGGCTAGATGGTTTTACAGCTGCTTTTTATAAGGAGTACTCTGGACTACTTGCTCCCTGTTTTCTCACACTCTATGAGGAATCCCTTGCAGCTGGCGTCCTACCCCCCTCAGTGCGTGAAGAGCTGATTGTTACAATCTTCAAGCCCTACAAAAATCCTCGACGGTGCGAATCATATCGCCCTTTATCCATAATTAATGTGGATGATAAAATCCTTGCGAAATTGATAGCTGCGCGCCTACTTTCATTCTACTGCATATCACGCGGCCGAACCAGTCGCGGTTTGCACCAGGAAGATCGACAGCACATAATTTGTGTACCTTTTTTGCTCTGGTACAGACTATTGATCCTGTGCTTTGCGTGGCTGCAGTATTTTGGGACGCCACTAAGGCGTTTGATTCTTCAGAATGGCCTTATTTGTTCACATTCCTGTCACATCTTGGAATAAGCCCAAGATTTATTAACCCCTTGACCGCGATCGGAATTCCGCTCGTGTGCTGGACATTCCGATCGCGGGTGTGGTCGTGACGAGCTCAGCTCGTCATGCGCACAGCGCTACCGCGCAGCAAGACGAGCTGAGCTCGTCACGCGCATCGAAGGGGTTAAACTAATTGGCCTGCTGTAAGCCCAACCTACCACCCGGTTACTTGTTAAAGGGGCACTCACCAGGGGTGCCCATTATCACCTATATTGTTCACCATTGCGATGGAGCCCCTGGCGGTATGGCTCTGACAGGGGCCTGGCCTTTACACCTCACTGCATTTTGGTGTCTATGTTTACGGACGATGTCAATCTGTATATCAGAAACCTGCAGGATTCCCAGGGCACTGCAGGATCGCATCATCCAGTTAGCACACGTGGGGCATCAAGGGATGGTGAAAACCAAAGCCCGGCTGCGAAACAAAGTCTGGTTCCCAGCGATGGACACCCGAGTGGAGGACATGGTGAGTCAATGTCACTCGTGGACCATCACGGGCGGGGATCCAGCACCCACCCCAGTCATCACAGAAGAGCCATGCGAACTCCCATGGTCCAAAGTCAGCATCGACTTCGGGAGTTTTCCTGATGGGCGCCACACGTTGGTGATCGTCGACTCATTCTCCAAGTTCCCAGTGGTGGAGGTGGTGGCCTCCACGGCGTTTCCCCACGTCAAGAAAATCCTGGACAAGACATTCGCCCTCCTAGGCCTGCAGGATGAGATCCGGTCAGACAATGGACCCCCGTTCCAAGGCCATGAGTTCCAAACGTACATGGAAAATAAAGCGATCCGCCACAGGAAGATCACCCCTCTGTGGCCTCAAGCCAACGGAGAAGTGGAACGGTTTATGCGGACACTTAACCGAGCTCCACGAATCGCAGTGGATCAGGGGATGGACGTCGAATCAGCACTCAACCAGTTTCTAGATGCCTACCGGCAAACGCCGCATAGAACCACCAAATGTGCTCCCACTCACCTGCTTTTCAAAAGAGCCCCGAGGGACAGCATCGCAGCCGATCCAGCGTGGAAACCTCCTGACAGAGACGACTCCGCCACACAGGCCAGGAGGAATGTCACCAACCAGAAGGCGAGTGAGGCCCGAGGAGCAAAAGAACCGCAGCTGAAGGTGGGCGACAGCGTCGTAGTTAAAGACAGGCATCCGGGCTGGAAATTCAGAACGCCGTACGAACTGGAACAATGGACCGTTGTCAAGGTGCAAGGGACTATAGTCACGGCGAAAAGAGGACAACAAGTGGTCACCCGGAATGTCTCATGTTTTAAGAGAGCTCACAGGCCGGACGACGGATCAGAGGAGGCAGAAGATCTGGACGGAGCTTAGTATCTCACGCCCGTTGGTTCGCCAGAACCCGGGACCTCCCCACCGAGACACCCACAGGCAGAAAGTGGAGAAGCGGCAGCTGCCGCTCAAAGACACAGCCAAGGTATCATTGTTCAAAGTACCCCACACGCCCAGATGGATGCAGTGGCCAGTTCCAACTCCCGGAGCCAGAAGTATGGTCTCCGGCCGAACCCTGCACCTAATCAGAAGTGGAAGGACTTTGTGTGCACATCCCCCTAAGCATACAGACTATGGTGGACGATCACTAAAGAAAAGGAGGGATGTAGAGAGCCACCCAGGCTCTCCCATACATTGTTGCAGGCATGCACTCCTCAGGGCGGGCTCAACCCGAGGAGATAAATAAACGGGAGGAGACCGCTCGGGGTCTTCCCGCCAGCCAGTTACCAATGTGTGGACCTATATTGATTTATGCGCTGCGTAGGCCTTAACTCTGTGGCCCCGCCGCGCTACACCGTGGGGTCGCGGCAACGGTGGCGCAGATGCAATAAAGCGCGGACACGGTGGTAGTGCTTGTGGAGTCCCGGCTCGTGTGCGTCCACTGACGTCACATCCGCCCGGGCACCTCTTTATCGGGTCTCACACGTGGTCCAAGACACCACATTATTGGCCAGGTCGGAGGGGGGGTTTACATGTGGTTCCCTCCGACCTGCCTTCCCAGTGGTTCGTCCCGTGTCGCACCTGTTGCGTCACAAGTGCGACACTACAAAGCCCATTCCCCCTCGACTTAGGCCGCTTAAGGTATTAGATGCTACCGTACTGCTTGGACCTGCTAGCGAGAGCCATGGTTCGCCAAGTGGAGATATTTTACTGGCTGAATATTTGCATGTTTCCCCTCTGAGTGGCTCTCATTCCTTTTCTTCCCTTCCTTCCTCCTCTCCTGTTTTTAGAGACTCAAGTACTACAACTGGTGATGATATTGTTTGACCCACTGTATTCTGCTAATGGCAATTTATGTAACTGTACTTGCTCTCTTTGTTCTTGTTTGGAAATTTCAATAAACAGAACTTTAACACACCACTGTTAATCTGAATAACACAGTGGGCACATTTAGTCTGGGTGGGAGCCTTAAATGGAGTTGATTCTAGAATTATTTGCAGCCCTGAAAAAGTCGAGACTGACATAAAACGTCGGCTGTAATATCTGTAGTTTAAAAGAAACAGACTGAGAAACAAAAAGAACATAAATAAGCAGAGATAAAATATTATTTGTCAATAACTTCACACTACCAATATTTGTACCTTCACACCAGGGTGTACAGTGTTTGTGCATCGACCAATTTATGTGCCCCGTTGAACAGCAGGTGGTGCCAGGGTGTTGTCAGTCTTGTACACACACAATGTTGTACCCACACAATTTTATACCCACGCAATGCTCACGTATAAGTTTGCCTTACAATTTACAATGCTCAAAGGGTGTGAGAATCATGGTTTCCTTACAATGTCTTTGTTGATAACCGCACGGTTCTCCTGCTATTTTTTCCAAAAAGTCTATAAGTGCATTTCCGGAAATAAGAAGGAAACGTTGCATTTTGAATGCAGACAATCAAATCGTTACAGATATTTTCTTGAATGTTGTCTGGAGCTCCTTGAGACTATCTACTTCATTTTAGGAGCTGTGCCAAACATGAAGAGCCCAGGGAACTCACTACTGAACAGGGTTGGACTTGGACAGAAAATAGGCACCATTCACTAAAATAAAAGTGCTCTCATTAGCGAATTGGCTAGCTAAAAATGTGGCCCACTTTCCGCAAGTGGGGCAGTTTTGAACTTGAAGCGTCACGCTGAATTGGTGTTTTCCAAATTATGGAAAACGCATGCATTTGTGCCTCCTGCAGGCAATGTTTCTGGTAATATCAGGTAAATGAAGAGTAAAAAGCAGCACACCAGATCATACAACTAGCCCACAAACAGCCCAAAAATGGTCCACACCATGAGCTGTCCGACCAGCCCTTCTGTCACTGCACTATAGGGCAGGCCACTGCTTTAAATGGGCTGGTACTCACCGGTACAGAGTACCGGCACTTTTTCATTTTCTCCCCTTAAGTACTGGAACTTTTCCTCAGACAAGGAGAGTACTGGCACTTCTATTGCTCTGCAGACTGCCTGGAGAGACTCTGTGGTGTTTTCTTTTGTTGTTTCTTCTCTCCCAGAAGTTGGACTTGTTTGTTTCTTTTCAATAAAGTTTGGGAGAGATGTAAAGTCCTGCAGGACATGTTCTAGTTTTCCAATAAATGTGACATGTAACCAGCCACTCCCCGAGGGCTGGCCTCCACACTCACCCCACACCCATCCATCACAGGTGTCACCGGTCAGGTGACCCGGCAAATAAAAGGGGCCTGGCGTACGTGCCCTGGGCCAGTTCCAGTTACCAGAACTATCCCTTAGAGCCATTATTCTAGTGGCATGAGGGCCTAGGGCTCAAGCCACCACAGTACTCATAGGGGCCTAGCTTAGACGCAGGTGGTGCTGCACTCATCAGCTCTACCCTGCAGCACCTTCAGCACGTCCTTTAAAGCATGTGCTTCAAACAGGGAGGAGACCTGGGCTGACCAGCTGCAAGACTGCCTGAACAGCTGCTCCTGTCTCCAGGACACAACAATCTACAATCATGTCCCTCTGTGTATGGTATGCGAGCAGGGACATCTCATGGATTTTAGGGGCCCTGGGCCAAACGTGTTTTGGGGGCCCCAATTTGGAAAAGCTCTGAATTTCTGATCCAATTTCAGCTCTTTCATGCCCTCTTTGGCCAGGCCACAGATAGTGCACAGGCACCCTCGTCCAAATACTAAATGTGTTTTCATCTAATATTCAGGGATAGTGATGTGTGTTTTCAATACTGTAACACCGCAGCAGGTGTGACACCACCCTCCAATTTCTCATATGTGTGGTCCTATTTGAATCTTAAAAACTTTTTTATGGATGTTGCATGAAACATAAACACATTTTTCTGCAAAATTCTGTAGTAGATGCTCACACATTACCCACATTACAAATAAATTAAAGGGAAACGGTGTGTTTCAGAATTATTCAAGGTCCTCAGGGCAAGACTCTCTGCAGAACAGAGCTGGGTCTATCACGGGGCCCCCTGAAAGCCTGGGGCCTTGGGCCAGGGCCCACTTTGCCCATGCCTTAAAACATCTCTGTATGAGAGGAGGGGTGTAGCAGTGGGGTGTTTTCCTTTAACCTTGCATCTTTCCCAGTCAAGATTAAAGGTGATTGTACAACCTACTGGACGGCCGCATTGTTCGGGGCTGTACAGCCTTTTAGCATGCCCATTGTTTTAAATGCCGGAAAATCATCACCCATCAGCAGCCTAATTTAAATGTGTTTGTCTGAAAGCGAATACCTGCCCCCTCCACCAATTTCCTCAAAGAAATAAATGTTTATTTTTTAAACACTTTGCAAGAAAGAATTTGATAACAAGACAAATATGATAAAAACTATATTCTGGCTTACTTAACTGATCACAACAGGCTGCATTTCAAATATAATCTAGTCCAGGGTACAATGGCACTTTAGTAACTCGGGTAGTTCACTCGATGAAAAGTTCTGTGTGCACTCTAATCAAAGATTTGACTCAGCATAAAATTGCATGGAGGGTCAATGCGCCTGCTTGAAAGCACAGCATGAAAAATGCAGATCACAGATTTGTTTTTTATGTAGGTAGCTTAGTTGGTTGTTGTTTTTGCAGCAGAGATCCTTCTGTTACATGCAGGTCACAAGTTAAGAGCCTTGTCATATAGCTAGTGACTTATGATCCGGCATCAAGGAAATGCATGCAACCTACAAGGCATACATTTAGAACTTTGATGTCTTTCCTCAATATTTTGTTACTGTAACTTTGCTGAAAAGGAATTACTTTGGTTAATAATAGAGACTTATCAGTAAGTGCTATATATACACTTCTATAGATAAGTGGTTATTAGTGTAATAACTCATGGACAGATACATCAGGCATTCTTACAGTGCCGGCACATTTCTTTCATACAAAGCTTAAAAAGGTCAAAAACGTAGTCCTGCCCCGCCCTTACCACCGCCCTTAAGCCCGCCCCAAACTCCACCCCTAATCCACTACTTCTTTTGGTGAGTACCTGCACTTTTTTTCTCCATTTAAAGCACTGGGGCAGACCAACGCTGCTACTGCTACTTGAACCAATATCCTTCCCTTGTTCTACGTCTTATTTAACATATAGTCAAGTACTAGGTGGATTGTTTTCCAGCTGTACACGAAAGCAGTCTGTAACGGTGCCTCGCCCCCTCCCGCACCCTTTCCTGGACACAGGAGGCTCGATCATGTCTTTGCATGCTATTATTAACAGTTGTTTTACTAGAAGAACAAGGGGGCATATTAGCAAGACCGGCGATAAAATTATCGCCGTTTTAGCGGCAGGAAACTGCCGCTAAAACGGCGATAATGGGCTTGCTAATATAGAATTCCAATAGAAGCCCAGGTTAGATGTGCAGGACATCTAACCTGGGCTTCTATTGGAATTCTATAACGCATATTAGCAAGCCCATTATCGCCGGTCTTGCTAATATGCCCCAAGGTTGGGGACTGTTTTAATGTTATTGCCCTGCATTTTGCTACCCAGAATGACGCAGCAAAAGGCAGCTAAACTCATTAAACGGTGGCTTCTTTTATGCTGGTAATGAAAACTATGGAAGCGGGGCGGGGGGCAGAAGAAGAAGACCCTATAAAAAGGTCAGAGCAGTGATTAGTGGAGCCTGGGCCAGACGAAAACTGCTTGGAATATACCCTCAGATCTTGCATCACGAAAGAGTGCTTTAAATCCACTGTGCAGACTCCGTCAACATTATGCATTGGGTACGGCAACCCTATGCTAACCGGACGCAAAGTCCCGAGAAAATTCAACAGAATTCACTCCTTCCAAGGGGCATATTATCAAGGCGGCGTTAATGAATTATCGCCGCTTTAGCGTCCATTTTCGGACGAAAAGCGGCGATAATTCTATCGCCTAATTAACAAGGACACGCTAGCGCGTGATTCCTGCATTAGTGTCCGTTTTCTGCACGCCTCCCATCGCATCGCTAATGAGATGCAAAGGGGGCGTGCCTGTGAAAACAACATGGGGAAATATCGCTAACCCAGGTATCGCCATATTAGCAACGTGGGTTAGCGATATTTTACATCGCGTTAAGTATGCCTTAACGCAGGAATTTAACGTCTGCTAAATTCCTGACTAAGGCATACCTAACATGGGGGGTGGATTGTGTGGCTAAGACCACAGGCCCTATCACCAAGGATATCGCCGTTTTCCATGGGACATCGCTGGAAAACCAGCGATGTTCCATGGAAAACATCGCTATCACTGGAAAATTATCGCCTTTGCGCTAAGCGTTGTTAATACAGCGCTAGCATGGCGATAATTTCCAGCGATAGCCGGCGATAGGATTCCTCGCGCTAACAGCGGCCAGCGATAATTATCGCTGCCGCTTGATAATATGCCCCCAAATGCCTTCAAATGGCCAACACTTGAAACAAATTCCATCTCCAACACTGCCTGCTCGCATACATGCCCATGCACCTAACACCCCAGCCCCAACCAAACGTGCACATCAGCACGACTGCACAAAACTGCACCATTTAGCAAAATGCCCAACCTAAGGGACACTTTCTCAGATTGTGCACCTTCATTTTGGAATTGACTTGATGTGAGACTTTGCACTGTCCCTGCAAATATTCAAACACAAGCTTCTGAGTATGGTAGCTCAGTTGGATAATGCATCTATGCGTGACCTCAAGGCCAGAGGTTCAAAACCCAGCTGCTTCTGTTCAGCCTGTCATCCTTCATAGGTAGTTGAAAAAGCACTCACTGTACCTGGCTTAACATCCTGTAGTAACGGACTCTACTTCTGCTACCACGGACTTACCCTTTGGCAATAAATATGCTAATTTATACATTCATCACCTGATTTATTGCTGTACTTTTTATGTTTGTATCTGTTCCACTTTACAGATACCCTGCAGTGGAAGCTTTTTTGTTGTAAAGCGCTCTGTCACAACTCCGGGTCTAGCAGCGCTTCATCAAACACTCTTAAACAATACAACTACATATTCACCAGCACTGGCTGATTCTATATTTTAGTATCGGTTGTCCATAAAGTAGTAAGCGTGGCCTCGTCTATTTAACAGTGCTCTAGCGCCATCTACAGTACAGTCGCAATCATTGCTCCCTGTTTTACTTGCAGGTTGTTCGAATGAAACAATGGTGCCAGGAGAAACCGGTGAGGCATCTTTCTGGAAGAGATTTCCACATAGCGTGCAGAGAAGCAATCCCTTGTGAAACTAATAATTGAGCCTGCATTTGCAGGTCTAGGCTTATCTATGTTCTCAGCACTGTACAGCAAATTACACGTGCTAGATGGAAATCTTTCAAATCGTCAAAATAGAGGGGTAAGTGCTTCTCACAAGTAATGTCTTCTTTTTTAAATGTATATTGTGTCTTGTGTGCCACAATGGAAAACTCGAGCTAGAGCAATAGCCACAAGATTCGCCTTTAGCATTATAACAGGTAGCTGCTGGTCCCATATTTTGTTGTTAATATTTATTTTATAACTTTGTAGGCGAGCCCAGCAGCTGAAACTTGCTACCTGTTTGTTCTTTTTTGTAGTAGCACTTTGGCACACTTTGTATTCATTTTGTTTAATTACCCACTCCAACTTCAGAGTCAGCCATCTTGAAATGGTAAATTAAAAAAAAACATGACCACCACATCATGACTTAAGCACGTGCATGAGTGGTGACGCGTGAGCCTACATGTCATCCTGGTGGGGCGCTTTAGCATTATGCCGCATATTTGCGCGTGTGTGCTAACGCATGTGTGAGTTAAAACATTGTGCTTGGCTTTTTTCCTGATTCTGTTTAACATCATCTACAACCGTAGGCTTTGCCAATGCTGCCTTATTTAGTATTTATTTATTTATTTTATTTATTTATTTATAAAGTTTTATATAGCGCGAACTTGACCCTAGAGGGTATCAGAGCGCTTTACATTTAGGATTGTTGCGTTAAAAGTTACATCAGTTCCAAGAGCATAGTAAGGTACAGTACACAAAAACAATGTTGTGAGAATTCGTAGGAGGGAGGGGAGGTGAGAGTCATAGCAGGGAGACGAGGAAGAACTGTGCCCAATGTCCGGCTGGGTAGGTGACGGTCGAGGGGGAAACCAGGGCCAATCTCCTCAATAGCTGTCTAGCAGTTCCACCGGGCATCAGCCATGTTGCTCAGGTCTCAGCGTTCAGGAAAACCAGTTTTGAGTTGATTTGATTTTAAAAGTTTTATATAGCGCTGGCTAGACCCGGAGGTATCAGAGCACTTTACCAGGGGATCGTTGCATTACAAGGTACATCTAAAAAGTTTTAAATAGCGCTGGCTAGACCCGGAGGTATCAGAGCGCATTACCAGAGGATCATTACGCTACAAGTTACATCAGTTACAATAGCGTAGTAAGGTACAGTAAACAAAGTTGAGAGAATTCGTAGGAAAGGAGGGGAGGAAGGAGCCATAGTAGGGAGACGAGGAAGAACTGTGCCCAATGTCCGGCTGGGTAGGTGACGGTCGAGGGGGAAACCAGGGCCAATCTCCTCAATAGCTGTCTAGCAGCTCCAGCGGGCATCAGCCATATTGCTCAGGTCTCAGCGTTCAGGAAAAACAGTTTTGAATAGATACATAGGCTACAGTAGCATAGTCAAGTAGTGGAAGAGCATGTCCCCACTAGAGGATAGAGGTAAAAGAAGGGGGGGGGAGAGTATAAAACAAACCAGAGAAGGAGCTGGGGCTGCCATTTAGGCTGCTGAGGAAACGAAGGCAGAGGCGTACGCCATTTTAAGGTCAGGCACGTCAAGTCCAGGCCTCTGTAGGTCCCTGTGTAGGCGTTGATGCGGTAGTTGGTCTCGGCCATGCTGAGGCCCTGCTCGTGGGAGGCAGCAGACAGCTCAGACCCCCTGGACGCCATTTAGAATCCGAGACATGTGAGGTAATAGCGGCTGTACTTCCTCTTTCACTGGAAGACAAGGTCAAAATACGGAGGGACTGCAGGAGGATGAACAACGATTCCCCAAGTCCTCCACTGAGTAGTCCTTTGCCAGGAAAAGAGAAACTAAGCAGAGTATTTGACCCCAGAGGTCGAGCACCTAAACCAAGGAATCCACTGTTGTGTGTTAATAGAGCTCTTCAGCTCAAAGGGAGAGAGCAGAGTCCCTCTTTCCAAGCACCTCACCTGCTATTCCGAGATGCAAATTTCACCGGGAGGCCTACACTGCCCTGATTCTCGTCGTTTTCAGCGGAGTGCCGGCTGCCATTTTTAAGTCAGGCACAGTCAGGCTTGGGTTTGCAACGGTGCTATTTTCATAATGTGTCTTGGCTGGTCGGGGCCCCTATTACATCCGCTGCGCTGAGGTCCCGCCAGGCCGCCGCAGCGCTGCTCTATCTCACCCGTTGCAAGGGAACCTCCGTATGCGGCTCCGGGGTCATCAGGGGCGCTTCTCGCCTTGTTCTTCAGATATGCTGCTCAGCTGGTCTCAGCTCACCGCGATGTAAGTACTGCTCCCACAGGTTTTTTTGCTGGGGTGGTAGCACCTCTCAGCTGTTCAGATCGCACCGCGGGGGCTCAGCAGCGGATTCTTCCCCCTCCGGGCATGGTGATCGCCATTTTGAGATGTTCCGCGTCTGGGTCTGTCAAGCTCCGATGCGACTTGGAAAAGGGATCACGGTCAAACCTTAAGCCCTCTGTGTGGTCGCTAGGAGTTCAGCCGCATTGTAGTAGCCTTAGAGGCAAATTCTGGCAATATTTACCGGCGCTTATGCGCTCGGGACACTGGCGTGGTCCAGGAGCCGAGACGAGTCACGTATTCTGCACAGTATCTTTTCGCTGTTGATCTCATTTTGAATTGTTTAAAATGTATTATTTTTTATTATTGTTCTCGTATTACAGGACTGATGTCCATGTCATATATGACGTTTTTGAAGGATTGACTGCGGTTTAAGATAAGGGCACAAGCTGGGGTGGAAGTGGGTGTACAAAGTCCCCCCACTATTATTAGAAGGAGACCCGTTCCCCTTAGCCAGAGGCTGAAAGGTGTCACTGAGTACCCCAGCACTGAAGCTGCTTGCGTTTGCAAATACTGTATACATTTAGCCTGGTCTCAGTATGGTTGTAAACCTCCATCCAACTGGTAACATTTGTGAGATTGGTAAAGGGGGGTTGTGTTTTAATCTCTTACCTTAGGAACAGACACTGTTTTTTTTTTATAAACAACTTCATTGGTTTTGTGTTAGTCTTGCAAACTGTGATGCATATAAACGAAACATTGCCAAAGAGGCACCATTCGCATCCGATAGCCATAAAAGGGTGCAAGTAAGCATTCCTTGCCAGATGGACATTTCCTTTAGTCAATTCCATTGTGTTGTAGCCATTTGCCCCAGATTCTGTAGTGTTTCGAGGGCTCCATGCCGTGTCTATGGGTACTTCAAGTTTGGCACACCAGTCCATCCTGGCACACCTTTCGGTAAGGGTGGGCAGGGTGGTGGATCTATTTACCAGTGTCCCTTCTGGCTACGAGGGTGGCCATACCTATCAAGTAGCGGTCTACTGTTTCCTAGATCAAGGACTCCCAGAAGTACCTGTTTCGGGGAGAGGTGGATGGGGGTTTCCAGTACCTGGGTGAGGGTGTTCATGGCGCATCGCCAGAGGAACAGACACTGTTAGCCCTTCTATTGCTTAACGAACGTCAAATGTGAAGCACTTTCGTGCTCTGGAGCTGCATAAATCACACCATCAGGAAACAAAACACTCATTAAGAGCAGGTTCAATGTTTAGAAAATACACCCAGCACATTTAGCTTACTTGCTAAAAGTATAAAAATGTAATTACTCCCTGTGACGTCACTTCCTGTGATGTCGTCGTGAATTGAATATGATAATTACCCCCCCTCCCCCATTTTCTTGGGACTTGTGCCCTGTTTAAGATTTAAAAAAAAAAGAAAACGGGGAATGTGATCATAAGAGAACATGAAGTGCACAAAACAGACAGGGGGAAGGAAGCCCTATCTCAGTCCACCGACTGGGGAAGAGCACACGGCGTGGCATGGGCTGCAGGAAGTCCTGGCAGCCAGCCGGCCACTGTAGGTGCTACAGATGAAACTAAAGATATCCTTGAGGAAGAGGGTCTGTCCGCTTGCTGTACTTTTGAATTTAGCTTATCAATAAAGATGTATTTAAAACAGTACACTGAAGATTTAATGTGAATTACTTCAAGATGTCTAAAGTGAAAGAACGAGAAATGGAAGAAAAATACGATATGATAAATGTTCATTATATACCGCCATCTTATGGACATGAAGTGCACAAACGTCTCAAGGAGCTGTACATCATTGCATAAAGAGGAGATGCTGTATATGTCGTTCACCCTGTATTTCCAAGTACGTGCTTGATTCGGGCTGACGTTGCAGCACACATGTAGCCTTAAAACACCAGGGCTGTATCCTAGATAAGTTGCACTGACTCAGTGCAGAGCCAAACATCTGAATTTTGCGTTTGTGGGGGCAGATCTACAAGGAAGTGCCGCAGCGCGGCAACGCAAGCCCTTTGGCTGCGTCACGCTGCGGCACTTCCGAAGCACAGGAATGCGACATATTTACAATAATATGTCGCATTCCTGTGCTCTCCCCTGCGCTGGCGCACAAACAGCTGCCATGCGCCGGCGCAGGCACCCTTGCACCATGGTGCAAGGATGCCTGCGACGTGGGGAGATTGTTTTTGTGCAGGTAGGGGCACCTTCCTGCACATAACAATCACTACAGGCATTTTCCTCTTTCAATGCGTGCTGTAGAATGCAGCACGCTTTGAAAGCGGAAAAAACAAAGAGAAATGAAAACATTTCTCCTCGTTGCGCCTCGCTACGCCTCCCCTGGGGAGGCGTAGCATTGACACGCATTTCCAGATTTACGATTCCTCGTAAATCTGGAAATGTGTCTCATTCCATGGGTGTTGCGTGGGAACACCCACAGCAACACCCGTGGAATGCTCCTTCCACGCAAAGTGCTGCGTGTGAAGGGGCCATATTTACAAGGAGGGGAAAAGTCACGCAGGGTGGCTTTTCCTCTCCTTGTAAATATGGAGAAGTGAAATGCGCCTCCAGTACGTCACAAAAAGTGTCGTACTGGTGGCGCAGGGGGGTTGTAGATCTGCCCCGTGGTGTCTAAAATTCATACACATAATTCAGAATTTCTCAAATGTAATGCATGGACTTTAGACAGAACAAGTCTGAAACCAGGGCCGGACTACGAACCAGAAAATGCTCAAACAGCCCCACTCATTTCCTCTCCTACCTGCTGCGATTAACCTCGGGCTGCTGGGGACGCTGACAGAGGCACCAATGGCAGACCTGAACTTTTAAAACCGGCCTCAAAGGGCTCCAGCTCATTGAGGTAATGCCCGGTTGGACAAAAGGCCTGTCTGGCACTGCCGGAAACTGAGGGCCTTATTTATGAGGCCTTGCGCCACTTTTGCACTGCCGTTGCATCACTTTTTGTGACGCACCAGCGGCGTATAAAATGCGCCATGTTGCGCCCTATTTACAAAGTGACGCATCTAAGCAGATGCGTCATTTTGTAAAGCCCTGCGCTACATTATACCTGCATCAGGTATAATGTATGCAGGGTGGGCGTTCCTCAGTAAAAAGCCTGGTAGACGTGGTGCAGTGAAATCTATCAGATTTCACTCTGCCACTTCTAGGACGCTACTGTGTCAAAATCTTACGCCTGCCTCACAGCAGGCATAAGACTAACAAAGGCACATTTACCATGGGACTTGCCCATGTGTAATGACACATTGCAGGAGTTGCGTCACTTTTGTGACACACTCCAGCAATGCGTCAGTACTGCGCCTACAGATACATCAGAAATACTGACGTATCTGTAACTCCTTGCTACATGGAATACTGTACATTAAATACGGCGCATCCATTGTGTCGCAAGGAGGGCGCAGTGAAAACTGTTGCATCGCAGGTTTCACGCAGCGATGCAACAGTTTTCATAAATGAGGCCCTGAGAGAGGTAATTTTTACTAACTGTTTCCATCTTGTGCTGTCTGCATTTCATGCATTATGTGCGGGAAAATCAGAGTTATTTGTATGAACTTTACACAACTCAAGCGATAAAAAAGCAGGCTGTGGATCTGCCTGGAGCCAGTCGAGCTCTTTATGATACGGTCCCTGTACTTTTCTTAAGTGCTTGTTCACCTTCAACACACATTCAGGTGCTGAGAGTGTCCCAACATCAGCTAGAAACACTCCCACGCTGCGCTTACGTGCCAGCCTGCAGGTCCTCAGTACTTATGCACGTGCTGTGATAGGGTCAGGCTGTTAATCCGAGGCCTCTCTTGACATCGTTTTTTAAAATCTTTTTTAGCTAACCGATCAGAAATGTCCACACCCATTTGAAAATACGGTTGCCAACAGTTCTGTATTAACTAGCTCCTACTATATCAACCATGACAATTAGTGTCCGGAAGTGCTAAAGCAAAGTCCAAAGAGCTCAGGCGCTCAAGTATTTTTCCGGATATTTGACCATGCTACGTATTTCAGTAGGTTCAGGTTTCGTTCTGGATCTGCTGCATGCCCCATGTGTGAGATTTTAGGCACCTGCATGCCATGATTCGCCTGGACAGTCGGGAACGTGTGCGTGGGTTATCATGCATGTAACCAATCCCTTTTTCTACGTGCAGGAACATACGTGTGAAAATGCATATGCTTAGTATGCATGCGACATAAAGCGCATTAGGGCTTTAAACGTATGCCATCTGATAAAGTCCGAGACTCCAAATAGGGACAATTAAAAACAGTAGATAGCAAATAATTATTATTTTTTACTGATAAGTAAGAGTGTATGGAAAATCTATTTACCTGGAACAGATTGTGACAACTAATTCAGCCTGATTGAAGCTATCATTCGACACTGATGATATTTGATGATAGACATTCAGGGACATACGGCTTTTTAAGGGCAACCAAAGCTGTATCACAGGTATGCATACCTGTCGTTATTTATATATGCTTATTGATACAGACAGCAATCTAACAGTAGCGTACGTAGCCTGTATGTCATGTGCAAGACGGAAAAGCCCCTCCCCATTACTGTACGAAGTATAAAATTCAGCAATAATCAATGTTTAGCAGGCTCTTTAGCTCTCTCGTCCCCGGTGCCACTGCACATACTGCAACAGCGGAAGCTGCGCCCCTGCAATCTAACAGAAGCATGCAAGTTTAAATAACATTATGTAGTCAAGGAGAGCCCTATGATTTCTCCTTGCTGAAATGTGAGGACGCCTATTTGCCAACTAACGAAACTTGACTCGAGGCCAAGAAGGAATTCCGGGGCACAGCATGAAATATTTTTAGCAGGCGAGTTTTGTCGTCCGTCTGCAGCTGGCTCGCGCAGCTCCACGAGTTGTGAGGCAGGCACCTGCGCTGCTGTGTCGGCCCTGCCTTGTGTGAACAGAGAACCGCCGTCCTCGCGCCCCTCCCTCGGGCAGACACGGCTGCCTCTCCTCGTGCGTGCTGGGACCGTTGTAGTAAATAGCTGACAGCGGCGACGTCACACGTCAGGGTTCCCCTAGTTTCCTAGGCAACAAGCGACCACAAACAGTTAGCTAAATGGCTGTGGACATACCAGCAGGGCGCCCACGGAGGGAATCCTTGTTTATGTTGTGATTTGTTGTTGCCATGGGATCTGTTTCCGGTGTGTTCTGTGTAGGCTCTTGAAGTGTGCCTCCGGTGAAAGCAGCGGCACGTTTGTCCTGGTAAATGGGCTTTCACTCCCTTGTGTACAAAGGCCCAGTCCATTTGTTTCAACCAGAGAAAGTGTTTGTGGTTTCTGTGCTCAAGTTCTACGAAGCATGAATGAGTGACTATTTCTTTCCCTTCTTGAGTCACAGCCATGGTTTATGCACATCAGCACAGCAGTCATTTAGCTACTAATAGGTATTAATGCTACCCGTGGGAATCCATAAAATCATGGGGTGGACGACCTCCTGCCACAGCCAGCATAGGAAGTGTTCTTGCAATCATAAAGAAAAATTAGCAAAGCAATGAAGGGGCCCGCAAAGCTAATCTTTCTTGCCAGCATACCATAAACAATAAAAATGTACATATGTTTCTCACGCTTCCTCACCCATCACACTGCTAAGCTCTACCTCCTATTGCATGATACTTGCACCTCAGTTGCCATCATGCATGACATGGAACTTCTTCAACGTAGAGTCAAAGCAGCTTGCTATCAGCGGAAAGAGCGCTTCAGCACCACACACAGGGGATAAAGCGCTATACAAGCACCATATTAAAATACAATATGGTGTGGTTTTTTTTTTTACAAATTGTATGTTTTTGTATGCTAAATGTGTTCACAAGCTCTGCCCCATCTTAACAGAGACAATGGAAAGTACAGTGGTGTCTGGTAATGAACGGTGATGGGGGTCGAGGGAACGGAGGTGGTGGGGGGTAAAAAAAAAAAAATACAAAAGAAACTTACCTGCTGGTCGCCAGCCACCGCCTCTCCTCAATACAGGAACCAGGCACCCAGGATCCCAGCCAATCACAACGCTGCAAAGTAGCGCAGTGATAGGTCTGAGCGCCGTGTTTCGGCACTCAGACGGGGAATGGGAGCCTGGGCATGTTCACCATCCAGGCTGAAATGCAGCCTGGGTGGAGAACATGCAAAGTGCGCATGACGGTTTGGCCGGCCCGGGAGGGCTGGCTAAACCTTCATGCACACTTAAGGTGCAGCCACCACTCCTCTTCACTGTGACGCGGGGAACCCAGCCCCGCCACTTAAACTGCAAGCTCAATACAAAGAATAACATTTTAATAATGGAGCGTTATTAATAACAGAGCGTTATTATCATTTTATCTTTTGTATTGAGCTTGCAGTTGAAGCAGTGGGGCGATGCTCCTCCGCCTTAGCGGTAGATCCGCAGCTGGGAAAGTAGGGAAAACATACATGCCAGAACCCCCAATTCGTCTCGGAGACTTTTTTTAACAAAAGAAAAATATATTATAGCTCTCTTCTATGTAAAAGTTTCTCCACTTCTATGCAAGTCATAGATGAAATTGAATATCTCTAACTTTTTCTGAATCATTTTATCTGGTCCAAAATATAGGCCTGTTTGCAGAAAGGGCTGAAAACACAGCACTTCCATTAAGCTAATAGACTAGATGCTTTTAAGAAGTAATTTAGACTTCATTTTTGATTAAGGCACCCAGGGGCTTATTTACAAGCCCCTTGCTCCACCGGTGCACCACTTTGTTTGATGCACTGGCAACACAGAGTGCAGACCCATATCTATGAGGCCCTGCAATGCCACTTTGCATGGCTTTTCATGGCCTTGTAGATATGAAGTAAGAGGCGTAATGAGGAGAAATAACTTTATTTCTCCTCGTTTTTTAGGTCGAGCCTAGAGCAGCGCATGCGCTGCTCTAGTAAAACGACCTCTTGGAATCGTTCTGGACTTTTCACACGCTCGTGCGTGTGAAAAGGCCTATGGCTTGCGGTTACGAGCAGCAGCGTGCAGTGTGCAATCTGTCAGATTTCACACGCGCGCGCAGCTGCTTTCACTTCACGGTCGCTTTAACTTTTCTACAATTTGCATTCGGTTGTAAGCTGCAGTGAATCCAATGCTTGCCATCCATATCTATTGTCAGATGTAGCTCTTGCTTCCTAGTACTACATGCAGATCTAAGGGGATATATATATTATATTATGAGACTCGTATACTCTCTTTTTACGTTTTTTCCACCAACGCTTCTGGGAATTGTGGTGAGTATTTAAAAGCTTTTATTGACAAGATGGGCTTTTTGTATTCAAATTGACGTGAAAAAGGGACTCCCCTACCGTGAGCAATACCGTTTCGTCAAAACGCGCGGGTGGTTTAATGTTCTGTCCGAATAAAACTGCCACAACTAAGTTCATCGAGTGCAGCGATTTTTTTTGTTTTGGAAGAAATATTGGTGAATTACGGTCCTCCTCCCACTTCTGCACTAGCTGTTAGGCGCGCCCCTATCTAACTATCTATCAATCTACCTATCAATGTATAAATGTGTGTACTTAAACCTCGACCTACCACTGACCCCTTAATATCACTTTCCTTAACCCTTAAACCGCATTTTCTAAATGACATAAATATTGAAACAAAAAGCTCTTAAAAAGGACTCTCGGTGTACTTAATGGCCATGTAAGACTTGTGTTGTAATCGCCATCATGTAAAACGCCGCAGTGTAAAAGTTACATACCCCTTGGGGCCAGTGTCAGTTTCCCCCGTGTGTTGCCATTTCTTGCTTTCCCCGTGTGCTGCCACTTCTCATTTTCACATTGTGAGGCCAGGACTGGCTTTCCCTGTGTGGTACCTACTTGTAGAGGCTTTCCCTGTGCCCTGTCATCGATAGCTTTTGCCGTGTGATTCCGGCCCTGTGTGTGGTGATGTTTATTGCCGTCCTGTGAGCTGCCAGTTCCCGCCTTGACATGTGGTGCCAGTGGTAGCTATATCTCCGCGTGGTGCACATGGCTGCTGTCCCCGTGTGCTGCCAGTGGTTCTGTCCCCGTGTGGTGCCAGTGGTTCTCTCCCTGTGTGGTTCCAGTTCTCGCCTTCTTGTGTTATGCCAGTAGTTCTGTCCCCATGTGGTGCCAGTGGTTGCTGTCCCCCCGTGGTGCCAGAGATAACTTTCTCGTGTGATGCCAGTGGTAGCTGCCCGCATGCACTCTACTCAATGCAACATAAATACACTTCACATAATACCACTCAGTGCCACATAATTATATGCCACATAATTACACTGCACTCAATGCAACATGCACTCCACATAATACCAATCAGTGCCACATAATTACACGCCACATAATTACACTCTACTAAATGCAACATAAATACACTCCACATAATACCACTCCGTGCCACATAAATACACACCACATAATTACACTCTACTCAATGCAACATAAATACACTCCACAAAATACCACTCAGTGCCACATAATTATATGCTACATAATTATACTGCACTCAATGCAACATACACTCCAAAAATACCACTCAGTGCCACATAATTCCATGCCATATATTACACTCTACTGAATGCAACATACACTCCACATAATACCACTCAGTGCCACATAATTACACGCCACATAATTACACTCTACTCAATGCAACATAAATACACTCCACATAATACCACTCAGTGCCACATAATAACACGCCACATAATTACACTCTACTCAATGCAATATAAATACCCTCCACATAATACCACTCAGTGCCACATAATTACACAACATGTAATTACACTCTACTCAATGCAACATAAATACACTCCACATAATACCACTCAGTACCACATAATCACAAATCACAATTACACTCTATTCAATGCAACATAAATACATTCCACATAATACCACTCAGTACCACATAATTACACGTCACATAATTACACTCTATTCAATGCAACATAATTACGCTCCACATAGTAACACTGTGCCACATAATTACACGCCACATAATTACACTCTACTCAATGCAACATAAATACACTCCACATAATACCACTCAGTGTGACATAGTTACATGCCACATAATTACACTCTACTCAATGCAACATAAATACACTCCACATACCACTCAGTACCACATAATTACAAGCCACATAATTACACTCTACTCAATGCAACATAAATACACTCCATATAATACCACTCAATACCACATAATTACACGTCACATAATTACACTCTATTCAATGCAACATAAATACAGTCCACATAATACCACTGTGCCACATAATTACACGCCACTTCATTACACTCTACTCAATGCAACATAAACACACTCCACAAAATACCACTCAGTACGACATAGTTACATGCCACATAATTACACTCTACTCAATGCAACATAAATACACTCTACATACCACTCAGTACCACATAATTACATGCAACATAATTACACTCTACTCAATGCAACATAAATACACTCCACATAATACCACTCAGTGCCACATAATTACACGCCACATAATTGCACTCTACTCAATGCAACATAAATACACTCCCCATAAATGCACTCTATGCCACATACCACCAATCAACATAAATGCACTCCACACCATGACACAATTTCACTAAGCATAATTTCACTCAACACCACAGTTCCAGGCCACACAATTCAACTCCACACATTTCCAATACACACCACATAATTACACACCAAACAGCATATTTCAACTCCACTACTCCACAATCCACAACGTACCTCCAATCCACACCATATAGTGGCTCCACCTGAGCACCAAACATCACTCACCACCACCATTTTGCATCAGCGCACCACCTAAGCATCAACTAAGCATCACGTCAGTCTGCCTGTGGAATCTGGCATCTGTTGATTCTCCCCTAGTGTCCGTCCGCTGCTCGTGTTCTAATTAAATTACTGTTTTACTACCTCCACTCCCCCTTTATTTATGTCCCGCTCCCCCATAACAAAAACATTTATAACAAACAAGCATGACAACAGGCAGGAAGAAGTTGCCAGCAGTGCAAGTACAAAAAAACTAGAAGACATTTTTTATGTTAAAATCTTTTTTAATCAGGTTGTTCAGTTGTATATAATGTCGTCTTGGTTTGTATAAAGGTAACAAAAATGCTTAACACTTTTTGTTATAACTTTTCAACATGATGCACAGCAGCCACAATGCTCTACAACATAGCCAAAAGTTCTGGCTAAACACATAAGGTCCCAAAGGCAAGACCTATTGGCTATGCCAATGCTTGTTCATCGTTCCATGTGTGCTACATTCTGCAGCACACAGAGGAGGAAAATGCCTCCATTGATTGTGTTTGTGCAGGAAGGTGTTCCTTCCTGCACAAAAACAAAAACTGCTACAACACAGACACCCTTGTACCATGGTGCACGGGTGCCTGTGTTGGTGCAAGGCAGCCAATTGTGCACCAGCGCACTGGAAGAGGACAGAAATGCACCATATCTAATAGATACAGCACATTCCTGCTCTTTTCTTTTGTCGCAGGACAGCGCAGCAAAGTGATTTACTGTGCTGCCATGTGTCAAAAACTTGTAAATTAGGCCCCAGATGTGTAGATTGACAAGTAAAGGAGTTAAAAAGAGAGAACGTGTCCTTAGGAGGATTAAACAACTGTAGATGCGCACAAAGTTGATACTAGAATGTGCATGTTTTTATATGAATGAATTGACTTACCTAAGGGCATTCATATCATTGAAACCTGTCAAGAATTCAAATATAAGTGTACATTTATCGGTTTAAAAATGGGGAAATATACTAGTTGCAGCTTAAGTACTAAAAACTCCAAAATAAATATAAACACTGTTAAATACATGTATGAAAAAATACATTAAGATAAATACAGACAGAAATGTAAAAAAAAAATTACTATAAAATGAGGAGCCCTATTTACAATCAAAAACACTTAAACACAAATAACAAGAGTCCCTGGTGTTGGTTGCATACATGCACTGCTTTAAACCTTGGTTGTTAAAATGGGGAGCGAGCTTCACAGTTTCTACCCCTGTTTTGCTAGCATTAACTGCCCAGTTTCAAAGTTTTGCACATGCTGTTGCCATTAGATTCATTTGGAGATGGGTAGCTGGAGAAAATAGGATCAAGTGCAATTAGCAATCAGCTCCTAATTGAAGCTTGGGAAAAAGTGGGGAAACGTGTAAACTGTTTATGCCACTTTTGGCTCCAACCCACTCTGTAAATGCACCAGTTCATATCCTTACTTTGCATAAATTCCTTTCTCTTCTCTTGTTCTCCATTGTGCTACTCTAACTGTGCAAATCCCTAGGCAGCCTACGTGCTATTAAAATAATAAAACAAAAAAAGTATATGAGAAATAGGTTGTATTGAATATGCTAAAATAATAAGACAATTATTGTACCTTTTCCTACGGAGCAGGACAAGTCATTCTGTCACTCTCACATCTTCCCAGTGGGCCGCAGACAAAAGGGGTGATTTCAATACTGAATGGACTTCCATGACCCAGCCACGAAAACCTCCCTGACCCCATTCCAGTTGTGGAGTCCAGAAGTGTAGGGCTGCCAGGGCTGATTTTGGTTTCCATGTTTGCCTAACTTAAAATTTACATATGGGAATGTGTTGGAAATAAATTTTAAAATAACATTTGACTTGCATAACTAATTAAAATGGCAATCTGTCTTGTGCTTCAAACATAAAATGCAGTTTCTTCAAACATAACATGCAGACATTTGGTGCTGAAAACACAAAAACACAAGTCTTTGGTATTCAAAGGCCTTTAACCAGACACTTTCCCTTCAAAAAATCATGTTCCTCAGAATGCTAACACATGCACAAAATATAATTTATAGTTAGACTTAAATGTGGCTAGTTTAGGTTCAGTCTTAGCTATAGAATGTGTTTTTTAACTTACAATAATTATTAAATGTGTGTAGCATTCATGTGTGGTTTGTATTTAATTAATACAACATTTAAAAGTTTAGAAAACAGTGACAGATAACTAGATTTAATGGTTTGTAGAAATGCAGCTTGCTGCTAGAACTTGACCTTCCAGATAACCAGAATGTGTCTTTTATTTGTGAAATAAAGATGCCTCACAAAAAATACAGCATGTAACCTCAGATTTGTTGCTGGTAAAATGTTATTAATTAAAAAGTGCCCCATTCATAACTGACTTAAAGCTTGTTTTGTTTGCCATAGAGAACAGAAAACACACGTATTTCAAAATGCATTTGCATATTTTGTTTCTAATGACTTCCTGCCTAAATAAAGTTTTCTTTGTAGCTTACAGACCACATGTTAAGTTAAAATAACAGTTTAGTTCATAGAAGTTAGGAAATGAGGTAATTTTAAATAGGATTCCAAACGTGGAGAAAGTGTGCTGTTCGAAAGATTTATTCTTTGCCACAAAGGAGATAGCATGCTCATGTGATGGATGACATGGGAGAATTGCTGGATTTCTATTGGATGGAGAAAAGACCTGACCATACTTTCTGCAAGTTTGAGTTATAGCTCTAAAATTACGTTCCTAGTCTAGGAGCTTCAGATTTGGATTTTAGATTCCTTTAGCACAGCAGAGATTCAGCTGGAGAGATTTGTGTGCATAAGAGCAGAAGATCTGAGATTTAGTACGAGAAGTAGATGGGAGGCAGATCAGCTGAGATTAAGAGCAAAAACTTTCTTTCAACATTTATTAAAATCTAAGGGGCATATTAGCAAGAAGAGGCGATAATCATCGCTAACCCTGCTTAGCGTGATTTTTTTTATCGCCGGCTATCGCTGGAATATATCGCCACGCTAACGCTGTATTAGCAACGATTAGCGCTATGGCGATGAATATTCCAGCGATAGCGGGGGAAATGGGCCAACATCGCTGAAAAAACAGCGATGTTGCATGGAGAAGGGAGAACACCATGCTGATACGACCCTATGGTCGTATCAGCATAATCCACCCCCATGTTAGGTATGGCTAACACCTGCTAATTGCAGGTGTTAAATAAATGGCGATGACCCCGGTTAGCGCGACTTTTCACGTCGCTAACTGGGGCCATGGCCACCTTGCTAATAGGCGATAGGCCTGTTAGCGAGTGTTTCCCAGGTTTATTCGTCGGGAACGCCCACTTTGCATGTCATTAGCGATAAATATCGCTGACATGTAAAGCGGTAAAAAAACGGGCGCTAATGCCCGCAAACTGTCGCTAACTGCTGTTAGAGACAGTTTGCTGATAGGGCGATATAAATATCACCGTTTTAGCGGCAAAAAGTGCCGCTAAAGCGGCGATAGTGCCCTTGCTAATATGCCCCTAAGCTTTATGCTTTGACTAATTGGCTTTGCCAAGGCTTATTTGCTCTATGCTTTATTTTCTCTTTAAGGGAAATTCTGAATTTATTAATTATTGATTTTTTAATCTTCATGCTAATCTCACTGTTACCTTTATTTTTTAGCTCTTCATGGGTTCTGACTGACATCATTTGAACCCCATTTCTTAGAATAGGGATTCTTTCTTTTATGGAATGCTCTGTGTGCACATTATAATATGATCTGCACTAACTATATTTTTCTAATATCAATTCTGTAACCTGATTGATATTTGACTGATGAATAAAGAATCAGAAAAACCTAAACTTTAATCAGAAAATAAAACCTTTTAAAACTACTCAAACCTCTCATCATTTACTGAATATAAAGAATTTAACAGTTGATGATATACATGACCTGTACGTTCTGTTTCAGCTCCAATTCACAACACGTCGAGGGTCCATACAACCTGTCAAGTGCCCAGGATTTTGAGGGTCTAAGCTGTAAGTTTGGGGTGATTGATTTAACACTCAAGTTTTCTGATTTTTGGGCACCTACAAATGCGTGCATACTTTTTTACATTTGCCAGAGTAGTGCATTAGATTAAGGCACAATATAGTGTGTTAACAGTATAAAGCATCAGATTTGAGGAATAAACATACTGGATGCATCACAATTTATAGATGCATTATGAGAATGCTTCGTGTTGAGCGAAAGAATGGCGCAACTGATACTGTTGAATCTAGAGTGATGTTACCTCAATGTAATTGGCTAGTTTTGTCTCTAAATTAAATAACCAGCTAGGAACCGTGAAATGGTGCCTTTTCTGAATAAGTAATGTACCAGTAGCCATTTCCATGTAAGGAACACCATTGCAAGCAAATCACAGGACAATCTGTATTTTTACTATTTGCATAAACAGCAGTACTTTGTACAAAGGATGTGTATATTACAGTGATTACAGCTATGAGGTGAGTCCGCTTCTGCAGACAGGCAGTCTGCTGGCCCATTTCCCTTTCCCAGGCAGGGGTACCTCCATATGCCAATATTTATCACAAAAATGCCAGGTCCAAAACACACACACACAGACACACCATAACATACCTATACTTATGAGGACTGACCATTGACCGTAATGAAGTGTGTAATTACTATTTTAAAAAAATTCTTTTTATTGATAACAACATGACACATACAATGACTGCACAATCATAGTCATTAGGGAGTACGTCTGCATCGTTGCATTCAACCACCATCCACCGCTTGTACATAATCATGCGGAGACCCACTGGATCGCATTCACCCTCACTCCCTGAGGTCCTGGACATGCTCCACCCTCGGGGGCTCACAGAGTCCCCCCTATAAGCGTTCCACTTTCCCCATACCTGCGACCACTTTTTAGGACACCCTCTTGATTCGGAAATTGTTCGCTCCATCAACATGCACCAATCCATGTCCCTCTGCCATTCTACAATAGTTGGTAACTCTTGGGCTCCCCATCTTTTGGTAATGTTCCGCTTCGCAATCATAGTCCTCAACATCACGCCAAAGTTTCTCTTTACTGTTTAGATCTGTGGGACCCCATATATTCAAGAGGCACAGCTTTATATTAGGCTCGATTTTGACGACCATTACCTCTTCCATACACCTACTCATCCCCGACCAGTAATACTGTATATGTACACATTCCCAGATAATGTGTGCGAAGGTGCCTTCCTGCCCACATCTTCGCACACACCCCGGGTCGGTCCTGTAACCCATGCGCACTAGTGCAGGCCCGGTGAGGTAAATCCTGTGGAGTATTTTCAATTGTACCAATCTGAGTCTGGAGGAATTAGCTATCTCTTTAGGGGAGGCCAAGGCCTCCATCCATTCGTCGTCCTCCAGACCCACTACATCATGTTCCCACCTAGCCCGGAGCCGCAAAAGGGGGGGTCTGACATATTGTTGATTAACTTTTTGTACTTCATAGATGTGGGAAGCTGGCTCTGTATATACTATACCAAAGTGAGGTATAGTGTGCACAGAGTCCAGTGGAACCCCAAAGGTAGGCAGAGGCAAAGTTAGATAGAACCTTACTCTCTATTTGTGGTAGTGTGGTCGAGTAGTAAGGCAGTATCAGAGGACAGTGTTAAGCATTTGTTGTAAACACTCAGTCAGCAAATGAATTCACACACTCAAATACTGAACTTCAGACCAATTGTTTTTGTATAAAAATATTCTTTTAGTTATTTTATTTCTAGAACCAAGCAAGCCTGGCACAGGTAAGCAATAAATACTTTACAGTAGTAAATGCTGATTGTAAAACAGTTCAATTGCAATTGTAAATGTACTCTTGACTTACAGTATTGTTTCAGAGAAATGCAATCACTTCAGTAAAATAGCAGGTAAGTTACTTTTGGATTACTTTTCTTACTCAGTGCTGTAGGCCTAGCTGCAGCACTGGGACATTTCCTGTAAACAGATGAGTAAAAACGTTTTTGTTAAATCGTACAATTTTAAAGAATTTCTTTAGGTTTCAAAACTCCACACTTAGAAACTTTTTCAGGAAAAAGTGTCAATGTTATCCTATGGAGGAAAATATGGTTATCGGTTTCTAGGTAAGTAATCGGTCTGTGGAGTTGAGGTTCTGGGGGTAGACTCAGGGGTCCCCCAGGATCGGTGATGCACTCTTGTTACACCCTCAGCAACACTAGGGCGGCCGGGTGCAGAGTGTTGAGGCCCAATGTTATCCAATGGGGGATAGGGGGCCTCCGGTTGGTGGCTGCTGGCAAGCAGGCCACTGGGTTGTGGGAGCAAAGCTCCTGGATTTTAGCTCAGGGCAAATGGGGAAACAAATTAGCACTAAAGGTGCACCCTCAGCGGCACTAGGGCGGCCGGGTGCAGGGTGCTGTTTCGAGGTCGGATGCCCTGTTGTTTCCAATGGAGAACCTCCGGTTTGCAAAAGCACTGCAGGCAGGGAGACGAAGGACTTCTGGGTGCGACCACCACTTTGAGAGGTAAGTTGGGAAGTTAGGGGTTGGTTAGGCACCGTCGGTTTGGGCACACAAGGACGTGGGGCGTCGGGTGCAGGGGTGCCTTTTGGGGTCGGATCTTCTTACCAGCTCCTGGTCGCGGTTAGGGGGGCCTTCTGGATTTAGGCTGCAGGCGTCGACTGGAGGCTTGAGGCAGGTCAGGGGTCACCGGATCTCAGTTCAGGATCGCCGGGGTGACCTCCTCGTGGTGTTTGCCCACTCGAGCTCGGGCCGTGGACGGCGGGGGTGGGGAGGATCCCCGGTGTCTGGCCGGAGCCAGAGGTTGCAGTTGAACAAATCCGGTGTTCACGGGAGAAGCAGTCTTTGGAAGTGAAGGCAGGCAGGTCCTCCGGGGTTTTTGAGGTTGCTGGCTGCAGGACACACCGGGATTTCGCAGGAGCAGGTTCGAGGGGGAGACAGGCCGGTAGGGCTGGGGCCAAGTCAGTGGGCGTCTTCCTCTTGTTAGCTGCTGCACGGCTGTTCGGTCCTTCTTCTTCTTTTCTTCTTGTTTCTTGTCTGGATCTGCTTTCTTGGTTCAGGGCTGCCCCCTAAATACTGTATTTAGGTGGCGTTTTAGGGGTCTTGAGGTCAGTAGCCAATGGGCTACTGACCTTAGGGTGACTACACCCTCGATGTGCTCACCCCACGTGGGGGAGTGAGCACAATCCCTAATCCTGATTGGGGAGTGCCTGCCATCTGCAAGATGGGGAGCACTGAAGAGAGGGCTTCACCTCGCCTCCCCCACCTGAGGGGTGGAGTTGGCAGAGGTGGGCACACCTTCTGGGCTGGCTAGTTTTTCCCGTCTGTCTTCCCGCCGAGAAGGAGGAGAGACAGGAAGGGGGCCTGCTCCTCCTAGCAGGAGAGGCTGGGGGTCACATTACAAAGGCTGCCAGGCCTTTGAAGCTCCCCTGCCACAGATGGCTCTTCCTGGCCTGGGGGAGGTGTGAACACCTCTGCCCCGTAAAGGCTTTGTTTCTGGGCTCAGGGAGCGAAGGCTCCCACCCTAGGGGTCCAGAAACATGTCTTGTGGTGGCAGGCTGGTGTGTACCAGTCAGGGAACCCACCAGAGGCTGGTCGTTTTTCAGGAGGCATCTCTAAGATGCCCTCTGTGTGCATTTTTCATTAATTCCAACACTGGCATCAGTCTGGGTTTAATGTGCTGAGAAGTTTGATACCAAACTTCTCAGTTTTCAGTGTAGCCATTATGGTGCTGTGGAGTTCGTAATGACAAACTCCCAGCACCATATACTCTTAATGGCAGCACTGCAGTTACAATGTCTAAGAATGGACTTAGACACTGTAGGGGTACAGGGCTCATGCACCTGTACCCTCACCACTGGTATAGTGCACCCAGCCAGGGGGGTGACTGATCTATGCCAGGGCAGTGGGTTGTAGGCATGGCACACAGGGATGTGTGCCATGTCAACTCTTCACTTTGTTCTGCACCAAGACACGCAGCCTGCAAAGGCAGTGTGTGAGTGTCAGGGTTCAGGACCTCTAAGGGTGGCACAATAAGTGCTGCAGCCCTTAGAGGCCTTCTCTGGTCACAGTGCCCTGGGTACCTGTGGTACCATTTACCAGGGGCTGACCTGTGGCCAGAGATGCCAATTGGGTTAATTTTGGGGAAAGAACACAGGCCGTGGGAACCTGATTAGCAGGGACCCAGGGCACATCAAGTCAAAATGCATCAGTAGTCTGGCAAAAAGTGGGGGGGTTAATGCAACAGAAACCCACTTTCCTACAATAGAGATAGATTTTTGGGGCATGTATTCGTATAATATCCTGTCTTCTAGTGGAGAGGACTCTGGAAGGGGTTCCCCCCTTGGGACAACTGCTTGCAAAGCATGTTTTATCTGCAGATACCGGAAGCGCTGTTTCTGCCATCTTGTACTCAGTCTGGAGCTGCGCAGAGGAGACCTCACCACCCGTTCTCCATAGATCGCCGACCTTGGAGATACCTATTATGCCCCACCGATCAAAGCCCTTTGTCTTCCGCAGGTTACCAAACTTGTCCGCATCCCAGAATGGGGTGACCCTTGTGATTCGTCACTCCCAACCAAGGCTCTTTGTAGCTTCCCTCCATACGTGCACTATGTGAGCAGTGGGGCCTGTCAGGTGTAACTTGGTGGGCTTGGTGTATAGTACTCTCGTAAAATCCCCACCAGGGAGCAGCCACCTGTCCATCTGGTACCCTGGATCCCCTTGAGGCCTGTAGAAACATTGATTGATGGTGGCTAGTTGCGTGGCCCAATAGTATTTCCTGATATCAGGGAGACCCACCCCCCATCACACCACACCCTTGTAAGCTTCAGAGTGGATATTCGGGGTGGTTTGCCGTCCCATAGGAGTTCCATCTGGGAGTTTTCTATAGCTTTAAAGTAATCGGAGCCGACTGGACTTGGGGTGTTGTGCAGAACATACAAGAAACGTGGTAAAGACATCATTTTAAAAAGTGCAGCGCGTCCCAGCAGGGAGAGTGGGAGTGTTTTCCAGTGTCTGATATCATTTCTCAGCCTCTGCAATGGGGGTAAGAGGTTCCGCTCATAGAACCGAGCCAGGTCCTTGGTGCTATAAATCCCCAGATAAGTGAAACCCTCAACCGCCTCACTAATAGAGTAGCCCCTGGGTGGGGGGGGGGGGGGAGATTTGCCTCTGAGGACATAAATAACTGACTTTGACCAATTAATACGATAACCTGAATGTTTTCCAAAACTAGTGAAGATATGTAACGATCTGTTTAGAGAGGGCCCGGGCGACGCCATATATAATAAAATATCATCAGCGTACAGGGAGATGCGATCTTCCCAGTCCGCCGACCACCGGAGGCCCCTCATTATTTAGTCATTCCGTATCCACATTGCCAATGGTTCCATCATTAGGGCAAAAAGCAACGGGGAAAGGGGGCAGCACTGTCTGGTCCCCCTCTCCAGGGCGAACACTGGGGATTTCCGATTGTTAACCACGACTTGAGCCATTGGATCGCTATATAGGAGCTGGACCCAACTCGTAAAACCCGGACCAAACCCAAATTTCTTCAGGACCGCAAACATGTAGGGCCACTCGATCGTATCAAACGCCATGGTAGCGTCCAGGGACGCCACCACAGAGTCTTCACGTAGCGTATCCAGACGTCCCATTACCCCATGTAACCGCCGGAGATTAAGAGAGGTATTCCTCGCCGGCATAAAGCCGGACTGATCTGGGTGCACAAGCTTGCTTAACACAGGCAACAGACGGCTTGCCAATAGTTTCACGAGGATCTTAGCCTCTGCGTTAAGCAGGGAAATTAGACAATATGAGGAACATTGGTCTTTGGGCTTCCCACTCTTGTGGATGACCACAATAGTGGCCAGTCTCTGGTCCCACGGGAGGGACCCTTGCTCTCGACTCTCCAGAAACATTTTCGTGAGATGTGGGGCCAATTTGCTTGGAGCCAATTTGTATAATTCAATAGGAAAACCCTTTGGGCCCATCGCCTTACCTGCCTGGAGATCTATTATTGCTCTCTCCACCTCCGTACTTGCAAGCTCTGCCTCCAAGTCAGTCTGGTCGTCTAGAGAGAGGGTGGGCAGGGGTATATCAGTTAGCAGGAGACCGCTTCTGCCTCCGTGGGTGTAATTACTATTTTAACTCCACATGTGCTTTGATAGTAGGGTAGGTTGCAAAGCACAACAAAGCAAGTCTAACTGCACTTTTAGTTTTTAGATACACTCGCTCGAAAGTACCCCACAGTGTGGGTTATACATGCCCACACTCACACACATGCACCCAAGCACACACACAAACCTTTGCCCAGTAGATCAAAGGTGTGTGCATGCTGTTTACAGAGGTTTTGTACTGAAAGGGTACACTTCTGCCCAAATTTTCTAATGCTTTGCCCTTGGTTGCATTACTTTTATGACGCCAACCCAGTGCAGTATATTGGCCAGGGATTTACTACCCAGTGCAAACCAGGATTTGCATTGGAAAGTATTCCAAATTATTGCAAAGTTGCACTACACACTACTTTACTCTACTTTGCATTGAGGGCATCATGGGTGCTACATGGGTGTTCTCATGCAAACACCCATGTCTTTTGACGCAAATCCATATCTTCTAACAGTCGTAGACAAGGATTTTCACCAAAACTTTAAGCTTCCTCAATGCAAGTGTAACAAGGAGAAATATTTTAATTTTTCCATATTTTTCTAACTTTTCACATGTGCTGCATTGTATAGCTCAAACACAAAGTGGGAAAAGTATTAAAGAATAGTTTCAATACTGAAAGGGTACCCTTCCAGTACAAACCTATGCGTTAGAGAACGCACACATCCCTGCACTATGGTACAAGAGTGTGCACATTGTTTTCACGTTGGTGCTCGAGCCACTCGCTGCATGGATCAGAGGGGTTCCCATAGTTAGGGGCATAGATATGGGGGGAATGGGAGGAACGAATCTCGTTGTACGCAGACAACATACTGCTCTACGCAAGCAGACCCCGGCAAAAGTTTCACAGACTTATTAACATAATCCGGCTATTCGGTACATACTCAGGTTACCATAAACTGGGACAGATCCCTCATTTTTAATCTCTCTGGAGCGCTACCCCCACTCACTACAGACTGTGCGGCCTTAACACAACATGACAAATTTAAATATCTGGGTATATGGATAACACATTCAGCCGAGGAATTCCTCCACCTGAAAGTTTACACACAATTGACAACACTTCGCGGAGACACTTTCCACTGGCATCAACTACCTATCACTCTTATGGGTAGGGCAGTGCTATTTAAAATGATGGCTCTCCCACGACTACTCTATTCTTTACAAAATACACCACATAAGATCCCGGACACCTTCTTCCAAGCCATTGAAGGGGAGCAACGTAACCTACTATGGGGTAGTGAGACACCGCGAATTGCGCTCCGCAAACTCCAGCGGGGGTATACGAGGGTGGGCTAGCTATCCAAGATATCCGGAGCTACTACCTGGCAGCCCAACTCATTAATATAAATGGCTGGGTCTTTGCACCCCGTTCCGAACCTGCTTACCGAGTAGATCGTCAGGCTATGGGAATCAATGGGCACCTAACGGTGTTGTATCAAGGAAGAGGGGGGAATCACTCCCTACACACACCCAGGTGGTGGTACGAGCATGGCACATTGCCACCAAATCACTGGGATGGAAAAACAGATTAGCTCAGCAAACCCCACTGTGGCACAGCGGCGCGTTGGGAGAGGTGGGCCGCCTACAAGGATTCCGTAGCTGGAACCACATAGGCATAGATACCCTCGGGGACATATGCATAAGGGTAGGATGATTACCTTTAAGGAATTACAAACTGAATATCAACTGACGGAGAAGGAGCAGTACAAGTACCTACAGTAGAGACATGCCCTGAGATGCCACATCCCTGACGGGGAGTCACTACCTGAGCACTCCCCCTTAGAAGATCGACTGTTATTAGACCCTATTCCTGACAAGGCAATCTCCCACACATTCAGGAAATTAATGAATAACCTCCCCAATCCTCTAGGACCGCTTAGGGCAGCCTGGGAAATGGACTTGGGAATGCTAGAGGATGATGATTGGCAGGAAGCATTCCTGAGCCCCAGAGAGATTGCCATACGGGCGCGATTCATACAAATCCAACTTAGAATTCTACATAGAGCATATTATCCCCGTACACTTCAACACAAGATCGGGAGGGCGGCCACAGACCACTGTGTTAGAGGTTGCGGTGAAGCCGGTGTAGGAGAGTAGGATCTGCTTCACATGGGTACCCCCACTTTTTGCTGATGCTTCACTGTTTTTCGACATTAGTCTGGCTGGGGCCCTGCTAATCAGAACCCCAGCCTAGCTGCTTCCTCTCTAAAATGGTTTCCATGTGCCTTAGGCACATCACTGATTGGGATCTGGAGTGCCCTTATAAGTCCCTAGTATATGGTATACTATGTACCAAGGGCATAGGTACCTCAGAGGCCTGCCAGGGGCTGCAGCATGTATTATCCAAACTGACACCACAGGTCTGCTACTGCAGCCTGGGTAAGGTGGTGCATGCACCCCTTACTGTGATATAGGTTACCTATATCACGAAATACATACACACATATAAACCTATAAGTCACTCCTAAGGCAGGCCTTATCAATCCTAAAGGCAGAGTGCATGGTTCCTATGTGAGAGGGTGCCCCTGCATGAGCAGGGCCCCTCTACAGCGTTCGGAGACCATCTCTGATGCTGTTTGTAGTGCAGCCTGACCATATACTCTTAAGCGCATTATATCCTCGCGGTAAAATGCTAACTTTGGAATGGCTGCACCTAAACATGTCGTGTTTGGTGTCAAACATCTTGGAATACTACCCCCCGCCAATACTGGCGGCGGGGGTAGCATTCCACCCTTCTAGAGGGAAAGACATGTTAACTCTGACGAGTCCGGTAACTTCTTTCCAGAGCCATGGCATCACAAAATGGATGCTGCTGCCACAGACACGAGTCTGGCCTCCTGCTGCTGGAAGAAACTCCGGCAGGGGAGGCCTGGACAATAGGTTTCCTGTCCCAGGGAGGTGTGACCACCTCCCCAGACAGGATAATGTGTATTGGGGTTGGGCGGGAGCACTTTCGGGTGCTTTGAAATCCTGCACTGGGGGCACATTTGGTGTCCCTGTGCATACCCCAGTTCAAACCGGATCAGGGGCTTGCAGCCCCTGCTTTGGCGCGAACTGGACAAAGGGAAAGGGGTGTAGCCACCCCTCTGCCCTGACCCACCCATAGGTGGGGCCACAGAGTAGTCCAACCCCTATTTTTAGAATAAAGGTAGGAACCCAGTCCTTAGGACTTTAGATTATACCTGGACGAAACTCTGAAACTGAATCCTGGACCTTCGACGCTCTACGACAAGATTAGAGGACTGAAGAATCTCCCTTGGGGTCAAGGAGTGACTCCCCTGCTTGGCAGGCACCAAAGAAGCATCTGTCCGGTTCACATTTCTGAAGCTCCCGTCGGACGCCGAAGTCATCGCATCACCAGAGGTGGATTCTCAGACTTCCCCGAGGCTACCCTGAGTCCCCAGCAAAGCTGAGGCCCGTGGCTATCGTGGGTGACTTGAGACCGTGACCCCTGGATACCAAGCACATTTGCAAGTGCATCATCTTCTGGGTCTCCCAAGAAGTTGTGCTTTGGGCTCCGAGTAGCCCTAGCCTCCAGCACCACCTGCACCGAAGATCACTGGCCCCCACTCCACGAGTGTCCTGTAAGCCAGATCCACGTGCGGCGTCACGAGGCTCCTTCGCGGTCACTAGCCCGTTGGCTAGTAGCCCTTAACAAAGGCCAATCCTTTTCTTACTTGGCATCCTGGTTGCTCCACGCCTGCCCTCACTTACCCTCGCTGGGTGAGTTCCACAGACCTTGCTGGTCTGCACCATCAACGATCTACATCTTCACCGAGACTTGCCGTTGCCAAGGCTTGTTGGGTCTAATCCGGTCGCCGACACCTCAGCACTCGACAGACATCGTGTACCAGCCCGAATCCTGCACCTGGTTGCCGACAACGCCTCCTGGACCTCGTGGCTGAAGAGTCAAGATGACCGTCAACGCACCTGAAGCACTCGACATCGGTGGGCATCTGTCCATCGCCTTCCTGGTCACTGGCTAGTGACCCAGACTCTGTCCCCTCTGCTTTCAGGTTCTTCAGAACTCCGATCCACTCTTGGATCCACCCGGACACTTTTCTCTTGGCCGCCAGCAGCACTTTGCAGCAGATCGCCATTCGAATCGACGACGAAACCCGACCCCGAAAGGCACCTATGCACCCGGCTTCCCTGGGTGAGGTAACACGAGTACTCCGGTGCTCCCGTGGGTAGAGACTCTTCAAAGTCCTAGATCTCAAAGGGTTTTGTCCTAGTCCTCTTTTAAGTGTCCCTTTTCTCTATTTTCCCGATCCCGACTTTCTCCATAGAAGTTAACGGCGTATCGCGGTTGTGTATTTACACTGCACGCGTCTCCCGTGGGTCCCCTGTGTCACTACCTTGGGTGGTTCCTTGTGGTCCAAGCACTTCTAGAGGCTCTAGGCCTAGTGTCTAGTTCAGTCGTGGTTCTTATACCACTTTATTGGTATATGGTTTGGTACGCCCCTAGGGTCCAAACGTGTATTTGTGCTATTACTGTGATTTAATAACTTATAACTTATGTACTTCGAACTCTAGCCTCATAAAGAGACTAGAGGGGTGTGTTTAGCAATAAATACATATATTTTGAATATATACCTGGTGTGGTGCTCTTTCATTTGGTCACTCAAGAGATTATAGACTGGTAAAACAAGCTGCTTTACATTCCTTCAAGACTTAGCCTGAAGGCTGCTCTCCATAGCTACCACTAGGATAGCTTTCAATAAGGTTGTCTTTAACCTATCTCCAATAAGGGGTTGTTTGGACTGGTGCAAGGTGCCCACTATAATTAGTGGACAGCATATACCAGGCCAACTTCTCACATTGGTGTGCAGCGTGTGGGATTCCAGCTTGCTATTGTTTTACCAGATAATCTCAATTGAATTGATCAACTGAAAACCACTAAAGGTACCTAAGGTACATATAATTTAAGCTTAGAATACAGTAAGTTCTACTGAACTTAGGGTTGTGTGTTAAGGGATAGCACAACCCTTTCTACAACTCAAGAGAGTTTAGTAGGCCACACTAGAGTAGGTAGTGCATACACCACACCACACTAGTAATGTCTTTAAGGGCAGGATCCAAAGAATCCTTGCAGGAAGCCATTGAGCTTCCACCCTCCAAGTATGATACACTCCCATTCTTGGAATTGAGAGCTTTATGTAACTTGAGAAAAATAAGGACAGGCCAAAGCCCCACCACCCAACACCTCAAGGAGTTGTTGGTGGCTTATGACCTTAGTAAGCCTGTAGGGACTGAAGGGGTAGGAGCTGAGGGTGGGGCAGAAGAAGAGGACGAGGCCAGGGGTACCAATACCCCCAGCCCCCCTCTGAAACTGGCCAGGAGGGTGACAATGACCCTGACCTGGATAACCCAATCCCTCCTGTGGATGATGATGAGGATGATCAAGATGATGCCCTCTTTGTCCCCCCAGGAAGGATTAAGAGTGTGCCCAGGAAGTCTAGATCTCCTTCTCAGGAGTCTAACCACTCTGGCACCTCTATAGGGAGCTCTGTCTCATCTCACAGGAGGGAATCCTCTCATGAGAGGAGAACCAGACTGGTCCAGTATGAGGAAACTCAGCTGGAGATCAGAAAAAAGCAATTGGCTTTAGATAGGGAATCCCTAGATCTCCTTAGAGAGAGAAGAAAATTGGGACTAGAGTCCCATGGTGGCAGCCATGTCCCTAGAGACAGGGAAAGGTCCTATGACCATAGGAACCTGAGCAAGATTGTCCCTCCCTACCAGAGTGGGGATGATATCCACAAATGGATAACTGCATTAGAGAGGGCCTGTAAAGTACAGAAGGACCCTCAGGAGCAGTGGGCAGCAATCTTGTGGCTCTCCTTTGCTGACAAAGGTAGAGATAAGCTCCTCACTGTTAGAGAGGAGGATGCTGATAATTACAAGGTCTTGAAGAGTGCTCTTATTGATGGGTTTGGCCTAACCACTGAACAGTACAGGTTGAAGTTCAGAGACACCCAAAAGCACAGACTCAAGACTGGGTAGACTATGTGGATTGTTCTGCCAAGGCTCTGGAAGGCTGGTTGATGGGCAGTAAGGTGTGTGACTTTTCAGGATTGTACAATCTGATAATGAGGGAGCAGATTCTTAATAACTGTCAAAATCAGCTGTTGCATCAATACCTGGTAGACTCTGATCTGACCTCTCCCCAAGAATTGGGAAAGAAGGCAGACAAATGGGTCAGAACCAGGGTGAAGCAGAAGGTACAGAACCAAGGTGGGGAAACCAAGAAGCAAGATGCTAAGAACTCTGACAAGGGTGGGGAGAAGGGTAAAGATCAAAAGTCTTCATCAGGCCCCCAAAAATCTTCTTCTGGTGGGGATTCACAGTCTACCAAAGGGAAAGGCCAAAGAAAACCATGGTGCAAGGTCTGTAAGCAAAAGCCCCACTGGACCAGTGATTGCACCAAGTCCAAAGACTCCAGTCCAGCACCCACCAATGCCCCTAAGGCACCTGTTCCCCCTAGTACAGTTGGTGGAAGTGCTCCAGCAAAGGGTTTAGTAGGGTTCACCCTGGGAACTGAGTTGGGCTCTGACTTAGTCAGGGAACTGACTCAGGCTGTGTTAGTCTGTGATGGAGGCATGGATGTGACCTCCACTGTGAGTCCCAGTAATCTGGGCAAGTACAGACAACAGCCTTTAATCAATGGACGTGAGGCTTTGGCATTTAGGGACACAGGGGCAAGTGTCACAATGGTGACACAAGACCTTGTGCTTCCTGGGCAAGTTATGCTTGGTGAGATGTACCAAGTGACCAATGCTAGCAATGTCAGAACAGACCATACTCTGGCAGTTGTTAACTTCTCCTGGGGAGGGGTAACTGGCCTTAAGAAGGTTGTGGTAAGTGCAAACCTACCAGTCGAATGCTTGCTTGGCAATGACTTAGAGACTTCTGCTTGGGCAGAAGTGGAGCTCAGGACCCATGCAGAAATGCTGGGGATCCCTGCAGATGTGTTTGCTGTGACCAGGTCACAAGCCAAAATGTCTAGCACTGAACAGGGCTTGGATTCTGGAAGAATGGACCAAGTGCCTTCCAAGAGGAGTAGTAGTAGGGTTAAGGCAGTGCCTTCCCCTTGGCTCAGGAGGAAGATCAGTCCCTTGAGGGGATGATCTCAGCCCTGAAGAAGGAACTGTCCCAGAGGAACTTGAACCTGACCAGGTTGAGTTCTTGGGGACAGGGGGACCTTCTAGGGCAGATCTGAGCCAGGAGCAGCAGAGCTGCCCCTCCCTTGAACCCCTCAGACAGCAAGCTGCTGCTGAGGCTGCTGGGAAAGCTAGTGGTCCCCATACAGTGTATTGGGATGATGGACTCCTGTACTCAGAGAGTAGAGACCCCAAGCCTGGTGCTACCAGGAGGTTGGTAATACCTTTGAAGTTCAGGGGCTTCCTATTGACCCTAGCCCATGATATTCCCTTAGCAGGACACCTGGGCCAGAACAAGACTTGGGACAGAATTGTCCCTCACTTTCACTGGCCCCACATGTCTGAAGACAGTAAGGAGTTTTGTCGCTCCTGTGTAACCTGCCAAGCCAGTGGCAAAGCAGGTGGCACTACAAAGGCCCCCTGATACCACTACCTGTGGTGGGGGTGCCCTTTGAGAGGGTAGGGATTGACATTGTTGGTCCCATGGATCCCCAAACAGCCTCTGGGCACAGGTTTATCCTGGTGGTAGTGGATCATGCCACCAGGTACCCAGAAGCTATTCCCCTAAGGACCACCACAGCACCTGTGGTGGCAAGGGCCCTCCTGGGAATCTTCTCAAGAGTGGGCTTTCCTAAGGAGGTAGTATCAGACAGGGATGCTAACTTCATGTCTGGGTACTTAAAAGCAATGTGGAAGGAGTGTGGAGTGACTTATAAGTTCACCACACCCTATCACCCACAATGCAATGGTTTAGTTGAGAGATTCAACAAAACCTTGAAGGGCATGATTAAAGGGCTCCCAGAAAAGCTTAGGCGTCGATGGGACATACTCTTGCCCTGCCTTTTATTCGCATATAGGGAGGTGCCTCAGAAGGGGTTGGTTACAGCCCTTTTGAACTTCTGTTTGGCCACCCTGTGAGGGGTCCACTGTGCTTGGTGAAGGAAGGATGGGAGTTACCTCTCAAGCCCCCAAAGCAAGATATAGTGGACTATGTACTTGGTCTCCGCTCCAGGATGGCTGAGTACATGAAAAAGGCAACCAAAAACCTTGAGGCTAACCAGGAACTTCAGAAGGCCTGGCATGACCAAAAGGCTGTTCTGACTGTTTACCAGCCAGGACAGAAGGTGTGGGTGTTGGAGCCAGTGGCCCCAGCAGCTCTCCAAGATAAATGGAGTGGACCCCACACTATTGTTGAGCAGAAGGGTGAGGTCACTTATTTAGTGGACCTAGGAACACCCAGGAGTCCCCACAGGGTTCTCCATGTCAACAGGTTAAAACCATATGTGGACAGGGCAGACATGGGCTTGCTCATGGCTACTGATGAAGGGCAGGAGGAAGAGAGTGACCCACTCCCTGACCTGCTCTCACAGAACCCTGACGATGGGTCAGTTGATGGTGTAGCCTTGGCAGGCAGCCTCACTACCCAGCAACAAGCTGATTGCAGGCAAGTCCTCAATCAGTTTAGACATATGTTTTCACTGACACCCAGTCAGACAACCTGGTGCACTCATGAAGTGGACACTGGGGACAGTCTGCCTATTAAAAACAAGATTTATAGGCAACCTGACCATGTCAGGGACTGTATCAGGACTGAAGTCCAGAAAATGTTGGAATTGGGAGTTATTGAACCCTCAGATAGCCCTTGGGCTAGTCCAGTAGTCCTTGTACCGAAACCTCACACCAGTGGTGGAAAAAGAGAGATGAGGTTTTGTGTGGACTACAGGGGTCTCAATGCAGTCACTAGGACTGATGCCCATCCAATACCCAGGGCAGATGAGCTCATAGATACTTTGGCCTCTGCCAAATATCTCAGCACATTTGACCTAACAGCTGGCTACTGGCAGATCAGACTAGCTGATACTGCAAAGCCCAAAACAGCATTCTCGACCCCTAGTGGACATTATCAATTTGTGGTAATGCCCTTTGGTCTGAAGAATGCACCTGCCACTTTCCAGAGGTTGGTGAATACAGTTCTCACAGGACTGGAGGCCTATAGTGCAGCTTATCTAGATGATATTGCTGTCTTTAGCTCCACCTGGGAGGATCACCTGGTCCACCTCAGGAATGTTTTACAGGCCCTGCAAAGGCAGGCCTGACTATCAAGGCCACTAAGTGCCAGATAGGGCAGAGTCAGGTTGTGTACCTGGGCCACCTTGTGGGTGGAGGCCAGGTTCAACCTTTGCAGAGCAAGATCCAGACCATCATGGACTGGACTGCTCCCACTACCCAGACTCAGGTGAGAGCCTTCTTAGGCCTGACTGGGTACTATAGGAGATTTGTCAAGGGGTATGGATCAATAGTGACACCCCTGAATGACTTAACTTCTAAGAAAATGCCCAAAAAGGTTCAGTGGACAGTTAGCTGTCAAAAGGCATTTGATGACCTCAAGCAGGCCATGTGCACTGCTCCAATTCTGCAGAGTCCTGATTACTCCAAGAAGTTCATTGTTCAAACTGATGCATCTGAATTGGGGGTAGGAGCTGTACTGTCACAATTGAATGAAGAAGGTCAGGATCAGCCAGTAGCTTTTATTAGCAGAAGGCTGACCCCTAGAGAGAAACGTTGGTCAGCCATAGAGAGGGAGGCCTTTGCTGTGGTCTGGGCTCTGAAGAAGTTGAGGCCATACTTGTTTGGTACACACTTCCTGGTTCAGACAGACCATAAGCCCCTCTTATGGCTAAAACAAATGAAGGGTGAAAACCCCAAACTGCTTAGGTGGTCCATTTCCCTACAGGGGATGGACTTTACAGTGGAACATAGGCCTGGGAGTAACCATGCGAATGCAGATGGACTCTCTAGGTATTTCCACTTAGAACATGAAGACTTAACTGGGCAAGGTTAGTTTAATGTCCCTACGTTTGGGGGGGTTGTGTAGGAGAGTAGGATCTGCTTCACATGGGTACCCCCACTTTTTGCTGATGCTTCACTGTTTTTCGACATTAGTCTGGCTGGGGCCCTGCTAATCAGAACCCCAGCCTAGCTGCTTCCTCTCTAAAATGGTTTCCATGTGCCTTAGGCACATCACTGATTGGGATCTGGAGTGCCCTTATAAGTCCCTAGTATATGGTATACTATGTACCAAGGGCATAGGTACCTCAGAGGCCTGCCAGGGGCTGCAGCATGTATTATGCCACCCCTGGAAGGCCATCCAAACTGACACCACAGGTCTGCTACTGCAGCCTGGGTAAGGTGGTGCATGCACCCCTTACTGTGATATAGGTTACCTATATCACGAAATACATACACACATATAAACCTATAAGTCACTCCTAAAGCAGGCCTTATCAATCCTAAAGGCAGAGTGCATGGTTCCTATGTGAGAGGGTGCCCCTGCATGAGCAGGGCCCCTCTACAGCGTTCGGAGACCATCTCTGATGCTGTTTGTAGTGCAGCCTGACCATATACTCTTAAGCGCATTATATCCTCGCGGTAAAATGCTAACTTTGGAATGGCTGCACCTAAACATGTCGTGTTTGGTGTCAAACATCTTGGAATACTACCCCCCCGCCAATCCTGGTGGCGGATGTAGCATTCCACCCTTCTAGAGGGAAAGACATGTTAACTCTGACGAGTCCGGTAACTTCTTTCCAGAGCCCTGGCATCACAAAATGGATGCTGCTGCCACAGACACGAGTCTGGCCTCCTGCTGCTGGACGAAACTCCGGCAGGGGAGGCCTGGACAATAGGTTTCCTGTCCCAGGGAGGTGTGACCACCTCCCCAGACAGGATAATGTGTATTGGGGCTGGGCGGGAGCACTTTCGGGTGCTTTGAAGTCCTGCACTGGGGGCACATTTGGTGTCCCTGTGCATACCCCAGTTCAAACCGGATCAGGGGCTTGCAGCCCCTGCTTTGGCGCGAACTGGACAAAGGGAAAGGGGTGTAGCCACCCCTCTGCCCTGACCCACCCATAGGTGGGGCCACAGAGTAGTCCAACCCCTATTTTTAGAATAAAGGTAGGAACCCAGTCCTTAGGACTTTAGATTATACCTGGACGAAACTCTGAAACTGAATCCTGGACCTTCGACGCTCTACGACAAGATTAGAGGACTGAAGAATCTCCCTTGGGGTCAAGGAGTGACTCCCCTGCTTGGCAGGCACCAAAGAAGCATCTGTCCGGTTCGCATTTCTGAAGCTCCCGTCGGACGCCGAAGTCATCGCATCACCAGAGGTGGATTCTCAGACTTCCCCGAGGCTACCCTGAGTCCCCAGCAAAGTTGAGGCCCGTGGCTATCGTGGGTGACTTGAGACCGTGACCTCTGGACACCGAGCACATTTGCAAGTGCATCATCTTCTGGGTCTCCCAAGAAGTCGTGCTTTGGGCTCCGAGTAGCCCTAGCCTCCAGCACCACGTGCACCAAAGATCACTGGCCCCCACTCCACGAGTGTCCTGTAAGCCAGATCCACGTGCGGCGTCACGAGGCTCCTTCGCGGTCGCTAGCCCGTTGGCTAGTAGCCCTTAACGAAGGCCAATCCTTTTCTTACTTGGCATCCTGATTGCTCCAGGCCTGCCCTCACTTACCCTTGCTGGGTGAGTTCCACAGACCTTGCTGGTCTGCACCATCGACGATCTACATCTTCACCGAGACTTGCCGTTGCCAAGGCTTGTTGGGTCCAATCCGGTCGCCGACACCTCAGCTCTCGACAGACATCGTGTACCAGCCCGAATCCTGCTCCTGGTCACCGACAACGCCTCCTGGACCTCGTGGCTGAAGAGTCAAGATGACCGTCAACGCACCTGAAGCACTCGACATCGGTGGGCATCTGTCCATCGCCTTCCTGGTCACTGGCTAGTGACCCAGACTCTGTCCCCTCTGCTTTCAGGTTCTTCAGAAATCCGATCCACTCTTGGATCCACCCGGACACTTTTCTCTTGGCCGCCAGCAGCACTTTGCAGCAGATCGCCATTCGAATCGACGACGAAACCCGACCCCGAAAGGCACCTATGCACCCGGCTTCCCTGGGTGAGGTAACACGAGTACTCCGGTGCTCCCGTGGGTAGAGACTCTTCAAAGTCCTAGATCTCAAAGGGTTTTGTCCTAGTCCTCTTTTAAGTGTCCCTTTTCTCTATTTTCCCGATCCCGACTTTCTCCATAGAAGTTAACGGCGTATCGCGGTTGTGTATTTACACTGCACGCGTCTCCCGTGGGTCCCCTGTGTCACTACCTTGGGTGGTTCCTTGTGGTCCAAGCACTTCTAGAGGCTCTAGGCCTAGTGTCTAGTTCAGTCGTGGTTCGCATACCACTTTATTGGTATATGGTTTGGTACGCCCCTAGGGCCCAAATGTGTATTTGTGCTATTACTGTGATTTAATAACTTATAACTTATGTACTTCGAACTCTAGCCTCATAAAGAGACTAGAGGGGTGTGTTTAGCAATAAATACATATATTTTGAATATATACCTGGTGTGGTGCTCTTTCATTTGGTCACTCAAGAGATTATAGACTGGTAAAACAAGCTGCTTTACATTCCTTCAAGACTTAGCCTGAAGGCTGCTCTCCATAGCTACCACTAGGATAGCTTTCAATAAGGTTGTCTTTAACCTATCTCCAATAAGGGGTTGTTTGGACTGGTGCAAGGTGCCCACTATAATTAGTGGACAGCATATACCAGGCCAACTTCTCACAGCCGGCACTTTCTTCCATATCATCTGGGGCTGCCCCAGAATTCAACACTACTGGGCGAGGGTTGCAGAGGTGATGGAGGTTCTGGGGATATGCATCCAACCGGAGGCACACTGGCTCCTGCTCGGAATCACGGAGGAAGACCGATGGCCCGCCCACACACAAGCATGGCTAATGTTGGCTTCTGGGGTGGCAAAACGTAATATTGCTCGGCTGTGGGGGGCACGGGATCTACCAAAACTCTCCAACTGGATAACGGACATGGACTGGTGCCGATTGGCAGAAAAAGTAGTTTACTATAGTAGAGGCTGCCCTAAGAAGTGGGAAAACATATGGAGCCCATGGGAGAGGTATAGATCTTAACAATGGGTGAGGGAGTAGAGACTCAGTTCTGGGAGAATTGAGTATGTAAATATTTGCAACGTGTTAACCGGATTGATGTATATGTCCTCCACCACATTTGTATACTGTCGCTCTCCCTGTAACGCAGGCTGTGTAAAACATAACTGTCTGACGATTACTGTGTATCTGGATAGATTGACTTGTTGAATAAATAAAAAGAATTTAAAATAAGAGTATGCACATTGGTGCATGGAAGCCAAAAGTACACCAGCATAGGGGAGTGAAAAAAATATTAGGTGAATTCTTCTCCCTCCCTTTTTACATGGTAGTGCAGCAACTTTGGTTGCTTTACACCCTTGGGTCAAATATTAGTAAATCTGGACCTTTCAGTACAAAATACTATGCCTAGACAACGTTTAAAACTTTCCATACATTGGATGTGTGCTGTAGAAAACAGCATACATGCAATGTTTGAAAAGTTTGGATAAAATAAATGATTTCTCTAACCTAATGCCTGCCTCAAGGAGGTGTAATGTTTTGGCCCAAAGTCCTGTCTACCATTGTTAATAGATAGGGCTGTGCATCAAAACCCATGTGTGTTAACTTTGGAATGCCCATAGGAGACCCATGGTACACCCCATTGATGCAAAGGACTGCAAAGTAGCACAAATTGCTATTTGCTTTACTTTACAGGCTACTTTCCAACAGTTTGCATCACTTTTTGTGACTTTACATCTAAACAAAGTGTTGATAAATCTGCAACTTTGTCTTCTGTGGATTGTACCTATGAGGTGCTCAATCAATACAATGGGGGTTCTTAAACTGGGGTTCACAGACCCCTCAGGGTCCACAACACCTACTCAATGGGTCTTCTACTCTTCATATTAGCAGTTTACTAAATCATATATACATAAAAATGCAAAAATTGAAAATTAAAAAATGTTAACCCCTTCAATAAATGAGAAAGGATTTGAAATTGGAGGCTAAATATTAAGTTGATATTGGCAGCAAACATATACATAACTCATGGTCTCAACATAAGCACATTTAAGAATGACAAAAAGAGAGCATGTTTTGGAGGCAAAAAAAACAACATGATATGCTAAAATATAGCATACAGAAATAAAACTAAATGTTGAAAACCTCCATCATTTCCAATAAAATGTCGATTTTTGTGAATTTGTTTTGTTTGTAAAATAAATAAAATGTTTCATAATTTGTATATTTTTAAAATTTACACTCGGTACTGTATTTTTGTTTATTCTTTTGAGCGTCAAATGTTAGAAATTGCTTATGCAGGTGTCCTCCGCTTCAATCAGTTGTTCAGTGGTTGTCCAGAGAAGTCAAACGGTTAAGAACTGCTGCTTTAAAAGATGCAAATTCTAGAGATCCATCTGCTGCTCTATATTTAGCACCCTACAGACCCCACGCCCTCTTCCTGTCAGCATCAGCTGTACCCTAGAGGGATATCATACACAGTGGCATTTCTTTAAGGAAACGCATATCTGTCAGATCATGTTTTTATGTAGCAGACACCTGCCAGTGCCAAATAACTTCGAGTGTGTACAGTATGTTGTAGCTCTCTGGTAGCTCTCTCTAGTATGTGGTTGCTCTCTGGTGGTGTGGTCCCACCCAAATGCTCCTTTTGATAAACTGTCAGTGGGATAATTCATTATATCTGGCTTATTTATAAGTCAAAATGCTTCTTTGTTGATTGGTGAGTTTCTGTGTGTGTTGATGGGAGTACAAACAAGAGAATGGATCAAAGAATGGGTGAATTGATGAATGAGTGAGTGCTTGGGTGGATGAATGGATTAGTGAGTGGGTGCTTGGATGGCTGATTGTGTGCATGGTGGTACGAGTGAGAACTGAAAAGGTAGTGTTACTGTCTAGTTGCCAATCCTAGAGGGGAATGGGAGAAGGTGGAGGACAAAAGGCAAGCATTCTCCTGAATGTCTTTTTAGTGAAAGAGGATAGAAGCTGTCCCTTATACATATATATCACACACACACACACACACACACACACTGAACTGTATTTCAATGCACATAATGCTAATTACCTTTAAAAGAGCAATGCATTCTAGATCATTAACAATGTAGAACTTACATATGTTCATTATGTGTGAAATATTTATAGCTTAACCAATTATAAATCCTGAATGAAGAAGAAGTAATGAAATAATTATTTTGATGAGTAAGGAAAGAAGGAACCCTAATTACTCTGTTCCATTAATATCCATTTTACAATAATGTAGAGTCCTAAACATCCAAGAAATCATCACAAAGTTTAGTGTAATGAAATATAGGTTTTCTCTTCAGGCTACAGTGGATAGCTCCACTAACTACAAAAAGATCTCTAACTTACTCATGTTTTTCCAGTTAATCAGTTTTACTTCTTCCTACCATCACTGCGCTAATTATCCAATAATGTTTACCCCATTTTGGAGATCTTGTTGGAGCATATCATTGAATTTATTAACTCTTATTGTAGATCACAGGAGCCATCCAGTTGTTAAGTTAATTCTTACAATGATTCCACTCTCAAATTGCTTAACAAAATCGCAGCTACAAAATAGATATGTCCTGTCACAATTTTCAGTATTAATTTCCAACCTCAATCACTATCATGTAAGTGTTTTTTATCCATCTACCTATAAAATCGACATAGAATCCTCTGTTGCATCAATTTAGGATTACATTTATTCACATCTGAGTAGCATTTAAGCCACTTACTAGAGTCATTTTACTTGTGTATCTCTGATCCCGGTCAGGCCTATTTTTTCACTTAGACTCTCCGCCTTTTTCAAATATGATAGATATAAAAGGCTGACAGCAATTGTATGACTGTAGCTGAAGTAGAACACAAGAAAGTATTAAAGAAAGTAGAGAAACAAACTTATCTGTGGTTTCAGCTAAAATAATAACCTCCTGAAGACATACTCTTAATTGGATGTATCTTTTATTCTTCAAATCACAGAGATTATAATATTTCATTAAAATGATAAATGCTCTCTGTAGGAAGGTAGGATCTGACTGCATGGTTACCCCCACTTTTTGCCTGGTGTTTTGCTGGTTTTTGACTAGTCTGACTGGGATCCTGCTAATCAGGACCCCAGTCTATCTGCTTTCCCCCTAAAATGTACACATGTACTTTGGTACATTCCAGATTGGATACTGGGGTACCCTTATAAGCCCCTGGTATATGGTACCCATGTACCCAGGGCATAGGTACCCCAGAGGCCTCCCATGGCCTGAAGCATGTATTATGCCACCCATGAGAGGCCATGCAAAATGGAACTCCAGGTCTGCTACAGCCGCCTGTGTAAGATGGTGCTTGCACCACTTACTTTAGATATAGGTTTACTATATCTATAGGTCACTACACTTAAAACTTATAAGTCACCCCTATAGAAGGCCTTAACAATCCTGAAGGCAGGGTGCTGGGTTCTTAGTGAGAGGGTGCCCCTGCATGAGCAGTGCCTCTCTGCAGCCTTCAGAGGCTATTCTCCCGGGTTGTCTGTGACTCAGCCGGACATATAGTTAGAGGTGCATTATAACCTCGCAGTAAATGCTATCTCGAAAACAGCTGCATAGAAACATATCGTGTTTGGTATCAAACACCTTGGAATCATACCTCCACACCGGTAACCAGTGTGGGAGGTATGATTCCACCCTTCTGAAGCGAGCTTCGTGGGGTCACTGGTCTATCCGGTGCCAGCCTTCTCGACCCAGTCAGCAAAAAATGGATACTGCCGACCAGAGACACACTTCTGCCCTCCTGCTGCTGAGCCAAGCTCGAGCAGGGGAAGGCAGCACAATACGCATCCTGTCACAGGGAGGTGTGACCACCTCCCAGACAGGATTTAGTGTATTGGGGCTGGGTGGGTGCACTCTGAGAGTGCCTGAAAATTTGCACCTGGGGCACATTTGGTGTCCCTGTGCATAGTCCAGCTCAAACCAGTTCTGGGTGCCATTGGCTCCTGCTCTGGCACGGAACTGGACAAAGGACATGGGTGTAACCATCCCTCTGTCCTGACCCTCCCCTAGGAGGGTCCCCCGAATCTGTCCAACCCTCTCCCGTGGGTACAAAAGGGCTTACCTGGCTGTAAGACTTTAGATTTTACGTGGACAAGATTCTTCAAGAAGAAACCACTAACCTTCGACCATCTGGACACTCTGGACTTCACTGGACTTTGACTGGGCCCAACTTCGTCTCCCTCTCCGTCCAAAGCTTTGTCCATGCCCTTGCTCCATACGGGCTCTGTGCAGGACCTGTGGTGCACTAAGATCAACTGAAGAATCTCCCTTGGAGTGAAGGAGTCACTCCCCTGCCCTAGCAGGCACCTTAACGCAACTGACCGGTCTGCTGCTCCTGTGCTCCTGTGGACTCCAAAGATTTCAGCAACACAGGAGGTGGATTTTCGAAAGTCCTTGAGGTTGATCTGCCCTCTCAGCAAGTTTGAGGGCAGTATCCCTCGTGGGAACTGCATAACCCGAACCCCTGTGCACCCCCGTCCATTTGCAGTTGCATACGCTTGTTGGCAATTCCCGAGCTTGTGCATTTGACTCAGTGTAGTACTGACCCTGAGCAGTATTTGCACCAAAGAACTCCGGCCTACTCACACCGAGTGCTCCGTGGGCTGGTACTTTGCAATCTTGCCCAAGGTCCCCTCGCGACTCCTGGTCCTTTGGCCTGTGGATCTCTCAGAGGGTCATCTTGATTGCTGTTGGGCTTTCCTGGTTGCTCCAGACATGCCCTGACTCCCCATTGCTTGGGGAGTCCCCTGGACCTTGCTGGTCTACACCGTAACCTACTTGACATTCCTTCGTGGGTTGCTTTTGCCAAGGCTTGTTGGTGCTCCAGCCAGACACCGACCCCTCAGCACTCGACATCCTTTGTGGGACAGCTCACCTCCGGCTCCTGGTTGTCCTCGACGTCTCCTGGTCCTCGTGGCTGCAGAGTCAAGCATCCCTTCTTCGCAGCTGAAGCACCCAACATCGGTGGGCATTCGTCTACCGAGCCCCTGGTCACTTTAAAGTGACCCAGACTCTGTCCCCTCTGCTTTCAGGTTCCTTCCTTCCCGAATCCAGGCTTGGATTCCACCGGACCCTTTTCAGCAGTACTTCTTCACAGCCCTCCATTCAGAACGACGGCAGTTTCCGATGCCACTCCAGACCTATGCACCCGGCTCCTCTGGGATAGGTAACTCGGGTTCTACGGTATCCATGGGTGGGGTGGCTCTTCAAACTCTTAAGTTCTAAAGGGTTCGCTCGAAGTCCTCCTAGAAGGGCCCGCGGTCATGTTCACACACTGCACCCGTCCTCCATGGGGTCCCTATCTACTCACCTTGGGTGGTTCCTTGGGGTTCCAGCGATTGTACATGCTTCAGACCTTGTCTTGATCTCAGTCGTGATTGTTATACCACTATTTTAGTATATGGTTTGGTCTCCCCCTGGAGCCCACTGTGTATTGTGCTACTTACAACTGTTCTATTGATCTTGTATTGTGTGCTTTATGTTCTATCCTCGTGTAGAGGATAGTAGAGAGTGTTATATTAATAAATACATATTTTTATGTAACTACTGTGTGGTTCTCCTTTCATTTAGTCAATATAGGAGGTGATATTCTGGTAAAACAAGCTGCTTTACATTCCTTCAAGATTAAGTCTGAAGGCTGCTCTCCACAGCTACCACTAGGATAGCTCTCTAAAGGTTATCTTTGACCTCATACATCATAAGGGTTGTTTGGGCTGGTGCAAGGTGTAGGAGAGTAGGATCTGCTTCACATGGGTACCCCCACTTTTTGCTGATGCTTCACTGTTTTTCGACATTAGTCTGGCTGGGGCCCTGCTAATCAGAACCCCAGCCTAGCTGCTTCCTCTCTAAAATGGTTTCCATGTGCCTTAGGCACATCACTGATTGGAATCTGGAGTGCCCTTATAAGTCCCTAGTATATGGTATACTATGTACCAAGGGCATAGGTACCTCAGAGGCCTACCAGGGGCTGCAGCATGTATTATGCCACCCCTGGAAGGCCATCCAAACTGACACCACAGGTCTGCTACTGCAGCCTGGGTAAGGTGGTGCATGCACCTCTTACTGTGATATAGGTTACCTATATCACTAAATACATACACACATATAAACCTATAAGTCACTCCTAAGGCAGGCCTTATCAATCCTGAAGGCAGAGTGCATGGTTCCTATGTGAGAGGGTGCCCCTGCATGAGCAGGGCCCCTCTGCAGCGTTCGGAGACCCTTCTCTGATGCTGTTTGTAGTGCAGCCTGATCATATACTCTTAAGCGCATTATAACCTCGCGTTAAATGCTAACTTTGGAATGGCTGCACCTAAACATGTCGGGGCAGATTTACAAGCTTCCTGCGCCACCAGTACGTCACTTTTCGTGACGTACTGGTGGCGCAGAGCTCTCGATATTTACAAGGAGAGGAAAAGCCACCATGCGTGACTTTTCCTCTCCTTGTAAATACCGTCCCTTCACACGCAGCACTTTGCGTTGAAGGGGCGTTCCATGGGTGTTGCTGTGGGTGTTCCCACGCAACACCCATGGAACAAGACACATCTCCAGATTTACGAGAAATCGTAAATCTGGAGATGCGTCTGAAAGCTACGCCACCCTAGAGGTGGCGTAGCGAGGCGCACCGTCCTCGTTTTTTCCTCTTTCAATGCGTGCTGCATTCTACAGCATGCATTGAAAGAGGAAAAAGCCTGTACTGATTGTTTTTGTGCAGAAAGGTGCCCCTTCCTGCACAAACACAATCTCCCCATGGCGCAGGCATCCTTGCACCATGGTGCAAGGGTGCCTGCGCCGGCGCTTGGCAGCTGTTTGTGCGCCAGCGCAGGGAGAGCACAGGAATGCGACATATTCTTGTAAATATGTCGCATTCCTGTGCTCTGAAAGTGCCGCAGCGTGGCGCAGCCAAAGGGCTTGCAGCGCCACGCTGCGGCACTTTCTTGTAGATCTGCCCCGTCGTGTTTGGTGTCAAACATCTTGGAATACTACCCCCCCGCCAATTCTGGCGGCGGGGGTAGCATTCCACCCTTCTAGAGGGAAAGACATGTTAACTCTGGCTAGCCCGGTAACTTCTTTCCAAAGCCCTGGCATCACAAAATGGATGCTGCTGCCACAGACACGAGTCTGGCCTCCTGCTGCTGGACGAAACTCCGGCAGGGGAGGCCTGGACAATAGGTTTCCTGTCCCAGGGAGGTGTGACCACCTCCCCAGACAGGATAATGTGTATTGGGGCTGGGCGGGAGCACTTTCGGGTGCTTTGAAGTCCTGCACTGGGGGCACACTTGGTGTCCCTGTGCATACCCCAGTTCAAACCGGATCAGGGGCTTGCAGCCCCTGCTTTGGCGCGAACTGGACAAAGGGAAAGGGGTGTAGCCACCCTCTGCCCTGACCCACCCATAGGTGGGGCCACAGGAAGTAGTCCAACCCCTAAACTTAGTATAAGTATAGGAACCCAGTCCTTAGGACTTTAGATTATCCCTGGACGAAACTCTGAAACAGAATCCTGGACCTTCGATGCTCTACTCAAGATTAGAGGACAGAAGAATCTCCCTTGGGGTCAAGGAGTGACTCCCCTGCTTGGCAGGCACCAAAGACGCATCTGTCCGGTCTGCATTTCTGAAGCTCCCGTCGGACGCCGAAGTCTTCGCATCACCAGAGGTGGATTCTCAGACTTCCCCGAGGCTACCCTGAGTCCCCAGCAAAGCTGAGGCCCGTAGCTATCGTGGGTAACGTGAGACCGTGACCCCTAGACACCGAGCACATTTGCAAGTGAATCCTCTTCTGGGTCTCCCACGAAGTCGTGCTTTGGGCTCCAAGAAGCCCTAGCCTCCAGCACCAACTGCACCGAAGATCACTGGCCTCCACTCCACGAGTGTCCTGTGAGCCAGATCCACGTGCGACGTCTCGAGGCTCCTTCGCGGTCGCTAGCCCGTTGGCTAGTAGCCCTTAACGAAGGCCAGTAGCCCTTAACGAAGGCCAATCTTTTTCTTCTTCGGCATCCTGGTTGCTCCAGGCCTGCCCTCACTTACCCTCGCTGGGTGAGTTCCCCAGACCTTGCTGGTCTGCACCATCGACGATCTTCATCTTCATCGAGACTTGCCGTTGCCAAGGCTTGTTGGGTCCAATCCGGTCGCCGACACCTCAGCACTCGACAGACATCGTGTACTAGCCCGAATCCTGCTCCTGGTCACCGACAACGCCTCCTGGACCTCGTGGCTGAAGAGTCAAGACGACCGTCAATGCACCTGAAGCACTCGACATCGGTGGGCATCTGTCCATCGCCTTCCTGGTCACTGGCTAGTGACCCAGACTCTGTCCCCTCTGCTTTCAGGTTCTTCAGATCTCCGATCCACTCTTGGATCCACCCGGACACTTTCCACTTGGTCGCCAGCAGCACTTTGCAGCAGATCGCCATTCAAATCGACGACGAAACCCGACCCCGAAAGGCACCTATGCACCCGGCTTCCCTGGGTGAGGTAACACGAGTACTCTGGTGCTCCCGTGGGTAGAGACTCTTCAAAGTACTAGTTCTCAAAGGGTTTGCTCCAAGTCCTCCTTTAAGTGTCCCTTTCTTTAATTTCCTGATCACGACTTTCTCCATAGAAGTCAACGGCGTATCGCGGTTGTGTATTTACACTGCACGCGTCCCCCGTGGGTCCCCTGTGTCACTACCTTGGGTTGTTCCTTGTGGTCCAAGCACTTCTAGAGGCTCTAGGCCTAGTGTCTAGTTCAGTCGTGGTTCTTATACCACTTTATTGGTATATGGTTTGAGTACGCCCTAGGGTCCAAACGTGTATTTGTGCTATTACTGTGTTTAAATAACTTATAACTTGTGTACTTCGAACTCTAGCCTCATAAAGAGACTAGAGGGGTGTGTCTAGCAATAAATACATATATTTTGAATATATACCTGGTGTGGTGCTCTTTCATTTGGTCACTCAAGAGATTATAGACTGGTAAAACAAGCTGCTTTACATTCCTTCAAGACTTAGCCTGAAGGCTGCTCTCCATAGCTACCACTAGGATAGCTTTCAATAAGGTTGTCTTTAACCTATCTCCAATAAGGGGTTGTTTGGACTGGTGCAAGGTGCCCACTATAATTAGTGGACAGCATATACCAGGCCAACTTCTCACATTGGTGTGCAGCGTGTGGGATTCCAGCTTGCTATTGTTTTACCAGATAATCTCAATTGAATTGATCAACTGAAAACCACTAAAGGTACCTAAGGTACATATAATTTAAGCTTAGAATACAGTAAGTTCTACTGAACTTAGAGTTGTGTGTTAAGGGATAGCACACCCTTTCTACAACTCAAGAGAGTTTAGTAGGCCACACTAGAGTAGGTAGTGCATACACCACACCACTCTAGTAATGTCTTTAAAGGTAGGATCTAGAGAATCCTTACCAGAAGCCACTGGGCTTCTTCCTTCCAAGTATGATACCCTCCCATTCTTGGAATTGAGAGCATTATGTAACTTGAGGAAATTAAGGACAGGCCAAAGTCCCACCACCCAACACCTTAAAGAGTTGTTGGTGGCTTATGACCTTAGTAAGCCCTTGGGGACTGAAGGGGTAGGAGCTGAGGGTGGGGCAGAAAAAGAGGAAGGGACCCGGGGTACCAATACCCCCAGCCCCCCCTCTGAAACTGGCCAGGAGGGTGACAATGACCCTGACCTGGATAACCCAATCCCTCCTGTGGAAGATGAAGAGGATGATCAGGATGATGCCCTCTTTGTCCCCCCAGGAAGGATTATGTGTGTGCCCAGAAAGTCTAGATCTCCTTCTCAGGAGTCTAACCACTCTGGCACCTCCATAGGGAGCTCTGTCTCATCTCATAGGAGGGAATCCTCTCATGAGAGAAGAAAGAGGCTGATTCAATATGAGGAAGCTCAGCTTGAACTCAGAAGGAAGCATGTAGCCTTAGACAGGGAGTCCCTAGATCTCTTTAGAGAGAAAAGAAAGTTGGGACTAGAGTCCCATGGTGGCAGCCATGTCCCTAGAGATAGGGAAAGGTCCTATGACCATAGGAACCTGAGCAAGATTGTCCCTCCCTATCAGAATGGGGATGACATCCACAAGTGGATAACTGCTCTAGAGAGGGCCTGTAAAGTACAGAAGGTCCCTCAGGAGCAGTGGGCAGCAATCTTGTGGCTCTCCTTTGCAGACAAAGGTAGAGATAAGCTCCTCACTGTTAGAGAGGAGGATGCTGATAATTACAAGGTCTTGAAGAGTGCTCTTATTGATGGGTTTGGCCTTACCACTGAACAGTACAGGTTGAAGTTCAGAGATACCCAAAAGCACAGACTCAAGACTGGGTAGACTATGTGGATTGTTCTGCCAAGGCTCTGGAAGGCTGGTTGATGGGCAGTAAGGTGTGTGACTTCTCAGGATTGTACAATCTGATAATGAGGGAGCAGATTCTTAATAACTGTCAAAATCAGCTGTTGCATCAATACCTGGTAGACTCTGATCTGACCTCTCCCCAAGAATTGGGAAAGAAGGCAGACAAATGGGTCAGAACCAGGGTGAAGCAGAAGGTACAGAACCAAGGTGGGGACACCAAGAAGCAAGATGCTAAGAACTCTGAAAAGGGTGGGGAGAAGGGTAAAGATCAAAAGTCTTCATCAGGCCCCCAAAAATCTTCTTCAGGTGGGGATTCACAGTCTACAAAAGGGAAAGGCCAAAGAAAACCATGGTGCAAGGTCTGTAAGCAAAAGACCCACTGGACCAGTGATTGCACCAAGTCCAAAGACTCAAGTCCAGCACCCACCAATGCCCCTAAGGCACCTGTTCCCCCTAGTACAGTTACAGTTGTTGGGACTGCTCCAGCCAAGGGTTTAGTAGGGTTCACCCTGGGTACTGAGTTGGGCTCTGACCTAGTCAGAGAACTGACTCAGGCTGTGTTAGTCTGTGATGGAGGCATGGATGTGCCCTCCTCTATGAGTCCCAGTAATCTGGGCAAGTACAGACAACAGCCTTTAATCAATGGACGAGAGGCTGTGGCATTTAGGGACACAGGGGCAAGTGTCACAATGGTGACACAAGACCTTGTGAATCCTGGGCAAGTTATACTTGGTGAGATGTACCAAGTGACCAATGCTAGCAATGTCAGAACAGACCATACTCTGGCAGTTGTTAACTTCTCCTGGGGAGGGGTAACTGGCCTTAAGAAGGTTGTGGTGAGTGCAAACCTACCAGTCGAATGCTTGCTTGGCAATGACTTAGAAACTTCTGCTTGTGCAGAAGTGGAGCTCAGGACCCATGCAGAAATGCTGGGGATCCCTGCAGATGTGTTTGCTGTGACCAGGTCACAAGCCAAAATGTCTAGCACTGAACAGGCCTTGGATTCTGGAAGAATGGACCAAGTGCCTTCCAAGAGGAGGAGTAGTAGGGTTAAGGCAGTGCCTTCCCCCTTGGCTCAGGAGGAAGATCAGTCCCTTGAGGGGATGATCTCAGTCCTGAAGAAGGAACTGTCCCAGAGGAACTTGAACCTGACCAGGTTGAGTTCTTGGGGACAGGGGGACCTTCTAGGGCAGATCTGAGCCAGGAGCAGCAGAGCTGCCCCTCCCTTGAACCCCTCAGACAGCAAGCTGCTGCTGAGGCTGCTGGGAAAGCTAGTGGTCCCCATACAGTGTATTGGGATGATGGACTCCTGTACTCAGAGAGTAGAGACCCCAAGCCTGGTGCTACCAGGAGGTTGGTTATACCTCTGAAGTTCAGGGGCTTCCTATTGACCCAAGCCCATGATATTCCCTTGGCAGGTCACCTGGGCCAGAACAAGACTTGGGACAGAATTGTCCCTCACTTTCACTGGCCCCACATGTCTGAAGACACCAAGGAGTTTTGTCGCTCCTGTGTAACCTGCCAGGCCAGTGGCAAGGCAGGTGGCACTACAAAGGCCCCCTGATACCACTACCTGTGGTGGGGGTGCCCTTTGAAAGGGTAGGGATTGACATTGTTGGTCCCATGGATCCCCAAACAGCATCTGGGCACAGGTTTATCCTGGTGGTAGTGGATCATGCCACCAGGTACCCAGAAGCTATTCCCCTCAGGACCACTACAGCACCTGTGGTGGCAAGGGCCCTCCTGGGAATTTTCTCAAGAGTGGGCTTTCCTAAGGAGGTAGTATCAGACAGGGGTGCTAACTTCATGTCTGGGTACTTAAAAGCAATGTGGAAGGAGTGTGGAGTGACTTATAAGTTCACCACACCCTATCACCCACAGTGCAATGGTTTAGTTGAGAGTTTCAACAAAACCTTGAAGGGCATGATTAAAGGGCTCCCAGAAAAGCTTAGGCGAAGATGGGACATACTCTTGCCCTGCCTTTTATTTGCATATAGGGAGGTGCCTCAGAAGGGGGTTGGTTACAGCCCTTTTGAACTTCTGTTTGGCCACCCTGTGAGGGGTCCACTGTGCTTGGTGAAGGAAGGATGGGAGTTACCTCTCAAGCCCCCAAAGCAAGACATAGTGGACTATGTACTTGGTCTCCGCTCCCGGATGGCTGAGTATATGAAAAAGGCAACCAAAAACCTTGAGGCTAGCCAGGAACTTCAAAAGGCCTGGCATGACCAAAAGGCTGTTCTGACTGTTTACCAGCCAGGACAGAAGGTGTGGGTGTTGGAGCCAGTGGCCCTAGCAGCTCTCCAAGACAAATGGAGTGGACCCCACACTATTGTTGAGCAGAAGGGTGAGGTTACCTACTTAGTAGACCTAGGAACACCCAGGAGTCCCCACAGGGTACTCCATGTCAACAGGTTAAAACCATATGTGGACAGGGCAGACATGGGCTTGCTCATGGCTACTGATGAAGGGCAGGAGGAAGAGAGTGACCCACTCCCTGACCTGCTCTCACAGAACCCTGACGATGGGTCAGTAGATGGTGCAGCCTTGGCAGGCAGCCTCACTACCCAGCAACAAACTGATTGTAGACAGGTGCTCAATCAGTTTAGACATATGTTTTCACTGACACCCAGTCAGACCACCTGGTGCACTCATGAAGTGGACACTGGGGACAGTCTGCCTATTAAAAATAAGATTTATAGGCAACCTGACCATGTCAGGGACTGTATCAGGACTGAAGTCCAGAAAATGTTGGAGTTGGGAGTTATTGAACCCTCAGATAGCCCTTGGGCTAGTCCAGTGGTCCTTGTGCCAAAACCTCACACCAGTGGTGGAAAAAGATAGATGAGGTTTTGTGTGGACTACAGGGGTCTCAATGCAGTCACTAGGACTGATGCCCATCCAATACCAAGGGCAGATGAGCTCATAGATACTTTGGCCTCTGCCAAATATCTCAGCACATTTGACTTGTGTGAGAAGTTGGCCTGGCATATGCTGTCCACTAATTATAGTGGGCACCTTGCACCAGTCCAAATCGACTCTTATGGTAGATAGGTTTAAGACAACCTTTTAAAGAAAGCTATCCTAGTGGTAGCTGTGGAGAGCAGCCTTCAGGCTAAGTCTCGGAGGAATGTAAAGCAGCTTGTTTTACCATATAATCTCTTGAATCACCAAATGAAAAGACACCACACAGGTATATATATCAAATATATATGTATTTATTTCTAAATAACTCTCTACTAATCTCTTTATGAGATTAGAAGACAAACATATGCACAAATCAACGTTTCTCAATAAGTTAAGCACAAAATATGGCTGGGGCCCTAGGGGCGTACCAGACCATATACTAAGTAAGAGACTTAGAAACAACGACTTGCAAGGAGACAAGGCCTAGGGCCTTCAGAAGTGCTGGGGCCTCACGAAACCACCCAAGGCAGGTAAGTAAAGGACCCACGGGGGACGCGTGCAGTGTGGATACACAGGCGCGAATCGCCGTTAACTTCAATGGGGCAAGTCGCGGTTGGAAATAAAGAGTTTTAGGATACTTCGGGAGAACCTACAAGCAAGTCACTTACAGGGTAAGTAGTTCTAGGGCCCACACCCACAGGAGCACCGTAGTGCTGGAGTTACCTCACCCAGGGAAGCCGGGTGCACAGGTGTCCTTTGGTGTCGGGTCGCGGCGTCGTTTTCAATGGCGAACAAAGAAGACTTGCTGCTTGCGGGAGCTGAAGAAGTGTCCGGTGGAATCCAAGCCTGGATTCTGAAGAAGGATGACCTGAAAGCAGAGGGGACAGTGTTCAAAGTCACTTGGCAGTGACCCGGGGCAAGGAAGATGGATGCCCACCGTCGTCGGTCGCTTCAGGTCAGTTGCAGGTGCCTTGACTCTTCAGCCACGTGGTCCAGGAGGCGTCGACGACGACCAGGAGCTGGATTCGGTGTGTCCCTCGACGTCTGCAGCTGACTGCGGTGTCGGCAACTCGATCGGAGCCAACAAGCCTTGGCAGCCGCAAGTCTCGGGGAGATGAAGAAAAGTCGATGGCGCAGACCAGCAAGGTCTGAGGGACTCACCCAGCGAGGGTAAGTCAGGGCAGGCCTGGAGCAACCAGGGGAGCCCTTTGGTTTCTTTAGGAAGTCTTCTGGGGACCCACAAGCCAGCGGGCAAGGGATCGCGAAGACACCTCGGGCGGAATCACTCAACAGGGGCCCACGGTCACTCGGGACGGTGTAGGCCTCTGATCTTCGGAGGGATTCCTGCTGGAGGTCGGGACCACACGTGGTCCAAAGCACAAGTTCGTGGAACGTTGTGAAGGGGTTGCACTCGACAATAGTGCACGGTACCCAGGGGTCGCGGTTCCTCGTTACTCGTGGGGTCCACTTGCCTCAGCTTCGCTGGGGACTCACGATGGCCTGGGAGAGGTCAGGAAATCCACTTCCTGGGCTGCAGGGACTTCGGACTCCGGCGGGAGCGGCGTAGTTTGCGACCGTCGTTGTCGTTTTTGGTGCCTGCCAAGCAGGGAGTCACTCCTTGACTCCAAGGGAGATTCTTCTGTCTTCCAAAGGTAGTGGAACGTCGAAGGGCCAGGATTCTTCTGTAGAGCGTCGTCCAGGGGTTATCTGCTTTGCAATGGCAAGGTTCCCCCTCTTATACTAAAAAGAGGGGATGGACTAGCTCTATGACCCCACCTATGGGAGGGTCAAGGGAGGGGTGGCTACACCCACTTCCCTTTGTCCAGTTTCGCGCCAGAGCAGGGGCAGGTAGCCCCTGAGCTGGTTTGAACTGGCATATGCACAGAGGAGCCTTCTGCTCCCCCAGTGCAGGACTTCAAAGCACTCTAAGAGTGCACCCACCCAGCCCCAATACACTAAACCCTGTCTGGAAGGTGGTTACACCTCCCTGTGACAGGATGCCTATTGTTGGGCTTCCTCCACTGCGAGTTTCGGTCATCAGCAGGAGGGCAGCCCAGTGTCTGTGACTGGTGGCATCCATTTTGTGATGCCAGGGCTCTTTAGGATTCTACCGCGTTTCCACAGCAGGTACATGTCTTATCCCTCTAGAAGGGTGGAATGCTACCCCCGCCGCCAAGATTGGCGGGGGGTAGTATTCCAAGATGTTTGACACCAAACACGACATGTTTTGATGCAGCCATTCCAAAGTTAGCATTTACCGCGAGGATATAATGCACTTAAATAGTATATGGTTTAACCGCATCCACAAACAGCACCAGAGAATGGACTCTGAGAACTGCAGAGGGGCCCTGCTCATGCAGAGGCACCCCCTCACATAGAAGCCAAGCACCCTGCCCTCAGGATTGATAGGGCCTGCCTTAGGGGTGACTGATAGGTTTATATGTGTGTGCAGGAGAGATATAGGAAACCTATATCTCAGTGAGGGGTGCTAGCACCACCTCACCCAGGCTGCAGTAGCAGGCCTGTGGTGTCAGATTTAGACTGCTTCCCAGGGGTGGCATAACACATGCTGCAGCCCCTGGTAGGCCTGTGAAGTACCTATGCCCTTGGCACCTAAGGTACCATATACTAGGGACTCATAAGGCACCACAGTATCCAATCACTAGTGCACCTAGAGTGCACTCCATGTCGTTTAGAGAGAGCAGATAGACTGGGGCCCTGAATAGCAGGGTCCCAGTCCAACTAAGTCATAAACCAGCAAAACACCAGGAAAAAAGTGGGGGCAACCATATAGTCAGATTCCACCTTCCTACATAACCCCCCAAACGAAAGGAGATAAGGCTAACCTTGGCCAGTTGAGCCTTTATTGACTAAGTGGCCATATAAGGAAGCACCTGCACTAGCATGGTTGCCCCCTGTCTTATGGTCCACTAAGCAATCCCTCACCCTAAGGGTATGAGAGGGTCTCCACCATGGGGAATCACTACCTGTGGTGTGCTTTGGTAAAGTACCAGGCTGGTGAGGTGTCTGAGTAGGGAAGTGTGGCCCTAGGAATGTTGGCCTCAGCTTTCTCAGCTCACTGGTCACCATGTATGCCTGTCTTTCCATGACTGAGTGGTACTCTGCTCTAAGGGTCAACCTTTGACTGCCTACAGCCGGGGGTTGGGTCCCTTTGGGTGGAACACTGGAGGGACATGGCATGTTTGGAACCTTTTGGTCCCAGGTTTGCCCTTGCCTAACAGAGTCCTTCTGGGGGAGGTCCCTACATAAAGGTATGGGGGATCCCTCAGTGGGTTGAGGAATTTCTACCTGGCTAGGGCTACTAGCCTGGGTGCCCCTAATCTGCTGATGGGGGGTTCCTCTGGACAGGGGGCCCTGGGGGTCCACTGACCTCCCTGACCTCTGCAGCCCTGGGCTGACTGAGGCAGGGTAGAGAGGGGCAGGTTACCTGCTCCAGACTGGGTACCACCTTGTAAGGGTCCTCTGCCATCAGGGGGTGGCCAGGCCAGGCCTGACTACCTCTGTGGCAGTTCCTTCACTAGGGGTAGGGTCAGTTCCCTGAGGAGGCTGACCCTTACCTACTGTCTGGAGGGAAGAAGACTTTTCTTCAACCCTTGTGCTCTCTTCTGGGGGAGAGTGGGCCATTCTTCCAGGCTCCATCTCTCCAAAATCTTGGGCTGGGGCTGTGGCCATCACAGCCCCACTAACCTTTACAGGGACACCCAACATCTTCAGATGGGTTTGGTGTTCAATTTCAGCCCAGGCTGAAATTTCCAGATCATTGCCCATCAGGCAATCTACAGGTAAGGTTGGGGACACTGCCACTCTCTTTGGGCCTGTGACCCCCTCCCAGCTGAGATTGACTATGGCCATGGGGTGATCTGTTCTGACACCATCAATGTTGGTCACCTGGTATTTAAACTCAGGTAAAAGCTGGTGAGGGGGGACTAGTTTCCCTGCCACCATGGTGACACTAGCCCCTGTGTCCCTAAATGCCACAGCTTTCTGACCATTAATTATTGGCTCCAGTCTGTACCTGCCCAATGCTATGGGACCCATGGTAAAGGTGGCATATCCTACACCACCATCAGAATCTGAGGAGTCTGTTGAGGGGTCCTGTCTAAACTAGGGCCCACCTCTGTTCCTCTTGCAAAAGCACCTAACTTTTTGGGTGCACTACTCCCAACTGGAGGATTACTACTGGTAGTACCAGGAGGGGTGGTAGTAGTTGTTGGAGGAACATTTTCTTTATTGCCATTCCTGGGACAACTGGGATCAGATTTCCAGTGCCCAGGCTTTTTACAGACATGGCAATAGGGTTTCTTTTCAGGAGAGGAAGGAGTTTGGGACCCACCCCCAGAAGAGGAATTTTGGGGCCCTGTAGTGGACTTATCCTTGGATTTATCCCCACCTTTCTCTTGGGACTTGGTAGAATCTTTCTTGTGGTCACCACCCTGATTCTTAGGCCTTACTCTGGTTCTGACCCATTTGTCTGCCTTCTTTCCCAATTCTTGGGGAGAGGTCAGATCAGAGTCCACCAGGTACTGGTGTAAAAGCTGGTTTTGACAATTATTAAGGATCTGTTCTCTCATCATTAGATTATAAAATCCTTTGAAATCAGTAACCCTACTGCCAACCAGCCAACCCTCCAGAGCCTTGGATGCACAATCTACAAAGTCTGTCCAGTCCTGAGTCTGTGCCTTCTGGGTATCTCTGAACTTCAACCTGTACTGCTCAGTGGTTAAGCCAAACCCATCTATCAGTGCACTCTTCAGGACCTCATAATCATCAGCATCCTCCTCTCTAACAGTGAGGAGCTTGTCTCTTCCTTTATCTGAAAAGGAGAGCCACAAGATTGCTGCCCACTGCTTTTGGGGGACCTGCTGTACTCTACAGGCCCTCTCCATAGCAGTTATCCATTTGTGGATATCATCCCCACTCTGGTAGGGAGGAACAACCTTGCTCAGGTTCCTATGGTCAGGGACATATTCTCTGCCTCTAGGGACACTGTTGCTGCCACCAGGGGGTTCTAAACCCTCCCTTCTGGAAGCTCTCTGGATCTCCAGGGCTTCTCTATCCAGTGCCAACTGCTTGGTTCTGAGGGCCACTTTGGCTTCCTCATACTGGAGCAGTTTGCACCTTCTCTCAGAGGAGGTCTCTCTTAAGTTAAAGTATGAGCTCCTCTCTTGGACAAATTCTCTGCCAGAGTGATAAGAGTGCTCAGATTCCCTGGAAGGGGATCTGTGCCTCTCATCCACTCTGCCAGTTCTCTTAGGGAGAATTCCTCTGTCCTTTTCAGGCTCCTTGGAGCCTGGCCCTTCAATCACAGAGTCTTGGTCATTCTGATTTTCATCATCTGACCCAGATACTATGACTGACCCACCCACTGATTCAAACCCTTTAGCTCCTAGAGCCAATCTCAGGTCATCTGCTGTCAGCAGATCTATCAGGTGCAGGGTTGAGGGACTCTGTCCTATCCTCAGGTGTCTGTCAACACACATGGCTCTCAAGTCAGAGAAAGCCATGTCCTTATACTGAGGCTGAGTGGATCCACTGGGTCCACCCTTTAAGGACATTCTAGTGTTGTGCAGTGTTGTACTACCTACACTAGTTTGTGGCCTACTGATCCTAGCTTGAGCTGTGGAAAGGGTGTGCTATCCCTTGGAACACAGCTCTAAGTTCAGTAGAACTTATTGATACTAAGCTTGACTTTATATGTACCTTGAGTACCTATAATGGTTTTCAGTTAGTAATTCAAATAGAGATTTTCTGGTAAAACAATGGCAAGCTGGAATCCCACACGCTGCCCACCAATGTGAGAAGTTGGCCTGGCATATGCTGTCCACTAATTATAGTGGGCACCTTGCACCAGTCCAAATCGACTCTTATGGTAGATAGGTTTAAGACAACCTTTTAAAGAAAGCTATCCTAGTGGTAGCTGTGGAGAGCAGCCTTCAGGCTAAGTCTCGGAGGAATGTAAAGCAGCTTGTTTTACCATATAATCTCTTGAATCACCAAATGAAAAGACACCACACAGGTATATATATCAAATATATATGTATTTATTTCTAAATAACTCTCTACTAATCTCTTTATGAGATTAGAAGACAAACATATGCACAAATCAACGTTTCTCAATAAGTTAAGCACAAAATATGGCTGGGGCCCTAGGGGCGTACCAGACCATATACTAAGTAAGAGACTTAGAAACAACGACTTGCAAGGAGACAAGGCCTAGGGCCTTCAGAAGTGCTGGGGCCTCACGAAACCACCCAAGGCAGGTAAGTAAAGGACCCACGGGGGACGCGTGCAGTGTGGATACACAGGCGCGAATCGCCGTTAACTTCAATGGGGCAAGTCGCGGTTGGAAATAAAGAGTTTTAGGATACTTCGGGAGAACCTACAAGCAAGTCACTTACAGGGTAAGTAGTTCTAGGGCCCACACCCACAGGAGCACCGTAGTGCTGGAGTTACCTCACCCAGGGAAGCCGGGTGCACAGGTGTCCTTTGGTGTCGGGTCGCGGCGTCGTTTTCAATGGCGAACAAAGAAGACTTGCTGCTTGCGGGAGCTGAAGAAGTGTCCGGTGGAATCCAAGCCTGGATTCTGAAGAAGGATGACCTGAAAGCAGAGGGGACAGTGTTCAAAGTCACTTGGCAGTGACCCGGGGCAAGGAAGATGGATGCCCACCGTCGTCGGTCGCTTCAGGTCGGTTGCAGGTGCCTTGACTCTTCAGCCACGTGGTCCAGGAGGCGTCGACGACGACCAGGAGCTGGATTCGGTGTGTCCCTCGACGTCTGCAGCTGACTGCGGTGTCGGCAACTCGATCGGAGCCAACAAGCCTTGGCAGCCGCAAGTCTCGGGGAGATGAAGAAAAGTCGATGGCGCAGACCAGCAAGGTCTGAGGGACTCACCCAGCGAGGGTAAGTCAGGGCAGGCCTGGAGCAACCAGGGGAGCCCTTTGGTTTCTTTAGGAAGTCTTCTGGGGACCCACAAGCCAGCGGGCAAGGGATCGCGAAGACACCTCGGGCGGAATCACTCAACAGGGGCCCACGGTCACTCGGGACGGTGTAGGCCTCTGATCTTCGGAGGGATTCCTGCTGGAGGTCGGGACCACACGTGGTCCAAAGCACAAGTTCGTGGAACGTTGTGAAGGGGTTGCACTCGACAATAGTGCACGGTACCCAGGGGTCGCGGTTCCTCGTTACTCGTGGGGTCCACTTGCCTCAGCTTCGCTGGGGACTCACGATGGCCTGGGAGAGGTCAGGAAATCCACTTCCTGGGCTGCAGGGACTTCGGACTCCGGCGGGAGCGGCGTAGTTTGCGACCGTCGTTGTCGTTTTTGGTGCCTGCCAAGCAGGGGAGTCACTCCTTGACTCCAAGGGAGATTCTTCTGTCTTCCAAAGGTAGTGGAACGTCGAAGGGCCAGGATTCTTCTGTAGAGCGTCGTCCAGGGGTTATCTGCTTTGCAATGGCAAGGTTCCCCCTCTTATACTAAAAAGAGGGGATGGACTAGCTCTATGACCCCACCTATGGGAGGGTCAAGGGAGGGGGTGGCTACACCCACTTCCCTTTGTCCAGTTTCGCGCCAGAGCAGGGGCAGGTAGCCCCTGAGCTGGTTTGAACTGGCATATGCACAGAGGAGCCTTCTGCTCCCCCAGTGCAGGACTTCAAAGCACTCTAAGAGTGCACCCACCCAGCCCCAATACACTAAACCCTGTCTGGAAGGTGGTTACACCTCCCTGTGACAGGATGCCTATTGTTGGGCTTCCTCCACTGCGAGTTTCGGTCATCAGCAGGAGGGCAGCCCAGTGTCTGTGACTGGTGGCATCCATTTTGTGATGCCAGGGCTCTTTAGGATTCTACCGCGTTTCCACAGCAGGTACATGTCTTATCCCTCTAGAAGGGTGGAATGCTACCCCCGCCGCCAAGATTGGCGGGGGGTAGTATTCCAAGATGTTTGACACCAAACACGACATGTTTTGATGCAGCCATTCCAAAGTTAGCATTTACCGCGAGGATATAATGCACTTAAATAGTATATGGTTTAACCGCATCCACAAACAGCACCAGAGAATGGACTCTGAGAACTGCAGAGGGGCCCTGCTCATGCAGAGGCACCCCCTCACATAGAAGCCAAGCACCCTGCCCTCAGGATTGATAGGGCCTGCCTTAGGGGTGACTGATAGGTTTATATGTGTGTGCAGGAGAGATATAGGAAACCTATATCTCAGTGAGGGGTGCTAGCACCACCTCACCCAGGCTGCAGTAGCAGGCCTGTGGTGTCAGAGTTAGACTGCTTCCCAGGGGTGGCATAATACATGCTGCAGCCCCTGGTAGGCCTGTGAAGTACCTATGCCCTTGGCACCTAAGGTACCATATACTAGGGACTCATAAGGCACCACAGTATCCAATCACTAGTGCACCTAGAGTGCACTCCATGTCGTTTAGAGAGAGCAGATAGACTGGGGCCCTGAATAGCAGGGTCCCAGTCCAACTAAGTCATAAACCAGCAAAACACCAGGAAAAAAGTGGGGGCAACCATATAGTCAGATTCCACCTTCCTACAACTTGACAGCTGGCTACTGGCAGATCAGACTAGCTGATACTGCAAAGCCCAAAACAGCATTCTCAACCCCTAGTGGGCATTATCAATTTGTGGTGATGCCCTTTGGTCTGAAGAATGCACCTGCCACTTTCCAGAGGTTGGTGAATACAGTTCTCACAGGTCTGGAAGCCTATAGTGCAGCATATCTAGATGATATTGCTGTCTTTAGCTCCACCTGGGAGGATCACCTGGTCCACCTCAGGAATGTTTTACAGGCCCTGCAAAAAGCAGGCCTGACTATCAAGGCCACTAAGTGCCAGATAGGGCAGAGTCAGGTTGTGTACCTGGGCCACCTTGTGGGTGGAGGCCAGGTTCAACCTTTGCAGAGCAAGATCCAGACTATCATGGACTGGACTGCTCCAACTACCCAGACTCAGGTGAGAGCCTTCTTAGGCCTGACTGGGTACTATAGGAGATTTGTCAAGGGGTATGGATCAATAGTGACACCCCTGAATGACTTAACTTCTAAGAAAATGCCCAAAAAGGTTCAGTGGACAGCTAGCTGTCAAAAGGCATTTGATGACCTGAAGCAGGCCATGTGCACTGCTCCCATTCTAGCATTCCACCCTTCTAGAGGGAAAGACATGTTAACTCTGGCTAGCCCGGTAACTTCTTTCCAAAGCCCTGGCATCACAACATGGATGCTGCTGCCACAGACACGAGTCTGGCCTCCTGCTGCTGGACGAAACTCCGGCAGGGGAGGCCTGGACAATAGGTTTCCTGTCCCAGGGAGGTGTGACCACCTCCCCAGACAGGATAATGTGTATTGGGGCTGGGCGGGAGCACTTTCGGGTGCTTTGAAGTCCTGCACTGGGGGCACACTTGGTGTCCCTGTGCATACCCCAGTTCAAACCGGATCAGGGGCTTGCAGCCCCTGCTTTGGTGCAAACTGGACAAAGGGAAAGGGGTGTAGCCACCCCTCTGCCCTGACCCACCCATAGGTGGGGCCACAGAGTAGTCCAACCCCTAAACTTAGTATAAGTATAGGAACCCAGTCCTTAGGACTTTAGATTATCCCTGGACGAAACTCTGAAACAGAATCCTGGACCTTCGACGCTCTACTCAAGATTAGAGGACAGAAGAATCTCCCTTGGGGTCAAGGAGTGACTCCCCTGCTTGGCAGGCACCAAAGACGCATCTGTCCGGTCTGCATTTCTGAAGCTCGCGTCGGGCGCCGAAGTCTTCGCATCACCAGAGGTGGATTCTCAGACTTCCCCGAGGCTACCCTGAGTCCCCAGCAAAGCTGAGGCCCGTAGCTATCGTGGGTAACGTGAGACCGTGACCCCTGGACACCGAGCACATTTGCAAGTGCATCCTCTTCTGGGTCTTCCATGAAGTCGTGCTTTGGGCTCCGAGTAGCCCTAGCCTACAGCACCAACTGCACTGAAGATCACTGGCCTCCACTCCACGAGTGTCCTGTGAGCCAGATCCACGTGCGACGTCTTGAGGCTCCTTTGTGGTCGCTAGCCCGTTGTCTAGTAGCCCTTAACGAAGGCCAATCTTTTTCTTCTTGGGCATCCTGATTGCTCCAGGCCTGCCCTCACTTACCCTCGCTGGGTGAGTTCCCCAGACCTTGCTGGTCTGCACCATCGACGATCTTCATCTTCATCGAGACTTGCCGTTGCCAAGGCTTGTTGGGTCCAATCCGGTCGCCGACACCTCAGCACTCGACAAACATCGTGTACCAGCCTGAATCCTGCTCCTGGTTGCCGACAACGCCTCCTGGACCTCGTGGCTGAAGAGTCAAGACGACCGTCAATGCACCTGAAGCACTCGACATCGGTGGGCATCTGTCCATCGCCTTCCTGTTCACTGGCTAGTGACCCAGACTCTGTCCCCTCTGCTTTCAGGCTCTTCAGATCTCCGATCCACTCTTGGATCCACCCGGACACTTTCCACTTGGTCGCCAGCAGCACTTTGCAGCAGATCGCCATTCAAATCGACGACGAAACCCGACCCCGAAAGGCACCTATGCACCCGGCTTCCCTGGGTGAGGTAACACGAGTACTCCGGTGCTCCCATGGGTAGAGACTCTTCAAAGTCCTAGTTCTCAAAGGGTTTGCTCCAAGTCCTCCTTTAAGTGTCCCTTTTCTTTAATTTCCTGATCACGACTTTCTCCATAGAAGTCAACGGCGTATCGCGGTTGTGTATTTACACTGCACGCGTCCCCCGTGGGTCCCCTGTGTCACTACCTTGGGTGGTTCCTTGTGGTCCAAGCACTTCTAGAGGCTCTAGGCCTAGTGTCTAGTTCAGTCGTGGTTCTTATACCACTTTATTGGTATATGGTTTGGTACGCCCCTAGGGTCCAAACGTGTATTTGTGCTATTACTGTGTTTAAATAACTTATAACTTGTGTACTTCGAACTCTAGCCTCATAAAGAGACTAGAGGGGTGTGTCTAGCAATAAATACATATATTTTGAATATATACCTGGTGTGGTGCTCTTTCATTTGGTCACTCAAGAGATTATAGACTGGTAAAACAAGCTGCTTTACATTCCTTCAAGATTTAGCCTGAAGGCTGCTCTTCATAGCTACCACTAGGATAGCTTTCAATAAGGTTGTCTTTAACCTATCTCCAATAAGGGGTTGTTTGGACTGGTGCAAGGTGCCCACTATAATTAGTGGACAGCATATACCAGGCCAACTTCTCACACAAGGTGCCCACTTTAATTAGTGGACAGCATATACCAGGCCAACTTCTCACATTGGTGGCAGCGGTGGGATTCGAACCCATGCCTCCGAAGGGACTGGAGTTTTCCCAGGAGATCTAGATCTCCCTCTGCAGAATCTGACCATTCAGGACATTCTATAGGGACCACCATATCTCATAAGAGAGATAACTCTTATGAAAGGTGTTGGACTTGGCCCTTTTTGCAGGGTCATCCCTAAACTTTTTGCCTTTCTCCTAGCCTTTTTTCTGACATGGTGTTGGTGGTTTTAGGACTCTGGGCACTTTAGCACTGCTGTTCAGTGTAAAGTGCGTGTGCTCTCTGTGATAAAGATGGTAAGATTGGTCTGCACCTGTTTGGCATATTTAATTTACCTGTCAGTCCCTTGTAAAGTGGTATCTCATAAACCCAGGGCTGGTGAATTAAATGCTACTGGTGGGCTTGCAGCGCTGATTGCGCCACCCACCAAAGTAGCCTTTCCAACCTATCTCAGGCCTCTGCCATTGCAGGGCCTGTGCGTGCAGTGTTACTGCCGCTGTGACGTGGCACCTAAAGTGTGTGCCATGTCTGTGACCCCCCTTTTACTGCATGTCAATCACCCCTAAGGTAGGCCCTAGCTAGCCCTATTGGCAGGGTGCATTGTAGGTAAAAGATAGGACATGTACCTTAAGTGCGTGACATGTCCTGGTAGTGACAAACAGCCATTTTGGTTTCTCACTACTGTGGGGCTGCCCTACCATAGGAATGTTTTGGGGATTCCTTGATAAGTGTTTCAGTGGTAATTCCTGAAATGAGAGGAGCGGCGTTGTCAAGTTTGGTATATTTGGAATAGTGATAATAAATGCTACGCAATGGTGTGCACAGATTTATTATAACTATTCTAGAAATGCCACTTTTAGAAGTTGGCATTTCTGTGTGCTATGTGTCTGCCTGCCTGATGTGAATTGCATGTCTAGCTTTTGAGAAACAGGGGCTGGGAGGTGTGTGTGGCTCCAGGAGGGGCAGAGTGAGTCAGCACTAGGCTGAATGGGACATCTGCATTTGGAGTAGTGGGAGGAGAAGTCCCTGGTTCCTGAATAGGTCTGTGCCTAGCCTGTACAATGCTGGCTCCGCCCCCCTGTGGTGTGTCTGATGACGAGCCCCCACCTGACAAAGGAGGGTGTGAGCACTGTACACAAAGTGCTTCAACACCTCCCAGAACCAGTTGGAACTGGTTCCCCCAAGCCCTGTGCTGGCGCAGACAAAGGGAAATGTAGTATAAATATAGGGGCTGTGACCCCATGATGTGTGCTGTTCCTGGACTTGCTGGGGGCTTGCTGCTGCTGGGGGCCCAGGAGGAACCACCACGAGGGCTTGCCTCCCTGCTGGAGGGCCCTGTGTGCTGGCCTCCCTGGGCCCAGCTGTGCCCCTAGAGCTTTGCCTTTGACTACTGTCCAGGACTTGGCGCCTCGTGAGCGCTATATTTTGATTTTGCCAAGCAGAGGAAAGGAACTGGCATCTGCAGCGCTAGGCTGCGTGATGATCTAGAGGAAATCCCGGCGTAGGGATTCCCCCGAGCTGCTGGGAGATGGCGGGAGCCCACTCCGCATTTTGTGCTTGCTGGCGGGTGCCCACCCCGCTTATGCGCTCATTTTTGGCAGCGGGTGCCCACCCTGCATTTTGCTGATCGAGGCGGGAGCCTACCCCGCTTTATACCTTTTATAGTAAGGCGGGCCCACCCCGCTTATAGCAGTGACGAGCGGGTGCCCACCCCGCTTATGGTGCTAATGAGCGGGTGCCCACCCCGCATTACCCCTGAGGAAGGGAGCGCCAAAAAACCGGAAGTCAGGCACCCACGCCTGACTGTGGGCGGGGCCTGCCGAAGGAGTGCGGCCGGAAGCCAGGAGAAGCTTGGCTGCATGCAGGAAGGAGGACGGGAGCCTACCTCGCCTCCGTGAGCTCCAGGCAGAAGTCCCGGTCCCAGGAGAGGGACCGGGTGAAGAGCAGAGTTTCCCCCTGCGGTGCAGGAGGACGAGAGCCTACCCGCCTCCGTGAGCTCCAGGCAGAAGTCCCGGTCCCAGGAGAGGGACCGGGTGAAGAGCAGAGTTTCCCCCTGCCGTGGAGGAGACCAGAGGAGCCTGCAGAGCCCGGTGAGTGGGTCTAGATAGAGCATTGTTGGTGCCCTCCAGGGCACGGTGGGGCTTTCTCGAGGCACATTGTCGGTGCCTGAGCAGTCCCGCAGGAAAGCGGGCTGCTCCAACGTGGGGCACATTGTTTTCAGGGCCCCAGAGGGGATCCAGGGGGCAGGTTAGTGCCAGTGCCGGTTTTCTTGCCACAGCTGCACCGCAAGCACGGGCAGCTGCAACGTGGGGGCAGTGTTTGTTGCAGGAGTCCCAGAGTGGGAGCTCACATGCCGAGTGGTGCCAGGCCTCATAATTACAGCTGCACCACACCAGCGCGGGCAGCTGCCACGTTGGGTGAATTTGTTTTGAAGAGTCCCAGTGGGGGACCCAGGAGGCACAGTAGTGCCAGCACCATTCTTTTCCTTTGGGGGCATTTTTGAGATGAAGGAGTAAGATACACTCCTGCCCTGCCCCAGCGCTTTGCGCACTTTGGAGTGTGCTGCATTGGCAGCCAAGCCCTGACATTCTGGACAAAGGGCGTTTAGGGCCCAGGTGAAAGGCCAGATGGCCTGGGGTCATTGTGTGTTTTTTGCCTAATGTGATTGCGTAATGTGATTTATGCTTGTGATGCCTATGACATAATGTGTTTATGTTTAGGATGTTTATGCATAATGTGTTTATGCTGGTGAGGCCTAGTGCGTAATGTGTTTATGCTAATGAGGTTTGGGCCTAATGTGGATATGCCTAATGTCATGCTATGATATTTTAGAATGGTGTCTAATGTGACTGTGATAATGCTTAGGTCATTATTGTACCAGTAGTTACTGGTTGTGTTTTACATTTACTTACCTGTTCTGATGGTTCTGACCGTGGCCCAATTGGCCTGGTCCTGTATATAATCCCCTGTGAATATTGCCTAGTGCCAGTTGGCACAGTGTAAATGTGTGATTATGTTTCTAATGTGTTTATGATAAATCAAAGGCTATTTTTGATATAACCTTGTGTGGAGTTTCTTTTGTGATGTGCCTGGTGTGTTGCTGCTGTGTGTGTGTGTTGCGCAAACGCTTTACACATTGCCTCTGGGATAAGCCTGACTGCTTGTGCCAAGCTACCAAGGGGGTGAGCAGGGGTTATCTTCAGCTTGTAACTCCCTTGCCCTGACTAGAGTGGTGGTTTCTGCCTGGCTTTGGCGCAAGCCTTAGCCAACCAGAAATCCCATTTCTAACAAAAGGCATTGCCAATTTCTAGAGCTTGAGAAAGTCAAGCTTAGGCTCAGGCAAGAGCATTTGGCCCTAGTTAAGGAATCCTTAGAACTCCAGAAGGCTAGAAAGAAATTGGGACTAGAGTCCCATGGTGGCAGCAACAGTGTCCCTAGGATTAAGGAGTATAATTATGACCATAGGAACCTGAGCAAGATAGTCCCTCCCTACCATGGTGGGGATGACATCCACAAATGGATAACTGCTTTAGAGAAGGCCTGTAAAGTACAGAAGGTCCCCCAAGAGCAGTGGGCAGCTATCTTGTGGCTCTCCTTTGCTGACAAAGGTAGAGATAAGCTCCTCACTGTTAGAGAGGAGGATGCTGACAACTATTCAGTCCTGAAGAGTGCTCTCATTGATGGGTTTGGCTTAACCACTGAACAGTACAGGATTAAGTTCAGAGACACCCAGAAGACACAGACTCAGGACTGGGTAGACTTTGTAGATTGTGCTACAAAGGCTTTGGAAGGTTGGATACTTGGCAGCAAAGTGCATGACTATTTAGGATTGTACAATTTGATTATGAGGGAGCAGATCCTTAATAATTGTCAAAACCAGCTTTTGCACCAGTACCTGGTGGACTCAGATCTGACTTCTCCCCAAGAATTTTGCAAGAAGGCATATAAATGGGTCAGAACCAGAGTGAAACAAAGGAACCAGGGTGGTGACCAGAAGAAAGATTCTTCCAAGACCCAAGAGAAAGGTGGGGATAAATCAAAAGATAAGTCCTCTGAAGGGCCCCAAAAATCCTCTTCTGGGGGTGGGTCCAAAACTCCTTCCTCCCCTGAAAAGAAACCTTATTGCTTTGTCTGTAAGAAGCCAGGCCACAGGAAAAATGATGCCATTTGCCCCAAGGTCAGCAATAAGGAAAATATTCCTCCAAACACCACTTCCACACCTACTGGTGCTACAGTTAGTAACCCCCCAGGTGGTGGTAGTGCACCCAAAAATCTAATCGGGTTTTCTTGGGGAACTGAGGTGGACCCTGGCCTAGCCAGGTCTCCTACACAGGCCACTTTAGTCTGTGATGGTGGCATGGGGTTTGCCACTTTTACCGTCAGTCCCAATTCCTTGGGCAAGTACAGACAGGAGCCTATTGTCTATAAAGTTGTAGCCTATAGAGACACAGGGGCTAGTGTCACCATGGTGACAGGAACCCTTGTGCCCCCAGCTCAACTTTTACCTGAGTTTAAGTACCAGTTGACTAATACTGATGGTGTGAGGTCAGATCATCCCATGGCCATAGTCGATCTCAGCTGGGGAGGGGTCACTGGTCCAAAGAGAGTGGCAGTGTCCCCAAACTTGCCTGTAGATTGCCTATTGGGTAATGATTTAGAAACTTCAGCCTGGGCTGAAGTCGAGCTGAAGGCCCATCTACAGATGTTAGGCCTCCCTGAGAGAGTTGGTGGGACCCCTAGGGCCTCAGTCCAACCCCAGGAAATGTTTGGAGTAGTGGAGCCTGGAATAATGGTCCACTCTGCTCCACTGGAGAGCACAGGGAATGAAGAACAGTCTTCTTCCCCCCAGACTATAGGTAAGGGTCAGCTTCCTCAGGGAACTGATCCTACCTTTTGTGAAGGAACTGCCACAGAGGTGGTCATGCCTGTCCTGGCAGAACCACTGAAGACAGGGGACACTTCTAAGGAGGTGCCCAGTCTGAAGCAGATATCCTGCCCCTCTCTACCCAGCCTCAGTCAGCCTAGGGCTGCAGAGGTAAGGGATGTCAGTGGACCCCTAGGGGCCCACTGTCCAGAGGAATCCCCTCATCATCAGATTAGGGATACCCCGTCTAGTAGCACTAGCCAGGTGAATATTCCTCAACATTCTGAGGGATCCCTCTTACCCTTAGGTAGTGACATCCCCCAGATGGACTCTGTTGGGCAAAGGAAAACCTGGGACAAAGCTGTCCCAAACTTTGCTGGGCCTCCATTGTTCCAAACAGAGGGACTCAACCCCCAGCTGTAGGCAGCCAGAGGTTGACCCCTAGGGCCAGATATAACTCAGTAATGGAAAGAAAGGCCTGCATGGTGACCGGTGCTCTGAGGGAGTTGAGACCAGCCCTATTAGGGCCTCACTTCCCTACTCAGGCACCCCACCAGCCTATTTCTTTACCAGAGCAAACTACAGGTAGTTATCCCAACTTTTGGAGAGCATTCAAAACCCTTCAGGGTAGGGACTCCTTAGTGGTCCATAAGACAGGGAGTATCCATGCTAGTGCAGGGCCTTCCTTATATGGTCACTTAGGAAATAAAGTCTCAACTGGGCAAGGTTAGCCTTATCTCCTTTTGTTTGAGGGGGAGGGGGTTATGTAGGAAGGTAGGATCTGACTACATGGTTACCCCCACTTTTTGCCTGGTGTTTTGCTGGTTTTTGACTAGCCTGACTGGGATCCTGCTAATCAGGACCCCAGTCTATCTGCTTTCCCCCTAAAATGCTACACATGTACTTTGGTACACTCCAGATTGGATACTGGGGTACCCTTATAAGTCCCTAGTATATGGTACCCATGTACCCAGGGCATAGGTACCCCAGAGGCCTCCCATGGGCTGGAGCATGTATTATGCCACCCATGAGAGGCCATGCAAAGTGAAACTCCAGGTCTGCTACAGCACCCTGTGTAAGATGGTGCTTGCACCACTTACTTTAGATATAGGTTCCCTATATCTATAGGTCACTACACTTAAAACTTATAAGTCACCCCTATAGCAGGCCTCATCAATCCTGAAGGCAGGGTGCTGGGTTTTTAGTAAGAGGGTGCCCCTGCAGGAGCAGAGCCTCTCTGCAGACTTCAGAGACCATTCTCCCGGGTTGTCTGTGACTCAGCCGGACATATAGGTAGAGGTGCAATATAACCTCGCGGTAAATGCTATCTCGAAAACAGCTGCATAGAAACATATCGTGTTTGGTATCAGACACCTTGGAATCATACCTCCACACCGGTAACCGGTGTGGGAGGTATGATTCCACCCTTCTGAAGTGATCTTCGTGGGGTCACTGGTCTATCCGGTGCCAGCCTTCTCGACCCGATCAGCACAAAATGGATGCTGCCGACCAGAGGCACACTTCTGCCCTCTTGCTGCTGAGCCAAGCTCGAGCAGGGGAAGGCAGCACAATAGGCATCCTGTCACAGGGAGGTGTGACCACCTCCCAGACAGGATTTAGTGTATTGGGGCTTGGTTGGTGCACTCTGAGAGTGCCTGAAAGTCTGCACCTGGGGCACATTTGATGTCCCTGTGCATAGTCCAGCTCAAACCAGTTCTGGGAGCCATTAGCACCTGTTCTGGTGTGAAACTGGTCAAAGGGCATGGGTGTAACCACCCCTCTGTCCTGACCCTTCCCTAGGAGGGTCCCCCGAATCTGTCCAACCCTCTCCCGTGGGTACAAAAGGGCTTACCTGGCTGTAAGACTTTAGATTTTACGTGGACAAGATTCTTCAAGAAGAAACCACTGACCTTCGACCATCTGGACACTCTGGACTTCGACTGGGCCCGTCTTCGTCTCCCTCTCCGTCCAAAGCTTTGTCTGTGCCCTTGCTCCATACAGGCTCTGTGCACGACCTGTGGTGCACTAAGGACAACTGAAGAATCTCCCTTGGAGTGAAGGAGTCACTCCCCTGCCCTAGCAGGCACCTTAACGCAACTGACTGGTCTGCTGCTCCTGAGTTCCTGCAGACTCGGAATATTTCAGCAACAAAGGAGGTGGGTTTTTGAAGGTCCTCGAGGTCGATCTGCTCTCTCAGCAAGTTTGAGGCCAGTATCCTTCGTGGGGACTGCATAACCCGAACCCCTGTGCACCACGTCCATTTGCAGTTGCATATGCTTGTTGGAAATTTCCGAGCTTGTGCATTGGACTCCGTATAGTCCTGACCCTGAGCAGCATTTGTGTTGAAGAACTCCGGCCTCCTCACACCGAGTGCCCCGTGGGCTGGTACTTTGCAATCTTGCCCGAGGCCCCCTCGCGACTCCTGGTCCTTCGGCCTGTGGGTCTCTCTGAGGGTCATCTTGATTTCTGTTGGGCTTTCCTGGTTTCTCCAGACGTGCCCTGACTCCCCATTGCTTGGGGAGTCCCCTGGACCTTGCTGGTCCACACCGCAACCTACTTGACCTTCCTTTATGGGTTGCTTTTGCCAAGGCTTGTTGGTGCTCCAGCCGGACACCGACCCCTGAGCACTCAACATCCTTTGTGGGAAAGCTCACCTCTGGCTCCTGGTCATCCTCGAAGTCTCCTGGTCCTCGTGGCTGCAGAGTCAAGCATCCCTTCTTCGGACCTGAAGCACCCGACATCAGTGGGCATTCGTCTACCGAGCCCCTGGTCACTCTGAAGTGACCCAGACTCTGTCCCCTCTGCGCTCAGGTTCCTTTCTTCCCGAATCCAGGCTTGGATTCCCCCGGACCCTTTTCACCTTCTCGGCAGCAGTACTTCTTCACAGCCCTCCATTCAGAACAACGGCAGTTTCCGACGCCACTCCAGATCTATGCACCCGGCTCCTCTGGGATAGGTAACTCGGGTAGTACAGTATTAAAACTCTTAAGTTCCAAAGGGTTTGCTCGAAGTCCTCCTAGAAGGGTCCTTAAACTTTAAAAGTGTAACCGCGACTTCCCCATAGAATTGTACGGAACCTGCGGTTGTGTTCACACACTGCAACCGTCCTCCGTGGGGTCCCTGTCTACTCACCTTGGGTGGTTCCTTGGGGTCCCAGTGATTCTACGTGCTCCAGACCTTGTCTTAATCTCAGTCGTGATTGTTATACCACTATTTTAGTATATGGTTTGGTCTCCCCCTGGAGCCCACTGTGTATTGTGCTACTTACAACTGTTCTATTGATCTTGTATTGTGTGCTTTATGTTCTATCCTCGTGTAGAGGATAGTAGAGAGTGTTATATTAATAAATACATATTTTATATAACTACTGTGTGGCTCTCCTTTCATTTAGTCAATATAGGAGGTGATATTCTGGTAAAACAAGCTGCTTTACATTCCTTCAAGATTAAGCCAGAAGGCTGCTATCCACAGCTACCACTAGAATAGCTTTCTAAAGGTTATCTTTGACCTCATACATCATAAGTGTCGTTTGGGCTGGTGCAAGGTGCCCACTTTAATTAGGGGACAGCATATACCAGGCCAACTTCTCACACTCTTATCTGCCCAAATTTGTTTAATCATTTCAAAACTTGTTGCGCCCCATTTTTTACACCTGAAAATGTTATTCTGTATTCTGTTCTGACTTGTCATACTGTGTATTTTCAAACTATTGTTGTTGCGTATTGAATCTTCAGCAATAAAGTGTAAATGAAGTTGGGATGAAAGTTAGCAGATTTTCACACTATAGTGGGGGCAGTGTCAGTCTCATTCCAGAGTGTAGGGATTTTCTTAGTTTAGTTAGAGGAGGAGCAGTGGTACCCATTATGTGTGTAAAATTGTAGATATATTCTCGGATAAATTGGTCTGGTTTATTACAAGGAGTATCAGTAGTTTTCAGCACTGCAACAATGTCCTTAAATTCTTTGGGATCAATGTTTTGAAGTCTCTAGTAATTACCAGGGTTTTCCTCCTTGTCAATAGTTTCCATTGATTGAACCTGAGGCTCAGTAACTATCTTAGTATCTGGGTGGCCTCAATCCCACCACTTGGCTTCCACTTGGCTCTAAAAATTCTTATATCCAAGACAGGTCAGATTGTGAAAGAGCGCCACTTTTCTCTTGATGTCTCTACCCATTTTGTCCAAGAATCCTCAATTACAAGGGTCTTCCAATGAACAGTTGTTTGTTGTGCTTTTGTTTTTATTCATTTGTTAGAGTGAAATGTGTCCTCATGCCACAAATTGACACATGGATGTATTTTTGCAGTAAAATATAGCGTGAAATGATGGATTGGCATTTTATGTAATTGTGCAAAAGTTTGGCAACATTTTCATAATTACACAAGAGCAAATTACGCTAATTTCCCCCATCCCTAATTGTATCTTCATAGAAATTTGTAATCATTTGGCTTGTTGTTTTACTTCTTGACTATTATTTCCTCACCTCAGTTTTCTCAATGGTTCTGTAACTCATGTTTCATGTATGTGTTTACTCTTATTCTTTTCACCCGTAGATAACAAAGACACAAACTCATACTCCTACCACACAGATATATATCAAAGTAGTTTTTAGGAACAACAAAAACACACAAAAATGCAATAAACGTTTTGGGATTAGCCCACAGCTATGAAAGTGAAAAACAAATAGGAAGAATCGTATATAAGGAAACAACAATAGACCATACCCCTTATCCAAATAAAATTCAGAAAACATCCCATTATATGCCAGCATGGGCTGCTCTCCTTACATAATGCTCTCACTTATTACCGTTAAATTCAATCATAGAGTGATACAAGCAGAGAAATGAGACTGACAAGCTGATTCTTAAATGAGAACTTTGATGATCCTTGATTGAGAACTTCCACTGCTGCTGATCTACTAGAGAACTACAGTTTTAGATAGACCAACACTAAACTCTTGTTCATGAGTCCCAATAATGGCTCAACTGGCCTCTCTTTCTCCAAGCTTACTGTCATAGAAGATCACCTTTGCATTACACTTGTTCTCAACCAGGTTCTTACCTGCTTCCTAGCCAATCTTAAAAAAATTAAATAACACCCTAGTGTCTTCTTGTAGACTCTGCTCTTATTTATTTTGCCTTTATGGTGCTTCACAATACCTTGAACAATTTACAGCACTTATTTACTTATCGTAAGGGTGGAACCTTGTCTTGCCTATGTGGATACCTAAAAAAAAAACTGCAAGGATTTACTCCTTCAGGACCAACACCGGACACACTTGAACTAGGATAAGTGTTCATTACTTACATGAGATAGGTATGGTGCATTTATGCATGCTTGTAAATGTACTGGTACACCACAAATCTGGCTAGAAAGCAACAGAATACAAAATAGGAAAAAGATCAAGACAATTGCCATTATTAATAGGAGTAAGTTACAATGAATTCTGATGATCTGGAGGTAGTGCTCCTTGAAGAGATGTGTATTGAGTATATTAGTGAATGACAGGAGCGCTGGAGCTGTCAGTGGGAATGCTGTTCCAGGTCCTGGGCCACTAGATGAAGAATGCAGTTTTTTTCCTTCTTGCAAATTTTGATCTCCAGTCTGTTTTTGTCCTAGTTCCCGGTAGGGGACTGTCCACCAGAGGTGGTTTGTTTCTTAATCAGGTAAGTTGTGATGGTCTTTGGGATGGCTTTGTAAATGATGGAACTCATCTTGAAGATTATGTGGGCCTGGAGGGGGTTGGGATGTTGTTGTTCTTTCACTGTTTGTGCGATGTGGTGGAATAACCACAAAATCTTGATTAGACATGCTACAGCGTTTAGGATGCCATTCAGAGGTACAAAGTGCAGTCCAGGATGCCATTCAGCAAAGCATGGCCTCCATACTGGTGAGAGACAACCAAGGCTTAGGCTGTGGCTCTAAAATCAGCCTCTTGGATCAAGGGTTTCACTTTTTTATTTTGTGCAGAAATACAGAAAACCATAAATCCAGAAAACCAGAAATCCACATCACACTGCACTACTGACATTTTCCAAGATGTCAGTCAGAAGTTCATTTGTTGTGTTCCATAGAGAATGTAGATTTTGTTTTACCTTTTAAATGACAGTCCTCATCAGAATATCATGTTGTATTGTATGCTGTTGCTGTGGTGTATGGTATTATCTCCGCATTAACCCTTCCTTGTCCCGTTCCTTACAGTATGAGAGAGTATGTATTTCGTCTCTCTTTCTTGGTTCCGAATGTCTGTTCATACTCCAGATGGATATCATCTACATTGCTGTGAGATAAAGTGCTTTGGACTGAATTCTGTCAGATTTGGATTTTGAGTCAACTTCACTGAGATGCTAGTCAGGTCACATTGGTCTCTTGTGTCATGTAAAGATACACCAGGCATATAATTTATCTTTCATTTCTGTTGTAGAGGTTAAAAGTGAAACGCATGGGCACTTAGGGCCTGATTTAGAGTTTGGTGAATGGGCTGCTCCATCACAAACATGACGGATATCCCGTCCGCTGTATTACAAGGGCATTATATCCAATTGCACCTGTAATACGGTGAACGAGATAGCCATCATGTTTGTGATGTAGTAACCCATCCGCCAAATTCTAAATCAGATCCTTAGATTTTTCAAGTTAGACCATTTGGTTCCTGGTAGTGTGTAAAAAGGGTAATTTCTCATCTAAATATGCACCCATTGGACTAAAGTTCTTCTCAGATGGCAGGAGTGGCAGATGTTTAAGAGTTTTTTAAGAGCTTGTGTTGGGCAAAAATTTCCCAAAATATCTCTATCTGCATTTTTCTACAAGAACATTATTGTGTAAGTTGACCACTTTGAAAGTCCAAACAAAATATATTGGGAAGGGAGAGTAACTATTGTCTATAATAATATAGTGTTACAATTGGTATTCTGCTTATTACTTGCTCTGTGATGCTTGTTTAAGGCGTATATGTGGGTAAGCTGGCTGGAGTCTTATGGAGTTTGCAACGTAATCTTTGCCAGTGCTTCATGATGTGATTATTGGAATGCATGCAATGGAAATACATATGTGTCCTTGACTAAGACGGTATGCTTAGTGCATTTGATATATGTTTCATTGGAACCATTTTCCACAATCTTTCTATATTTTCACATTTGAGGTAGGGGTCTATGAAGTTGCAAACGTCTCTCAATTTTTGCGAATATGATTACTAAGTGTAGTTCGCAATGTTTTCTGCATGCAGGTTTTGATGTTAAAAAGGGAGACAACTTAAATTCCATAAATGTCCTAACAACATATAAATATAAAATAAATGCTACCAAATATCATGTTATTTGTACTAAGTGTGCTAATAAACACACTTTCACTCATTTATTACTACAGTGCAAAGTTCGAATTTCTTGTTATTATCACAATGCATCTTACATGAGTTGAGAAAACAATGCTTATTGTCCCACAACATTCTGGAATCACTTGATAGAATAAAACAAGTGGGGCCATACACACAAAGCTTTGTTACTGTGATTCTATCTCACTGCACTGATTGAGCCCCTTGGATTCTGGATATGATCAAATGCCATTGTTTATAACTACTGCATGAGATGAAACAGCATGGGTGTAGTATGCTATTTAATGGAATTGGTGAGGGAAAAATGGGGCAGTATGACTCACTCAATGTTTTGATTTGTTCTATTATTTATAATTGTCTAATATTTCCCTGTTGTAATTTTCAATAGGTTACATTTTAGATTTACATTGGATTCGCCCACATTTGAGACCTGTCAATAAAAAAAATCCCCATGAGAAGATGGGCGGGGCCTTGGAGGGGGCGGGGCTTCATGCCAAGAACTGTCTCAATGGCACTTCTGCTCCGTGCACCCAACTATCCCCTCCAAAATAAACAAGCATTTGCAAAGCAATAGGTCTCGCATTAGTGAAAGTTTGAGCTATTGGTGTTGCAAATAATAATGTTTGTTAGTTTTTTTTGTCAAAAAATATCCCAGCAGTAGCATAAGTAATAAAAGAAAATCTACGATGCAAGGAAAGGGTGCAGTACCACAGGCTGTTACTAGGTGTCCCTGTGGAGTTGTAAAGGGACCTCCATTAGCCACATAAGGTACTGCACCCTTAATGAATTAAACGAATAGAAGCAACGCTTGGGAAGTGTGCCAAAAAATGCCACTTCTTCTCAAGTTGCCAATATTGCTTTATGCCATTCCAGGATATATGCACTAACCCATGCGCATGAAGGGGATCAACATGGTTCTTACACCCCCAACCATAAGTTGCAGATTGATTTTTTATACTTTATTTTTTATTATAGGGATCTCTGTTATGACATATCATTGCAAAAAACCCTTTTCTTTGCAAAAACAATATTCAAATAAGCATTTTTTTTATATGTGCTACAAACTGAATACTTGTTTATACCTGCTGTCCTGTGTTTCATGAATGTTCAGTAGTGTTTGCCGCTGTCTTTGTCCAGATTTAAGATTTTCAACACACTTGAATAGTGGTGCACTTTTACATTCCTTTTCTCTCATTTACTAACCAGAAGTGGGCCCAGCTTCACAATAATGCCTTAAAGAAGGAGGTAAGGAAATAGAAGGAAAGAAGAAAACAAGGAAGGGGAAGAAAAAATAATAACGAAAGGACGAAATAAAGTTTAAAAAGCTGTTGAATGAAGAAGAAAGAAATGATAGGGAAAGAAAACGAATGGAGACATAAAAAGAGAACACAAAAAGAATTGAAAGGATAGAAAAATATCAAAATAAAAGAGGTAAAGAAAAAGATTCATAGGGTAAGGAGGTAAGGCAAAAGAGAAATGATGAAAGAATAAAGAACAAAAAATAAATATGAAGGAAGGAAGCAAGCAAGGAAGGAAGGAAGGAAGCTAGCTTGTGCTTGAAGGCTTTTTTGCCATTTCAGTTTTTTATGTCAGCCCTACTTAAGTTATTTCAGCTGCCTCGCATGGCTGAAAGAAGCTTTTCACCACTCCTTTTGTTTTATACCGCTTCTCCTGTGTTCTGTACAAGCACATATAAACAAAAAGTGATTATAAAATTGCCAAAATTGGCAATCTTTTACTGCTGAACTGTATTTCGCAAGGTAGTGTGCTATTTGTCCGAAATCAGAACATTTGTTTTGTTAGGTAATCTGTCATCATAAATATGTAATGCTGCAGGATAAGGTTGAAAAACAACCCCTTCTAGCCTGTCCCCCACACCCCCACACCCACCCTTAACTGACACAAAATGGATGCTACAGAGCATAAAGGCAGGTCCCGGGCCTGGTTAATTATTTAAAACATATGTTCGTTTTGGGGATTTATTTCACACTTGTCTATGTCTGGAACATTAAGGGACGTAGAGAGAACAATGGGAGCGGGAGAGAAATGGGTTAAAGAGAGAGGGTGAGAAGAAGGGGAGCGTGGGAATGAGAAAGGAACAAGCGGGAGAGGAATAAAGGAGAAATGAAGAGAGGAAAGGGGGTTTGAGAGAACGAGGAGGGGTGGGAGAAAAGAGAAGAGACTACATGCAAGAAATGATTATAAGAAGAGAAGGAGGGAGAGAGGGAATGAGGAGCTGGAGATGAGAGGGGAAATAAAATGAGCTGCATAAAGAGGGGGATAAATGAGGGAGCCAGAGAAAGATGGATGGGTGAAAGAGGAGGAGTATCGGGTAGATACGATTGTAGAGGGGAAGAAGCATGAAGAGCAACAGGTAGTGGCGGAGATAGGATGAGAGTAAGGGACGATTGAGTGAGAAGAGAAAGATGGCGCTGAGAGGGAAAAAGCAGATGATTGAGAAAATAGGATACAAGAGGAGAATAGAAGAATGTGCGAGAGGAGAGGGCGATTGGTTAGCAAGAGCTGGCAGGAAAATGTGCTAGCGGAGAACCAAGAGATAGGAGTGAGGCTATGAACTGAGAGGGTGGAGTGATGCTGCAAGGGCAGCTAAGGAGGATTGCCTAGAGGCGTGGACAGAGGGGGGGCGTGTACTGGATCTTTCAGGAGATTCTATATCGGGATTAATCTATGCATTCAGTAATAAATATTTGCAATTCTCAACACTTCTGTATAGTTGTCCAAGTTCTTGTCATATGGTAGTCATGGTATTTAATGGTTATCGTACATTATTTTGTTAAACATCCAGGTCAAGCAGGTTTTGTAGTCAGTATATGGTTAATAAAACAGCGGAGAGAGAGAGAACAAGCATTTGCAATGCAATAGGTCTCGCATTACTGATAGTTTGAGGTATTGGCGTTGCAACTAATAATGCAACGCCAATAGCTCATACTTTCAGTAATGCGAGACCTAGTGCATTGCAAATGCTTGCGTAGTGAGCCAGGAACCAGCATTGAATGTCTCAGTGCAGTACCGCAAGCTGCTCCTAGAGGTACCTAGTGAGCAAGGCACCAGCACTGCATGTCTAGGTGCAGTACTGCTAGCTGCACCTAGAGGTCCCTAGTGAGCAAGGCACCAGCACTGCTTGTCCAGGTGCAGTACCGCAAGCTGCTCCTAGAGGTCCCTAGTGAGCAAGGCACCAGCAATGCATGCCTAGGTGTGGTCCCACATGTTGCTCTTAGAGGTCCCTAGTGAGCAAGGAACCAGCAATGCATGTCTAGGTGCAGTCCCGCAAGCTGCTCCTAGAGGTCCCTAGTGAACAAGGCACCTGCACTGCTTGTCTAGGTGCAGTACCGCAAGCTGCTCCTAGAGGTCCCTAGTGAGCATCATAAACATTTGGTCACATATGGTACTGCACCCTGCAGAAGATATGGTAAATCCACCCTACCCATAATGCATTGCATGCAAGACAGTACCACTAGTACATTCAAATAGCTATGTCCATATATACAATTAGTAGCTTTGAAATGTGACAAAAGAAGTGTTATATTAATTCCGGATTAGGTTGTACTCTATGTGGAGCTGATGAAAGGAAATTTATAGAAGGTCTAATATAAATGTGAGATGTGCTAGCGAGTAAAGTAACCACTACCAACCTAGTTTAGGACCAAGTGAGTGTCCTGTCTGAAGGCTGTTAAGAAAATAGTGCCTTGAGGCTGTAATTAAAACCTAGGGCATAACAACACATGTAACAGGGGATGTCCTCATGGGAGGTTACAAGAAGAGACAAGGCGGTACTAAGGAGGGACTACTAAGCCTAATGACCAATGAAAAGCCACCATTTACAAAGGACAGGGACAGGAGCCAATTAAAAAGATGGGCTGAAAGTAGGCAGAGCTTTATGCCCATATCATGAATACAGCATGTCTCGAAGAGACAGCGCAAGCGCTGCCTAGGCGAGGCCTAAAAAGCAGCAAGCCTTGGACTCGGCTTATGAGCGTGTCCTCACAAAGGGGTGGGCATGTTTGACTGGATATCCCCGACAGGACCTTGCCAGCTATTGCATCACCCTCTGCTGATAACAATGAGTCAGACTAACAAGGGCTGCGTCAGAACTCGTGACCATTACTCAACCACTCAGGGCAAACTACCCCTTAACACCCAACGAGACATTTCCAACGTCCCCAACTCAGCATTGTCAACCTAACTTGCTACTGACCCAACACATCGTCCACACAGTACAGTCATTGAATAGCGTTGTTAGATTTGGGGGTCTCTAGTTGGCATAGGTAGGTACCTGTGACAAATAGGGACCCTTGCGTCTAGTCAGGGTAAGGGGCTACACTCCTAAAATAACCCCTGCTCACCCCTTGGTAGCTTGGCACGAGCAGGCAGGCTTATCTCAGAGGCAGTGTGTAAAGCATTTGTGAACACATACAGTAATACAGTGACAACACTACAGATGGACACCACACAGGTTGTATTATAAAAATAGTATTTTTATATAGACTTAACACAAGACCAAACGACAAAAATCCACAATACTGTACTCAAAAATAGACTTTAGAATGTTATAAAATAGCTCAGTTCTCTCAAGTTGTAGATGCAACACTTTACTCTCAATGTACCTTGAATGCGTAACGCAAAGAAAACAAAAGGGTCGCAGGGAAGATGATGCGTCGGTTCCTTACACTCAGGGGAGTGGATGCGTCGGTTCCTTACTGCTGCGCAGGGGAGTTGATGCTCGCTTCCTTACTGTGTGGGGAGGTGATGCGTCGGTTTCTTACTGCTCTCCGGTGCGATGCGACAAGATGGCACCTCGATGCGATACTCTTCTCCGGTGCGATGCGACAAAATGGCATCTTGGTTGCGATGCGACAACGTTGGTGCGATGCGTGCACGCCCGACGGCGTGCGGCGACTCGATGATCTTTGGAGCCGCGACAGGCCCTGCGACGCGCTTCTCCGGCGATGCGACGATGTCCTCTGTGGCAGCGTCCCGCTTCTCCGGCGATGCGCCGCGCTTCGGCGATGCGATGATGACAGCGGCAGCGGCGTCTCGCTTCCTCTGCGATGCGATGACAGCGGCTGCGGTGGTGACACGCTTCTCATTGTTGCGTCGCGCTTCCAGCTCCCAGCGACACGCAGTCTCTCAGAAGGCCCAGCACAACAGCAGGCACTTCAATTCCCAGCAAGGGAATTCAGGGGGGAGCTGGTTGGTGAAGTCTTGTATCCCTGAGACTTCAGGCAGGAGGCAAGCTCTAGTTCAAGCCCTTGGAGATTCTTCTTCAAGTTGATAGAAAGCACACTCGGTCCTTTTCTCCTTTCTTTGGCAATGAAGCAACCACTGCAGGCCAACCCCCAAACACACAGAACAGGGGTAGTCTCCTCCTTCAGCTTCCTGGTTCTTCTCCTCAGCAAAGGTTCGTCTTGATTCCCAGAAGTGATCTAAAGTTCTTGGGTCTGGGTCCCAATATTTATACTACTTTTCTCTTTGTTCTCTGAAGGCAGAGAGGCCTTTGCCTAGTCCAAAACCAGTTCTGGTCAGTCCTGGAGCACTTTGTTGACAAGACTCCTTCTTTCCTTTCAGTGTAGGCCAGGGACATCAGACACACCACAGGAGGTGGAGCCAGCATTGTGGAGGAAAGGCACAGCCCTATTCAGGTCCCAGGTGCAACTCCTCCCTCCTATCTGCATGCAGATCTCTCTATTCAGCCCTGTGCTGACTCACCCTGCCTCCTGGAAGCCCCCAGCCCCTGTCACTCAAACTCCAGACAAGGAATACACAACCTAGCAGAGGCAGGCTTGGATAGTTAGGCAAGAAAATACCCACTTTCTAAAAGTGGTATTTTCAAACACAGAATGTTAAAACCAACTTCACTAAAAGATGTATTTTATCATTCTGAGTTCAGGCATACTAAACTTGAATTTCTACCTGGTTCCCTGAGTCAGTTAGGATTATAAGATGTTATAATCTAACTGCCCATTCTGGCCTATGGGGAACAGGTAGCCTTGCAATAGTGAAAAATGAAAATGGCTGTAATTCACTATTAGGACATGCCACACACACCAGGGCATGTCCTACCTTTTACCTACAATGCACCCTGCCCTTGGGCCTACCTTAGGGGTGACTAATATGTATAAAAGGGAAGGTTTAGGGACTGGCAAGGGGGTACACTTGCCCAGTCAACATGGCAGTACCAGACTGCCCACAGGCTCTGCAATGGCAGGCCTGAGACACACTTTACAAGCTGCTCCGGTGGGTGGCACAACCAGTGCTGCAAGCCCACCAGCAGCATTTGATTTACAAGCCCTGGGCACACGCAGTGCTCTGTACTAGGGTCTGACAGTAAGCCAAACAAGCCAATCATGGAGTCACTAATCCATACATCAATTTACCATAGGGAGCACTTGCACTGTGGCACTGAACAGCAGTGGCACAGTGCCCAAAAGCATCTAAAACCAGCAAAAACATAAGAGGCAACAGCAAAAAATGGAAGGGAGACCCACGCCAATGGTGCCAGGTCTAACACGTGTCCCCTCCAGCTGAAATGTGGGGAGAACTACCCTACCTCCTGGGAGTTCTCATCACTAAGGCGGAAAAACCTGGACAGACCATCAGCACTGGTGTGGTCTGTACCAGGGCGGTGCTCCACCGTGAAGTCCATCCCCTGTAGGGATATGGACCACCTCAACAGCTTTGGATTCTCACCCCTCATCTGCATCAACCATCTGAGGGGCCTGTGGTCTGTCTGAACCCGGAAGTGAGTCCCAAACAAGTATGGTCTCAACTTCTTCAGTGCCCAGACCACAGCTCAATTGCACACCACCTCTGTTCCCGTGGAAGTAACCTCCTACTGATGAAGGCTACAGGTTTGTCTAGGCCTTCCTCATTAATCTGTGATAGAACAGCCCCCACACCATGCTCTGAAGCGTCTGTTTGCACAATAAACTCTTTTGAGAAGTTGGGTGCCAGGAGCACGGGCGCCGTGCACATGGCAGTCTTCAGGGCATCAAAAGCTCTCTGACAGGTGTCAGTCCAAAACACTCTCTTGGGCTGCTTCCTGGAAGTCAGCTCTGTCAAAGGTGCAACAATGCTGCCATACCCCTTGACAAACCTCCTGTAATACCCGGTGAGTCCTAAAAAGGCTCTCACCTCTGTCTGGGTCTTGGGGGGTTCCCAAGTCAGGATGGTCTCAATCTTGGGCTGTAGGGGCGCCACCTGGCCGCTCCCAACCTGGTGTCCCAAGTACACCACGGAACCCTGCCCGATCTGGCACTTACTCGCCTTGATCGTGAGGCCTGCTCTCCGCAGCGCCATCAACACTTCCCAGAGGTGGCACAGATGTTCTTCCCAACTGGCGCTGAACACTGCAATGTCATCCAGGTCGGCGGCACTGAACTCTTCCAGTCCAGCCAACACCTGGTTGACCAACCTCTGAAAGGTGGCAGGGGCATTCTTCATCCCAAAGGGCATAACCCGGAATTGGTAGTGCCCATCTGGTGTGGAGAATGCTGACCTCTCTCTTGCCCCATCAGTCAAGGCGATCTGCCAGTACCCAGACGTTAAGTCAAACGTGCTGGGGTACCGGGCAGCCCCTAACCGATCAATGAGCTCATCAGCTCTGGGGATGGGGTGCGCGTCAGTCCTGGTGACTGAATTGAGCCCTCGGTAGTCCACACAGAACCGCAGTTCTGGTGAGACACCGGGTGCGGCAGCCTTTGGGACCAAGACCACTGGGCTGGCCCAAGGACTGTTAGAGGACTCAATCACCCCCAACGCAAGCATCTTGGAGGCCTCCTCCTTGATGCAAGCTCTCACCCTGTCAGTCACCCTGTAAGTTTTGTGCTTGATAGGAGGACTGTCCCCAGTGTCTACATCATGGACGCACCAATCAGTGACACTGGGAATCAGGGAGAAAAGGTCAGAAAACTGTCCCAGTAACTGGTGACAGTCATTCTGCTGCTCAGGGGTCAGGGTGGAAGAGAGGTTCACTCCATCCACTGACCCATCTTGCTCTGTTGCAGACAGGAGGTCAGGAAGAGGCTCAGTCTCCTCCTCCATTCCAGCATCTGTTGCTAGGAGCATGCCCACTTCGGTCCTCTCTAAGTGGGGCTTCAGGCAGTTGACATGCAGGACCCGCTAGGGGTTCCTGGGAGACCACAAGTCCACCAAGTAGGTAACCGGACACTTGCGCTCCACCACCTCAAATGGTCCGGTCCACTTATCCTGGAGCGCACAGGGCTCCACTGGGGCCATGACCCACACTTTCTGACCAGGCTGAAGCTCAACCAGAGTGGCATTCTGGTCGTACCACCGCTTCATCTCCTCCTGGCTGGCTTCCAGATTTGCCTCAGCGAGTTTTCTGAATTGCCTAGTTTGGTTCCTAAAGGCCAGCATGTAGCTATATACATCCTGGGGAGGTTTCCTGGGAGATTGCTCCCAGCCTTCTTTGACCAAACTCAAAGGTCCTCTCACTGGGTGACCATAGAGAAGCTCAAAGGGACTGAACCCTAGAGATTTCTGTGGCACCTCACGGTATGCAAAGAGAAGGCATGGTAAGAGGACATCCCACTTATGCCTCATGGGTTCCTCAAGACCCATAATCATGCCTTTGAGGGTCCGGTTGAATCTCTCAACCAGCCCATTACCTTGGGGGTGGTAAGGAGTGGTGAACTTGTAGGTTACACCACACTCCTGCCACAGGGACTTCATATACTTGGAAATGAAGTTGGTACCTCGGTCTGACACCACCTCTCTGGGAAACCCCACGTGGGAGAAAATCCCCATCAGTGCACGTCCCACCACGGGGGCCGTCACTGTCCTGAGAGGGATGGCTTCCGGGTACCGGGTGGCATGATCCACCAAGACCAGGATGAACCTGTTGCCCATGGCTGTCTTGGGATCCAGAGGCCCCACAATGTCAATGCCCACCCTTTCAAAAAGGGGGTGCTGACCACAGGGAATGGCTGGAGAGGAGCCTTGTGCTTCCTCCCACTCTTTCCACTTGCCTGGCAAGTCTGACAGGTCCTGCAATGAGTGTCTGAACTCTTGCGCATTTGGGGCCAATAAAAATGGGTGACAAGCCTTTCAAAGGTCTTGTCCTGCCCCAAATATCCTGCTAAAGGCACATCATGAGCCAGCCCCAGTAGGAAGGCTCTGAAGCGCTGGGGTACCACCAGCACACGGGATGACCCAGGCTCGGCAACCTTAGGCTCACTATACAGGAGACCATTCTCCCAGTAGATCCAATGTGATCCAGACTGATCACCTGCTGCCTGGTTTGCAGCCTGCTGCCGCAAACCCACAAGAGAAGGGCACTTGTTCTGCTCCTCACAGAACTCTTCCCTGGAGGGACCTCCTTCCTGATGCCAATGGGTCAGCTCAGGCAGGTCTCCCAGTTCAGCAATCTCTTCCCCGGTAGGCTCCAGGGCATCCCCCTCAGGGTCCGCCTCCTCCTGGGCCGTGGGAATCTCAGGGGCCGGTTTCCCGTGCCCCCTACCTCTTCTCTTTAAGGCAGGCACCTGGGCCATTTTCTCAGGCTCCAGGTCCTCTTGAACACCCTTACTGGCTGCCATAGACCGAGTGGTCACGCAGGCCCACTCAGGCAAACCCAACATCTCTAAATGAGCTCTCCGCTCCACCTTAGCCCGAGGGGAGCTCTCCAAATCGTTACCTAACAGAGATTCCACAGGCATGGCTGGCCTCACAGCTACTTGAAGAGTCCCTGAGACCCCCCCCCACTCAAAGGGAACCTGTGCCACCTTGCAGTGGCTCTCTGTGTTGTCAGCGGCAACAACTGGGTAAAATGCATTGGGGACTACCTGCTCTTCAGACACCAACCGACAACTGACAGCTGTCACACTGGCTCCGGTGTCTCTAAGAGCTTCCATCCTCTTGCCATTGATGGTCACCCACTGCCTGTATTTTTTAGTGTTATCAGGCAGCTGGGTCCTGGGGACCACCTCACAGTCTCCTAAAGAGACAAGGGACATCTCTGCGGGACCCCACCCACCCTGGGCACCCATCTCCTCCCCCAGGGCTACACTAGCCAACTGCCGGGGTGGTGCACCAGTGGGTGCTGTCTTCCCATACAAGGGACATCTAGCATCATAAGAACAGTGGCCTACTAGACCACACTTAAAACAGGTCTTGGGCCCCTTGTGAACAGGCTTATCTGTCGGGGCCACTGCCTTCTTCTCAGGGGAGGCTGGGAACCCTTCCTTTGGTTCCCTTGGGGATTACTTTGGGGCCCTTTCTGGAACTCCCTCTGTTTACCCTTGTCCCCCCACTCTTCTGCTGGGGACCCTGCCCACCTTTGGCGAAGTCTCCCACATGACCCTTCTGGACCCGGGTGCTCACCCAGCGGTCCGCCTCCTCAACAAGCTTCCTAGGGTTAGTCAGCTTGCTATCAATAAGATGCTGGCGTAGCTCTGGAAAACAGTTATTTGACAAGTGCTCCCATGCAAGCAAATCATAGAGTGCCTCAAAATTATCCACTTTGCTACCCTTCACCCAACCATCCAATGCTCTGCAAAAGAAAGACACATATTCCACCCAAGTGGTAGACTCCAGTTTTCTGCAATTTCTAAACCTTTGTCTATATAGCTCTGGGGTCAAACCAAATCTGGACATTAGGGCTCCCTTCATGTAGGTATAGGACATCTGCTCCTCTGTAGGCAAATCCAACAAAGTGTCCCTCCCATCACTAACAAAGCAGCCCCACAACCCCGCTCCCCAATCCTTCTCAGGGACCCGGTGGGCCAACATTGCAGCTTCATAAGCCCTAAACCACTGACCAATATCCTCATTCTTGTGGAAATCTTTAACTACATCTTTGGGAATGTAGGTTCTTGCTTCTACATGCACTGGCGGTGTGCTGCCACCAGAGGGAGGAACCTCTAACTTTTTGGCCTTGAGTTCCAATTCCCTCAATCCTCTCTCATGCTCAAAATGCATCCTCTTTTCCTCTAAGGCTAACTTCTTCATTTCTAACTCCATCCCAAGCTCTATTTTCTTGCTCTCTATGTCTTTCTGACCATCCATTTTGAGCCTAGCTAGCTCCAATTTATGCATCCTCTCCCTTGCTCTGTCCTCCAGCTCTCCTGGGGACAACCCTTTGGAAGAAACACTGCTGCCCACCCCTGAAGGTGCTTTCCCTCCAGTTGGGCCCACTGGCCCCTCAAGTTGCTCATTTAAATCCTCTGCCTCCATTACTGGCTCCTCAGGATGCTCACTGGCATTCCTAGATTCTACCCAGGCCCTCAGCGCCTTCTGGTATTCCTCTTTCCTGATGAGGCCTTTCACAGAGATTTTAAATTTCTTGCACAAAGCTTTGAGATAAGGCACAGTGTAAGTATCAATTCTCTCTTCTTCCAAAACAATGTCTACAGATACTATGGATGCTGACTTGCTCATGGTAGCAAAAAGACTGGCAGTTCTCAAGAATCAAAAATAGAAAAGAAGTTCCAAGGAAAAATTCTCAAAAAGTATGTGGTTGCGTTATGGTCTGCACTCACTAGTAGTGTACACCAATCACTGTATATGAATCACAAATGCAAGTCCAAATCCTCACCACTGACCACCAATGTTAGATTTGGGGGTCTCTAGTTGGCATAGGTAGGTACCTGTGACAAATAGGGACCCTTGCGTCTAGTCAGGGTAAGGGGCTACACTCCTAAAATAGCCATTGCTCACCCCCTTGGTAGCTTGGCACGAGCAGGCAGGCTTATCTCAGAGGCAGTGTGTAAAGCATTTGTGAACACATACAGTAATACAGTGACAACACTACAGATGGACACCACACAGGTTGTATTATAAAAATAGTATTTTTATATAGACTTAACACAAGACCAAACGACAAAAATCCACAATACTGTACTCAAAAATAGACTTTAGAATGTTAGAAAATAGCTCAGTTCTCTCAAGTTGTAGATGCGACACTTTACTCTCAATGTACCTTGAATGCGTAACGCAAAGAAAACAAAAGGGTCGCAGGGAAGGTGATGCGTCGGTTCCTTACACTCAGGGGAGTGGATGCGTCGGTTCCTTACTGCTGCGCAGGGGAGTTGATGCTCGCTTCCTTACTGTGTGGGGAGGTGATGCGTCGGTTTCTTACTGCTCTCCGGTGCGATGCGACAAGATGGCACCTCGATGAGATACTCTTCTCCGGTGCGATGCGACAAAATGGCGTCTTGGTTGCGATGCGACAACGTTGGTGCGATGCGGGCACGCCCGACGGCGACTCGATGATCTTTGGAGCCGCGACAGGCCCTGCGAGGCGCTTCTCCGGCGATGCGACGATGTCCTCTGTGGCAGCGTCCCGCTTCTCCGGCGATGCGCCGTGCTTCGGCGATGCGATGATGACAGCGGCGTCTCGCTTCCTCTGCGATGCGATGACAGCGGCTGCGGCGGCTACACGCTTCTCGTTGTTGCGTCGCGCTTCCAGCTCCCAGCGACACGCAGTCTCTCAAGAAGGCCCAGCACAACAGCAGGCACTTCAATTCCCAGCAAGGGAATTCAGGGGGGGAGCTGGTTGGTGAAGTCTTGTATCCCTGAGACTTCAGGCAGGAGGCAAGCTCTAGTTCAAGCCCTTGGAGATGCTTCTTCAAGTTGATAGAAAGCACACTCGGTCCTTTTCTCCTTTCTTTGGCAATGAAGCAACCACTGCAGGCCAACCCCCAAACACACAGCACAGGGGTAGTCTTCTCCTTCAGCTTCCTGGTTCTTCTCCTCAGCAAAGGTTCGTCTTGATTCCCAGAAGTGATCTAAAGTTCTTGGGTCTGGGTCCCAATATTTATACTACTTTTCTCTTTGTTCTCTGAAGGCAGAAGGCCTTTGCCTAGTCCAAAACCAGTTCTGGTCAGTCCTGGAGCACTTTGTTGACAAGACTCCTTCTTTCCTTTCACAGTGTAGGCCAGGGACATCAGACACACCACAGGAGGTGGAGCCAGCATTGTGGAGGAAAGGCACAGCCCTATTCAGGTCCCAGGTGCAACTCCTCCCTCCTATCTGCATGCAGATCTCTCTATTCAGCCCTGTGCTGACTCACCCTGCCTCCTGGAAGCCCCCAGCCCCTGTCACTCAAACTCCAGACAAGGAATACACAACCTAGCAGAGGCAGGCTTGGATAGTTAGGCAAGAAAATACCCACTTTCTAAAAGTGGTATTTTCAAACACAGAATGTTAAAACCAACTTCACTAAAAGATGTATTTTATCATTCTGAGTTCAGGCATACTAAACTCGAATTTCTACCTGGTTCCCTGAGTCAGTTAGGATTATAAGATGTTATAATCTAACTGCCCATTCTGGCCTATGGGGAACAGGTAGCCTTGCAATAGTGAAAAACGAAAATGGCTGTAATTCACTATTAGGACATGCCACACACACCAGGGCATGTCCTACCTTTTACCTACAATGCACCCTGCCCTTGGGCCTACCTTAGGGGTGACTAATAAGTATAAAAGGGAAGGTTTAGGGACTGGCAAGGGGTACACTTGCCCAGTCAACATGGCAGTACCAGACTGCCCACAGGCTCTGCAATGGCAGGCCTGAGACACACTTTACAAGCTGCTCCGGTGGGTGGCACAACCAGTGCTGCAAGCCCACCAGCAGCATTTGATTTACAAGCCCTGGGCACACGCAGTGCTCTGTACTAGGGTCTGACAGTAAGCCAAACAAGCCAATCATGGAGTCACTAATCCATACATCAATTTACCATAGGGAGCACTTGCACTGTGGCACTGAACAGCAGTGGCACAGTGCCCAAAAGCATCTAAAACCAGCAAAAACATAAGAGGCAACAGCAAAAAATGGAAGGGAGACCCACGCCAATGGTGCCAGGTCTAACACGCGTTTATTACAAAGAGTACTGAGTGAGCGGAGTTAGATGCCAAGTGACCACTGGTATATGGTGATGGTAGGTTGCACCCAGTGCTTGGTTAGGGAAACTAAAGAAATGTTTCAAAATGAGGTTTAAGGCCAGTGCTTTATGTAAAACTAGTGACCGCCGAGTGCCAAGGTAGCAGCTGCTTTCAGGTGGTGGCGTGGGAGCCCAAGAGGGCGCCACAATCTTGTTAGGAGCTCAGGAAAAGGGAGGGGCCCGGTGTGACTGGAGCTACCTGGGGAAGTAGCGAAATGAAAAAAAGCGTGCAAGACCCCGGTCAAGCAGTGCTGTGGGAGGGGCGGGGGGCATGGCTACCAGAAGCGAAGCAAACAGAACAATTAAGGAGCAGAAGCATGCCAACAAAAAGAAAAGGGTGGAGTCAATGCTCTCCAAATGACCCTGACGAGTAAGATACACTTAACAGGGGCTGTCCTCTTGGGAGGTAACAATAGAAGAAAGGAAAGTATTCATACAAGAGGTAAGAGAGGCAACATGTATATACAGTAAATTACAAGGTCTATGTTTTGAAAAAAAGAGTCCACGTTGCTGTTTGTAGCCTTGGTGTGTCTTTATTACAGAAGTGCTGGGTTTTCATAGATGCACAGCCAACGCGTTTCGCCGAAACATGGGCTTCTTCAGGGAGATCAAAGGGTGCTGTACTCTCGCCAGGGTAATAATGTGAGATCCGCAGAATTTCTGGTCCATGTCAGGACGTAGAATATAAAGAAGTTCCCTCAAAGTAAAGGTAACTAATGGTCCAATAAATCAGCGACCAAGGTTCTCTGTCTCTGCAGCGAAGGTCCGTGTCAGAGGCAAGGGGTGGTTGTAAAGGCGATTAAAGCGTGATCCGTGTTCGGTGGCGTCAGGTTCTGGCGGGGCGAGGTACCCCAATGAAGTTTCAGCCTCAGAGCGGCTGCAGTCACGACCGCAATTATAAGTAAGAACGCGCGCCTGAGGTGATTAGCGCGCCAGCACAACGCAATGGTCTTCGGTTTCCTGGGTCTTCTCCTTCACTTTTTCTTTTACTTCCCCTGCACCTAACGAAAAGGAAAAGTTTATTTTGAGCATATTTACAACATGCTCTGACTCTTCCTGGAACAGGTTTCTTCTGCTTTTCAATAGACACCATATATCTTTGCCATTTTGAATATACTTCCTCTTTATGCTATTGCAGGTGTATAAAACGCATGTATGGGAAGCTAATGCCATATTTTGACTTTTCTTTTTCTTTTTTTTTTATGTCATCATATCGGCTCCTCCATTGACTTAAACTGTGTCTCTTTGTTTTCCTACGTCAACTGAAGACGCGTAGACTGAACAGTGCACTTATATTCGTAATTTGTCACTGGCGTCTGTCAGTCATATACTCTTGCTACGACCGTTATCTGCATCATTAGTCCATTCTGGAGATTGTAAACTGGTGTACTTACTTAATACTGCGACTGACCTAGAATCTTTGCAGCAACTACTTTTTATGGGAAGGTTGAGGAGAGTGAGTTCTTCCTTGGCTCGCCCCATGCAGGTGTTCATTAAAAATTCTACAAAAAAATTCAAAATACTCTAAGATGGAAGACTCTCTGGCATCTGTGTCGAAGGGATCCCCCTCTTCGATACCTACTCCTGTCACTGTAGGGAAGGCCTCCACAAAGCGTCCGAAAAAAGACCCACCTTCACCACAGAAGCCATCCTCTCCTGCCTCACTGGATATGCTACTGGAGGAAATTCGCTCATTGCGGCCATTTATGGAGGAAACTAATACCAAGCTGCAATTTATTACGGAGAATTGGTCAAAGATGGACGAAAGACTGTCTGTGGTAGAACGCAATGTATCCTCATTCGGACTCACTGAAAGCAAGGTTAACTCCCTACAATCTCAAGTCAATCTGCTGCAGAAACAGGTGGAGAACCTTGAAAATAGAAATAGGCGGAATAATTTACGCATTTATGGACTGGCGGAGGGCACGGAAGGCAATGATCCTATTGCCTTTTTCAAACCTTTCTTTCCAAAGATTTTGAATATGCCAATAGAAACTTCTCTTAATATCCAGCGTGCTCATCGCCTTGGCCAACAGCAAGCCTCTTCTATCACTTCGAGTCGTCCCAGAGGTGTTATTCTATATTTTTTAGAATATACTGACTTACTCAAGGTGCTTTCAGCAGCCAGGTCAAACAAGCGCATTGTATGGTCCGGTAGCACTATATTCTTTTCTCAGAATTACGCTAAAAGTACTGCTGACAGACGTAGGGAATTACTCAACTTGAGACCCGATCTCAGATCCCTTGGAGCTCGATATGGTCTTTTTCACCCCTGTCTATTTAAAGTTACCTACAAGAATAAAACTACGACTTATGAGGACCCGATCAGATTAAAAAGCTTTATCAACTACTGCAAGATGGAAACAAGGGATTTTTCGGGCTCTTCTTCTTCCTAGACTGTTTTAAGACTATAGAAGCATTTCAACAAATATCTTCTTATTTCCAAAAATAATGTTGTGTTCCAATGAGATGTTTTAATAGATTTATTACTATTGTAACATTGTTATTTCTATTGACTAACCATTTTTTCTTCCCTTACAGGTTCGTCCATATTTGTTCCTGTTTGTCCTCATTCTTGTTTTGTGAGCCGTGATCCTTCCTCGTCCTCCCCTCCGTCATGCTTGAGCGCTCCGTCTTTCCACGTGGCCCTTCCCCCCCACTCTCAACTGGATTCTTAGGTATGTTCCTAGCCTTTGTCCTTTCTCTTTTGTTTGTTCTATCCCTTTCCCTTTTCTCACTTTTGTTTCTCCTTAAGATATCCTTAAGTATTCCGTCTTTGTCCTACCTGTTTCGCGTTTGCATTTGAGTTTTTTTCTGTTAGGTTTTACATATATTGATGTAAACTTTGCACATGACCTAGTTGATGTTACAGTTGTTTCATGTTATTGGATGGATTGCCTAGATCATTATTTCCTTCTTATTCACATGTCATTTCCTTTATGTCTCTGAAAATTGTGTCATGGAATGTTAGAGGTTTGAATTCCCCTATTAAGCGGCAACGTGTTTTAACACATTTATCCAAGCTGGAAGCTGACATTGCTCTTATACAAGGGTCTCATTTAACAGCAGCTGAGTCTTTAAAGTTAAAAAGAAATTGGGTGGGGGAGGTTTTCTTTTCCCCAGGAGATGGTAAACGTAATGGTGTGGTGACACTCTGCCATAAATCGATTTCTGTTAAGCTAATCTCTCAATCTTCTGATGACGTTGGAAGATGGCTATATACTAGACTGCAAATTGGAAACGTTCCGGTTTCTTTGCTCAATGTGTATGCTCCTACTCATGATGACCCTTCTTTTTGGTCCTCATTATCCCAACAACTGTCGTTTTACATTGATGATAATTTTATCCTCGCTGGGGATTGCAATCAAATTGTTGACCCTTTTATAGATCGTAACTCATTAGTCTCTTTTAAATCGCACAGATCTCATAACATTTTTCTTGATGTTATACAACAGTATAAGCTTATTGACGCTTGGAGGATTTGTAACCCTGTCACAAGAGAATACACTTTTTATTCCCCTTCTCACCATTCACAATCTCGTATAGACCACTTTTTTGTGTCTCATAATATAGCTCAGTCCTTGAGAGATGCAGACATTGGGACAATTTTAATTTCTGACCATGCCCCTATTTCCATCGAGTTGGACATTTTATCTAAATCTACTACACCCAGGAGGTGGCGTTTTAATAACTCTCTCCTTCTGGATCATACTTTCAACTCCTCTTTTACTTCTTTTTTTAATGAATATTTCTCTTTAAATCAGACAGATGCTTTACCCTTTTCTGTTATTTGGGATGCATTTAAAGCAGCAGCCAGGGATTTTATTATAGGTTTGTGTCTAAAAACGTAAAATTGCACGTGAAATTACTAAAAATCTCTTGTCAAAAATAAAGAAACTAGAACATTTGTATTACTCCTCTAAATCCAAAGAGTGTTTATCTCAGCTCATTGAGGCCAAGCTCCAATTTAATAAAGAATCAACTGAAAATGCCTCTCTCTACCTCTTAAAGTCTAGTGCAAAATTTTATGGTGGCCAAAACAAGGCTGGTAAACTCTTGGCAAACTACTTAAAGGTTAAAAATAACAAACTTGATATCGAATCAATTTTCGATAAACAAAATACATTAAGATTTAAAGATTCTGGAATATTGGATGAATTGTTTCTCTTTTACAAGGATCTGTATACACCAGAATCAACACCCTCAGAGTTTGATATTTCACAATTCCTCTCAGACATCCATCGTTCCTTTGATACCTAAATAGATTTTACTCCCTTAGAATCTGATTTGTCACATCAGGAGCTTCTCAATGCACTACAGACTCTCAAGAAGGACAAGGCTCCAGGGCCAGATGAGTTTACAGTAGAATTTTTTACACACTTTTCACCGTTGCTCCTCCCAAAGTTACATACACTTTTAACTCTTTCTGCAGATGGGCAAATCCTCTGGCTCTTTTTCAGAAGCATTAATTTGTTTAATTCCAAAGGACGGAAAGGACTTGAAGCACTGTAAAAACTATAGACCTATCTCTTTGGTCAACATAGACTATAAAAGTTTCTCCAAAGCCCTAGCAATGCATTTGGAATCCTTTCTTCCTCAATTGTTAGGCGCAGAGCAATCTGGTTTTATAAAGGGACGCCTCATCTCAGATAACACTCGCCTATTTTTCGATATTTTATCTAAGTCCCCGCATATTCCTCATTCTCTAGCAGCTATAGCATTGGATGCGGAGAAAGCATTTGACCGTGTCAACTGGCTATATCTTTTTCAAGTGCTCAAGTGGTTCGGTTTCGGTTCAAAGATCATATCTCTGATTTCGCTCTTATATTCTAACCCTCGAGCTGCCATTTCCACTAACGGCAGTACCTCTTCTTATTTTGACCTGGGAAGAGGAGTACATCAAGGCTGCCCATTATCTCCACTCCTTTTTAATTTGGCCTAGGAGCCTTTCTTGTCCAAAATTCGTCAGAATGAGGATGTTCAAGGCTTTAAGGTTAATGATAAACAAATTAAATTAGCAGCTTATGCTGATGACATATTATTATTTATATCCAACCCGCAATCTTCTATTCCTGCCTTCTTAAATGAGGTGGACCTATTTGCTTCTGTCTCTGGTTACAAATTAAATAGAGATAAATGCGAAATATTACCACTGACTAAATATACATTTAAAGAAGATTTCGCTACTTCAAAATTTACTTGGAACCCTAAACATATAAGATACCTGGGTTTACTTTTTGCCCCTTCCATTCCAACAACACTTTCTTTAAGCTTAGAGAGCTGCATACAGAGAATTTCTGAGTTAACTTCCAAGTGGCATCCTCTTTATCTGTCATGGTGGGGACGTCTTGACACTATTAAAATGATGCTGTCCCCTATAGTGTTATATACAATTTCTAATATTCCAATATCTATCCCATCTAAATATTTTAAAAAGATTAACTCTATATTGTTATCTTTTCTATGGAGCGCTAAAAAGCCTCGTATGTCATTATCAAGACTTACAAAACCAAAATCAGAAGGTGGTGCTAATTTTCCTGACTTTCCTAACTATCATAAATCCTTCCTACTTCGTCAAGCTTCGAGGTGGCTAGCGGATGTCCAATCAGAGGGCCCCTTGTGGGTGGAGCTTGAAAGTTCATATCTCTCCCCCTTTTCTTTTAAGGAATACCTTTCCTTTACCCGCAAACCACAATCTGCCTCCACTTCTATTATCAAGCATTCCTGTAAGCTTTTAGAATCCAAATCGAAATCACATCCCACAGACCAACAGACCTTTTTCAACTCCACACTCTGGCACAATGTTTTTTTGGTGATCCGGGCTAAACCTTTTTATTGGAAGACATGGAGACAGAAGGGTTTAATCTGGGTACATCAACTTTTTATTCAAAATGAAGTTATGTCCTTTTCACAGGCTCGCCGTCTTTTTGATCTCCCATCTTCTTATCAACCCAAATACCTACTCCTAAAACAAGCCCTACTTAGGGGCCGACTCCGATTCGGGCCGGAAATCTCTCCGACCGAGCCGGACCCGAAGAGATTTCCGACCGAATCGGACCTGTGCAGCCCGACTGAATGAGTACAATGCGCACGTATGCCATCGGACTTGAGTCGGTCGGACTCCCATTGAAGTCAATGGGAGCCGGTCGTACAACGCGTACGCGGGCTCCCATTGACTCAATGGGTGTGAGGCGGACAAGGGCGCCCCCTACAGCGTGTACGCGGCGAAGCGACTCACGCCGTACACGCACAGGTAGGGGAGACCCATGGGTCCCCCCTGTGTGCGACTCGCACGGCTACGCGTACAGGGGGGTCCGACACGGACCCCCAAAGTACGGCTCCGACTGCTCTTTCGAGCCGGAGTGCGCGGCTCGGTCGGACTGCTCGCGGCGCGCATCGTACTTACCCGGCCGGGAAACGTCTCCATTGCGCGGTGCGAGTGGAGTCCGAGCGAGTCGGTCGGTGCGGTTCGACCCGGGAACGAGTCGGTCGGAGCGGTCGGGACGCCCGGACGAGTCGGTCGGCGATTTTGCATCGTACTCGCTCGCCCGGATGCGCGTACGAATCGGTCGGGCAATAGGGCTCCGAATCGGATCCGGTTAAGCCGAATCCGATTCGGAGCCCTACCGGCCGAGATAGGAATCGGCCCCTTAGTGTCTATACCCAGGTCTCATCTCTCAATCATCCCGCATCTCCCTCAGTTAATGGGTTACATACACTTTTACACTTGTGTCCTAAAGCCTCTATTATTTACACCTACCTCCGTACTTTACAAGTTGATAGAGAGAAAACTAAGATAGAACTCTCATGGGAATAGGATCTTGGAATGGTATGGCCAATTTCTTTCTGGAACAAAATATGGTCTAAAATTAGAAAGTCATCCAGAGCAGCAAATACCATGCAGAGATTATTTTTTATTTATAATAGACTTTTATTACATCTGGGTATTTTGCATAAGAGACATTCTGACGTCCCTGATACCTGCTGGACCTGTTCATCCCCGTCTGCTGATTTGAAGCATTTGCTCTTCACATGCCCACATGTCAATGCCTTCTGGGAAAATGTCTGGTCTCAGATTAACTTGATCTTTGGTGCTAGAATACCTTTTTCTATTGTTCATATATTTTTAGGAAGCATCTCATCTGTTTGGGATAATCAGATTCTTAATGTCAAGATTGTAGATTTGTTGATAGCTGTTGCCTTCCAGCAAATTACCAAAAACTGGAAAGATCTGTCCAAGTTGTCCCTTCAAGCTTGGTGGTATGCTGTGTGCTATAATCATAGATTAGACACACCCTTTGTCTATCCTATCCACCTTGCTACAAAGCGCTTAATTTTGTGGGCACCAATCACAAAATGTATTGAAGCGAGTGCTAGACAATCTTTTTCTAGATCTACCATTCAGCAGGAAGTTGCTCAACCTCCGTGACATTCCTTACTGTATTATAACATTGTTATTCACTTTCTGCATCCTATTTTTGTATATTTGTCAACAAGGTTACAATATTTTATAAATAATGTGATTATTTTTATCTGTTTATTTAGGCATTTCATTCCAGTCATGTGTATTAGATATTTTTACTTCAACACAATTTTATCTAATGTTTAATTGCTCTCTTGTACAATTATATTATACTTATTGCATTATTGTATGTTTTCACTTTATGTCTTCTCAATAAACTCTCTTTTTAAACTTAAATATAAATAATTCCGAAAGACACTGCAAGGAGCCAATAAAATGTATGGAGGAACATAGGAGAAGCTTAATGCCCATATCCTGAATACAGCATATCTCGAAGAGACAGCACAAGCGCTGCCTAGGCGAGACCTAAAAATCAGCTTCCTAAGGCTGCCCTGGATGTGCTGGGGTGTTTTTACACCCCATAATGGACATAGGCTGCTAACAGCCCCGAAAGAGGAGCTCGAAACCCACTCAATGCAGGGGTTTCCAGCTGACTTTCCCTGCCACCGTGTGATATGGGTTCTTCACCGGGTGACTGCAAGAAGACAGCCGTAACCGTTATCGTGTGACGCAGAGTGGCACCATGAGAGTTGGCAGGTCTGCACATTATTTTTCTACTCATATGAATGTAATCTCTCTTGATTTCAGATGACATGCCCCGTTTATTTTAATGTGCAACTCGAGCTCCCCTTGCTGGTGATTTCCACGTCACAGTCATCAGCACACGAGCACAGCGCCATGCCCTTTCACTCAGCACGCTCTGTTCATTAGTCTTTAGGAATGTACTGTAAACTGTCTCACATGGTGCATTTGATGGCAGGCAGCAGTTTCCATCGCTTTAAAAGCCTGAATTTTGGAATAGCAACACACGCTGAACTTTGCACATAATGTGTTACCACAGCATAAAATAAAATAAAACAGGCATTGGATAAATATTTACTCTGCTAAACAGAAACTAAACTCCCAGCGTTCGGTTAAAGAACAAATTTAATTATACAATCCAAACTTTTTTCAGGGTCTCGAGCAATTTTCACAGCTGAGCAAACAAGCATGCAATCATTTCATGTTTTATGATTTGCGTGTGTGTTCTCTTCAGGATAGCACACCCGGGAAAATGTAAATCGTGGAAAAACAGCAGATACAGTTAGTATTTGTTTTCGAGGGAAAAATACAAAATATATTCATAAATGCCACTCAAATGTCATTAAAAGTTATTTTTTGTTAGACCTGGTTTATGCATGCAAAAAAAAAAACAGCGCTGCTGTTTTATATAAGAAGGGTAGAGGACAATAGCAAGTATATATCAGACACTTATGCAAAATATTAATCTTGTTGTGCCTCTGATGTACAAATATCAACATCCTGTGAGCACTGAACAGTATTAGATAATTCAAATTTGCTGGATGCAGGCATCCCTATTGCCAAATTAAATGTAAATGTGGCAGAGCAACAAGGACGAATGCAAATAAAAAGCCAAATAAACTCAAAATTTCCATGTTTCATGTTATGTAAAGTTGATTGGTGATTTCTGTATTGACTTTCTTTTTGTCAGTGTCAGTAAGTGAACCTGCCTTGTTTCATTTGACAGCTACTGTTATTTCGACTTCTGTTTGACCATAGCTGGAAACTGACCTTTTAACTGCTAAACTCCAAAATACCCTACCCGAGGTCTTACATAACATTTTGGCGCTGTTCAATAATACGTGAGAATCGCAATAACGAAAACTTACAGGGGCATATCATCAACGAGGCGATAAACAATTATCGCCGCTTTTGCGTCCGTTTTCAGACGAAAAGCGGCGATAATTTTATCGCCTAATCAGCAAGGTCACGCTATTGCGTGAAACCTTGCATTAGCGCCTGTTTTTTGAACGCCCAGCTTTGCATCTCTAATGAGATGCAAAGTGGGCGTTCCTGCCCTGACATAACTGGAGAAATGTCGCTAGCGACATTTCTCCAATTATCAATGGGCACGCGAACCTGCACAGCGACAAGCAAAGTAGCGATAACCTCTGTTATCGCTACTTTCCACTACGCCTGCTTCAAGACTGACTTAGCCATGATATCCTATGCAAGGTGGATATCATGGCTAAGTATGCTTACCCTATCATCAAGCTATCGCCAAACTTTGTGAGATTATCGCTGGATTTCCAGCGATAATCTCACATTTGGCAGTTAGCGCTGGAATTTTATCGCTTTTGAGATAAGCGTTGGTAATAGCACGCTATCTCAGCGATAAAATTCCACGTTACCCGGCGATAATTATCCTAGCACTAAGTGCGCTTAGCGATAATTATCGCCGGTCCTTGATGATATGCCCCACAGTGAGCAAGCAAGCAGCGAGAGACTTGTGCTAAAATATCTAAACAACAAAGAAAAGATGATTTATCTTCCGAATTCTCTGTTTTTGTTCAATTGTTCCAGCTTACTTGATAGTCAGCATTGGGGAAACACTGGACTCAGAGGGAGTAAACAAGTAACGGAAGCATTGAAAACTCAAATTGCATTTTTAGTTATAAGCTAGACCTACTGACTTTGCCAGTGCTTGTCAGAAAATGTCTCAATTTGTTAAATTAACAAAGGATGCAAAGCTTCGTCAAAAGGTCCAAAAAGCAGCTGCCGATCAGGTTTATTTTGCAATGTATGTTGACCCTTACACTGCTACCAGATCCCCATGCAACCTTTCCATGTCAATGTATGCAAGGGGGGCTTGTCTGTTGTAGGTTAGGGCAACACCCTTAGGTTATAACACAAAGCCAGATCTTTTAAATTAATTAGTGTGATAGAGCTTTGCTCCAAATCCTACATCAAGTAAAAGCAGACCCAAGCAAGTGGTCAAGCGGTATATCGACTGGTATAACTACCTGTTATATGTGTGTTATCCTACAGCACACATCTTAAATGTCTGACCCGTGTGCTGTTGTTGACATCTTGGAATTTGTACTAGAGGTTTTACCCAAAAACAATCCTAGGCTAGATACTCATGAATTGCCTTTGCGCCACCGTGCACAGCGAAGAGTCATGCACACCAGTCAGATTTGTAACCCCAGGTGATGTCATCAGCAGGTGACTCTTACTAAATGTGGTGCTGCACTATATTCTACCCTTTGAGCAACACAAGCTGCAATTTTTTTCACACAGCACTACATTGCAAACTAGAAAAGCCCAGCGCCATAATGTGTGAAGGAATGTGCAAAGGGGGTAGTAAGAGGTGGGAACGGGGAAGCCAGGTGGAATAGGGGATGCAGTAGAAGCTGGAGTTGGAAATATAGGAGTTGGAGCATCAGGAGGTTGAAGGACCCAGTCAGAGAGTAGAAGGTGGTTTGAAAGTCTGAGCAAAGGAAGCAGTAAGAGGTAGGAGGAAGGGCATGGAGAAATGTAGTAAGAGGGAACTGGAGCAAGGAAGAGGGAACATCTTGATGTAGGAAGGAGCGAGAGAGTGCTCAGCAGGAAATGTGAAGGACTGATTCTTAGAGTATCAGAAATTGAGAAGGATCTGAGTTTGGGGAGCATCTGGAGGAATAAGGTAGTTGAACTGGTGAAGCACCATTAAATAATAATAATAATAATATCGCCATTTGTAGAGCGCGAACAGCTACCTCCAGCAGAGGTGTCCCGGCGCTAAAAACAATCAGCAGCGAGTAGCCAGGTCGTATCACGCCAGAGTCCTGAGAGCAGTTTAAACTGGACTGAAAAGCCATGTTTTTACCGCTTTCCTGAATAGTTGTTCTGACTTAATCAGACGTAGGCGGTTAGGCATGGAATTCCATAGCTTGGATGCCCCCACTGTAAACGATCTGCCGCCGAGGCGGGCCTTCCTAACTCGCGGAATACAAAGCAGATTTTGAGAGTTGGACCTCAAGGCGCGATTCTGTTTGTAGATGCATAAATGTTGTCTCAAATACCTGGGGCACCTCCCATGAAATGACCGGAATGCTAAGGTTAGGGCTTTGAATTCAATTCTTTTTTTCACCGGCATCCAGTGAAGCTCTTTGATGTGCGGAGAGATGTGATGACGAAATGGAACCCGTCTAATCAATCTCGGAGCCGCATTCTGTACCATCTGTAGTTTTTTGATAAGGTACGCTGGCAAACCCAGGTGTAGGCCGTTTGCATAGTCCAGCCTAGATGTCACCGTGGCATAAACTATGACCCGGCGGGACGCCTCTGGCATCAAATGTAGGAATTTTCGCAGGTGTCTCAGCTTGCTGAAACAGGTGGCAGTCACTTGCTGTATGTGCGCAGAAAAGGAGAGATCAGCCTCCCACTTTACTCCTAAATTTTTTACTGTGCCTGCTGGAACGGGCGGGGTGCCCATTTCCATTGGCCACCACAGATCCGCAGCAGGTGGCTGGATCTTGCAGAAGAACAATACCTCCGTTTTCTCAGCATTGAGTTTAAGTTGGTTATTATTCATCCAAAGAGCTATGTCCTTCAGGCAGCCTTTAAAATTCTCGAAAGAATCCGCCGACTGACCTTTAAAAGAAAACATCAACTGTGTGTCGTCGGCGTACGATATCGCCTTCACGCCCCAGTTTGCTATAAGTGTGAACAGTGGGGCCAAGTATATATTAAAAAGGAGCGGACTCAACGCCGACCCCTGGGGAACCCCATTAGGTGTGAAGGAGCAGAGATGGAAAGTCCATGTACTCACATAAATTCCCACATGCCCCACAGTCATACACCCACTTATACTAGTGTACTGGTACATTTACTCACCTGTCTCACCATGTGCCCACTCACACCACTTCCTTGACCCTCACTTGCTGCAACACACCTATGCATTCATCCATTGTCTCACCCAAAACCCACTCCCAGCAGCTATCCCACTCTTTCATTCTCTCACATCAAAACACATACATAAATTCTCTGTACAGCCACTCAGACCCAACTCACCCATAACCCTCAATCATGCGCTCACATCAACACACTCATGCATTCACTTGTCATCTTACCATGCAGCACTTCTCACCAAATCACTCTTGATACTCGCTCAGATGCTCACTGACACAATGCACTCTCACATTCACTCACTGGCTCAATGTGCACAAACTCACACTAACTCAGGCATGGCCCTCACTCACAGGCTCACAGGAAGTCAACCATGCATCGCTAACTATCTCAACCGGCACAAATACACACTCCAGGTTACTTAAGGCTCTGAGTCTTTACTCTTTCACAGTAAGGTATTCATTCACTTACTAACCCTCTTACCAAGCACCCACTCCCACCAGATCACCCATAGCCATCACTAATGCACTCTCTCATGTTAATAAACTCAGGCACTCGAAAAGGCATGTGAAAAAAGCCTTCTGGCTAGTTGGAATACTATATAAAGGGCAGAGCAAGGGGAGAGGGGGAACCTATCAGGGAGAGTAGCAGGATGTTTGAAGGAGCAGTGTAAGGAGATCAAAGACTGCTCCACAGCAGCTTCATGTCCCCACACATCTCACCGATCACCCTCATTCCTGCACTAATTCACACAGTACACTCATGCATTAACTCACTGTCTCACCAAGCACATACTCACAACATCTCACTCAAGATTCTCACACATAAATTCACATCAACAGACATGCACTCACTAATGGCACACCCATTCATAATAATTCATCCATAACCCTCACTCATGTATTCACATAGAGATAAGTTATGTCACAGACAAAAGCAGACTGGTCTACTAGTAGAGACAGCATGAGGGGTGTTGGAAATGGGTTCTGCCCATTTAATCCACCTGCATTTTTCCCTTTTTCGCTATTTGGTTTTGGACTTTCACTGTGAATGAGTCTCACCAACTAAGTCGCTCTAAATTCTGTGGAAAGTGTTAACCGTCAGTGTCCATCTTTTAGGATAATTTCCACTACTGAACAGCTGGGTAGGCACTCTGGGCTTGTTACATGAAAACATGTGATCACACAACGTGGGCTGAGCATGTGAGGGTACCAGTAGCTCAGACCAGTAGCTGCCCACATGTAGTCTGTCCCAGAACAGACCCTTCATAGATTGGTGTCAACCTGGCGCAGGCCTTATAAGGTGAGTGGGCATTCATAGTGTACATCCACAGTGCTTACTGAAATTCTGTGCACTTAACCGAATTACACATTTTGGGTGAATTCTGCCCCACAGCACAGTTTGACCCCTGTGACCGGTCAGTTACAAATCCTAAACGTTTACCATGAGTGGATAGCCAAAGCCACTTTTGGTGATAACTGTACTCCTTATGGTACTTGGAGATTTGTCATATTTCCCTGGCTCAGCTCATAATTAGATTCCATGTCTTTGCCCCTCCCCCCACAAGCCCAATTAATTTCTCTGCTGGCAAGCAGGAGGATCAAAGGCCACACAGAGCTTGGCCCAGTTTCTGGCAAAGAAGAGCTGGGGAGGAAATATGCATATTTTAATTAAATGGTAACACTGCACTTGGCCTAGACAAGCCCACACCCATAGAATCAAAGCACGAAAGCCAGATCTCTAAAGCCATTAACAGGAGGGCACCCCTGTGATGTTTTGGTGGGAAGGGATCAGGCAGTTGTGTCAATCAGGAGCAGGGCTGAGGCTCCCAAGGAAGGTCTTTCCATAAACAACTTAAAATTGCCATGTTTAAATGCGCTAATATATCACCCCCATAGCCTAAAGCAGACTTTTTATGAACACTAACTATATTATTGGAACCTTTCTTCTCAGTGCTAATTTCTCTATACTAGTGAATGTTAACTTTCATTTAGAATGTAATGAGAATCATTATACCTCAGCCTTGTTGGACTTAATGGTAAGTTTTGGATTCTCTCAATGGGTTAAAAATTCAACTCATGTGGCCAATCATACAAATGATCCCTTTTTGAGCTATGACTCGACTTTACCTCTCACATGGTCAGATCATAAAGTGGTGGTATTTAAATTTAAAATCATTGATCAATGCCCATCATTACCTACTAAAAGGAAGGTGCACAAATCGCAGCCTTGACATAAATTCACATCAGATACTCTTGAGGATGCCTTAGCTAATGCAAAATTAAAGCTTGATGGCGATGTAGATCATAATGTTCAGGATTATACATGTTGGGTCACCAATGCTCTAGATTCTCTAGCTGTGTTTACGTTTGGTGATGACCAAATGTAATAAGCCAACAGCTCCTTGGTTGTCCGAAAATCTTGAGGATTTTAGACAAAAGTGCACGAGACAGGAACACAAATGGTGGAAAAAGTATGAGGCCATGAAAAAGAGAAATATAAAGCTCTAATTCATGAGTAAAAAGGTTGATTTTTTTCATGAAAATCTTTATTATTAATTATTGTACAGCCAAACTCACTTTTACTCACAATTAAAGCTCTTTCAGATCACTCAAAAATACATAATAGGGCTATCGCCGAATACTTTTGGAATGAGTTAGCAGAATTCTTTCAAAATGAAGTGAACCTGGTGTACCAAGAATTTGCATCACTTCGTCTATGTAAGGCTGGGCCCTCATTTTAGAATCCAAGCAGGAGTCCCTTTGTTTGCTACAGAATTGTGTTGAGCTACCTGAAATCCAGACAACCAGTCTGATTAGATTAATTAATTCAGGTGCCTCTTCTAACCCGTGCCCCCCTATAATTTGACATTTAGCCCCTTTTATTTATGCAAAGAATCTTACTGAGATTTCCAATACTATATTTAGTACAGGCAGATTTCTTAAGGTCTGGAAATCAGCTACAGTCATTCATGTGATGAGAAAACCATTAGCTAGTGCTTTGGATCCTAAAACCTACCGTCCCATTTCTCTTTTACCCATGCCAGCTAAAATCTTAAAGAAAGCAATCAATCAGGAGGTCACATTGTTTTTACAGAAACATGATATTCTTGACCCAGCCCAGGTCGGATTTAGGAACAATCGTAGCACAAAATCATGCTACGGATGAAATTCGATCTATTGTTGATGGTGGTGGGAAAGCAGCACTTATATTGTCAGACCTCTCGGCAGAGTTTGACATGGATAACCATTCTGTGTTCATCACCCACCTCAATCAGTTAGGGGTCAGAGATAAAGCGTTGGACCTTTTGAGTTCCTTTCTTTCCTTTTTCTTCCTACACTTATACACTTCCTTGGGAATTGCCTCAAGGGTCATCCCCTAGTCTACAATGTTTAATCTTTATGTTTCACCTCTTGCTAAGCATATCCAGACTTTAGGCTTTTCAGTTGTGTCATATACAGATGACACACAGATTATTGTTTTAATATCCAGCAGCATACAAGAGACTGCTTCTAGATTTTATAAGTGTATGTAAGTAGAAGATAGGATTTTGGTTGAAGAACATGGACCAAACAGAAGTTTTACTTTTTGGTAAAAATACAACTTTTATGTCTCCTGCTTGGTGGCCCAGTGAGTTGGGCTTCCCTCCCACTCTTGTAAAAACTGTAAGATATTTGGGAGTAACCTTTGATGACTAAGCTTAGAAAATCATGGTTGGTTGCTATGATCCTGTTGAATTGATTATTGTAATGCCCTATATTTGAACATGCAACACACAACTCTTAAAAAACTTCAATGCCTAAGCCTGATTGATACTGGATATACCAAAATATAATTCTATTTCCAAAGAACTATATAAGTTGCACTGGCTCCCAGTGAGGAAACGAATTACATTCAAAAATCCTTGTGTGGCTCATAACTAGCGGTGGGCTTGAAGCACAGAGTTCATCAAAAACTCCGCCAACCGCCACAGGGTGGAGTTTTTCTCGCACATGGCTCGCCAAGGTTAGGTTGGCCAGCATAAGCGAGAAAAAACGAGCGCTAGACTGCCTCCGGCTAGATTTCTCAATGCAGGTGGTTGCGGCAGGTTGCCACCGCTCGCATTGACAAAAAGCTGCTGCTCACGTTTCGAAAGCTGCCACTCGAGTAGAAAACCTACTTGAGCGACAGAGAGAAGCAGCGCCCTCTGGCGCACTGTGTGGTGCCGTTTGTGCTGATTTTGCAGTGCGGGGCAAGCTCTCGGCACTAAAAATCAGCATGAGCAGTGCAATGGACCGGAATTCCGCTACTCGTATCCCACAGAGTTGTTAGGTAACTCCACAAAATTCTGTGAAGTAAAACTCTGCATGTTCTGCCCAATAGTAACGCCTTACATAATGTAGGACCTATAGGCATTAGAGACACATTTTCATGGTATGTCCCCACAAGAACGCTCCAGTTCTCACTATCTAAAAATGTAGTAACTCACAAAGTGTCCCTTCAACTTGGGATAGAAGATGTTTTTCTTAGACATCTGCCAGAATATGGAACAATCTTCCCTTTAAGATTACATATATTCAGAGCCACACTCTTTTTAGGAAGGCCTTAAAAATTTGTTTTGCGTTCCTTAATACAAAAGATTATTTCTCCTTCCAGCACCCTAGAAGCTTTCTGGCACCAAGACACACTATGCGTATAAGGGCGCTCAATAAAGCTCTATTCTTCTTTTTCTTCTAGAATGCTGTGCAGGAGGGTAGGGGCAGGAGTGTAGTGATTATGTGGAACCCTTGGATTGGACAAAGGTGCCTGCTTTCCAGAACTTTCGCCTCCACTTAAAAAGGCTAGTGTAAGAAATTGGGCTATTTGTTGAGGGAGGTGGAAGCCCAACTCAAGCAATAACCACAATCCTTGTCAGGGTGAACCACAAAAGTCCCTAAATTAACCTGTGCTTAACCCTCTGTTGGCTTGCCACAGAAATGGTCTGGCTTACCTTAGAGTCAATCTGTAAAATATTTATGAAGCACACAAACAGCAATTAAGTTAAAATACAACACAAGAAAACTCCCAATCCAATTAGAAGAATAGTATACATTTTAATACATAAAATGACACCAAAGTGAATTAAACCCAAACAATAGAACTGAATTTATAAATTTTTTAAGTTTTAAGTGAAAAATAGCACCTAAAAGATCAAAGTGCCAATCATGGGTATCTGGTCGCACGAGACAGGGGCAAAGTCAAAATTTAAGGCTGACAATGACAAAGCACAGTTCGGATACACAAGGTGGATCAAACCCTGTCTTGGCTTACCTTCGGACTTAGGAAATTCTGTGAAAAAGTCCAAGAGAAGGTAGAGTTCAGCAGGGCACGGCAGCAGGATGTAGCTGTGGATGAGTTGTCGTCGCCAGGGAGCACTGGACGAAGTCTCTGTGAAGCTGTCAAAAGCTCAGAGTGGGAGAAGCCAGATTTCCAGGCCGAGTAGGTTGTTGCCGCCTAAAGGGAGGCAATGTTTTGGAAGTCGAAAACCTCCAGTAGGAGGAAGCTGGAAGTTGTAGATAACGAGGGCTCCACGAGGCTGGATACCATAGCTGAAAAGTCCTGATGAACAGGGTTTGCTGCTGTGGAGAAGAACATAGCGGGAGCTACAGTGATGTCACGCAGACAGGCGATGTACCTTGGGCGAATAGGCTGGCAGGTAGGTCCTGGTCTCCTACTGGTTCTTCCATAACTATTTGGTGAGCATTTTTACAAGCCTCAACTTTTAGACATTGGCAGGAGAAGAAACCTCTAACACTACTTCCAAGGGTCCAGGACAGGAGGGGCACCACCTGAGGGTTAGGATTCATTCCAGCAGAGGTCAAATGCAGGGTTCAAGCTCTCTGGAGCTTGTTATGTCCCTGTAACTCACACGGGAGACCAGCCAACCAGCCCTTGGAGTCACTCTGGTAGTCCTGGGTTCAAGCAGCAAGGCAGGCCTCAAGCAGTAGGAAAGTCCTCTGGGGAGCAAGGCAGGCTTCGAGCAGCAGGGAAGCCCTCTTGTGGCAGCAGGGTAGTCCTCTGTAGTACAAGGCAGTCCTTCTGAAGCCTTCCTCTGTTCCAGGAGTGCACTAAAAATTTGCTCTGAGGGTCCAGTATTTATACCTGCTGCTAGCCTTTGAACTAGGGGAATTTCTAGGCTGCTCCCATATCTGGTTCTGGAAAGTTCCTTCAGTCTCCTGCCAAGGCTCCAAGAAGTCTAGGGTCACAAAGACTAGTGTTAGGTTTCTTTGTGTGTGCTGCAGGCAGCACCTATTGAAGTGCAAGTGGGGAAGGAAATACCTCCGCCCCCACCCATCCTCTCAGGATGGTCCATCCTGCCCACACCAGGCACTGCCCTGGCAGGTAAGAGCGGTGGGGTGGGGCAGGGGGGATTCAACATACGATGACGAGGGAAACAAATTAAAGAAAAGAAAACCATGGTTTTCTTTTTTCTTAATTTAAGTTTCTCTCGTCATTGTATGTCGAATCCTCTCCACCCCACCGCACTTACCTGCATAGCCCGCAAGGCCCACACCTAAGCCATATTCTTTCACTGTCTGGGAGGGATACACAAAGCCTAACAGCAGGGTCATGTGACCCAGGAAAATGGCAGCAGGCACCAAATGGTTGCTACAATTGGCTACTTGGTTCCCAGTAAAAAGAAAGTCACGAAATTATTTCTTGTGAAGGACTTTCATCCTTGTAACTAATAACCCAATTTCTTAAAGGGGGCTTTTCCTTAAGATGACTGAAAGGACTGAAACTATGTGTAGTCATGGCATTCCTACATAATGTTAATATTTTTGAGTCTTACAATGTGTAGATTATTAGAAACTAACTATTATCTATGCATTCCATCCTTTCTTGCCTACTTCGACCTGCCCTACTGAAATACAGTGTATATATTTATGTTGAATGGTTTATGGTGTATAGAGAGAAAACATGGAAAAAATAAAGATTCTGTGCTTGGGGGAAAAGGTTTGTGAATACCCAAAATGTCAGAAATCTAAAATGGGATTAAACATTAATTTCTTCTTTTATATTTGCGAAAATTGCTTGTGGTTGGACTACGCAAACACATTGTATTTCAGATCTCCGGTTACTCTGGTCCACTGTTTACAGGTTATCCATAATGCAGAGGCCAGATTCACTTTTAATACCCCTGATGGCAGTCAGTTACTTCCCAGTTGAGACATTTGCACTGGCTGCCTGTACATAACCACATTTGTTTTAAATGCTTGAAGTTTACACACACCATACTATAAGAGGGGCCCACAATATCTGAGGGAAAGACTGCGCCCCTCCCCCATAATATCGAGGGAAAACTCTGTTTCTCGAATCTTCACCTGTTAAATTTCAAAAAGGTACGTTATTCGAGAACGTGAGGATGTTTGTTAAGTTCCTTGCCCCTTAACTCTGTAATGTTCTTCTGTTTTCGCTCAGATCCATTTCCGCAGAAGCAAGCTCCAAAACACTTATTTGAAAACATTTCTTTTCAATTCTGGTTACAAAGCATGAAGTCACCTGTGCAAATATTACAAGATATGGGATGCATGGTGGGAACGATAAGGCTGAAATATTCTATACTAAACCAGGGATGGGAAGGTCAGGATGGTGTAGACCAAAGATATGCTACCAACGACCTATTTGTTTATTATGTCTGAGCTGTGATGAAGTATGCTTATGTTGTTGTATAAAATCAAATAAAACAATTGTAAAAATAATTCTGGTTAACCAGTAGTTCTAGATGACCTCACTTACTATAGCGCTGTGACGCATTCATTCATTCATCTCATCTGTAGATAAATGTAGCAGAAATTCCTGATTTTGTATTTCATATTAAGATTTGTAATATCAAAATGTGCTCTTAATGCAATGGTTTCAGTCGTATTGTAGAGTTGCTTGATACTGGTGCTGTACTTCTTATGTTTAACCTCAACAGGAAGGAGTTGCATTTAGACACAAAAATAATCTGATTGTTGGTTTAAGACATTTGTCAGATAGAGATAAAAGGTTTTAAATGCCCAGGCCTTGATTTACTAACAATACAGTGCAATGCAGCTCTATGTTAAAATCTGCAGTGCTGCTTTGAAGAATGTTAGAAAATGGCCCAGTACCAGATTTACGAATAGTTGGGCGTCAATGATGTCATCAGCCATGCAAAAATCCTCCACTTTTTTAGGGGTGTTCGGCAAACTCCACGCTACAGGTGGAGTATGTGGAATTTTGTCATTCCGTGTGGAGTGCAGAGTTTGGCAAAAACTCTGCAACTGCCGCATAGAGGAGTTTACCGGTGCACGACTCCAGTCCCGAGTTGTTTTTCTACACCTAATATGGCTGCAGTGCAATCATACACTTACTACACTCTAGTGCTGATATAGTAGACAGTGACGTCACAAAGCTGAAACCTTCACAGCCAATCAGGAGGCTACGGCGAGCAGCATATTAGACGGTTCTGGAAATGCCGGCTTCTCGCTTCCCTGCTCCTTTTCTCTTCAGAGTCGGCATGTTGGAGCTGGCCAGTGGCTGCACATTGCTCCGCTCAAGCGACCAGTCTGGCGGAAACCCCTAATTTACTCAACTATGTCTGCTGTGAAAGCTCTCAGTCTCAACTTGAAGGCTGAGGTAGCTTGGACGCAAGCAGCTCTGGCCATAACATCAGCGTGGCTCGTGGGCTGCAGGACGTGCTGCAGTGCAGACCAACCTGGGCCCAAAAGGGACGATGACTAGGGAGTGGTGGCTGCGAAAGGTTATAGGGGGGTGGAGGGGAGCTACTGTTCGGACCGCTATATTTATTGTATTATGTGTGCATGGGTGGTAAATGTGCATATATTTATACATTAGACCTACTGTGGGCATTTTTCCCCAGGAAAGAAAGTCGGTTTTCGTGAAGGCACCAGGTTGTGTAGTCTCTAGGGGGCACACGCATCAATGTAGGCAATTGCGATTCCATAATTGCAATTATTAAGGAATCGCAATTATGGAATCGCAATTGCCTATGCATGTAGGTTTCGCTAAAATATTAGCGATTCCTACATATTCCGTAATTGCGAATCGCAAATTGCGATTCGCAATTAAGGAATAGCTTCCCAATCATTCCTATGGGCCTAGAGGCCCATAGGAATGAATGGGAATTGCATGCGCAATTTGTGAATACCAAACAGGTACTCGCAAATTGCGCATGCACTTTCAAGGGTGCATGGGGGCCTAAAGGCCACCCTGATGCACCCCTGAAATTGGCATGTGATCACATGTTGCGCACACACATGCCCCAAGGGCATGTGTGTGCGCAACATGGCACTTTGAAAAATGCACTTTTGTGCATTTTTCTAAGTTTGCGTAAGTTACTATCAACTTGAAATTGATGGTAATTTGCGATTCCAAATTGCGAAATCGCAATTTTGAAGAGCATCATGCATTGCATTTAGGGAATCGCAATTTGCGATTCCCTAAATGCATTCGCAATTTAGGTAATCGCAAAATTTGCGATTACCTAAATTTTCAATGATGCATGTGCCCCTAGGTTCACAATCAGAAATTCAAGTTCCTCATAGTCTCAGAGGGCAATATTATCTTTGGCAAATTAAACATGCTGTGTTCCTCAGGTATTTAAGTGCAGATTAGAAGGGGCAAGTAGTGTGGTTCCCTTACGTGAATAGTTATGTAAAGATCTTGACTTAACAAATGATTATTAACGGATGCACCTGGTAATGTTTTTCTCAGCCTTTTGTGGGTCCCTCTACTTTGCATGTATTATAGGCCTCCTCCTGCCTTTCGGGTGTTCTGGAGAGTTGTTACTGCGCATGTATTGAATTGGTAATAAAACCTCCTCATTCCTAATGAAGGTTTAAAGAATTGTTAACTTGCAGTTGCAACCTTGTTTTGCTAACCTGTAGAATAATTCCATTCTGCTGGAGTGTGATTTGTGTTTTGGTGTAGCAATGGCGGTATGCAGCTTTTTTAAAGTCCGTATTGACAGCTATCAGCAGGGCTCGAAAAACCCGAAAAATGGTACTAGTCCTGCAGGTCTAGTACCTTGAAAAATCTCCTCGACCTAACTGCAACCTACTTGACCTCCGTCTCTGAAAGCGGAGCAAATGTGACAAGATAACAAGATTTAAAGGCATCTTTATTGCTCATTCACTTTGTGAGCAATAAAAATGCCTTTAAATCTTGTTATCTTGTCACATTTGCTCAGTTTTCAGAGACAGAGGACAAAAGTTAGTTTGTCTTCCTACTCGCCAGAAAGGGCGAGTAGGACCTAAAAATAGCTCGTCCTCATTAATTCTACCTCGCAAATGCGAGCGGGCGAGTGGATTTGTCGAGCCCTGTATCAGGCCCCGGTTCAAAAAACCGCACCGCAAATCTGTGCATGGATAGGACTAGGCCCTCCCACAGATGTCAGTCTCTGATTGTACTGGATTTGAAAAGCTTCTGCTTCCAAATTTACAAATGTGTAACATGAATTTGCCACCTAGTGGTGTGTGACATCCAAATGTTAACATTTCCTATCTGAAAATGTTTTTCTGCACCTTTCATCCTTTCCGGTAGTAGCCAGAGGAGTCGAAAGAACTTTGTGGGTATTGGCGGAACACTGTGGAATATTGCAGAGTTTTTATGGTACTCCGCGGAATTTCGCAGAGTACAACTATGTCATTATGAAGATAGGCGGAAATTCTCTTGTTAATGCAACCATGGAATTATGCACAATCAAACAGAGTAGACACAAATCAACAATTGTAAAGAAAACAAGGTGGAATCATCCACTGATTACTTAGATCGAAATTCGTTTTTGATAGACATTCCGGTATTCAAAATGTTGCTGAAAGTGCCTCTGAACCATTGATCAGAGACTACTCCCTAAAATTGAGGGTCGATTACATCTCATTTGTGGGTTGACAAATGAAATCCTTCTTGGAACTGGTATCTGTAGCTATTGAAAGCCTAGCTAATCAAATGAAAAAGAAAGAGCAGCATGAGATGAAATTTATGGCCCTGCAGATGTATTAATACCAATAGGAAAGATGGAGATGGTGAGGAGGAATCGGACAGGGAGGTGGTTGAAGGAGATGTAAAAGGGGGAAAACTAATTTTCAGTGCTGGCATCAGACCATCAGCTTTGAAAGCTTTTGATTTACCCTCTCTTTCTCTCTCTCTCTTTCTCTCTCTCTCTCTCTCTCACAAAATGATTGATTCAGTCAGCATTTACAATCAAAAGGTATCACACAATGTCACCAGCTCTGTTACTATATCCCTAGATATCACATATGATCAGCGTGCTTTCCTGCTCAGTCCCTCATGCTCTCCTACAGCTTCTGGAACAGATATTTTGTGCAAATAGAGCTGGATTGTGTATTGTACCCCCAATGGTATTTATTTGGATTTTCCTGTTGAAAATTAAAATGCTGTTTTGGCTTTAATGAGTGAATCCCTCCCACCATCTTCTCCCAAGTTGCAACCCCTTCTGAGGATTTTCCACTGTTCTAGAACAGATTCCTGCTTTACTGTTGTCCCAACATGCCATCAAAGTTAGGGGTAACCCCACTGCTGATCCTGTTTAGATTCTTTTAATCCCATGAAAAAGCTTGCCGTATACCACAATAACCTCTCTGACTGAAGGACTTCACTTTGCTATGTCTGCCTTATTAGCAGGCCCGGTTTCGCACTGGAGAGCAGCCTTCAAAAATGTCTATACCACCCCCTCATTGCACAATGGGAACAAGAGTATCAAGCGAGCCTGATTTGCTCTGTTCGAATGGGTGGTTGGAGGGGAGAGTTCTCCCTCATGAACCTTTTGGGAACTACGTGGCAATAATGGTGAATTTTAGAACACGACTTCCAAATATATAATCTAACAGGATCATAAGATGTTTATGCTGTTCTGAGTGCACTTAAAATTATCAAATATTTCAGTGTCACTTACAGTAAGTACCAGGAGAAATATATGTTAGTGAAAAATATGCTTCTATACACACATTGTGTACCCAATCCACAAATATTGAATGATCAGCAGGTAAGTGCTAGATACAGAGCTTTCGCAATCCATGCTGTGTGGGAGATTTCACTGTGAATGGAACCTATGGCTTGTGACCGAGCGGTTTCATACATCTCTGTCATAGGTTCATTCACTGAGCGATCCCTTTCACTAGGATTGGAACCTTTAACCTACAGGTTACACACACACACACATACACACACACACCCGCACACACACCCGCACACACACACACACACACACACGCGCACGCACACACACACACATCTTTGCAGTAGATGTGTTAACCCATCAAGCTTCCTCTCTGAGATTAGTGCCTGTGACCCAGAGGTTATAAACATTTCCATTTATCCCCTGAACTTTCTGACTGGCTCTAGAACTTGTGACCTGAAGACTACACACTGATCATGGGGTAAGTATGTTAACCGGTCCCAGGATGCTTGTTTCCGGTCCAGGGAAGACATGGCTTGGCAGTTCGGGCTGGACTGTTCCCATGAGGCACAGGGTCAGACTGATTTGCATATGGCCATGTCTGAACTGGGGTGGCGGAGTGAGCTAAAGAATGATGATGGATTAAACCCAGATCAGTTGACTGGGGGTGAGTGCTTGCAATGTTCAACACTCCGTCCATCATCCCCTTTGGTTGTGCTATGTTCGCCCTAAGTTGGCAGGGTATGCCCAGACGTGGGTCCCTTGCTCACTTTGCCACTGGATTCAAGATAGCCTGGCTGATGACGACTGTAAGCCAGAAACCGGTCCCAGGATGCTTGTTTCCGGTCCAGGGAAGACATGGCTTGGCAGTTCGGGCTGGACTGTTCCCATGAGGCACAGGGTCAGACTGATTTGCATATGGCCATGTCTGAACTGGGGTGGCGGAGTGAGCTAAAGAATGATGATGGATTAAACCCAGATCAGTTGACTGGGGGTGAGTGCTTGCAATGTTCAACACTCCGTCCATCATCCCCTTTGGTTTTGGTAAGTATGTTAACCCCTGATCTTTATCTTCAGCTGGGTCTGCTGGCTTAGTGGACTAATGCATCCACAGTGAGGGCCTGTGTTCAGCCTCATGGTCACAGGTTAACATCCCAGCGGGTCCACTCAGCCTTTCATCCTTTTGAGGTCAATAAAATGAGTAGCATTGAGTTTGGTAACAATAAACATGTGTTATTCAGCGCCAAGATACGCTTGGGTGACATGTGCTTTACAAATACACATGTTATCACAGGGTTGATATGAAGAATTTGCAGTGAGTGCATTGTTCTACTGAGGCATTGTTCTCATTTGTAGCTGTAACACAGTCACTTTATTTGTTGTCATTTTCTTTATCTTTTCACACTTTTATTTTCATCTGCTTTTTTACTGTGTGCAGGCCACAGTTCTTAACTAGCAAAAGGCCCAAAGGTTTTCTTGAGATGCCAGGGTTGCCGAATAGAAAGACAGCCTAGTTTTGATTCCACCTCATTGCCCCTTTCTTCCACTACTCCACACTTGTTTCTTTCTCACACACTTACACTTTCATCTCCATCGCTGTTTTCTCCTTTTGTCACTGTTTTCCTATCTTTCTTTTCTTTCCCCATCCCCTTTTTCTGCTGATCTGGGTGAAAGTCAGATGATGAAAAATAAATTCTAATCTCAAAAACGAATGCAAGTTTCAACCATCTGCAACCCCCCTCATAAATAAGTTAATTATTTACTTTTCATCCGTTTTCCTTTTCATCTTTTCTATTCCTCTTTCCTAGGTCGGCACCCTGTGATCTTCATTTTCTAACATCTGTTATTGCTTTCTCAATACTTTTTCTCCATTGTATTCCTCTTCCACTCTTCCATTTCCCCTACTGTTCTGTACACTTTTCTAATCCGCAACGCTCCCGCCCCTACGGTGTCTGTTCATCACTTATACCTCATACTTTTGCATTTTGAGCCATTTTCATCTATTTGTCTGATTGCTTTTTCCCCTTTCAATTCTAATTATTGATTTACTTGATCTACACCAAAATCCATGTTTTAAAATATTAAATGGTTTTACAAGTAAAACAGTAACTGTTATAGGTGAGGAGACAGGCAGTGGCATCCACAGGGCGGCGATCCCTACTTACATAGAACACCATGGGGGATATTCTCAAGAACGTGTGATAATTATCGCAAAATTAGCTTAACGCAACTTTGCACATCGCAGTCCATCGCGGGAAAATAACACTGTGTTAACGTTGTATTCTCAACCCGGTGGCACCATGCGATAGTCACACGATACCGCGCCAAATGACGACGTTAAAATGAACGCAACACCGAAAAAATGCAAAACACGAACGCGAAAAAAGTTGCGATGCCCCAAATCGCGATACAAAAATCAGTGATAACCAGCGACAGGCCTGCAATTCCCACGCGTCATGCGGGAAAATGCACTATAAAAGCAGAAAAAAAAATAATAAACTGCGTAGCACCATGGATGCACCCGGACCGAGTGCAGAGGACAACGCGAACCCCACAAGCCCCAGAGACGACCAGCAAGGAACCTCGGGGTCGGGGAAGGCCAAGGAGAATAGGAAGAGGAAGACGCAGTTCAGTCCGCAGGAAAACAGGATCATCGTTACGGAGGTGATAGAACACTACCAACAACTGTTCGTCACCTCCAACGTGTCATTGGCAACAAAGATGCAAACATTGCAGACTATCTTGGACCATGTGAATGCAGTTGCAGAGTTGAGGAGGACAATGGAAGAGGTCAAGAGGCGCTGGAATGATGTGAAGGGCAAAACCAAGAAGAAACTTGATGCCAACATGAAAGCAGCAACGCAGATTGGAGGTGGGGGTCCAGCGGCACACCAGGAGCTGGATGACATGGAGAAAATGGTGGCCACAGTCATCAGTCGGGATACGGTGCCAGGAGTAGTGGATCCGGACACTGCTCAACATGACCTGACACAACATCAACAGGGTGAGTACCGACCAGGGACTGGGGGGACGGGGGGAGATGGGCACAATGGCACACATGCACAATTAAATAGAGCACACTGCACACCCACAATGACGCCGGATCATGTCCCTGATATCCTTGGCATACTGCAGCACACATAGAAACAGCAAGTAGGCCCCCGTCGACAATGTGCCCGGAGGGGGCCCTCCCCACACATCACTAATCTCACAACAAACCCATACACATGTGCTGAACCCAGCAAAGCTGCGGGTCCGTGAGCCACACTGACAATGCAAGTGACACTGCATGACGATTAGCATGGCTGCAGTCCAATTATCATGACATGGTGCACGCCACGACACTGAGGTGACTGAGTGTGGACCACATCCGGAAAGGAGCAGGTCACACTCTGACACATCCACGTGAACAAACAACCCCTGACGTCAACAACACATCTGCGGACAAACCATGCCCAAGAGTCACAACTCGACCAAGAGCCCAATTTACCCAAGTCCGCAACATCTCAGCACTGTAGAAGCACAGAAGTCAAAGGCACACCGCCTGAAAGGGATAAGGGCCAGCCAAATCAGAGCTGCAGGGGCGACTCACCCACAATGCAGCACACACACATAAGAATAAGAGCACCTCAACATTGACAACAATGTGGTACAAACTGCAACACTTTCACAACAGAACACAGGACACAACTGGTGCCGCATGTGTGTACAAAATGGCCAATCACATCTGGCATAGCAGGAAACTGTGAGATGACAATGTAAGAGTACAACCGCACATCCGTGATGTAGTACAAATGTCCACTGTCCCGCATCAAATAGGCAGCTCCTCACAAACAGTCACAATGTACATTGTCATGCAGTCTGTATGTAAACTCCGCCAATGCGTCAACATACATGGAACACACTGTGAAACTGCATCTCCCCTTTACATTGCAGAGGGACAAACAACACCTCCTGCAGAGCAGACCCTACATCACGTCAGCGATGATGGAGTCGACCTCCAGGACATCGACTACGACGAACTCCAACGGTTCATGGACAACCTCCGCACCCCACCTCCAGTAGCAGGGCAGCCCAGCACCATCGAGGTGATCCCACCCCCTGCACAGACCACACAGCAGGAAGCACCCACCACCACGTCTGGCTCCCAGCACCTCACCGAAGAACACATGGCGTTCCAACGCCGTGTGTTAGACTGCCAGAAGGAGCTGGCTGAACAGGTGCGGGTGGGGTTCGACCTCATGGCAGCCAAACTAGATGCCATACGTGGGTGTCTAAGTCCCATCAGGGACCACTTACACTCCCTAACGGACACCCACAGTCCACCCCATGCCCTCCAACAATCCATGGCTGGCGTCGCTGGAGTCATGACTCGGAGACAACAACAACTGTCTAGTCAGAGTGGCTACAGCGATGTCATCCGTGATTTGGGAAACATAAGGAGGGTCATGGAGAACATGGAGCGGATGCAGGCGCAAAGAATGGCTACCACGGCTGCACACGAGAAAGCTGTAGATGAGATCTTCCATGCCCTGCAGATCCTCATCATGGGAGTGATGCCACAAGACATTGCGCAGATGAATGCTGCTGCTACTTCTACATCCACATCTCCGGCCCCTGATGTGTCAGTGTCACACAGTGCTGCAAACCAAACACCACCACCCACATGTGAGGCACATGAAACGTCAGAGGATGAAGATGAGGATGAATCTGCCTTAGTGGTAAGGAGGAAGCAGTAGCATTCATCTCCGCCATATGGCTCGTTTCTGCTTGGGTCTGCCCTCTGCATCATGCCCTGGAATAACACCTTCCACTGTCCCCCGACACACTCTGCGACACTAACCTTGGACCTCGACATGGACTGCCATATTTTGCATGCTCAACAATGACACAGCAATCAGCCTGCGGACTGGACTCTTCCCCTTCCGAGTAACTTGTCAATCCCTAAAGGACTCTGGCTGGCCCACCACGGGGCAACATTGTAAAGTGTTGTCTGCAGGGCCCAGTACTAAGACAGCTTCAACACTCCACTGAACGTGAATAATACATTCTAATACACACAGATGTGTCATGTCTATGATTAATCAAGTATGAAAGCATGGACGAATGTAGGGGCAGTGATTCCCCCTTACGTCCATGTAGCTCATGTTGTGGGACTTGAGTCACAGGGTGCATCCCTGCATCATGGTGGTACATATTTGACCCCAAAGAAGCCCTGTTGTCAATTGTAGGTCACAAATGACAGCCTATATGTAATGATTTGGGACACATGTGAAACGCTGATGAGTGGGATTCCGTACTATCTTTGACACACAGAAATGGCATTTCGAATACGTGACACCCTAAACAGCCTCTCTGTACAGAGGTGACACACCCACCATCTATTTCCAATTTATGAGATTGTTAGCACTACATGTTGCACTTACACTTGTCAGAGTGATGTGCTTGTACAGAGGAGTAACATGCACACCGGGAATGTGTGTTGTAATGAGTTAATTTGCACATGCTGTGCCTGTGGTCATTTTGTACTGTCCCATGATTGCTAAGGACGGTGACAATGTGACGTGCTCATGTGAAGAAATTGTCAATGATGATGTTCCTACGGGCTATTCCTGCTGCTGCTGCAGTGGGGTGTGGTCCACCTGCCTCATCTTCCTCATCATCGTCCGGTGCATCTGGCACTTGTAGCCATGGGGCATTAGTGCGTACACATATGTTGTGCAACACACAACATGTAACGATCATCTTGCACACGATGCCTGGGCTGTACAGGAGCCTTCCACCTGTGATGTCTAGGAACCTGAAACGTGACTTCAAAACGCCAAATGTGCGTTCCACGATGCCCCTGGTGCGTTTGTGGGCCGCATTGTACTGCCTCTGGGCCTGTGTGTTTGGGGCTCGGAGGGGTGTCATCATCCAAGGGCAGAGTGCATATCCTTGATCACCTGTGACAGTGCAGAGAGACATGAGTCAAAAGTTGGTTCTGCATGATGTGTTGTCAGGCTCACTAGTTCATTGGTGTGTGATATGTGTGACTTAGTGATTCCTGTTTGACAGGTACTGCTTGTAGCAAATGAGCGGCATCAATGTGTATTACGTAGCCTCACTGCAGCTCCTCCCTCTCCCCGAGCCTATTTACTAGTGTGCGCAGTGCCGTTGCATCACTTGCACTCCTACGGCACACCATTGTCATGCCTGTCTGCGCATGTCCACAAGCCTGACAACGACACTGTGATGTTGTGGGTTGAAGGTGGGCGGCCACGTGTGTGTAGGCCTACGGTAAGGATAGGGCGGACACAGATGTAGAGTTCATGGCTGCCTGAACTCGCGATGCGGTTGAGGGTAGACCTTTGGCCTATGCTGCGGTAATAGCGACACACACAACAGTTGGCATGTATGATCCCGGACCCCGAGCGGGCTTGCGCTCCTTCATTTGTCCCTTCGGCCGAGCCCGCACTCCGGGGGCATGCTACATCGCAACATTGTCCATTGCGGGACGGGTGGTGCCGACACTACAACAGAGACACACGCATTAGTTACTTCCTTGGCAAGGCCAACACTTAGCAACGCCCAGAGCCCTGGGATGATTATCCACACTCCTATGCTGGACTGTCGTAGGCCAGCCCACTCCGCTTACGCTTACAGGGGGTACGACACAGCTACATGTCCCAGGTCTTCCCCACTGCCTGAGGTGACATGGTTGCGTCCGCTGTACACAGCACAATGTCATGTGGTAGGGCCCGGGGCCCTCATGCATACATAATGACCACACGGACACACATAGATAGTTCGTAGAACTGGCTAAGGGCACGTGCGCCCGGCCCCTTTTATTGCCAGGGTCACATGTCCAGTGACGCCTGTGCTGGATGGGTGTGGGGTGAGTGTAAGCCAGCCCGCAGGGAGTGGTTGGTGCTGGCAACAACTACAACAGTGATCAGACAATCAGAAGTTCAAAGTTCAAACAGCAAGGGTCCACGACTTGAGCTGCACAGAGTTAGTGGCCCCAGATGCACTGCGGCCGGCACAGGCACACCACCACGGGACGGTGACTTGCGGTGCACTGAGGTAGGGCCACGGGAGCTGAGCGGGTCCTCGTCGATGTCGAAGGTGAATGTTGCGGAGTGTTTTGGGGGACAGTGGAAGGTGTTCTTCCAGGGCATGATGTAGAGGGCAGAACCAAGCATAATCAGGCAATATGGAGGAGATGAATGCTACAGACTCATTTTTAACACCAAGTCAGTATCAGCTACATGATGATGAAGACAACCCCCAGGCCATAGACTCAGACGCCACCAAAGTTCAACCAGAGAGTGTCCCTGAATTTCGGGGCACAGAGTTAGTGGCACCAGAGCTGAAAGGGGATGCAGTCTGCGATGAGGCCTGTACAATTGTATAAACTCTGCCATGAAAAGAGCAAGACTCAGTTCCAAATGTGTGACCTACTTGACCGCAGTGTAGGCCGGAGGCAGCGGTCAGCAGGGGTCCACAGACACGTGTCGTTGGCTTGCGATGCACAGAGTTGGTGGCACCAGATCGAAGGGAGTACAGTGTTATAAATGCTGCCATTAACATATGAACTCGGCCATCATGAAATCAAGACTCAGTTCCATTTGTGTGACCTACTGGACCGCAGTGTAGGCCGGAGGCAGCGGTGGAGTACGTCAACGAGAAAGGAGTGCTGGGGGCCTGTGTCGCGGAGGCCGTGATGGTCTGAGGAGGCTGCCAAGGTCACGGGCCTCGGGCTTGGAGCTTGCACCGGCACGTGGTGGGCCCTCTTTGACACACGCCGGTGTCGGCAGGTGAGCAGTGAGGCCTGGTTGCGCAGGGGCAGCCAAGACGGGTCTGGGGACCAGCAGCCTGGGGTGCAGCAGGCGCACAGGATCGCAGGCACCGCCACTCACGGCGTCGGCCTCATGGCGGGCTGAGAGGCGCCGCCCTGGCAGACACGATGGCCATTCCGGAAGAGAACCACGCCCAGAGCAACGGGCTTTTTATTCACACCCCTACGCTGGCCTGGGGTACGCCAGGCCAGCCCACTCCGCTCACGCTTACAGGGGGGGACCTAACAAACTACATTTCCGCGATCTTCCCCACTGCCTGGGGTGACATGGTTGCGTCCACTGTCCACTACACTTCAAACACCAGCAGTATATGTTGACATGGACATGTCTGTGGTCTGCATACTGCAGTCTGGCCAGCACATCCACGCCACACTTGGCATTGTGTACATTCTCTTTCATGGGTCACTTGCCTCCTTCGCACATGCCTGGTTCCCACCTCTCCCCACATTCTGCTATTGTGTGGCTGAGGTGCCATGCCGTTGATGGCTTGTGTACATGGCTAGCCCAGGTTACCACAGTAAGTTGTGCTGTCGTGTCTGGTAGGTGGGCATGTTATTTGGCATGTTGTATGTGAGTTTGTAACGTGTGCATTCCCAGAGTCGTGAGTTGCATGACTGTGTAGTTGAGGTGGGTGGTGTGTTCATTTGGTACTTACCAACGAGCAATGCATTCCCATAGATGCCAGCCTCAAAGCGCTGGTTGATGATGGACTGTCGGAAGATGAAGGAATCATGCACACTGCCTGGGTAGTTGGCGAGGACATTGGTGAAGAGTCCCAGGTGGCCCACTATTGCCTGCACATTGATGAAATGTGTGTGCTTCCTGTTGCGGTAATTGTGTGCAGTGGCGGCAGGGGGCACGAGGAGTACATGTGTGCAGTCGATTGCCCCCAACACGTGCGGGAAGCCAGCTATGGCGTAGAAGCCTTGCTTGGTCTCCAGCTGTTCCTGCGCAGTGTGTGGGAAGTAAAGGTGCTGGGGTACCAAGCTGATGATGGCGTCCAAGACAGGTGTGAGGAACTTGGATAGGGCTGGCTGTGAGACTCCTCCGACTCTGGCAGATGTTGGTTGGAAGGTACCAGAGCCCAGCAGGTGCAGCACAGCCAGCAGCTTTGTCTGTGGAGGGATGTTGGTTGTCCGCTGTGTTGGTACCGTCAGCCTGTGGGCAATGATGGTCAGGATGCAGAGGATGGTTGTCCTTTTGAGCCTGTAGTGGGCAATGACATCCTCTGGTGTTAAGTCTGTGAGGCTAATGCGTTTTCTGAAGGTCCGCTGTCTTTGTCTGCGCTGCCTCTGTGGTAGTCCGGGGGGGTGAGAGCGGGGGGGGGTCCGGGGAGGTGGCGGGCCTGGGTGTGGTGGCGGTGGGTGTTGTGGCCCTCTCGAGGCTCCGAGCTGCATGATCAGTAGCTCCATGGCATCTGTTGTTCTTCATGTGTGGCTCTGGTCTGGGCTCCCTTTGATGGTGCAGGTTGTCGTCCGACTTAACACCAGGTAAGAGCAGGTGCTAAATCCATGCTGCTAACGCGCCTTATCGCCTGTTTTGGGATCTTATCGCCGATCTGGCTGGTTGTTGAGAATGTTGCGGAGTGGTGTCGCGGGTTTTTGCACGAGAACGCCTACTCTGCGTCTCATTAGCGTTACTTGCCGGTGTCATCCGTGGCGATGTTTTTTGCGGCTGCTATCACAGGGAAACTGGCGATATCGGCTGTTAGCACCTGCTTGTGAGTAGGGCGATAAATCTATCGCCACTTTGGCTGCGATAAAGTGCCGATCACTCGGCGATAAGTCCTTGAGAATATGCCCCCATATTTGCTATACAATTTAAAGATTAGTTAAATCACAAGCTTTGCTATGGTCAATGTCATGTATCTCCAGTCTCTCAGGTTTTCTTACTATTTTTATCAACACCACTCACCTCAGTAGGGACAGTGGGGGCACTGACCAGAAAGGGATTGATTGGCGTTTGTGTTCCAGCCCTTGCCAGTGTTTGGGCCCTCTCGTCCCAGTGGTTATGGGTGACCTGGATTCTCAGGTATTTCACTGACCATGTCATCTCCAAGGCCAGCAACGAAATCTATTTTTAAAGCTACAGGTTTTTCTCTTTCTTTTTGCTGAGCAAAAGATATACAGTAGTTGTTCACATATACATAAAATCACATTAAGTACTGGTTTCTTTACAAAGAATGGTTTACATTTTGAAACAAGCGTGTTTACATTTTAAAACAAGCACTGGCAAAGCTAATAGATCGGGCTTTGGCTTTGTAAGCTTTCAGTTTTTTAGTTATTTTTGCGAACATATGCATTAAGCAAAAAACAATTGGCACAAAATTAACAACTATAAAAATAAAGGAGCGTCTTACCAGCCCAGACAGACCGCAGTAACAGTGAAGTGTACTCTGTTTAGGCTATTACGAATTCTTTAGAAAGTATGAGTGTCTCGAGAGAGCAAACGCTGTCTTTAGGCTGGACCTAAAAATCAATACATTTCTCACAATAATTCTATTTATTATTAACCACTGGACTTTAATATTTGCACACAACAGCTCCTATGCTCTTTGCAAGCGAAGTTATACCTAGTGACTGAGTCCTGTAGGGACAATTATTTATTCTTTGTCCAATAACTCTAGGCATTGATCATACATTTATTCCTGTTCTCAGAGTATCCCAGTTCTCTAAAGATGTTAACATATATTCTCACTGACATTTCATCAGGACCGCTATGTTCATCAGATGACACAGACCTTACACATTAGAAGTTCGAACTATCGTGCAGGTTTAGGCAACGGAGTTATACCTCATGTTATAAAGATGTGATAGTCTGAGGCTTTAGACAGTGGAGCATTCCTTCAATTAAACACTGATTCCTTTATATGATTGACTAGACGTCAATTACCTCAACTAGGTGCCAGTACTTGTAGTGAGCGGAGGGAACACACCTGACAAACTGTAAATAAGGCCCTCGCTTTAAAATTGGATGCGCATTTTTCTTTATGTACTCAAATCTGGCCTGTATCATCTTGTTTCATCTACTAATGAGTGTTACATATAGCATTATCCTGCTAAACCCTAGATGATGAAATATCAGAAAAATCTGTCGTAGTTGGTTCATGATTAACATCAGAAATGCACTACATCTGGACCTCCCCAAATAAGTCTTAGGCAGATTAGCAAGTGGTCCAAAATGCTGCAATTAGGTTTCTTTTCAGTGGTCGTAAACAGCAATTTCCATTTCTTCTCCACACCCTCCAGTGGGCGCCTATTTGGGCCCGGATCTCGTTTGGAATGCACACAACACATAACATAACACAACACATCACATAACACAACACATCACATCACATCAGATAACATAACACATAACACACAACACATCACATGACACATAACGTAACATAACCATGCCCCTGTATTTAAAAGGTATGTTGTTATCAGTTCTTAACTGTTTATCTGTTGGAGTTGCAGTGATTCACACAAACTCCCATTTCTCTATGGGAGCGTGTGCTACGGCCGGTTTACAGCCGCAGCACAAGCTCCCATAAGGAAATGGGAGTTTGCGACCGCGCCATTTTTTTTCACAATGATAAAGCAAACTAAAAATAACCTAAGATATTTTAGAGCAAAAACTTAATTTTTTTTATATCTGTACTAAAATGGAATAAAAATGTACCAAGCCCTATGTATTTACTTATGCTGTAGAAGTAATTTAAAACTAACCAAAAAATGTTGGTGGATTGCTTCAACAAGCACGATCATGTCTTTGCAGGCACCCACTACAACAGACACAAGCAGCACAAGCACACACACATAAACACAAACACACATAGAAACACAAACAAACACACAAACCAACACACACTATTGAAACTACACCCAGAGGCACCACACACACAACATCCCACAACCACCACCACACCCATAACCACCACAACCACCACCAACCCACACCTCAAACACCACTACGCCCACAAACTCCCCATCCACCACTACACCCACAACCACCAGCACACCCACAACACCATCAACCACATCAACCACTACAACACAGTCATCAAACCCAACACACTCACACAAAAGCACCAGATTATAAAAAAACATCCAAGCAACAAACATCCATGCATACACAAAACACACCAGACCCACATGCAACTGCCAAACATGCAGAGACAAGCACTACAACCACATCAACCACCACAACAACACACCCATCAAAACCAACACACTCACACAAAAGCACACATACAAACAAAACAAACATCAACCAAAAGCAAATGCACACACTCACCAGAATATCAAACACCAGTCACAAAACACACATCCAAACATACAGAACACACATCATACCCACATGCAGCTGCCAAACATACAGACACAACCACATCACCCATTCCAGCTCCCTCTACCCCAAAACTCAATCCTCTACCACCCCTCCTACCCTTACTCCTCCTTCCGAATTCACCTCTTACCAGTCATTAACCCCTACCAAACATAAGCCCACCCTTCCAAAAAAAATAAATCTTTGAGGTGCCTGCTCTGGGCCCAATAGAAGCCCCTTCCTGAGGAGGTTACCTTTTGGAGTCTGTTCTACTGTGAAACCCTTTTGTTCTCCTTTTGTCTTTTTATTTGAATAAAACTTTATGAGAGAAGTATCCCATTTATAAATAAAAATATTTTCATTTTACAAAGTTTGTCCTAACATTATTATTAATTTAGAATTCATTGAGTATTAAAAATGTTAATGATGAAAATGTGAACTACATATTGTTACTTACATTTATGGGAGAAAATACAAAGGTTTTTTTTTTAAATGACAAATGTGTACAGTTCAAACATTAGTGATAAAAACAATTGTCATGGACATTAAAATTTTGGTGCAAACATTCATCATAGTAATGTACACTTATACAAAAAAATCAATTGAAGTTTTTTTTTTTTTTTTTAAATTCTTTATTGAATTTTAGACGAAACAAACCAGAAAAGACCATACATATGAGACTGACCATGGCCACCCCCGGGAAAATTCTCCTCCCCACCCAGGACCACCCCCCCACCCCGGCTGGTCGATGCGGCAGAGAGCCAAGAAGAAAAAAATAGAAGAGAAACGAGAGAAAGAGAAAAAACCATATCCCTTTAAATGAGAAACAGAAAAGAACAGAAGAGAAAAAAAGAAAAAGAAAAAAGGAAGAAGCACTCCCAGGCAGAGCACATATTCAAATACATATATATACATATACATATATATAGGCCCCGACATCCTCTTGCTACAATCCTAGATATGTCAAAATATTGATAAATCCTAATAACCCATAAGTATATTCATCACCTATCGCCATCATCATCATCTTCACTACTCATATTGTCCAACCCATCTTAGGAGAGGGGCCCAAATTTCCCTCCCCTTAGCACTGGCTCTTGGCCCCTTTCTAGCATATACTGCAGTTTCCAGCCTAGAAACTGCCAAGAATCTACCCAGCCATTGTTGACTTGTGGGTGGCACCGGATCGAGCCAGTGAGTAGCTAGGCAGAGCCTAAAAACAGTCATTGCAATAAAAAGAAAAGTCCGAACCCGACCAGCTAGTTGAGAACAACTCAGCCCTAGTACAATCAACTGCGATGTCATCTCAATTCGCTGTCCTATCTGAGATTCTAGCATTGCACCCACTTCCCTCTTAATCTCAGCCAGATCGGGGCAGGTAGCAACATATGCACCATGTCAGCCGCTACAAGCTTGCACCGAGGACAGGTAGAGCCCACATCCCCGCCCCATTTTGAGATCTTCTCTGGCGTTATATATAAATTAAACCAGGTCTTAAAATATTGCAGTTGAAGATTAGCAGCAATAAAAGAAGTTTGGGCCATAAAAAGAGCCTCTTCTGGTTCCCCTGAACTAACAGAAAATCTCTCCTGCCAACGATCACTATGCTTAGATAGATCGTCCTTCATATTCTCGTTGAGCCTCTTATAGATAACCCCAAGGGTACCTGATCCCTTAAGAAGCAGTTCCACTAGACCTATTCGAGCAAAGCCGCTACTGCCCCCTACTTTCCTCCCTAAAAATCTCTCACTTGGAGATATTTAAAAAATTGTCGGTTGTCCATTACAAAAGAATCCTTAATTGTATCAAAAGTCCTCATCCCTGTCTCATCCATAATATCTCCAACCATCATAATACCCTTATCCTGCCAAATTTTCATATACCCATCATTGAAAATAGTTGGAAACGACTTATTACCATAAAGTGGAGTATAGGCATGAATGAGGCCCATACCTAATCTTTTTCTGACTGCGGTCCAGATTTTAAAAGCACACATCAACGTCTTAAATTTAACCCGTTTGTAATATTTAAAATCAGTATGCTGTCCCAGGCAACCCCTAGCCTCTGACCCCAATAATAAATCATAAATTGATTGATCTGGCGTGCCCTCCGGACCTTGATCGGCTCCAACCCTTATAAGACTTCCCATTTTGAGAAGTATAGCAGCCCAATGATATAACAAAAGATTGGGAACTGCCCAACCGCCTCTATCCTTCGGGAGCGTCATAAATTTTAATGCTCTCCGGGGACGACAGTTAGCCCAGAGAAATTTTGTGAACAGATAATTCATAGATATGAGCCAGGAATTATTAATAGCCAGCGGAATCGCCCGTTGCGGGCAAGATGGCGGCTGTGTGAAGCTCTGCGATACACCACCCTTCAATGACTCCCGGGTTGGGCTAGATAAACATGTCCTAAATGGCTTTTCTCTACCTATGGTATCAGTGGAAGATATTACAAAGGAGAGCGCCTGAAGAATCGGAAAGAACTACTTACCCGCTGGTTCGGGCGGCTTGGAGATTCCTTTTGGCGGCGGACAGCAGCGGCTGGCGTTCTTGGCGGGCTGGGATGCCGCCGAAGCTCTCTAAACCTCAGAGGGACCGAGGTGATGCCGGTGCGGCGAGCGGTGGGACAGGGGTGGCCGGGACTCGGCGTGGTCCTCCTGGCTCCCGAGGGGTGTCGAGCGCAAGGAGAGGAGGAGACGCTGCAACTGTGGCAACTGTAGCGGCAGCGTCAGCGGCAGCAGGAAGTATGGAGGCGGCCCCTTCCAGACTGAGGGATGGAGGTCTGCGTGCAGATGAGGAGGCGGGCTCTGTTCCTGACAGGCAGCGGGTGATTCCAGGAATGTTCACCGGCCGAATGAAGACCCAGGAGAATGTGGCTGAGTCTGTAGTAGGGGCGGCTCTAAGCATGGAGGACTTTTCTTCACTTGCTAGTGCAAGTGGTTCAGTACCCTCAGAGATAGCATGTGCGGGACAAGGAGATACTCCCCTGGGAGAACCACAGCAACTGGAGATAGGTACGGGGGCAGAGAGCTTGGTGACTGAGGGGCAGGAATTGCCCACTAACGAGAATTCGACCTTTAGGCTTCCTTACTTACAGAGCGGGACCATAGGGACACCGGAGGGGGAGATACATTTTTTCAGTAAATGAGGATTCTGAGCCGTCTATTGGTAGCAGCAATGCTATATCTATTCTAGAAGATTCGGAGGTTGGGTCAGATAGCTCAATATCCAACCCTAGCACGCAAAAACGTCTTCCCACTTTGGCACGGCGGAATAGAAAAAAGGGGGAAATATCCAGAAGGCAACCCTTACGGATTCAGATCAAAGCCAGTCCGGGCAGCTGAAATGGGACTATTCCACTACGCATATGGGCAGTGATTTTGGAGGGACACCGGACTATCAGGGGCAGGACGAGATTTTACTGAAACCCGCAGCAGGGGTTCCACCCTCAATGGATATGATTTTTCAACCCTTAAGCAGATACAGTCGGAAGCCCGTCAGGAACATAAAAGGGCGCATCATGCGACTAAGATGCTACAAGGAGCTATTCGAAAAATAACCAAAACCTGTAGTGAAATTGTGGAAAGAACTACAGTATTGGAAGAGAAAGTAGGGACGTTAGAGTCTGGGGTTGGGGGTATGACCCAACAAATTTCTTCAAATGAATCCAGGATGACGGACGTAATGTGGAAGTTGGAAGACTTCGAGAACCGCCAGAGGCGTAATAACCTCAGATTACTAGGTATTCCAGAAAAAGCGGAAGGGGAGGACATCAGAGGCTTTGTACTTCGATTATTGAAAGGAGGTTTTCCCGAGCTGGCACATTGGGATTGGGATACTGAAGTACAACGTGTTCATCGCTTTCCTCTCATGCTCAGACAAAAAAGGGATTGAGCGACACGAATGATAAACCCAGAGCCATTTTAATTTTTTTCGGCAATTTTTTGTTACAGCAGGCGATTTTTGAGAAGGCTCGCCCGGAAGCTAGGCGATCTGCTGAGGGGCATTCGTTTTTTGTTAGGCCGGACTTCTGTCACACGACGGTTGAGAGGAGGTGGAGGCTGCGCCAGCTTATCACTCCCTTTCAGAAGGTTGGCTGTGAGGTTTATTTGCTGAGCCCTGCTCGCCTCAAAGTTATCTATCGAGGAAACATCAGGGTTTTTTCTTCTGAGGTTCAAGCTCAAGTTTTTTTACGAGAGATTTCAGCGGCCACCCAGTAGGATGTTTTGGGGTTTTCTGGACGATGTACCTGGACAGTAATGTTAGTTAATATCTTCTAGATGTTTTTTTTTGTCTTGTAGGGAAAAAAAAAAATGGTGGTTTCATGGGGGAGCGGGAGGGGTGGTGGTGGGAAGCAGATCCATGCAGAAGGCATCACAAGGGTCTTCGGACCTTTCTTGCCTTATTGTGGGGTGGGAGGGGAGAGTTTCTGGGGGGGTTCTTGGGGGGCCGGCTGGTCAATTGGGTAGAAATAGTTGCAAGGGTTTTAGTATTGGCAGAAAGAGAATGAACTATAGGGAATTCAATTATTAAAAATGGTAAGAGGTAAAGTTAGAATTGCTTCGATCAATATCTGTGGGCTGAATTCTTTACCTAAAAAGCGCAGAGTTAATATTGATATCCAGTATTTGAATGCAGATATAATATGTCTCCAAGAGACACATATCGAAGCCGGGAGACAAAAGGCTGTGGAATTAGATGGCTACCAGCTGGTGTCCTCTACAACTCAAGATACTCGAACTAAGGGGTAGCTATTATGGCTCGCAGGGGAAAAAGCCTGTGCTTTCCACGTTCTAAAGCAGATCATCTGGGTAGATGGGCAATTACGGTGTGCAAAGCAGACAATCTCTTGTTTACGCTGTGCTCAATTTATGGCTCTGTATTTGATGACCCTGCTGTGTTTAATTGGTTGGATCAGGAACTGGTCGCATGGCCACTGCCAATAGTTCTATGTGGTGATTTTAATTTAAACCTGAGCAGCAATGCTATTAAATTGGGACCTAGGCTATATAGGGGTCGTAAGCCCAAAGTCTTTAATTCTTTATATAATGTATGTAAGACTCATGGTCTAATGGATGTTTGGGCTTCACTAGAACCTCAGGATCCGGGTTTTACCTTTTTTTCAGCCCCACATCAGACACATGCTAGGCTCGATTATTTCTTTGTTTATCAGAGTCTCTCGACTAAGTGCCAGATTTTTAGACTCCCACGGGTTATGTCAGACCATAACCCGTTAATTTTAGAGTTTTCATTTCAAGCCTCAAGGAGCGAGGTCCCACGTTGGTCATTTGATAGGGCACTGCTCTACGATCAGGGATACATTGAGCATATGAGAGCGTGGATTCCCAGATTTATTTTGGAAAATAGGGGTAGTGCCCGGGTTGATATTGTGTGGGATGCCCTGAAAGCAGGGATAAGAGGTGAGACTAACAGGTTTGGATGGCAGTCCCAGAAGGCTAGCAAACTGCATATGCAGGAACTTTACACTAAATTAGGAGAGACAGAGACACAATTAGTGGGAACTGTGTTAAATGGGGGTGATGTGGGACAGGCGCAAGTATGTGTAGCTCTTGCTAAATCTAAGATATTGGAAATATCTACTCAGAAGGCAGCGGGGAAGTATACTGCCTGGCGTTCTAAAATGTATGAGTGTAGCGAGAGAGTAGGACACTTGCTGGCAGTCCGTATTAGACAACGGGTGACACAGGGGGCAATTCTTGCAATTGATGATCCTCAATTCGGGATGGTCTTAGAGGCTTCTGATATTCGTAGGGCCTTCCAGCGGTTTTATCAACAGTTGTACACGGAAGAATCTATTGGGAGTAACCAGGAAATTCACGATTATCTGGCTAACATCACAGGGGAGAAATTAACTAACGAGGAAAGGGAAGCATTAGAGGTACCTATTACAGCTGAGGAAATTGTGAGTGTTATTAGCTCTCTGGCTAATGGGAAGGCGGCTGGTACCGACCTCATCCCGGGTGAATTTTACAAGAAATTGGCTCCCTGTCTCTTGGATTTAATGGTTGAGGTTTTTCTTGGAGCCCAGGCTGGCCAAAGAGCACCAGAGTCATGGGGATCGGCCAATATAGTGGTTTTTCCTAAAAAGGGAAATCCGTCAAAGAGCTTGGGTCTTACCGACCAATAACATTAATTAACTCTGACATAAAAGTGTATTCCAAGATTTTGGCCAATCGATTAGCAGGGGTGATCAAGAATCTAGTTTCATCTATCCAACATGGATTCGTCCCTGGTAGGAGTACAATCGATCATGTCCAGAGAGTAATAGCTCTTTTGATGAGGCAGGGATTACAGGAGACCCTATCGAGCTGATTCTGCTAGATGCGGAGAAAGCCTTTGATAGGGTCTCCTGGCCTTTTTATGGGCTACACTAGAGAGTAGAGGGTTGGGCATGGGCTTCATCAAGGCTGTTGCCGTAATGTATAAGAATCCGGTGGCCAGGATCGCTCTCATGGGCGATTTGTCAGGGCCAGTGTCAATCAGCCGGGGGACACGTCAGGGGTGCCCATGCTCCCCCTATTGTTCGCTTTATATATAGATCCTCTGATTCGAAAATTGGCAAACAATAATAACATCTTAGCTATACACAGTAAAGGAGGGAGCACGAAGATTCTGGCATATGCCGATGATCTCGCTATCTTGACACCCAATCCACTTAGGGCGTTAGCCGAAATTGAAAAAGAGGCACAGGCTTTTGGGCACATCTCAGGATATCGACTAAATTCTAATAAAACCCTTGTCATTGTTAGCAAGGGCCTTCAGATTAATGACTCTCGGGTTGTGCAGAAAGCAACGTATCTTGGGATTGAAATCGGGGTTGATGTGTCCAAAATTGCAGAAATGAATCTGGATCCATTGGTCCCGAAGTTTAAGGCAGAATTTAATCGAATAGATAAGCTTAAATTGACGCTGGTCGGTAGATGTAATATCATCAAGATGGTTTTTCTGCTGAAGTTTTTTAAAGTGTTAATATAGGTGTGTTTATTTTAACTTAATAAGTGGAAAAAATAAACACATGTGAATCACACCTTAAAAAAAGAACTTAAATTAAATAAAATACAGAAAATGCACTAGACAAGGGGTAATGTTACATAAATGAATATATAAAATGATTTCAATTCAATTCAATATGCTTATTAAGAATTTGGATCTCTAATGAGGTCCACTTAAGACGTACATAGACAGTCATATTAAAAAAAAAACCAGCAATAATTATGGAATACACTTCATTAAAACCATTATATCTACGTCGCTACATCAATTTATACAGATTTAGATCATCAAGAGACATCAAAGATTTCCGAAATCGACTCTGGGGAATTCTTTAGGCAACAATGGAGCCCTCTAGTAGAGAAAAATGGAGAATGACACAGTATAACATTCTAAAACGTGTGCAATTTGATAGAATAACATAAGGAAGCAATTTCATCTAACGGAAAATTATTAAATAAAGTGCATCATATGGCAGCAACAACGGCAAATTATTAAATAAAGTGCATCATATAGCAGCAACAACATAGCAGCAATTGTAAAGTTACATCCTATACTGAGACGGGAAAGGATCAAATCCTGTTAAGTATAAGTACAATTTGGAAAATTATCATACCATAGCAGCACCATATATTTTATATAAAGTGCATCATAAAGCAGCAAAATCATTTCCCTTAGGACTTATTTAAGATAGATAAAACCTAATTCAGTGCAAACAGCGATAAGTTAACAACAATCATAAGTATATATTTTCCACCGGTGAGAAATAAATACAAAAGGTCGAGGAGACATAAGAGCTTTGAATTTTGAAGGCAATATAATAAGAAAACTAATTAAATGCATAGCCAACCATACTCGGAGACTAATTAAGAAAATTTAAAATATACTCATAAACTCCCTAAAAAAGTTAAAAAGTTTTATGTATACTATTTCATTTTTTGGACAAAACAAAAATTCTCGAGCAGGCGAAACATTTTTAATACCATTCTGAATAAACATTGGTCGGAGCCACCTAAATCGCGATGAAGTCAAAGCCGGACATACAAACAAGATATGATCAAGGTTCTAAATACCCTGATTACAGAAGTTGCAGTTTTTTCTACCTTTCCTATTAAGTGACCAATTTACGGTTAAGTCATTTAGTGGTAAAAGGTTCATACGACAGAGGGTGAGCCACCGGCGAATACCATGGCTTAAATTCCAGGAGAGGTACTTCTGAGGAACTCTCGGGGAAGAATCCTTGACTATTGTTTCCAGTCTGGCCCTTGCTCTACATATAATGACATCTCTCTGATAGCTAATTACGCCACTTGAAATCTTTAAAAAAGATTTCAATTCTGTGAGAGAGAAGGACAGCACGAAATCCTCTTGCACATTAAAATATTGCAGTGCCAAGAAGAAATTGCTAGAAAAAGAGTATTTATACATTTGTCCTGCAAAAATTTCCTGTCGCATAAAACTCCTCAGTGAAAAAGGTTCACTGTTCTTTAGCTGGTAACCCCAACGTATTACCCTAGCTAAACCTTGTAAAAAGGAACTTACCAAGCCAAATTCTAGCCTAATGGCGGCTATTATGACAAGAGTATTAAGGTTACATAATTTACGGAAGATTTGGCCTTCGATCTTATCCAAGAAGCTCCATTCACTTACTGGTATAGATTCAATTGCGTATAACAAGGTGGGAGGAATTTTAGCTTTAAAAACTAAAAGCAGATGTGAGAAATGTCTTCAACCCATAGCACTATAAAATAGGCGTAGGCCATTTGCATGGGATGTCGCTTTACAAGAGCTATGTTCAATATGGGGACTAATCCTTGTACTACTTGAAATAACTTTCCCCAGATAAAGGTAAGAATCCACAATCTCCAATTTTTCGGGACCAATTCTCCAATTAAAATTACAAACTTTTCTATTTTTTCCTTGTTTCATAACCAAAACCTTACTTGTTGAAACATTTATCTTCAGAAATTGTGCAGAAGTATAGTTCTGTAGTTGTGACAATTTTTTGTTTAAACCAATAGGGGTCAGGTCCATAATTACAATGTCATCTGCATACATAAGGCAAGGAAAGGAGCGGCCACCTATCTTTGGCGCGTCCCCTTCCGTTAAGGAAAAACAATCCGGTAGATCTCTTACATATAGAGAGAACAGTAGAGGTGCTAATAGGCAACCTTGCTTCAAGCCATTTTCCGTAGAGATTACTGAAGATAGGCCCTGAGTTCCCCCCATTAGTACCTGACACCATGTTTGCGAGTGTAGGGCAATAACTAAGGATAACAGAGTTGAAGGCACCCCCATTTTATATAGTTTTTCCAGAGAAGTGGGCGGTCTACCTTATCGAAAGCAGTAGAAAAGTCTATAAATGCTACATGGACTTTTGTCCTGCGAAAGACCATATATTTCTCTTCTATTAGTTTCAACAAACAGATGTTGTCTAAGGTGGAGTGGTTTTTCCTGAACCCTGCTTGCTCAATGTGGAGAATTTTCTCCTCTACTACCCAATCAGTAAGATTCTCAAGAACACTGCGGGCAAAGATTTTCCCCACTGCGTCTAATAAGGCTATTTGCCGGTAGTTACCTGGAAGATGTCTTTCGCCCTTTTTGTACAGCGGAATTAGGATGCTACCGGACCATGACGAGGGGGTCCGCCCATACAGATAGCAATATTCAAACAGAGGGGTAAGATATATTGCCCATAGTATCGGCTCTTTTTTTATGATTGACATAGGGATTTCATCTGGGCCCATTGCCCCTGAGGCTCTCATTTTTTTAATCAGTCTAACGACTTCCTCCTTAGAAGGAGCATTATTGTAAACTGACATTTTTGGGGAGTTCATTAGAAAGAAGTCAGGCCAAAAGGAATTTGAATTCGCGGAGTAAAGTTCTAATAAGTGGGATTTCCATTCTTCTTCATTTATTGGAATGGGAAGAGATTTAATTCTAGTACCACAGCTTTCCGCAATTATTTCCCAGTATCGTTTTGAATTATTTTTAGAAGCAGCTTCTTTTAATTGAACCCATTCGTAATCTTCCTTTTTTTGGTTTAAGGAGCGTTTTTTCCGTTGTCTTTTCCTCTTTAGTAAACCTATTAGTCTATTTCGTTCAGAAGAATAATTCAAAAACTGAGCCCTCACTAATTTGTTTAAATCCTTATTTATTTGAAGTAATGGATAAAAACCAGATCTCTTTTTAATTATTGGGTGGATGGATTTACAAGACATAACCATACTGTTTATACTATGGCTGTAAGATTCCAACAAATTATTTTGGGGGTGATCTAGATATTCTGTTACTCTAAGCTGCTTATCGCCTATTAAAATAGTTAAAGACTCTTTTAATTTTGAAACGGCCAAAGAATTCCAATAAATTCTGCCATTTGCTTTGTTAAAAGCTACCGTTTTACCCGTAAAATTCCAAGAGCTCTCCCCAACACAGGACAACTCTATTTTTAAACTAATCACCATATGGTCACTAAATAGATTTTCTAAAATTTCCATATTTGATAATCTATTAAAAAAATCAGCCGAGGTAATTACATAATCGATAATGGAGCCACCATTTGGTCCCTTATATGTATTTTTCACCGGGATATCTTTTTCTAGTCTCCCATTGACTACTAATACTCCAAATTTCTTAAGCCTTCTAATAAAATTGTTCCTCTTTTATCGGTTCGACTATGATTTGGGAATTGAGCAGGCGGTATATTTAATGCTTCATCCTTAGCGGAGTTAGCAAAAAGCCCCATACTATGGGTGGAAACCTTAGCATTCAGGTCTCCAACCAACATTAGGTTCTTACATTCTGAGTTTTCGAGGATAGACGAGACAAAGGCAAGCAGATCTTTTAATAAATATGTATTAGATGAGCCTGGTGGAATGTATGCATTTACGATTAGGAGGGACTCAGAGTTAACAGAATCTTCCTTAGTCTCTAGCTTAATTACCTGAAATAGATTAGAGGCATGTGAAATTGTTTTATATGTCCATTTGAGGCTTGATCTAAGCAAGATGGCGATGCATCCTTTTGCATGTCCCCTGCTCACCGGAAGCGCAGGGCGGCTCAGCACATAATAGTCTTCCATGGGCCAATTCGTTATAATCCAGGACTCTTGAATACATATTATGTCGGCGTTCTGTTCTTTCAAGAACAGCCATTTGTTTTTATTTGTGCTTAAGCCGGCTGTGTTCCAGGAGACCAATTTAAGGCCCTTGCTAGGAAGAGTTCCCAAACCTTAGGCCAACTGAACTATTTGTATTCAGGGCCCCTGCCACCCAACTCCATTTCTTGTTTTCATCGTCTACAAATAGTACTCTGCCACTCTTTTTCTCTGGTTGGAGGGAGACTCTCCTTCCATCCTTGCTGAGAGAGATCTGTAATACCCTTTCTCTTTCCAAATGGTGAGCATCAAGAGATGATAGATCTTGTATGGTGGGAAGCTGCCTATTAATGGACTCTTTTTCAGGGGCTTTCTCCTCATTGGGGACCAGAACATCAATACCACAACACCGTAGTTTATCAGAATTTGAGATAATTAAATGGGACGTCACCTTAGACCCGAACGCACTCTGGCACCCCCAAGATTACCATGTTTTAGAACTTGAACCAAAGCCAAATCACTACTCTTGATCATTTTTAAATCATATATTTCAGCGAAACAACTCAATAAATAAGACCTATTCATATATAGCTCATAATCAAAAATAAAGACAAAATCCAGCGAAAGGGGTACAGAAGGCTGAATGCTAACATAATAGTCTCCCTTAGACAATTTTCTAGGATTATAAATCACATCACTGCCAATTGCGGATGAAAATAATACAGGGTCAGGATTCAAACTACATTTTGCACCTGCTGCAGTACTTAGATCTGTGGTAGTAGCTTCTTGAGACACCGAGATTGCAGTACTGGAGTTCAGCGGAAGTGGGTTAAAGTCCGTTGGAGAAACTTCCACTTGAACTTCTACCCTCTTCTGATCTTTTACAGCAGGGATCGGAGGCAAAGATAGATTTATATTAGGGTCGAAACGGATTTGTTTAGCCCTTTTCTTCTTAATCCTCCGGGTATTTCCTCTTTTTGTTTTCTTCTTTCTACTAGCGGATTTTCCTTCATTTTTTAAGGCCTTTTCTTCTGGTGAAATATGATCAGATTTTAGTTCCTTCGTAGTAGGATAAACAATTGTATTAATCCCTGTTTTTGAAAAAAATTGGATAAACTTTACGTTCTACAATCACTTTGTCCTTTCCTGTAATCGGGAGAGGAGAATTAACAGGGGTGACATAAAAGCCTCAGGCTCAAAGAATTGCTGTAGCGAAAAGAGCTGAGATTCATCAAATAAGTCCACACTTTTTTTATCTTTATGTTTTGGGGAACCAAGAGACATGTCCACCTGAGTACCAAAGTCTCGATAATTCGGATTTGTAACAAAGCTCGTTTGGGTAGATTTCATTAGGTTCAAATTAAATACCTGTGGGTGTAGAGGAGGGGGTCTCTAAACAAAATTTAGACTTATCAGATAAAGGAAGGGAAACCTTACTGATTGGCTGTATATGGTCTGAAAATATTGATTTGGTCAATGACAAAAGTGAATCCAAAATATAATCAGAATTGTTTACGGATCTTTCCATAAGAGCTAAAATAGAAGATAAAACTCTTTCCAGACAAAACAAGGATTCCGACATCAATATTTTATTGTCAGACTCCTGAATTGGGGGTCAGAATCCAAAGGCAAATCAGGGGTGATAGAAGCTCTTGAGCTTAATGAGTCCACTCCAGTAGGCGTACTACTAAAAAGTTGCATTTTAATGGAAGAACCAGGAAGATGAACTTAAGAGTTTGGAAGATGTGAGATATCAAAAGTACTTAGCTTAGGTAATTGCGAAGCCCTCGAGGAGTGGTTTAAATTAATATTTAAGTCAGGGAGAGTAAAATCCTCCAATATAAGGCCATCCACTCTTGACTCAGAACATAAATCAATAATAGACTGAGACACGCTATTTTCAGTAGAGTGAATAGTATAGATTTCACGTGAAGAGCCTTCCACTCTGATTTCAGGACTTGCCGCATCTCTTACCCCAACCATTCTATTTCCAGGAGAAGAAACGGTAGCTAGAGGTGTAAATTCCACTGTTCCTTCTAGAGATTCAGACTTAGGCTCCATATTTGCCTCCTTTGTTTGACTTATTTCTTTTTTTGAGAAAAAAGTGGAGATGGCATTAAATCCTTTTAAAGTATTTATCTGTACTGACTTATTCCTCAGGGGGTTGGCTTTGTTTTTTTTACATGCTCTTACAAATACCAATTTCCCTGAGCGTAGTTTTTTTGCGGTCATAGTTCTGAATAAAGCTCAAATTAAATCTTAGGGGGGGATAGAGCTTCGACAAACTTCAGCTTCGGTTGTCTGGTGGACACTCTGGCTCGCAAGCCACACCGGCCTGACGTTTTTTCCCCACTTGGATGCACAAAAGTGCCACGAGTATACCACCAGCCGACAGCTTGCAACGGCTGTAGGCTGTAGGGCTGTATAGCGATGAGACTGCTACACCGCAGGTTTGGCCAGGATTCTACCTCCGGGAGAGAGAGAGCAGGGCACACTAGCGAGCCGCAAGCCGCGGACTCGCCTGGGCACGACACTCAGCGGCCCCCGCTAATGGGGTCGTGCTCTCACCCCGCGCCTTCCTGAGGTTCCCGCTTACGGCACAATCCACAGGAATCTTCAGGAAACGCCGGAGACCGTAAGCCTGTATACATGAGCACCTGATTTAAGTTTAGAACTTACATTGATTTTACATTTTTTGTAAACATAAGGTTTATCCTTGTCTAGTGAAATGACTAAACTTTATTACATTTACATTATTAAAAAATTGTGTAATGCATATGTATATAATCTGATAGTTTACAAAAAAACTGTTACATTTTTGTGTAAGTGTCCATTATCATGAAGGAAGCTTGCACCAAATTTAAAAATAAATAAATGCAGGTGTGTTTCTTTAAATTTCTTAAATGACAGCATTAATTACACACATATGCATTACACATTAGAAAAGTATTGCTTGTAAGAGAGATTTCAAAACGCACAAGTCCAGGGCTAATGTAAACAGACAATTCAAAAGGAAACAAGTAAAAAGAAGCCTACCATTGATTTGCTTCATCATCAAAGGAAGGACTTGGACGATCGGGTTCATGGCGGAAACACAAATGGAAAAAGAAAAAAGGTAAGTTTCTAACTTATATCCCTTTGAAACCGCCAACTCAGGTGTGAAGGTTTATCCACCACACCACCACAGTTATGTTGGAGGGAAGGCATATCGTGATGGAAATATTGGCTGGACTCCCTCCAACAGCCGCTTTTGTACTGTCGACGTGGGAGAAAAATTCTGATGGAGACTGCAGCACTTGGACAGACTTCCGTCTATAGATCCCCCAGCATCTAAATTGAGTGGGCAGACTGCCTAGTAGGTGGCCGGAGAAAGCGACAGAAAAGTGGCGGCGGGACCAAATCCACCAAGATCTAAAGCAGACCCTAAGAGTATTGCGACAGCCCCAAATAACCATGCACAACCATAATGCCCAGGTGCAGGTCCAAGTGGAACAATCATCATATGCCTTGCGATGTACCCATTCAGAAACCTACATGCCCAGGTGCAAGACCAAATGCCAAAGCACCACCCCAATACAGGTATAGATTCAAATGACATGGTACAACCTAAATACTCATGCACACCAATCATATGCCAATGATCAACTAACATATGTAGAGATATCGTCTCAGGTGTTCAGTGTAGTCTCATAATTAATAGGTTGCACTTTCTATGTTCAGTCTCTCTCTCTATGATCCTGTTAAGCTTCAAATGCCAGCGCAGCCTCCCCATGTAGAGGGTTTACTTTATATTCACCTGTGTGCTTCACCAGTCTCACATGCCCTGTGCAGCATCCCCATATACATATTTAGGTTTAAATACTCAGTGCAGAATCCTCTTGTACAGGTTTGACAGCCTCCAATGCCCAGCATAGCCCCCCTTCCACATCAACAGATATGGCCTTTAATGCCTAATGGAACATCCCCATGTGCAGGTTTTGTCTTAAAAGTCTTGTGAAAACTTTTCTTTGCACACATATAGCCCAAAATACCTAGTGCCATCTCCTCAGTGCATGTACGACCCTACTGTACCAGTACAGAGTCCACAAACCCTGGAAAAGTTCTGGATGCTGAAATGCAGACTTTCTATGCACAGGTACATGTGTAAATAGTCAGATCAATCCCACAATGTGTAGATAAAGTTTTTCATGTTTCTTGCAGCCTCCACGTGATCAGGTAAAGCCCTAAATTGCCAAAGCACATTCCGCTTATGTAGATAAGTTCTCAAATATGCCAGCTTTGCCTCCCCATGTGCAGGTAATGCTCCCAATGCTCAACACAACTCCCACTTGCTCAGGTTAAGTCATCACTGTATATTGTCACCTCTTCTCACCTCTTGATGGTTAGTTGAAGCCTTCCCTTACACAGCTAAAACCTATCATATTCCAATGTTTTACTACCCCTGACAATGGTGCTCAGATGGTGGAGTCATGGGCCAGTATGAAGGCAAAAGTCACTTGTGAGGTAAAACTGCACTACCTATCAGTGTTATATGATCCTGCTCACTTATGGGAAAAGGAGAACATCAACCCCTTCCTGCCTGGTGCACACCGTGTTACCCTTTATCCCTTTCTGAAATGTCAAAAAAAAAGGAAAGGATGAACAGCACATGCCCTCTGGGTATCTCCTTTCTGCTAAAGAGATTTCTGAGGGGCAAAAGCAGTGATAAATGGTGAGGGTACCCATTTTTTGTCCCACCATAAGTCCCACAATGGCTTTCATTTTTCTGCAGGATTGGGGTGGGAAAATACAAAGCAAGCATGGCCCTGATTGTCTTTTTTTTCCGTGTGGGTGCCTCGGCAACCAGGAGATGAAGGGCAGTGCCAGAAAGGTAGTAGCTGCCATACCTGGCAATCTCTAAATGATGTTCATGATGAGATAGAGATGTGCACCTGACAGGTTCTCCATTACTCAATGAGCTCATGGTCCAGAGGTTCAGATCTGAGTTATCCTTGGGGCCACCTATGTGTATCCTGGTCATGGTCTTGCAAACCGCCAATTCTATTTGTTTCGTTTCCCACTCTTCTCACATTCTGGCTTTCAATTTTGTCAAAAATTGGTACAACATTGCAGTACATTTTAAATACATTGATTCATATATACTTTTAAAATTAAACATCAAAATGAAATTTGCAATATAAAAAATGAAACTTTGATGCATTTAAAATGTACCTTAATGAGTCATTTTCTTTGTCTGATTTTGAGATTTGCAGATGGGATATTCGAACATGTATGTGACGGAACATTCCATGTGCAAAAGTCCCTTTAAGTAATCTATCTATACTAATTATTGATTTATCATCTAGACTTAACAAAGGACATGAAATACATTTTTTGGGGTACGTGTTACTCTGTCACCAATGTGTTCACATTCCTGTCTGTTGTTTTTCAAAAATGAATGCCTATTATAATCATTTTTCAGTAAGCAGACTTCCTTACATGCACATTTGTCAATTAGTAAGATATCATGCAAATCTGTCATTTTTAACAAAAATGTAATTGTATTTTTTATTAAAAACGTAATTGTAATATATTTGAAATAACAAATGTTGCCATTTAATCTTATATTGTTAGTCATTTTGTCTCAAATGTTTACTTTTGTTTGCTTATAATACTAAATCACAAATGTGACATTTGGAACATCCAATGTATCATTAGTGCATTTTATGCTATGTCATTTGTAATAGAGGTAATGTAACACCCTTCACAATTGTGACAGAGCATCACACCTGACACAAGTAAAAATGTTGGCCTATTTGGGACAACTGTCCCTTATAACATCAAACAGACTCATGTTTAATTATGTTTAAGGCAGGCATGTGTCCACTCAAAACAGTCCTTTGAAAGTGAACAGAAATATTTTGGTATCATTTTCCACAAATGTATATAAAAAAACACACCAAGATGCACCTTGTGCAAAACATACACCTTAAAGAATTCTTCTTATGTCTTGGTCATTTGTCAACCTTTATGTTGATGCCAAAAGTTGTTGTTGTAACAAAAAAAAGTTATTTAAAACAAAAAACTCAAAAAATAACTTACCCCCTTCACCCTGCTGTCTTGCTGTCAACTACCCATCAAGCTGGGAATAGGCCACTGCGAGAATGCGGGCCATTGGGGGGGGGGGGTGTCAAGGTGTGGCGCACACACTTTGAATGTTGGGAGGACTGGCCGAGATGGTCTTCTGCTGACTTCTTGGTCCAGCATTGTAGGTCCTTCCATCTCTTTCTGCAGTGGATGCTGCACTGGTGGTAGACCTCCAGGGTCTGCACATTTCTTGGTGAGAGTCTTCTATATCTCCTTCTTCTGATGGGAGTTGACCTGTATGGATACAAAAAATGAAGAAAAAAAAAAGTGACTTTTTGAGGAATTAATCACAAGCATTTTAAAAAAGTTAACACAGCATAGTTTTTTGTTTTTTTATATATAAAAAAAGAATTTTAAGTAAGTAACAGTCATTTGTAGAGTGCAAACGTTCACCTGACAGTTATCTTGGTGCTATACCAACCTAGCCAGAAACCTAAACACAACAAAAGTGTTACATTCTGCATGGTCTTTCCTAGTCTAACCTAACTAAAGTCCTTTAAGTTTTCCCCGACACAGTTGAAATTTGAAATGGCTCTAAGGGAACCTGGAAGCTTGTTCCACAGTTGGGCTGCCCTTATTTGAAAAGACCTTCCTCCAGATCTCACTTTCATGAATTTCGGGATAAATACCCGATTAGCCAAAGAGGGCCCGAAGTTCCTCTGTGGCTCATACTGTTTAAATTTCTTTTGTAAAAGCACTGGTCATGTTTTGTTTACAGCCTTATAGACCACGCACATTGTTTTCAAAAATCATTTTCTCCTTTACTGAAAGCCAATGTAACTCTCTCAGGGATCTTGAGGAGGAATCGTATCTTGATTTATTTAGTGCACGTTTAGCTGCTGCTGTTTGTACGCTATACATTCTCTTGATTTGATAGTCTGGCGCTCCCAGAAAGAGAGCATTGCAATAGTCGATTCTGTTCAACATAGTACATTAAACCAGGTACTTTCTAACTGGCTGAGGGAGAAAAGGGGCAATATTCCTAAGATTCCATAGCAGTCCGAAACATGTAGCTGCTGTTTTTATAATATGTGCGTCCATGGAAAGCTTGTCATCCACGTATTCTCCCAGGTTTCGCACTACCTGCAATATCCTAAGCTTCTCTGTATGGACCATAGCCAAAGGTCCATCAGAAGTGAATACAGCTCTTTGGAGGAAGAGCAACACAGGAATTTTTTCCTCCATTAAATTTTAAAGAATTCTTTTTCAGACAACTAGGCATTTCTTTTAAGCAACAGTGGTGTCCTTCTACAGAGGTATGGGTATTTTTATCCAGACACAGGATTAGCTGAGTATCATCTGCTTATTTAACAAAACAGATCCCATAAGATCTGATGAGAGTCAGAAGTGGTAGCAGATAAATGTTAAAGAGAATAGGGCTCAGTGCTGACACCTGAGGTACCTCATTATCTGTTCTTTTGAACTCTGAGCAGAAAGGAAGGAGAGAGATTGCTTGGGTCCTATCTGACAGATAGGATTTAATCCACTCCAGTAGTATTTCCTCCACCCCTGTCTCCTGCCATCTACTGATCAATATTGGGATGGCTGACAGTGTCAAACGCAGGTGACAGATCTAATAAAATCAGCACTGCTTTTTTGACCCCTGTCAAACGTCATCCTCAGTTCATCCAAGGCCAGAATTAACGCTGATTCTGTGCCATGCGCAGGTCTGAAGCCTGTTTGTTCATTCTCCATGATATATTGACCTTCCAGATAGTTTGCTAATTTTTCTACTAACACATTTCTCCATTTTTTTGCCAGATTGGGGAGTTGAGAAATTGGACGATAGTTACTGGGATCATTTGAGTCTGCTGTTGGCTTTTTTGATAATGGAGTGACTAGGGCTTTCTTCCAAGTCTGTGGTACTGCTCTTATCAACAAAGATTGATTGCAGATTTTTAGTTGGCTTGGATATAATTCAACCACACTTTTTTACACATATTTGGTGGGATTGGCTCAAGAATGGAACCTGTGGACGTAGTCAGGGCCACCTCTTTAAACTCCTCCTTTTCCATAATTCCTATATTTTTGAATTTTGAACTAATCATTTCCGCTTGTGTCAATTTTGTAGTAACCCATTGAGTAACCTTATCCCTTGTTATGGCCATATTTTACTAATTCAGGCCAATGACATCATCTGAGAATTATTTGTCGTATTATAAAAATAGCAAAAACATTTTTTTAGGTATGTAATATATATATATATATATATATATATATATATATATATATATATATATATATATATATATAAGATTCATCGTGGGTGACAGCATAATAACACCTTTCAAACCTACATCTACTTTTTTGCCTCCGCTTCCCAAAGATGCAATAGACTCCTTTCATGAGAGTGTAATTGAAGAAATGAAAACCTTGTATCAACAGATTAGTAAGAAAGGAGCCAAATGGGAGAGTCAATTTACTGCTTAACATAATTCAATCAAGAATTTAAGGAATCACAAAGATTTAGTAGTTTGCAACACGGATAAAAGAGGAAACATAGTGATATGGCGAATAGTCAAAAATACCAATGAGGCATATAAACAACTTAGCGATTCCCAATGTTACATGAAAAGCAGTATCCTGACTATACTTAAGGTGAAGAATGACTATCATGCCAAACTTGAGGAATGGAAACGATCGGAATTACTAAGTACGCTGTTGTCTATGACTGAGTGGTGCTTGAGCAATAATTTCTATCTGTTTAAAAATCGAATCTTCAGGCAAATACGTGGGACGGCAATGGGCACCTGCTTCACCCCAAGTTATGCGTATTTACACGTAGGCTGGTGGGAGGAGCAGGTGCTCATCACGGAACACAGCAGAATGTGGGAGGAACATGTGGGGACATGACTTCGATATATCGACGACCTATTTATAATTTGGAAAGGGGCCTGAATTTCAGCCAATAAGTTCATTAATCAGATCAATTACAATCAGCTGAATTTACATTTTAGAGGCACAGTGAGTAAAAAACAGGTCGAATTTTTGGATGTGCAAATTTTTGTTAAACAGGGAAAACTGCAAACATGTCTATTCAGAAAACCTCCAGCTGGAAATTCAACATTCCATGCGGATAGCTATCCCCCAGAACAATTCAAAGCTAGCATCTCTTACAGTGAACTTCTCAGACTCAAAAGAAACACAGGTCTAATTGAGGACTGGAACATGGGGAAAGTGGAGATGTTAAAGCGTTTTAAGGAATGGGGTATTCCTCACAAATTCTGTCAGTAGCTGTCAACAAAGTTCAAGCCAGAGAGAGGGAAGCCACTTTGTTCCAAAAGACAGAATAGAGAAAAGAAAAAGAAAAAACAGAACACCCGATCAGAATGATAACTACACATAATGAACAAGAGGGGAGCATTAGAAAAAATATGCAAAAACATTGGCATCTAGTGAGAGGGAATGCCATTTTCGGTCTGTGAGAAGTTGGCCTGGTATATGCTGTCCACTAATTATAGTGGGCACCTTGCACCAGTCCAAACAACCCCTTATTGGAGATAGGTTAAAGACAACCTTATTGAAAGCTATCCTAGTGGTAGCTATGGAGAGCAGCCTTCAGGCTAAGTCTTGAAGGAATGTAAAGCAGCTTGTTTTACCAGTCTATAATCTCTTGAGTGATCAAATGAAAGAGCACCACACCAGGTATATATTCAAAATATATGTATTTATTGCTAAACACACCCCTCTAGTCTCTTTATGAGGCTAGAGTTCGAAGTACATAAGTTAGAAGTTATTTAAACACAGTAATAGCACAAATACACGTTTGGGCCCTAGGGGCGTACCAAACCATATACCAATAAAGTGGTATAAGAACCACGACTGAACTAGACACTAGGCCTAGAGCCTCTAGAAGTGCTTGGACCACAAGGAACCACCCAAGATAGTGACACAGGGGACCCACGGGGGACGCGTGCAGTGTAAATACACAACCGCGATACGCCGTTGACTTCTATGGAGAAAGTCGTGATCGGGAAATTAGAGAAAAGGGACACTTAAAAGAGGACTTGGACCAAACCCTTTGAGATCTAGGACTTTGAAGAGTCTCTACCCATGGGAGCACCGGAGTACTCATGTTACCTCACCCAGGGAAGCCGGGTGCATAGGTGCCTTTCGGGGTCGGGTTTCGTCGTCGATTTGAATGGCGATCTGCTGCAAAGTGCTGCTGGCGACCAAGTGAAAAGTGTCCGGGTGGATCCAAGAGTGGATCGGAGTTCTGAAGAACCTGAAAGCAGAGGGGACAGAGTCTGGGTCACTAGCCAGTGACCAGGAAGGCGATGGACAGATGCCCACCGATGTTGAGTGCTTCAGGTGCGTTGACGGTCGTCTTGACTCTTCAGCCACGAGGTCCAGGAGGCGTTGTCGGCGACCAGGAGCAGGATTCGGGCTGATACACAATGTCTGTCAAGTGCTGAGGTGTCGGCGACCGGATTGGACCCAACAAGCCTTGGCAACGGCAAGTCTTGATGCGGAGGAAGATCGTCGATGGTGCAGACCAGCAAGGTCTGGGGAACTCACCCAGCAAGGGTAAGTGAGGGCAGGCCTGGAGCAACCAGGATGCCAAGTTAGAAAAAGATTGGTCTTCGTTAAGGGCTACTAGCCAACGGACTAGCGACCGCAAAGGAGCCTCATGACGCCGCACATGGATCTGGCTCACAGGACACTCGTGGAGTGGGGGCCAGTGATCTTCAGTGCAGTTGGTGCTGGAGGCTAGGGCTACTCGGAGCCCAAAGCATGACTTCTTAGGAGACCCAGAAGAGGATGCACTTGCAAATGTGCTTGGTGTCCAGGGGTCACGGTCTCAAGTCACCCACGATAGCCACGGGCCTCAGCTTTGCTGGGGACTCAGGGTAACCTCGGGGAAGTCTGAGAATCCACCTCTGGTGATGCGATGACTTCGGCGTCCGACGGGAGCTTCAGAAATGCGAACCAGACAGATGCTTCTTTGGTGCCTGCCAAGCAGGGGAGTCACTCCTTGACCCCAAGGGAGATTCTTCTGTCCTCTAATCGTGAGTAGAGCGTCGAAGGTCCAGGATTCAGTTTCAGAGTTTTGTCCAGGGATAATCTAAAGTCCTAAGGACTGGGTTCCTATACTTATACTAAGGATAGGGGTTGGACTACTCTGTGGCCCCACCTATGGGTGGGTCAGGGCAGAGGGGTGGCTACACCCCTTTCCCTTTGTCCAGTTCGCGCCAAAGCAGGGGCTGCAAGCCCCTGATCCGGTTTGAACTGGGGTATGCACAGGGACACCAAATGTGCCCCCAGTGCAGGACTTCAAAGCACCCGAAAGTGCTCCCGCCCAGCCCCAATACACATTATCCTGTCTGAGGAGGTGGTCACACCTCCCTGGGACAGGAAACCTATTGTCCAGGCCTCCCCTGCCAGAGTTTTGTCCAGCAGCAGGAGGCCAGACTCGTGTCTGTGGCAGCAGCATCCATTTTGTGATGCCAGGGCTTTGGAAAGAAGTTACCGGGCTAGTCAGAGTTAACATGTCTTTCCCTCTAGAAGGGTGGAATGCTACCCCCGCCGCCTGAATTGGCGGGGGTAGTATTCCAAGATGTTTGACACCAAACACGACATGTTTAGGTGCAGCCATTCCAAAGTTAGCATTTAACGCGAGGTTATAATGCGCTTAAGAGTATATGGTCAGGCTGCACTACAAACAGCATCAGAGAAGGGTCTCCGAACGCTGCAGAGGGGCCCTGCTCATGCAGGGGCACCCTCTCACATAGGAACCATGCACTCTGCCTTTAGGATTGATAAGGCCTGCCTTAGGAGTGACTTATAGGTTTATATGTGTGTATGTATTTAGTGATATAGGTAACCTATATCACAGTAAGAGGTGCATGCACCACCTTACCCAGGCTGCAGTAGCAGACCTGTGGTGTCAGTTTGGATGGCCTTCCAGGGGTGGCATAATACATGCTGCAGCCCCTGGCAGGCCTCTGAGGTACCTATGCCCTTGGTACATAGTATACCATATACTAGGGACTTATAAGGGCACTCCAGATTCCAATCAGTGATGTGCCTAAGGCACATGGAAACCATTTTAGAGAGGAAGCAGCTAGGCTGGGGTTCTGATTAGCAGGGCCCCAGCCAGACTAATGTCGAAAAACAGTGAAGCATCAGCAAAAAGTGGGGGTACCCATGTGAAGCAGATCCTACTCTCCTACACGGTCCTCTAGTACCAAAGGCACCACAATTCACTTTCAGGAGAGCATACTCTATGAAAGATGCTCTAGTGCGCAGTAGTCCTGAAATAAATACATCAGGTACATGGTCACAACAAAGCCATAGCTTTCACAAGTGCCATTGTTGCAAAGCATGCCAACATGGCAAAAACATGATTGAGTATGTAACACCTTTTAGCACCAAACCTGTTGAAATAAAAGGGTCATATAACTGCAAAACTAAATTTGTAGTATATGTTCTTTCATGTGTATGTGGCCTTTCATATGTAGGAAGTATGATTTTTCAAGTTCATTGCCATACCTCCAACATCTCAGAGCAGTTAAAAATAAAGACTCATCATATCCAGTAGCAAGACATATACATGAGATTCACAATAATGAGGCACACTCACTTACATATTTTGTTATTGATGCGATCCCTAAATCTCCTAGGGGAGGAGACAGATAAAAACAGTTGAGACAACCAGAATGCAAGTATATAATTAATCTTGATGCAAAATTCCCAAATGGGTTGAATATTGAAGAGGAATTATATGCATTCTTATCATTTAGCTGCATTTTAAACCTTCCTGTCAATTGTGCTTTAACCTTTTATCCTTTTTCAAGCATACACCATCAGGATTTAATTTGATCCTGCATAGATGCATGTATCACCCTAAGCTAATGATGTTGATCTATGAATTTAGTCCAATCAAATGGGTCACAAGGAATTTATTGGGCATTTTTGCTCATAAGAAAAAATGGTCTTTGCAAGTTCATGGCAGATACAATAAGCCTTCATAGCTTAGTCTGTACATTTATAAGACAAATACATGGTGTCTATTGATTTCTCAGATGAAAGAATCATAAAACCAGACAATGATCATATGTTTGATATGACCACTGAGCATTTAAGCGGAAATAATATATGAGATGTCTTCAATCAAATTTTAATGTGTTTGCCTAAATTCAATATATGCAGGATATTTAAACAATTAGTGTATTTAAACAGTGAATGAATGTATCTGTTTTAACAATGACAAAGCAATCATGGTACAGAAAATTAAATCATTTATTGACTGAAGTAACAGCTTGGATTTGAGTTGGTAAATTGTCTTTATAATTGTTTTGCAAACTGTGAATGTTTGTTTATTTATTTTATATTCTTTTCATGCTGAGTTACACATATTTATTTTTGAAGAATAATTTGAACAGCAGAGGCTTTCTTTTGGGTAATGACGTGTATAGGTATTTAAATGGCACTTAACTGTTGTGCGTTGTGTGAGCAAGGTCACTGTGTTGACTGAAACGCGTAACAGCAGAATGGTAGAATAAAATTCATATTGGAAAGAATCGTGGTCTGTGCCTGGTGGATTTCGGCTAAATCTATGCAAGAGGTGATATATATATATATATATATATATATATATATATATATATATATATATATATATATATATATATATATATATTTTGCAGGCTCCGTCTCCAAACATCCACTGCACTCGGACAGACGAACGCGGACCCAAAGTTCTTTGTGCAATATGTTTATTGTGTGCCCTGCATCTCCGCCATGACGCGTTTCAGCCCCACCTGGGCCTTGATCACATGACGCGTTGCCATTTGTTTAACCCCTATTTAAAGTGCAAGTGCAAAACGTAGCAGTCAGGTGACCGCTGGTAAACATGGAAAAAATACTACATGGTATTCATACCACTATGAGTGCTGACACAACAAAGAGATCACCTTGTGCAAAATAAGCATACATTTGATATAAGTAATAAATACATTAATGTAAAATATATTCATAAATATATGTAATGTTGCAAAATGACAGTTCATTTAAATATAAACAAAATATATGGTAATTGGTATTTAAAATCTTATAAAAGCATTCAAATGATCAGAATTGCATTAAAAGATAATTTAAAAATACCATTAATCCCAACCACCTTGTTTTGGTCATTGATTAGTGTCATTCTTATTAGCACATAAAGGTATACACATGTTAAAAAATCTTTAACTCTTTGGGAACTCCCAAAAACTATATATAATTGTTCTAAAAAGCGCAGTTTTACCCATTTGATAACTGTGATAAAATCATACGCTACATGGTTACCTGTTGTTTTGATCCTTGTGTCTTATTGCACTTAATATAATACGGCCCCAGTGGGCCAATCCTATTTCCATGTGTAAACAGATTATATAAATATTGTGCAAATGTGCAAATAATAATTTATGTCACCATTAAAACCTATAGGTTCTAAAAAAAGTGCTTTGTGCCTTAACTTTACAGATAAAAAAGCAGATTCTTATAGCTATAGGGTTGTGAAATGTTCTGGCTGACCAAGGGAAGTGATGAGGGAAGTATTGATTACCAACTGTGCATGTGCAAATCTCATTGTGTGAAATCAAACTGACAATGCTACAGATCGTATAGTGCAAATATCTATTTGTAGATGAGCATATGCTCATTATGCTCATCTACTGTAAACAAGTAAAGAAATCCTCACTCGCATTCAACCCTGCCGGTGCCTTTGTGTCTAATTCCAATATGTAACAGGTTTCTAACAAACGAAGTTGGGCCTCACGGTTTCCTCCCTTCTTAAAGGGGGATAGAGTCAATCACAAAGTACACTAGATTTGCTGGATCGCTATCATGACTCTCCTCAAAATGCCTCGCCACTGGAGAGGCTTGATCCTTATTAGTGATTGCCCTTATGTGCTGGAGTATCCTTTTATGAGCTGGCAGTTTGGTACTGCCTATGTATCTTAAGCCACACGGACACTCCAGCACATAAACCGCAAACTCTGTTTTGCATGTTAATCTTTTGCTAATCGGTATAGGGTCTACCTTAAACGGGCTGGTGTAACTTTTCCTATTCTGAGCAAATTTGCAAGCTTTACACATCGGGCATTTGATAAAGCCTTTGTGTGAGGTGAGCCAATTGGCAGGTGGTCTAAGCTCTACGCTGTTTCTAACTAGACTGTCACCCATTGACCTTGCTTTTCTGAATGTCAGTTCTGGTTTTTTGGGCTAGTATTTACCCACCACAGGGTCACTGCGCACCAAGTTCCAATTTTTATTTAATATTTTCCTTAGCGCTTGGTGCTGCTTATTGTAGGTTAAAATTATTCTACAGGGTTGTTCTGAATGATCTGGACCAGAATCCTGTCGATTGGTTTTGATTGTTAACGCCTGTGTTCTAGTAATTGACCTAGTTTTGTTAATGGCCCTTTCAATAGTTTTAGAAGAATATCCTCTTTCTAGAAATCTCTTCCTACTTGCTTGCTGTGCTATTTGACAATCCTCTTCACTGCTGCAAATACGCTTAACCCGCAGCATCTCCCCATACGGGATGCTCTCTATTAAGTGGCGCGGGTGATGACTCGCGGCGTGCAGCAGTGTGTTACCAGCAGTAGGTTTACGATATAGTCTAGTTGCAATGTTATCATTCTTGATATATACCTCCACATCTAAGAAATAAATGGAACTTTTACTGATATTTGCAGTAAACTGGAGGTTCAACTGATTGTCATTAATCTGTTCAATGAACTCAAGAGCATGTAATTCCGAGCCCCTCCAGATTAGGAACACATCATCAATGTATCGCAGAAATAGGGGCACATGCTGATCAATTGTATTCTTAAATTTGCCCATGAGGACCTGCTCCTCCCACAGCCCCATATGCAAACAGGCATAGCTGGGAGAGAAGCAGGCCCCCATGGCTACTCCCCTGATTTGCTGGTATAGATGATTGTCAAAGAAAAAGAAATTCTGTTCTAGGCATGTTGTCACCATATCAACCAACATCTTATTATGCAAATACAAATATGCTGGTCTGCGATTCAAATAGTACTCAATCGCTTTGATGCCGTCTTGATGACGAATGGATGTGTATAGTGAAGTTACATCCATAGTTATAAGGAGTAATTCTGAACTCCACGTAATTTCATTGATTCTCCTAAGGAAATCTGAGGTGTCTTGCAAAAATGAAGGCAAACTTCTAACCCAATCTTGTAAAAAACAGTCTATATATCTTGACGTATTTTCCATCAAACTATTAATGGCTGAAATGATAGGCCTGCCAGGGGGTTTGTTTTCATTTTTGTGAATTTTTGGGATGAAGTACATAGCAGGAATAACAGGATGCTCCTTTTTAAAAAGCGATATTCATCCTCACTCAAGAGCCCCCGCTCTTCCATGCCAATAGTTTGAGATAATAGTCATTCCATGAAGATTTTACAGTATGGATATTGCATTTTTTGTAACATTCAATATCATTCAATTGAAGGAGTGCCTCCTCTATGTACATTTTACGAGGCCATAAAACAACATTACCCCCTTTGTCTGATTGTCTCACTATGAGGTTATCATTGTTTTGTAGTTTTTTCATTAATTGTATGTAGCAATGGTTTTGTCGGCTACTTCTATGATTTGCATTGTTAATTATTTTATACAAATGCTTCAATTCCATTGTGACCTGGTCATGGTAGACATCTAAATTATCATGGAGCATAATGGGTTGAAAGACAGACTTGGGTTTAAATGGTGTTTTCACGGTTCCACTGATGTCAAGTGTCTCTAAACCAATGTTAGTAATGTCAGCAAATTGTTCATTTTGTAATGCCACGAGGTCCTGAAATAGACTTACATCTCCTGCTGAAAATAAGGATGGACTCTTAATCGTTGGCTCCACGGAGACTGAGTCTTTTTGTGCCCGCATTAGATGAAACTTTTGAAGTTTTAATTTTCTAATGAATCTAAAAACGTCCATCCTGGTTTCCGTATAGTTGAAACTACTTTCTGGGCTAAACGACAGTCCCAATGCCAAAATTTGTTTTTCTGCCATGGTCAAGTTAATCTCTGTAAGGTTAACCACCGTATTGGGATTGAAGTTATGTATCACTTTTGTCTTCGATTCCATCTGCCTCTTGTTGGTTTTTTGATGGTTTGTCTTTTGTTGCTGGCTGCGCATTCGTCTTTCGCTGCGCTTTTGATTTGCTCTTTTGTTTTTTGGCCAGGTGGTGCTCGGGGTCTTAATGTATCTCTCCTGTCCTGGCGTAGGCAGTCGATCTCCTGCGCCAGGGATAGCTTTGTAAACCCCAAATCTGAGGTAGTTGGCATCTCCCCCTCCGGTTCGCTCTCTGGTGCAGAGCTCAAGTCAGATGCCGAAGTTGATGCCAAGGCTGCTTCACCGGTGCCCACCTGATTTCTTGGCAGGCGGCTAGTGCTCACTTGTTTTTTCACGGCGTCATACTTGCGAGCAAAGGTGAATACCTGACCATTTAAATAATCCATTTTGTCACGTTGAAATTTGTATGTTTTACGTCTCTTAATTATATCCTCATCCTTTTGCAAGCGTACATGCATATCTTCCCTCAATTGTTTGATGTGTTCTGTTACCTCCAATTTTCCTATTGCCTCATTTAATTCCTCTATTTGGGCTTGTAACTTCACTCGATCGCTTTCTGCATATTTAACTAAGATCCGGACGAGTTTGCTGGAGGACTCTAAATTGCAAGCCGCCCACTCCGCCAGCATGTCCGGGTCCGGATTCTCGTAACTCGGTGCCAAAGTTACACGTAAGCCTCTAGGGATCCTGCCAACCTCCAGATAGCGGGATAAAGACTTGTGCTCCCACCACTTCGCTTGCTCGGAGTGCATAAGTTTTTCCAACTTCTTGAATAAATCCCTTGTGTTTGCACTTCCCATAGGTACAATACTTGGTTGCGTCGCCATAGTTGCTCCCCCAGCCGGGGAATCACTAAACATTTCACCTGCCGCCTCTTCGCAGTTGCGCAACGCCTCTGCGGACATGATGCACAGTTGTGGGCAATTGTAATGGTAAGTCAAATTCAGACGCTAAGATAAGTACCTGCGTCTGAAAAAATGCACACTCCTCAACTGGACAATCTGATCTCTCCTACCTTCACGAGATGGCTCGCCGTGATCCAGTCCTCAAAATCCGGTCACGTTCACCTCAACAACCTGGTAGGAAACTTGTCAGCATCCAGGGGCTTCCGCGGCTCACTCCACACTAGAGCCTCCGATTCTAGTTCCGGTGCAACCGAAACCAATTGCTTCCTGCCGCTGCGCCCAACAACGAGGAGGGGTTACCGCTGGTACCGATGAAGCCACTCGGTACTGTTAAATTGCAGGCTCCATCTCCAAACATCCACTGCACTCGGACAGACGAACGCGGACCCAAAGTTCTTTGTGCAATATGTTTATTGTGTGCCCTGCATCTCCGCCATGATGCGTTTCAGCCCCACCTGGGCCTTGATCACATGACGCGTTGCCATTTGTTTAACCCCTATTTAAAGTGCAAGTGCAAAACGTAGCAGTCAGGTGACCGCTGGTAAACATGGAAAAAATACTACATGGTATTCATACCACTATGAGTGCTGACACAACAAAGAGATCACCTTGTGCAAAATAAGCATACATTTGATATAAGTAATAAATACATTAATGTAAAATATATTCATAAATATATGTAATGTTGCAAAATGACAGTTCATTTAAATATAAACAAAATATATGGTAATTGGTATTTAAAATCTTATAAAAACATTCAAATGATCAGAATTGCATTAAAAGATAATTTAAAAATACCATTAATCACAACCACCTTGTTTTGGTCATTGATTAGTGTCATTCTTATTAGCACATAAAGGTATACACATGTTAAAAAATCTTTAACTCTTTGGGAACTCCCAAAAACTATATATAATTGTTCTAAAAAGCGCAGTTTTACCCATTTGATAACTGTGATAAAATCATACGCTACATGGTTACCTGTTGTTTTGATCCTTGTGTCTTATTGCACTTAATATAATACGGCCCCAGTGGGCCAAAAAACTTTGCAGCCGGACGCAGTCTCACATGGAAAATAAAAACCGAGTGAGGCCGGTAGAAAAAGCAGCGGAAGCCGCAGGTCAAATGAACGTGATGACGTGAAGGTGGATTCCAGCAGAGATAAATGACCGCAGTGGCAGCCATCATGGAATGTATACTTGAATATGTAAAACAAAGGCATAAATCATTAGAGCTAGACAAATATTGAGAGGAATACCGAAAACGTTGCAGAAGTGCAAAAAATAAGCTAAGCACCTAAGTGGGAGCCTGAGCATAAAAGCAACCCCTGACACGTATTTCGCTCTCATTAGAGCTCTTCAGAGAGGTATGGCTTTGTCCAGACACAAGGGAGCACCCAGTATAAGTCTAAACAATTCATTTTATGCTTTTATGCATTCCAAGTTGGCTTGGATGGTATGTTGCCAATCAAAAACTGTAATACTGTGCCTGGAGTGGTAAAAGGTTTTTGTCATTTTACAGCTCGGCATGGATGGCACTTTGCTAATTTTAAGCTTAGAGACTTTGGTGTATAAATGTCAAAAAGCTTTGTCCCTTTCTAGCTTGGTGTGGATGGCACTGTGCTAATCTTATGCTTAAAAACTTTGCTAGAAAAACAGACATTTGAGATGAGCAGATTCAGAGTTTTGCTGGTGTTGCAGGGTGCTCTATATAGGAGCTGCTCTCCACCTAAATTTGGGAACTACCCAGAATTCTCTGCTTCTTATTTTACATAATTTATTTTGCACTCTGAGCCTGAATGGGTGTGTGTGTATATATATATATATAAAGGAAAAAACGCTTTTTGAATAGAGACGAGGTCCTACCTATAACTACCTACTGGTGACCGCCAGTAGGTAAAATATATATATATATATTATATATATATATATATTCACTGAAAAAACCATAGGTTTTAGGGACAGTTATAGTTAGTTGGACATTTCACTCGTACAAAACCCGTGAAATTCCCCCGTTATAGTTAGTTCAGCTAACTATAACTCGCGCCCCCGCAATGCACTGCTGATGACGTCACATATTACATCACTCATGACATGGTCAGTGACATCACTGATGACATCACTGATGACATCTCAAATGACATCACTGATGACATCACTGATGACATCATCCACGTGATAATCTGATGCACCTCCTCACACCCTAATATAATCTTTGATACACCCACTCTAAATTACAGACTGCCATTCGCAAAACCATAGACACTCCAACACCAATAACTACATACCCACTCACTGATTCTTAGGTCTACACACACATCCACTCACTCACCCGTACAGTCACTCATACTTACGGTCACTCAGTACAGGACTATCATATGCACTCATACTCCTATATAGACACTCAAACACCGCCACTCATCCATAGAGGTACTCACACACCTAGTCAGTCATGCAAATAATTAAACACACTGCCACTTACTCACCTATACAGTTATACACACACCAGCTCACTTACTAATACAAATACTAGCACATTCTTACGCTCTTATACAATCACTGATACAAGCACACACTCATCCATACAGCCACTCTCACAATCACACACTCTCGCTTATATATGTAAATGTAAATCCGTTTTTGTAAAGCGCAACTAGTCACCCTTTACAGGTCTCAAGGCGCTGGGGGCCGTCGTGGAAATTAAGTGAGCTATTGCCCAGAGTCACACGGTGCTGAGCTGCGCGGACGACGGAGCCGGGGATCGAACCGTGAACCCTGTGCTCCGAAGTCAGCTGCCCTGGCCGCTGCACCACACCTCTCCTATAGCTATTTATATACTCCAACACAAATATATACTCCAACACACATATATACTGCCTTTCACATATGTAGTTACTCACACATGTACCACTGGGACATACATTCACTCACTAACACACCCATACACACACTCACCCACCCATACAGTCCATCACAGATGCACTCTTGAAACCATGCACCCAGTGAATCACCCACTCACACATCTATGCACAGAGTCGCACACACCCCACCCACACAAACACTCAGGCACCCATACAGATACTCAGACAACCAATCAATAACTCATATAGACACTCATGTAGCTATTCACAAACCCATGCAGCCGCTTACACAGCAACAGACAGACGGATACAGACATTCACACAGTTTAGTCACTAATCCATGCATTCAGTAAGATACGTTTAATCACTCACTTATAGAGTTAGTCATGCACCTACTAAATCATCCATACAGACACTTATACACCCACTCATTCTTCAATACGCCTTTCCCTATATATATTAAACATATTTAAACTTTACAGAAACACACAGTCACTGGATGATGTCATCAGTGATGTCATTTGAGATGTCATCAGTGATGTCATCAGTGATGTCACTGACCATGTCATGAGTGATGTAATCTGTGACGTCATCAGCAGTGCATTGCGGGGGCGCGAGTTATAGTTAGCTGAACTAACTATAACGGGAGAATTTCACTGGTTTTGTACGAGTGAAATGTCCAACTAACTATAACTGTCCCTAAAACCTATGGTTTTTTCAGTGAATTTGAAAGGTTTTTTAAATGCTAATTGCTAACTATAACGTGCCTGAAACCTATGGTTTTTTCAGTGAATTTCAAAGGTTTTTTAAATGCTAATTCCTAACTATAACATGTCTGAAACCTATGGTTTTTTCCAGTGGATTTCAAAGGTTTTGTAAATGACAATTTTTAAATGTATTAATTGTTATATTTATTTTTTTGATACTGATTTACTACATTTTTTTAAACTATTTATTTTTAGATATTTTATTTTTAAAATTACATTGTAATTACATTATACATTACATTACAAAATATACTTTCTCAGAATGATTTACTTTAGTTTAAATACTTTGCAAATAGGCAATAGACTTTTAAGTACAGTAGTTACAGTTGTTGCAATGGGCAACACAATTTCAAACACAATGCAACATTGAGCTCAATGTGAATTTCTAGTTAAATGCAATTAGTTACTTTATGGATTACTTTTCTAACCACAGGACTGGATCCGAGATTCACTCCTGGGACATCTCCTGTAAACAGTTGAGTAAAAGCGTTTTGGTTACAGTAGTGATTTTTAAGGAATATTATTGTATTTTAAAAGTTGACACTTAGAAACTTTTTCACATAGAATCACCAATGTTATCCTATGGGAGGAAATTCACTTAGCAGGTAAGTAGTGTTATCGTTACTTTTTCTTACTCAGTGGTGGATCCTGGATCCAGCACTGGTGCATCTCCTGTAAACAGTTGAAAGAATGCGTTTAAGTCATACAGGCGATTTTTAAGGAATATTTGTAGTTTGTGAAAATCGACACTTTGAAACTTTTCTGCTGAAAACCAGACAATGGATTCCTATGGAAGGAAATGCAAGTTACTGGTAAGTACGGTTAGAATTACTTTTCAGGGTCAGTGCTGGGCTAAAAGATGCAGCACTGGGTTCTCTCCTGATAACAGGTGAGTAAATCGGAATTCGTAGTTCGGCTGATTTTAGAGGAATATTATAAAGTTCCAAAACTCCACACTTAGAAGAATTTCCAAGTGAAACCAGTCAATGTTAGCCTATGGAAGGAAATTCAAGTTACTGGTAAGTACGGTTAGAATTACTTTTCAGGATCTGTTCTGGGCTCAAAGATGCAGCACTGAGGTCTCTCCTGATAACAGGTGAGTAAATTGGAATTCGTAGTTCAGCTGATTTTAGAGGAATATTATAAAGTTACAAAACTCCACACTTAGAAGAATTTCCAAGTGAAACCAGTCAATGTTAGCCTATGGAAGGAAATTCAAGTTACTGGTAAGTACGGTTAGAATTACTTTTCAGGATCAGCACTGGGCTCAAAGATGCAGCACTGAGGTCTCTCCTGATAACAGGTGAGTAAATCGGAATTCGTAGTTCTGCTGATTTTAGAGGAATATTTGTATGTTTCAAAAATCGACACTTAGAAACTTTTTCAGCAATAAGCAGGCAATGATATCCTATGGAAGGAAATTCAAGTTACTGGTAAGTACGGTTAAAATTACTTTTCAGGATCAGTACTGGGCTCAAAGATGCAGCACTGAGGACTCTCCTGATAACAGGTGCGTAAATTGGAATTCGTAGTTCGGCTGATTTTAGAGGAATATTTGCACAATGGTGAAGGAAGGGGGTGGGGCCTGAGGTGACATGTCTGCAAACACGCCCTGTGGCGCGTTTTAAGTTGGAGAATTAATTCCTCCTCAATCCCGAGGGTCCCTAGGGACCAACTAGCCCACCAGGAACCTCCAGTATGCGCCAGGGGGCTGCGTTGCAGAGAGGTGTACAGAGGCCACGCCCCTTTTTACAACACTCTGCAACGCAGCTCCGTGGCGCTTACTGGAGGTACCTGGTGGGCTAGTTGGCCCCCAGGGACCCTCAGGATTGAAGAGGATTTAATTCCCCATCTTAAAACGCACCACAGGGCCTGTTTGCACACATGTCACCTGAAGCCCCGCCCCTCCCTTCACCACTGTGCAAACGCGCCCCGTGGCGCGTTTTAAGTTGGGGGATTAAGCCCCTTGAATCCTGAGGGTCCCTGGAGTCCAACTAGCCCACCATGTACCTCCAAAAGCGCCACAGAGCTGCGTTGCAGAGAGGTGTAAAAGGGGCGTGGCCTCTGTACACCTCTCTGCAACGCAGCCCCTGGCGCATACTGAAGGTTCCTGGTGGGCTAGTTGGCCCTCAGGGACCCCCAGTATTCAAGGGGAATTCGTTTCCCATCTGCAAACGCGCCAGGGGGCGCGTTTGCATACTGCTGCAGAGAGGGGGGCGGGGCCTCCTGCACGATGCCTGTCTTTTTTATTTAAAAAAAAAAAAAAAAAATTTGTATGGGAGGGGGGCTGCGTGGCCCCCCTTCCCTTGGCCACTTTTGGCCCCGGGGACCCCATCCCCCGGGGCCTGATGATTTTCTTTTTTTAAAACAAAACGGGAAGGGGGCCGCGTGGCCCCCTTCCCTGGGCCTCTATTGGCCCCGGGGACCCCATCCCCCGGGGCATGCCCTCTTTTTTATAATTAAAATATTTGGAGGGGGGCTGCATGGCCCCCCTCCTCAGGCCATTTAAGGCCCCGGGGACCCCATCCCCCGGGGCCGGCCATCAATTTTTTTTTATTTTTTTTTATTATTGGGGAGGGGGGCTGCGTGGCCCCCCTCCCAGGCCACTAATAGCCCCGGGGACACCATCCCCCGGGGCCTGGCCACTCGTTGGGGACCGTAGGGGGGTCCCCAATCCCCACACGGTCCCGCCGGCTCCCCGCGTCCTGCGGGAGCCGGTATTGCTTTTCCATAAGGGAGCTGCTGACATGCAGCTCCCTTGTGGAAAAGCAATCTGCTTTGGTTCATTGAAGCGAGAGCAGGTTTCCCTGCTCTCGCTTCAATGAAGCAAAGCAAGTTTGCAATGACAGGACGGGAGCCGCGAGGCTCCCGTCCTGCCATTGCAAACAGCAGTGTCCCGGGGGTAGGCACCCGGGACACTGCAGGAGCCGGCCCTGGGGGTGGCGGCCCCCAGGGCCACCACAGGCTCCAGGAGGGGGGCCGCGCGGCCCCCCTCCCCACTTCTGCAAAGCCCCGGGGAGGTGGTGGTCCCCGGGGCTTCGGGGGTCCGAAACGGACCCCCATTTTAAATTTTTTAGTGCCCCTGGGGAGGTGGCGGTCCCCGGGGCATGTGGGGGGGCTGGAGCCCCCCACACTGGTATTTAAAATTTTAAAAAAGAAGCCCCGGGGGGTGGTGGTCCCCGGGGCTGCGGGAGGGCACAGTGCCCTCCCACACCATTTTTATTAGAAAGCCCCGGGGGTGGCGGTCCCTGGGCTTGGGGGCCTTAGAGGCCCCCATTAACTATAAACCCACCCCCGCATGCCCCCGGGACTTGGCCCACCCGGGGCGGGAGACCGCGCTTCGATTTTTTTTTTTACAGCGGGAGTAAATTGGAATTCGTAGTTTGGCTGATTTTAGAGGAATATTTGCACAATGGTGAAGGAAGGGGGTGGGGCCTGAGGTGACTTGTCTGCAAACACGCCCTGTGGCGCGCTTTAAGTTGGAGAATTAATTCCTCCTCAATCCCGAGGGTCCCTAGGGGCCAACTAGCCCACCAGGAACCTCCAGTATGCGCCAGGGGCTGCGTTGCAAAGAGGTGTACAGAGGCCACGCCCTTTTACAACACTCTGCAACGCAGCTCCGTGGCGCTTACTAGAGGTACCTGGTGGGCTAGTTGGCCCCCAGGGACCCTCAGGATTAAAGAGGATTTAATTCCCCATCTTAAAACGTGCCACGGGGCCTGTTTGCACACATTTCACCTGAAGCCCCGCCCCCTCCATTCACCACTGTGCAAACGCGCCCCGTGGCGCGTTTTAAGTTGGGGGATTAAGCCCCTTGAATCCTGAGGGTCCCTGGAGTCCAACTAGCCCACCATGTACCGCCAAAAAGCGCCACAGAGCTGCGTTGCAGAGAGGTGTAAAAAGGGGCGTGGCCTCTGTACACCTCTCTGCAACGCAGCCCCCTGGCGCATACTGAAGGTTCCTGGTGGGCTAGTTGGCCCCCAGGGACCCCCAGTATTCAAGGGGAATTCGTTCCCCATCTGCAAACGCGCCAGGGGGCGCGTTTGCATACTGCTGCAGAGAGGGGGCGGGGCCTCCTGCACGATGCCCGTCTTTTTTATTTAAAAAAAAACAAAACAATTTGTATGGGAGGGGGGCTGCGTGGCCCCCCTTCCCTTGGCCACTTTTGGCCCCGGGGACCCCATCCCCCGGGGCCTGATGATTTTCTTTTTTTAAAACAAAACGAGAAGGGGGCCGCGTGGCCCCCCTTCCCTGGGCCTCGATTGGCCCCGGGGACCCCATCCCCCGGGGCATGCCCTCTTTTTTATAATTAAAATATTTGGAGGGGGCTGCATGGCCCCCTCCTCAGGCCATTTAAGGCCCCGGGGACCCCATCCCCGGGGCTATCCTTCAACCTTTTTTAAAGTTTTTTTATTATTGGGGAGGGGGCTGCGTGGCCCCCTCCCAGGCCACTAATAGCCCCAGGGACACCATCCCCCGGGGCCTGGCCGTTCGTTGGGGACCGTGGGGGTGTCCCCAATTCCCACACGGTCTTGCCGGCTCCCCGCGTCCTGCGGGAGCCGGCATTGCTTTTCCATAAGGGAGCTGCTGACATGCAGCTCCCTTGTGGAAAGCAATCTGCTTTGCTTCATTGAAGCGAGAGCAGGTTTCCTGCTCTCGCTTCAATGAAGCAAGCAAGTTTGCAATGACAGGACGGGAGCCGCGAGGCTCCCGTCCTGCCATTGCAAACAGCAGTGTCCCGGGGGTAGGCACCCCGGGACACTGCAGGAGCCAGCCCTGGGGGGTGGGGGTCCCCAGGGCCACCACAGGCTCCAGGAGGGGGGCCGCGTGGCCCCCCTCCCCACTTCTGCAAAGCCCCTGGGAGGTGTTGGTCCCCGGGGCTTTGGGGGTCCGAAACGGACCCCCATTTTAAATTTTTTAGTGCCCCGGGGAGGTGGCGGTCCCCGGGGCATGTGTTGGGGGCTGGAGTCCCCCACACTGGTATTTAAAATTTTAAAAAAGAAGCCCGGGGGGGTGGTGGTCCCCGGGGCTGCGGGAGGGCACAGTGCCCTCCCACACCATTTTTATTAGAAAGCCCCGGGGGTGGCGGTCCTCGGGGCTTGGGGGCCTTAGAGGCCCCCATTAACTATAAACCCACCCCCGCATGCCCCCGGGACTTGGCCCACCCGGGGGCGAGAGACCGCGCTTCGACTTTTTTTTTTTACGGTGGGATTCGCGCACCCTAAGCGCATCCCGCCGATTTAAAAAAAAAAAAAATGCTTTTTTCTGCCCAGGGGGTCCTTGTGGGACCCCCTGAGCAGACCTAGGGGGTCAGGGTGTTTCTACCCTGCCCCCTTTGTGCGTTTTGCGCACTTGTTTCTCTGCCTCGGTTCTACCGAGGGACAAAATGGCTGCCAACACTTCCTGATTTGGAGTGTTGACAGCCAATTAGCATGCAGCTCGTGATCGGGAGGGTACGCGGACCCTACGTGGCCATAGATATATATGTGATTTTACTTTTGATTTTCTCAGCAACTACTGAACGGATTTACACCATTTAACAAAAAGGGTTCTTTCTGAACCAAGAACTACCTCTTTGCCAAATTTGGTGTAATTCCATTCAGCAGTTCGGGCTGTAGCCGTGGCTAAAGTTTCCTATGGAAAATGAATGGGGAAAACACGTTTTGGGACCCCCCTTTTTTCTCGGCCCCCGCTTGACGAATCACCCCGAAACTTTCAGGGTAGGAGCGGACCGGAGCGGGCCATAAAGTTTGAAAAGTTCGCGAAGATTTGTCAACCGACGCAAGAGTTATTTCAAATAGAATGTTGCGGATTTCCTATGGAAAATAGGTCCTAACTATAACTATCTACTGGCGACCGCCAGTAGATAATATATATATATATATATATTTCTACCCAAACTTTGCCCAGAGACGAAGCCTCACTCCGCAGTAGGTAAGTATGACCACTTTATTCCATGAAAACATGCAGCTTCTCATCCCGTCATTAGTCTCTGGCCCAACGCGTTTCAAAGCCTCTTCACTTCTTCGTCAGGGGCCATGTCAGAGATCATAATTGTTGCCGCTGCATCTCCCCTCGTGTGCAGTGTTAATGGATATCTACTTAAAGGGCGCACCGGAAGCCAATGATTTCACAAGGCACACGAGGGAAGATGCAGCGGCAACAATTATGATCTCTGACATGGCCCCTGACCACACATGTCATCGTGAGATCTGATTGGCTGTCAGCACTTCATCCTGGAATTGCTGGCAGCCATCTTGGGACCAATACAAATGATAGTACCCCATTGAAATGCAATGTAGTGAATCGAAGATTTTGAGGGTTACCAAAAGGAGAACTATAAAGGGTGATAACAGACTTTAGTTACATTAGAATTCATTTGTTGATGGTACCATACTAATTTCAGGAATTGTGGTGTGTTCTAAGGTGATTTTACCCTGTGAAAAACTTCTGCTGGGATATCATGAATCATGTTTGAGAGAAAACTATTTTCACATGCTTGTCCCATACAGTTTTGGAAGGTGCCCCAGAAGCTAAAATGAGAGCATATTTTCTGTAAATTCACATTATCTTTCTCAGTCATGTGAGAATGAAGTCTGACATTCTCAGTAAAACATGTACATCCAACAAGGGCAGAGACTGTCAGTTGATTCCTTTGTGTTCTACTGCAGCTTCCCAGAGTGTTCTAAAAAACAACTAGAGTGCTAACAGCCTTACTTATGGCAAAAGTATGGCACACCTGAAGCCATCTTGATTGGAATAAACTGGTAACACTTAAAACATTTAATTTAAAAAGGAACAAAATGATGGGGTTCATCTTGTCATAGAAATTATGGTTAGTGCTCTGGAAAGAAAAATTAGGACATGTTTCAAGTGTGATCTCAAATATCTTCCTGTTATATTTCAACAGGAGCAGCCTGCCAGTTGATGCCTTTGTGTTCTACTGCAGCTTCCCAGAGTGTTCTAAAGAACAACTAGAGCGCTAACAGTCTTACTTATGACAAAAGTATGGCACACCTGAAGCCATCTTGATTGGAATAAACTGGTAACACTTAAAACATTTAATTTAAAAAGGAACAAAATGAGGGGGTTCATTTTGCCATAGAAATTATGGTTAGTGCTGTAGAAAGAAAAATTAGGACATGTTTTAAGTGAGATCTCAAATATCTTCCTGTTATATTTCAACAGGAGCAGCCTGTCAGTTGATGCCTTTGTGTTCTACTGCAGCTTCCCAGAGTGTTCTAAAGAACAACTAGAGTGCTAACAGCCTTACTTATGACAAAAGTATGGCACACCTGAAGCCATCTTGATTGGAATAAACTGGTAACACTTAAAACATTTAATTTAAAAAGGAACAAAATGAGGGGGTTCATTTTGTCATAGAAATTATGGTTAGTGCTGCAAAAAGAAAATTTAGTGCATGTTTTAAGTGAGATCTCAAATCCTCTTCTATTTCATTAGAAAATTCTGACATGCAGACTGAAACAATCACTTTCAATACCAGCAGTAGACTTCCAGTTAACTCCTTGGTGAGCAGTAGCTTTACTACAGTGATCTAATGAACAACTAGAGTAATAACATTCTGAATTTATGGCAAATGTGTGACACATCTGAATGCCTTCTTGATGGAATCAAAGTAAAAAACTGAAAGCATTTCCTACTGAGGAGACTGCAGTAAATGAGGAAATTAGGAAACTTCATAACAAAGAAGTCTTCCAAGATGGCCACCAGTGAAAAAAGAGCCCAAATGTAGCACAAATATTACCGAGATGTAGCCCACATATAGCGCAATGACAAAAGTGTGCAAAACACTTTTTATTTTTAGTTTTTTTGCAGTTTTATGTAGTGAAGACTGGTCAGGTATTGGAGCGTTGCATCTTAAAACATGACCCCCTACACTACAAAAACACCACTGCACTACCCTAAACCCTAAAACACTACCCCAGCACGACCCCCTACACTACACAAGCACCACTGCACTATCCTAAACCCTAAAACACTACCCCCAGCATGACCCCCTACACTACACAAACACCACTGCACTACCCTAAACCCTAAAACACTACCCCAACACCACTGCACTAACCTAAATCCTAAAACACTACCCCCAGCACGACCCCCTACACTACCCAAACACCACTGCACTACCCTAAAACATGACCCCCACACTACACAAACACCACTGCACTACCCTATCCCCTAAAACACTACCCCCAGCACGACCCCCTACACTACACAAGCACCACTGCACTACCCTAAACCCTAAAACACTACCCCCAGCACGACCCCCTACACTACACAAACACCACTGCACTACCTTAAACCCTAAAACACTACCCCCAGCACGACCCCCTAAACTACCCAAACACCACTGCACTAACCTAAATCCTAAAACACTACCCCCAGCACGACCCCCTACACTACCCAAACACCACTGCACTACCCTAAAACATGACCCCCTACACTACACAAACACCACTGCACTACCCTAAACTCTAAAACACTACCCCCAGCACGACCCCCTACACTACCCAAACACCACTGCACTACCCTAAAACATGACCCCCTACACTACACAAACACCACTGCACTACCCTAAAACACTACCCCCAGCACGACCCCCTACACTGCCCGAACACCACTGCACTGCCCTAAACCCTGAAACACCAGCCCCTGCACGACCCCCTACACTGCCTGAACACCACTGCACTGCCCTAAACCCTGAAACACATACCCTAGCACGACCCCCTACACTGCCCGAACACCACTGCACTGCCCTAAATCCTGAAACACCACCCCCTTCACGACCCCCTACACTGCCCGAACACCACTGCACTGCCCTAAACCCTGAAACACCACCCCCAGCATGACCCCTACACTGCCCGAACACCACTGCACTGCCCTAAACCCTGAAACACTACCCCCAGCAAGACCTCCTACACTGCCCGAACACCACTGCACTGCCCTAAACCCTGAAACATCACCCCCAGCAAGACCCCCTACACTGCCCGAACACCACTGCCCTAAACCCTGAAACACCACCCCCAGCACGACCCCCTACACTGCCCGAACACCACTGCCCTAAACCCTGAAACACCACCCCCAGCACGACCACCTACACTGCCCGAACACCACTGCACTGCCCTAAACCCTGAAACACCACCCCCTGCACGACCCCCTACACTGCCCGAACACTAATGCACTGCCCTAAACCCTGAAACACCATCCCCAGCACGACCCCCTACACTGCACGAACACCACTGCACTGCCCTAAACCCTGAAACACTACCCCCAGCAAGACCCCCTACACTGCCCGAACACCACTGCACTGCCCTAAACCCTGAAACACCACCCCCAGCAAGACCCCCTACACTGCCCGAACACCACTGCACTGCCCTAAACCCTGAAACACCAGCCCCAGCACGACCCCTACACTGCCCGAACACCACTGCACTACCCTAAACCCTGAAACACCACCCCCTGCACGACCCCCTACACTGCCCGAACACCACTGCACTACCCTAAACCCTGAAACAACACCCCCAGCATGACCCCCTACACTGCCCGAACACCACTGCACTGCCCTAAACCCTGAAACACCACCCCCTGCACGATCCCCTACACTGCCCGAACACTACTGCACTGCCCTAAACCCTGAAACACCACCCCCAGCACGACCCCCTACACTGCACGAACACCACTGCACTGCCCTAAAACTCGAAATACTACCCCCAGCAAGACCCCCTACACTGCCCGAACACCACTGCCCTAAACCCTGAAACACCACCCCCAGCAAGACCCCCTACACTCCCCGTACACCACTGCACTGCCCTAAACCCTGAAACACCACCCCCAGCATGACCCCCTGCACTGCCCGAACACCACTGCACTGCCCTAAACCCTGAAACACCACCCCCAGCACGACCCCCTACACTGCCCGAACACCACTGCACTGCCCTAAACCATGAAACACCAGCTCCAGCACGACCCCCTACACTGCCCGAACACCACTGCACTGCCCTAAACCCTGAAACACCACCCCCAGCACGACCCCCTACACTGCCCGAACACCACTGCACTGCCCTAAACCCTGAAACACCAGCCCCAGCACAACCCCGTACACTGCCCGAACACCACTGCACTGCCCTAAACCCTGAAACACCAGCCCCAGCACGACCGCCTACACTGCCCGAAAATCACTGCCCTAAACCCTGAAACACCAGCCCCAGCACGACCCCCTACACTGCCCGAACACCACTGCACTACCCTAAACCCTCAAACACCAGCCCCAGCACGACCCCCTACACTGCCCGAACACCACTGCACTGCCCTAAACCCTGAAACACCAGACCCAGCAAGACCCCCTACACTGCCCGAACACCACTGCACTGCCCTAAACCCTGAAACACCACCCCCAGCAAGACCCCCTACACTGCTCGAACACCACTGCACTAAAGCCTGAAACACCACCCCCAGCAAGACCACCTACACTGGCCGAACACCATTGCACTGCCCTAAACCCTGAAACACCACCCCCTGCACGACCCCCTATACTGCCCAAACACCACTGCACTGCCCTAAACCCTGAAACACCACCCCATGTACGACCCCCTACACTGCCCGAACACCACTGCACTGCCCTAAACCCTGAAACACCACCCCTCAGCACGACACCCTACACTGCCCGAACACCACTGCACTGCCCTAAACCCTGAAACACCACCCCCAGCATGACCCCCTACACTGCCCGAACACCACTGCCCTGCCCTAAACCCTGAAACACCACCCCCTGCACGACCTCCTACACTGCCGGAACACCACTGCACTGCCCTAAACCCTGAAACACCACCCCCAGCACGACCCCCTACACTGCCCGAACACCACTGCACTGCCCTAAACCCTGAAACATCAACCCCAGCAAGACCCCCTACACTGCCAGAACACCACTGCCCTAAACCCTGAAACACCACCCCCTACACTGCACGAACACCACTTCACTGCCCTAAACCCTGAAACACCACCTCCAGCAAAACCCCTACACTGCCTGAACACCATTGCTCTGCCCTAAATCCTGAAACACTAGCCCCAGCATGACCCCCTACACTGCCCAAACACCACTGCACTGCCCTAAACCCTGAAACACCAGCCCCAGCAAGACCCCCTACACTGCCCGTACACCACTGCACTGACCTAAACCCTGAAACACCAGCCCCAGCATGACCCCCTACACTGCCCGAACACCACTGCACTGCCCTAAACCCTGAAACACCAGCCCCAGCACGACCACCTACACTGCCCGAACACCACTGCACTGCCCTAAACCCTGAAACACCAGCCCCAGCACGACCCCCTACACTGCCCGAACACCACTATACTGCCCTAAACCCTGAAACACCAGCCCCAGCACGACCCCCTACACTGCCCGAACACCACTGCACTGCCCTAAACCCTGAAACACCACCCCCTGCATGACCCCCTACACTGCCCGAACACCACTGCACTGCCCTAAACCCTGAAACACCACCCCCTGCAGCACCCCCTACACTGCCCGAACACCACTGCACTGCCCTAAACCCTGAAACACCACCCCCTGCACCGCCCCCTACACTGCCCGAACACCACTGCACTGCCCTAAACCCTGAAACACCACCCCCAGCACGACCCCCTTTACTGCTCGAACACCACTGCACTGCTCCAAACCCTGAAACACCACCCCCAGCATGACCCGCTACACTGCCCAAACACCACTGCACTGCCCTAAACCCTGAAACACCACCCCCTGCACGACCCCCTACACTGCCCGAACACCACTGCACTGCCCTAAACCCTGAAACACCACCCCCTACACTGCCCGAACACCACTGCACTGCTCTAAACCCTGAAACACCACCCCCAGTACGAACCCCTACACTGCCCGAACACCACTGCACTGCCCTAAACCCTAAAACACCACCCCCAGCATTACCCCCTACACTGCCCAAACACCACTGCACTGCCCTAAACCCTAAAATACTACCCCCAGCACAACCCCCTACACTACCCGAACACGACTGCACTGCCCTAAACCCTCAAACACTACCCCCAGCACGACCCCCTACACTACCCGAACACCACTGCACTGCCCTAAACCCTAAAACACTCCCCCAGCACGACCCCCTACACTACCCGAACACCACTGCACTGCCCTAAACCCTAAACACTCCCCCAGCACGACCCCCTACACTACCCAAACACCACTGCACTGCCCTAAACCCTAAAACACTACCCCCCGCATGACCCCCTACACTACCCAAACACCAATGCACTACCCTAATCCCTAAAACACTACCCCCCGCATGACCCCCTACACTACCCTAAACCCTAAAACACTACCCCCGCACGACTCCCTACACTACCCAAAGACCACTGCACTACCCTAAACGTTAAAACACGACCTCCTACACTACACAAACACCACTGCACTACCCTAAACCCTAAAACACTACCCCCTACACTACCCAAACACCACTGCACTACCCTAAACCCTAAAACACTACCCCCAGCAGTACCCCTACACTACCCAAACACCACTGCACTAACCTAAACCCTAAAACACTACCCCCAGCAGTACCCCCTACACTACCCAAACACCACTGCACTACCCTAAATCACTACCCCCAGCACGACCCCCTATACTACCCAAACACCACTGCACTACCCTAAACCCTAAAACACTACCCCCAGCACGACCCCCTACACTACCCAAACACCACTGCACTACCCTAAACCCTAAAACACTCCCCAGCACGACTCCCTACACTACCCAAACACCACTGCACTACCCTAAACCCTAAATATACCCCCAGCATGACCCCCTACACTACACAAACACCACTGCACTACCCTAAACCCTAAAACACTACCCCCAGCACGACCCTCTTCACTACCTAAACACAACTGCACAATTTGTTACAGGCGTTGCAACGCAGGCCTGTGGTGCTTACTGGAAGTACCTAGTGGGCTAGTTGGGCCCCAGGGACCCTCAGGATTCAAGGTGACCTAATCCCCCAACTTAAAACGCACCGCGGGCGCGTTTGCACAGTGGTGAAGGGAGGGGCGGGGCCTCAGTTGACATGTGCGCAAACACGCCCTGTGGTGCGTTTTAAGTTGGGGAATTAATTCCCTTTGAATCCTGAGGGACCCTGGGGGCCAACTAGCCCACCAGGTACCTTCAGTAAGCACAACAGAGTTGCGTTGCAGAGAGGTGAAAAAGGTGCGTGGCCTCGGAACGCCTCTCTGCAACTCAGCTCTGTGGTCCTAACTGTAGGTACCTGGGGGCTAGTTGGGCCCCAGGGACCCTCAGAATTCAAGGGGACATAATCCCGCAACTTAAAATGCGCCACGGGGTGCGTTTGCACACATGTCACCTCAGGCCCCCTCCCTTCACCACTGTGCAAACGCGCCCTGTAGCGCGTTTTAAGAGGTAGTTTTAATCCCCCTGCCCTATTATGTACTAGGGACTTGCAGAGGAGGTCATGCTAATCACAGGGGTATCCCAACGCATAGTGTTCCCTAGTGTATGTAGGTGTTTTCACTGTATTCTAAGTGTCTTTTAGCATAGCACTGGCTCTGGTTAGTCAGAGTCAGTTACCACCAGTACCCGTCTGAAAAAGTTGTGGGCACAGGATGATTTTGCAACAAGGCCTCTTTCTGCTCCTCTGTTGGTTCTTTCTGCACTTCTTTTGCTTCTTTCTGTGCGTTTTTTCTTCTTTCTTCACATGTCCAACCTCTGTAGGCATAGTTAGAAACTAGCATTTAAAAAAACCTTTGAAATTCACTTAAAAAATCATAGGTTTCAGGCACGTTATAGTTAGAAATTAGCATTTAAAAAACCTTTGAAATTCACTGAAAAAACCATAGGTTTCAGACACGTTATAGTTAGAAATGAGCATTTAAAAATCCTTTGAAATTCACTGAAAAAACCATAGGTTTTAGGGACAGTTATAGTTAGTTGGACATTTCACTCGTACAAAACCATAGAAATTCCCCGTTATAGTTAGTTCAGCTAACTATAACTCGCGCCCCGCAATGCACTGCTGATGACGTCACATATTACATCACTCATGACATGGTCAGTGACATCACTGATGACATCTCAAATGACATCACTGATGACATCATCCATGTGATAATTTCATGCATCTTCTCACACCCTAATATAACTTTTGATACACCCACTGTAAATTACAGACTGCCATTCTCAAAACCATAGACACTCCAACACCAAAAACTACATACCCACTCACTGATTCTTAGGTCTACACACACATCCACTCACTCACCCGTACAGTCACTCATACTTAGTCACTCAGTACAGGACTATCATATGCACTCATACACCTATATAAACACTCACACACCGCCACTCATCCATAGAGGTACTCACACACCTAGTCAGTCATGCAAAAACTTAATCACACACCCATTTACTCACCTATACAGTTATACACACACCAGCTCACTTACTCATACAAATACTAGCACATTCTTACGCTCTTATACAATCACTGATACAAGTACACACTCATCCATACAGCCACTCTCACAATCACACACTCTCACTTATAGCCATTTATATACTCCAACACACATATATACTGCCTTTCACATATGTAGTTACTCACACATGTACCACTGAGATATACATTCAATCACTAACACACCCATACACACACTCACCCACCCATACAGTCCATCACAGATGCACTCTTGAAACCATGCACCCAGTGAATCACCAACTCACACATCTATGCACAGAGTCACACACACCCCACCCACACAAACACTCAGGCACCCATACAGATACTCAGACAATCAATCAATAACCCATGTAGACACTCATGTAGCTATTCAGAAAGCCATGCAGCCGCTTACAAACCAACAGACAGACTGATACAGACATTCACACAGTTTAGTCGCTAACCCATGCATTCAGTAAGATACATTTAATCACTCACTTGTAGAGTCAGTCACTCACGTACTAAATCATCCATTCAGACACTTATACACCCACTCATTCTTCAATACACCTTTCCCTATATATATTAAACATATTTAAACTTTATAGAAACACACAGTCACTGGATGATGTCATCAGTGATGTCATCAGTGATGTCATTTGAGATGTCATCAGTGATGTCATCAGTGATGTCACTGACCATGTCATGAGTGATGTAATATGAGACGTCATCAGCAGTGCATTGCGTGGGCGCGAGTTATAGTTAGCTGAACTAACTATAACGGGGAATTTCTATGGTTTTGTACGAGTGAAATGTCCAACTAACTATAACTGTCCCTAAAACCTATGGTTTTTTCAGTGAATATATATATATATATATATATATATATATATATTCACTGAAAAAACCATAGGTTTCAGACACCTTATAGTTAGAAATTAGCATTTAAAAAACCTTTGAAATTCACTGAAAAAACCATAGGTTTCAGGCACGTTATAGTTAGAAATTTGCATTTAAAAAACCTTAGAAATCACTGAAAAAACCATAAGGTTTTAGGGACAATTATAGTTAGTTGGACATTGCACTCGTACAAAACCTGTGAAATTCCCCCGTTATAGTTAGTTCAGGTAACTATAACTCGCGCCCCGCAATGCACTGCTGATGACGTCACATATTACATCACTCATGACATGGTCAGTGACATCACTGATGACATCACTGATGACATCTCAAATGACATCACTGATGACATCACTGATGACATCATCCAGTGACTGTGTGTTTCTGTAAAGTTTAAATATGTTTAATATATTTAGGGAAAGGCGTATTGAAGAATGAGTGGGTGTAGAAGCGCCTGAATGGATGATTTAGTAGGTGCGTGACTGAGTCTATAAGTGAGTGATTAAACGTATCTTACTGGATGCATGGGTGAGTGACTAAACTGTGTGAATGTCTGTATCCGTCTGTCTGTTGTTGTGTAAGCAACTGCATGGGTTTCTGACTAGCTAAATGAGTGTCTATATGGGTTATGGATTGGTTCTCTGAGTATCTGTATGGGTGCCTCAGTGTTTGTGTGGGTGGGGTGTGTGTGACTCTGTGCATAGATGTGTGAGTGGGTGATTCACTGGGTGCATGGTTTCAAGAGTGCGTCTGTGATGGACTGTATGGGTGGGTGAGTGTGTGTATGGGTGTGTTAGTGATTGAATGTATATCTCAGTGGTACATGTGTGAGTAACTACATATGTGAAAGGCAGTATATATGTGTGTTGGAGTATATAAATGGCTATAAGTGAGAGTGTGTGATTGTGAGAGTGGCTATATGGATGAGTGTGTGCTTGCATCAGTGATTGCATAGGAGCGTAAGAATGTGCTAGTATTTTTATGAGTAAGTGAGCTGGTGTGTATAACTGTATAGGTGAGTAAATTGGAGTGTGATTAATTATTTGCATGACTGACTAGGTGTGTGAATACCTCTATGGATGAGTTGCGTTGTGTGAGTGTTTATATAGGTGTATGAGTGCATATGATAGTCCTGTACTGAGTGACTGTAAGTATGAGTGACTGTACGGGTGAGTGAGTAGATGTGTGTGTGTAGACCTAAGAATCAGTGAGTGGGTATGTACTTATTGGTATTGGAGTGTGTATGGTTTTGAGAATGGCAGTCTGTAATTTAGAGTGGGTGTTTCAAAACTTATATTAGGGTGTGAGAAGATGCATTAAATTCTCACATGGATGATGTCATCAGTGATGTCATCAGTGATGTCATTTGAGATGTCATCAGTGATGTCATCAGTGATGTCACTGACCATGTCATGAGTGATGTAATATGTGACGTCATCAGCAGTGCATTGTGGGGCGCGAGTTATAGTTACCTGAACTAACTATAACGGGGGAATTTCACGGGTTTTGTACGAGTGCAATGTCCAACTAACTATAACTGTCCCTAAAACCTTATGGTTTTTTCAGTGAATTTCTAAGGTTTTTTAAATGCAAATTTCTAACTATAACGTGCCTGAAACCTATGGTTTTTTCAGTGAATTTCAAAGGTTTTTTAAATGCTAATTTCTAACTATAACGTGTCTGAAACCTATGGTTTTTTCAGTGAATTTCAAAGGTTTTTTAAATGCTAATTCCTAACTATAACATGTCTGAAACCTACGGTTTTTTCAGTGAATTTCAAAGGTTTTGTAAATGACAATTTTTAAATGTATTAATTGTTATATTTATTTTTTTCATACTGATTTACTGCATTTTTAGAAACATTTTTTTTACATATTTTATTTTTTAAATTACATTGTAATTACATTATACATTACAAAAAATACTTTCTCACAATGAATTACTTTAGTTTAAATACTTTGCACATAGGCAATAGACTTTTAAGTACAGTAGTTACAGTTGTTGCAATGGGCAACACATTTTCAAACACAATGCAACATTCAGCTCAATGTGAATTTCTAGTTAAATGCAATTAGTTACTTTATGGATTACTTTTGTAACCACAGGACTGGATCCTAGATTCAGTCCTGGTACATCTCCTGTAAACAGTTGAGTAAAAGCGTTTTGGTTACAGTCGTGATTTTTAAGGAATATTATTGTATTTTAAAAGTTGACACTTTGAAACTTTTTCTCATAGAATCACCAATGTTATCCTATGGAAGGAAATTCACTTAGCAGGTAAAAACTGTTATCGTTACTTTTTCTTACTCAGTGTTGGATCCTGGATCCAGCACTGGTGCATCTCCTGTAAACAGTTGAAAGAATGCGTTTAAGTCATACAGGCGATTTTTAAGGAATATTTGTAGTTTGTGAAAATCAACACTTTGAAACTTTTCAGCTGAAAACCAGACAATGGATTCCTATGGAAGAAAATATAAGTTACTGGTAAGTACGGTTAAAATTACTTTTCAGGGTCAGTGCTGGGCTAAAAGATGCAGCACTGAGGTCTCTCCTGATAACAGGTGAGTAAATCGGAATTCGTATTTCGGCTGATTTTAGAGGAATATTTTAAAGTTCCAAAACTCCACACTTAGAAGAATTTCCAAGTGAAACCAGTCAATGTTAGCCTATGGAAGGAAATTCAAGTTACTGGTAAGTACGGTTAAAATTACTTTTCAGGACCAGTACTGGGCTGAAAGATACAGCACTGTGGTCTCTCCTGATAACAGGTGAGTAAATCGGAATTTGTATTTCGGCTGATTTTAGAGGAATATTTGTATGTTTCAAAAATTAACACTTAGAAACTTTTTCAGCAAAAAGCAGGCAATGATATCCTATGGAAGGAAATTCAAGTTACTGGTAAGTACGGTTAAAATTAATTTTGAGGATCAGTACTGGGCTGAAAGATGCAGCACTGAGGTCTCTCCTGATAACAGGTGAGTAAATCGGAATTCGTATTTCGGCTGATTTTAGAGGAATATTTTAAAGTTCCAAAACTCCACACTTAGAAGAATTTCCAAGTGAAACCAGTCAATGTTAGCCTATGGATGGAAATTCAAGTTACTGGTAAATACGGTTAAAATTACTTCTCAGGACCAGTACTGGGCTGAAAGATACAGCACTGAGGTCTCTCCTGATAACAGGTGAGTAAATCGGAATTTGTATTTCGGCTGATTTTAGAGGAATATTTGTATGTTTCAAAAATCAACACTTAGAAACTTTTTCAGCAAAAAGCAGGCAATGATATCCTATGGAAGGAAATTCAAGTTACTGGTAAGTACGGTTAAAATTACTTTTGAGGATCAGTACTGGGCTGAAAGATGCAGCACTGAGGTCTCTCCTGATAACAGGTGAGTAAATCGGAATTCGTATTTCGGCTGATTTTAGAGGAATATTTTAAAGTTCCAAAACTCCACACTTAGAAGAATTTCCAAGTGAAACCAGTCAATGTTAGCCTATGGAAGGAAATTCAAGTTACTGGTAAGTACGGTTAAAATTACTTCTCAGGACCAGTACTGGGCTGAAAGATACAGCACTGAGGTCTCTCCTGATAACAGGTGAGTAAATCGGAATTTGTATTTCGGCTGATTTTAGAGGAATATTTGTATGTTTCAAAAATCAACACTTAGAAACTTTTTCAGCAAAAAGCAGGCAATGATATCCTATGGAAGGAAATTCAAGTTACTGGTAAGTACGGTTAAAATTAATTTTGAGGATCAGTACTGGGCTGAAAGATGCAGCACTGAGGTCTCTCCTGATAACAGGTGAGTAAATCGGAATTCGTATTTCGGCTGATTTTAGAGGAATATTTTAAAGTTCCAAAACTCCACACTTAGAAGAATTTCCAAGTGAAACCAGTCAATGTTAGCCTATGGATGGAAATTCAAGTTACTGGTAAATACGGTTAAAATTACTTCTCAGGACCAGTACTGGGCTGAAAGATACAGCACTGAGGTCTCTCCTGATAACAGGTGAGTAAATCGGAATTTGTATTTCGGCTGATTTTAGAGGAATATTTGTATGTTTCAAAAATCAACACTTAGAAACTTTTTCAGCAAAAAGCAGGCAATGATATCCTATGGAAGGAAATTCAAGTTACTGGTAAGTACGGTTAAAATTACTTTTGAGGATCAGTACTGGGCTGAAAGATGCAGCACTGAGGTCTCTCCTGATAACAGGTGAGTAAATCGGAATTCATATTTCGGCTGATTTTAGAGGAATATTTTAAAGTTCCAAAACTCCACACTTAGAAGAATTTCCAAGTGAAACCAGTCAATGTTAGCCTATGGAAGGAAATTCAAGTTACTGGTAAGTACGGTTAAAATTACTTCTCAGGACCAGTACTGGGCTGAAAGATACAGCACTGAGGTCTCTCCTGATAACAGGTGAGTAAATCGGAATTCGTATTTCGGCTGATTTTAGAGGAATATTTGTATGTTTCAAAAATCAACACTTAGAAACTTTTTCAGCAAAAAGCAGGCAATGATATCCTATGGAAGGAAATTCAAGTTACTGGTAAGTACGGTTAAAATTACTTTTCAGGATTAGTACTGGGCTGAAAGATGCAGCACTGAGGTCTCTCCTGATAACAGGTGAGTAAATCCGAATTCGTAGTTCGGCAGATTTTAGAGGAATATTTGCACAATGGTGAAGGGAGGGGGCGGGGCCTGAGGTGACATCTGTGCAAACGCGCCCCGTGGCGCGTTTTAAGTTGGGGGATTAAGTCCCCTTGAATCATGAGGGTCCCTAGGGGCCAACTAGCCCACCAGGAACCTCCAGTATGCGCCAGGGGCTGCGTTGCAGAGACGTGTAGAGAGGCCACACCCCTTTACACCTCTCTGCAACGCAGCTCTGTGGCGCTTTCTGGATGTACCTGTTGGGCTAGTTGGCCCCAGGGACCCTCAGGATTGAAGGGGATTTAATTCCCCATCTTAAAACGCGCCACGGGGCCTGTTTGCACACATGTCACCTGAAGCCCCGCCCCCTCCCTTCACCACTGTGCAAACGCGCCCCGTGGCGCTTTTAAGTTGTGTGATTAAGTCCCCTTGAATCCTGAGGGTTCCTGGGGGCCAACTAGCCCACCATGTACCTCCAAAAGCGCCACAGAGCTGCGTTGCAGAGAGGTGTATAAAGGGGCGTGGCCTCTGTACACCTCTCTGCAACGCAGCCCCTGGTGCATACTGGAGGTTCCTGGTGGGCTAGTTGGCCCCAAGGGACCCCCAGTGTTCAAGGGGAATTACTTCCCCATCTGCAAACGCGCCAGGGGGCGCGTTTGCAGAGTGGTGAAGGAAGGGGGCGGGGCCTGCGGCCAGATCGTTTTTTTTTCTTCCCCTGAAGGGGGGCTGTGTGGCCCCCCATACTTTTTCTTATTTTTGGGCCCTGGGGACCCCATCCCCCAGGGCCTTACCCCCTTTTTTTTTTTAATTAAAATTAAACTGGAAGGGGGCCGCGTGGCCCCCTCCCCTGGCCGAAAACTGCCCCGGGGACCCCATCCCCCGGGGCATGGCCACACTTTAACATTCCTTTTTAAGGAGGGGGCTGCGTGGCCCCCTCCTCAGGCCTCCTTTTGCCCCGGGGCAGGCCTTTTTTTTTTTTTTTTTAATAATTTCTGGGGAGGGGGGCCGCGTGGCCCCCCTCCCGGGCCACTTATGGCCCCGGGACCCCATCCCCCAGGGCCTGGCCTCTGGTTGGGGACTGTGGAGGGTCCCCAAACCCCCCACAGTCCCGCCGGCTCCCCGTGTCCTAAGGGAGCCGGCATTGCTTTCCACACGGGGAGCAGCTAACATGCTGCTCCCCGTGTGGAAAGCAATTGTCTTTGGATATTAGGCGAGAGCAGGTTTCCCTGCTCTCTCTTCCAATATCCAAGCAGTTTGCAATGACAGGACGGGAGCCGCGAGGCTCCCGTCCTGTCATTGCAAACAGCAGTGTCCCGGGGGTAGGCACCCCGGGACACTGCAGGAGCTGACCCTGGGGGGTGGCGGTCCCCAGGGCCACCACAGGCTCCAGGAGGGGGCCGCGCGGCCCCCTCCCCACATCAGCAAAGCCCCGGGGAGGTGGTGGTCCCCGGGCTTCGGGGTCCAAAACGGACCCCCATTTTAATTTGTTAGTGCCCCCGGGGGTGGCGGTCCCGGGCGTGTGGGGGGCTCAAGCCCCCCACACAGGAAAAAGTTAAAAAAGAAGCCCCGGGAGGTGGTGGTCCCCGGGGCTGCGAGAGGGCTCAGAGCCCTCCCGCACCATTTTAAAAGAAAGCCCGGGGGGTGGCGGTCCCCGGGCTTGGGGGCCCTTTGAGGCCCCCCATACATAAATTTAACCCCCACCATGCCCCCGGGACTTGGGCCACCCGGGGGCAAAATACATTTGAAGCGCGGGAGACCGCCCTTCGATTTTTTTTTTTTCGGCAGGATCCGCGCACCCTGAGCGCATCCTGCCGATTTTTTTTTTTTTAAATGCTTTTTTAGGCCCAGGGGGTCCTTGTGGGACCCCCTGAGCAGACCTAGGGGGTCAGGGTGTTTCTACCCTGCCCCCTTTGTGCACTTTGCACACTTGTTTCTGTCCCTCGGTTCTACCGAGGGACAAAATGGCTGCCAACATTTCCTGAATCGGAATGTTGACAGCCAGCTGACAGCCAATTAGCATGCAGCTCGTGATCGGGACGGTGCGCGCAGGGTGCGCTCAGGGTGCGCGAATCCTCCGTGCCCATAGATATATATGTACTTTTACTTTTGATTTTCTCAGCAACTACTGAACGGATTTACACCATTTAACAAAAGGGTTCTTTCTGAACCAAGAACTACCTCTTTGCCAAATTTGGTGTAATTCCGTTCAGCAGTTCGGGCTGTAGCCGTGTCTAAAGTTTCCTATGGGAAATTGATTTTTTGACTCTTATTCTTTTAATTTCTCCGCAACTACTGAACGGATTTACACCATTTAACAAAAGGGTTCTTTCTGAACCAAGAACTACCTCTTTGCCAAATTTGGTGTAATTCCGTTCAGCAGTTCGGGCTGTAGCCGTGTCTAAAGTTTCCTATGGGAAAATGAATGGGGAAAACACGTTTTGGGACCCCCTTTTTCTCGGCCCCCACTTGACGAATCACCCTGAGACCTTCAGGGTAGGAGCGGACCGGAGCGGGCCATAAAGTTTGAAAATTTCGCGAAGATTCGTCAACCGACGCAAGAGTTATTTCAAATAGAATGTCGCGGATTTCCTATGGAAAATAGGTCCTAACTATAACTATCTACTGGCGACCGCCAGTAGATAATATATATATATATATCCAGACCAGTTTTTCGCTTCAACCCACGCCTCAAACGACGGCGGGCTGTGGCGGGTTAGCGAGACCCATTACATCCATATTCCATTATTTCACGAGTGAACAAGGGACTTTTGTTCCCGAAACGCGTTGAGTGGAGCATTTGCTGAATTAAAATCTGCTTGAAGCAATTGGGTGCCGTGGATCGTTGTTTTGCATGGAAATAATGGAATATGGATATATATATATATATCCAACAAAAGTTTTGCCCAACTTGAGCAAACGCTCTTCCTATGGTAACTACATCGTACCTATAACTACCTACTGACGTTGTTGTATGTGCATATATATATATATATATATCCAAATATATATATATATCCAAATATATATATATATATATCCAAATTAACGTCCCGACCCTATGTAAGGGTCACAGCACAGGTACAGACCTCCAATTTACTCCAGTCAAAAATCCAATGACACGGGTTCAAAAGTGCATGGTTTCCTTTATTGACCACCAAGTGTGACAGACATGTGTCCGCCCCAGACGCGTTTCGATCGCCTCCGCGATATATATATATGTAACTTTCAGGAGGAGTGCCTCGTTGAAGGACATTCTAGTGCAAAGCCACTTTGAAGATAAACTCCGTAATAAGTCCATTATTACGGGTTTTTTCCCGTGCATGGCATGTAAAGTGTGCAAGAACTGCAAGAAGGTAAAGGACTATGCAGTACCGGGAAAGAAAGAAAAGAGGCCCATTAATAAGCTGCTAAACAGCAATTCCAATTTCGTGGTGTATTGTTTACTCTGTCCATGTAGACTGCAGTATATCGTAAGTACAATACACCCGGAGAAAAAGCGAATCCTCGAACATAAGAGGGCGATAACTAACCAGGACAAAACCTACTCTGTTGCAAGACATTTCTCCGCATAACATGAGGCCAGGAGTGATAAATTGGTCTACTATTGTATTGACCAAATCCCGGCAAAAGAAAGAGGGGGAGAAAGGGTCAAACTCCTGAGGCAGCTAGAGGCCAAGTACATAGTTGATCTGCGCACCCGTGTTCCGTGTGGGTTGAACTGTGAAGAACTGTGGTCTTACATTGGTTAAGAACACAAAAACCATGAACCATCCCCTTCAGCTCAAACAAATTAACGAATCTCTTTAATTTCTTCAATGAACTCTCACCTGGTAGCATGATTTAGAGACAATGAGATATTGTCTGAATAATCGCAGGTTTAACTATGTATGATGAACTAGGCTCATTTAGAGCTCAATGGTACTTTTGACACTATTTGGGGCAATGGTGTATTGAAAAATGGAATTCGACTGTAGGTCAAAAGCCCAAGTATTTGCTTATCAATTGTTGTAATTACATTTTATTTATAAGCTATAAATTTTTCCTTTATGAATCATGCATAACATTCTTATAATTTGAATTCCGCTTCACCAAATCGTTGTTGACCCCGTCTAGGTATCGTTGTAAATGTTTAAACACTTGGCTACATATGAGTTTCATTGGGCATTATAGTTGCCAGGTAACTTTGATAGTGTCAAAATGGCCGACAAGTTCTTATCCTTGAAGTGTGGTTTAACTATCAAGTCCCCTGTTTGATTTCTTCTCTTGCTGTGATCCGATGAAATGAATTGTTGTTAAAAGGCAGCTTTTTGTAAGAATTTACTGACATTGACGAAGGCCAGGAGGCTGAAACGCGTTTGTCAGTATGCCCGAGTTTGCATTTATTTAAATAAATATTCATTTAAAATCACGCCCAGAGTGCGCAGCGTTTCTGAACTGAGCTTATTGCATATATATATTAAAAAAACAATGATGAAAATAATGTTATAGTTAGGTGAATATGTCAGTGACAACATTAATGTTTTGAACTAAAAAACACAGAAAATCACCAGCTATAGTTAGCAGAGCTAACTATAAATTGCACCTCCACCATGCACTGCTTATGACTTTACATATTACATCATTCATGGCATGTTCTATGACATCATTTATGACATCATTGAAGACATCTCAAATTACATAATTGATGGCATCACTGATGCCATCATCCAATGAGTGTGTTAGTTTGTTTTACAGTTTGCATAGTGGCGGGTAGCTACCATATTACTTTTCTACTGAATTTTGCACAGCCTGTGTCCAGCAAATGGGGGTAAGTGTTTACAAAAAGCATGTGCTCTTAATGCCTCATAGGTGTGTAGAGGTATTGGAGATGGTATAAATCTTTGCATTGAAGAGTAACTCTGTGTGCAGGAGACAGTTGACGACTTATGTTCAGCATGTTCTACAGAAATTTACATACTACATACTAAGCATGGTAAGCAGTCTTGAGTTATAAGATAGAATCGGTCAGTTTCTACATAACATAGAAGACTGTGTGCACCAAGTACTCACCTTTGTACATGTCCTTCTTTGCTCTAGAAAATGGGCTATCTGTAAAGTTTTCACCAAAGTATGAAGGTTGCAGGTAGTACAATCTTTAGCACCTTCAGACCTTGGTTATTTTAAGTGAATAGTGTCTTTTTTGACAAATGTTGCAAAGAGTGTACACTTTTCTTAGTAGAGACTTTTTAATACTCTATGGTGTATTTCTCATGAGAGTTTCACTGTCTGCAAACAGTGTGGTACAGAGTAAACTCTCTCCATAGAGTAAACACTGTTTACAGTGCCCACTTTTCTACTCATGCCAACTTCATTTCTCAATGTAGGTTTGGTGAGTGTGAGGGGTTTGATACAAATAAAAGCTGTCTGTAGTAGGGCATTAAGTTTGGAACAGATGTTGAGTATCTTGAGTAACTTGACTTTCTCTGAACAGTTGCATACATAATGATCACTGTGTGCAATGAGGGTTTCCCATATATCTGTAGTTGATTGCTAATGTGAACTAGGACACATGAAGTGTATGGTACAGGGCCAATGTTGCTCATAACAAATGCTTGCTACACTTAAGGAAGTTGTATCTGTCATGGCATTAATGATGCTTCATATTATTCTGAGCTATTTTGCACTTACTTTCAGGCCTCTAATCACATACTAGTGTATAGAGTAATGTGTACTAAAGAAGCTTGGATGATGCCATGTGTGTTGTCATCAATAATATCATTTGAGATGACATGAGTGATATCATAAATGTTGTCATTGAACATGTCATGAGTGATGTAATATGTGAGGTCATAAACTGTGCATGTCGGGGGCGCAAGTTAAAGTTAGCTCTGCTAACTATGACTGGTGAATTTCTGTGTTTTTTTAGTTCAAAACGTCATTGCTGTCACTGACATATTCACTTAACTATAACGTTACTTTAACCTTTTGTTTTTTCAATCAATTTGTAAGTTTTTTAAAAACAAAAACAGACCTTTTTATGCCACTTAAGTATAATGTTACTTTAAGATTATTTTTCAGTGAATTTCTAGGGTTTTCTTAATGTAAAGTAACATTTTATTACCATTCGTAAAACCAACCCCCCTCCGCTCATGACCTTTGGCCGTGCACTGCAGGAAGTTGGCAGCAGGGCCTGGCTTGCGGCCAAGCCCTGTGGCAAACCCCCTACAGACAGACAACCCTACGCGTCGCACGGCCTTGCACAGGAGCGAGTTGGCAGCAAACCCCCGCAAGCAACTAACCCCTGGCTGCGCACAGCCTTTCATTGCGCGCGGCATGCGGTTGGCCGTGAGGTCTGGTTTGCAGCCAGGCCCTGCATCAAACTCCATGCAGGCAGCAATCCCGAGGCAGCCAACCCCATGCCATGCATGGCCTTTGGTTGTGCGTGGTGTGGGGTTAGCCGCAGCGCCTGCCTTGCAGCAAGGCCCTACTTCCAACTCCCTGCAGGCAGCCAGCCCCAAACTGCACACAGCCTTTGGCCATTCGCAGCAGGGGGTTGGCCACAGAGCTTCATATGCCACCAGTCCCTGTGGTCAAACCCGCAGTAGGCTGCCAACCCCACACTGTACACAGCCTTTGGTATGCACAGGATAGTGGTGGCCTTTGGGCCCTGGGACCCAATCCCCTGTAGCCAAAATATATATATTATGGGGAGGGGGCAGGCAGCCAGCTCCCCAAGCCATTTTTGGCTCCATGGACCCTATTCCGTGGGGCTCAATTTACTGATTAAGGGTAGGTGGGCGCACTCCCCTCCCTGAGCCATTATAGGCCCTGGAGAGCCCATCCCCCGGGGCTGGAATGTGCATTAAAGGGAAGGGGGGCTATGCAGCCCCCTTACCCCAGCCTTCTTGGGACCTGGAGACCCCATACCACAGGGCCGTAGTTTTTTTTTAACTGGGAGGGGGGCCATGCGACCCACCCTCCCCGAGCATTCTGAGCATTTGGGGACCCATACCCCGGGCCGTGATTTTTTTAAAAGGAGGGGGGCCATCTGGCCCCCTCCTTAGGCCTATTTTGGCTCAAGGGTCCCCATCACCCAGGGCCCAATCATTTAAAGGTAGGTGCTTCAGTGCCCACCCGGGTCAACCACCAAGCAGACGTTGGGGGCCGCTGTGGGAGCAAAGGGCATTTGCTTCCCAAGCCGGCTCCCTGCCTGCTGTGGGAACTGGCATTGCTCCCGCCAGGAGGGAGCAGCTATTTATGCTGATTCCTCCAGGCTGGAGCAATCTGTTATTCTATTTTCCTGCCCACATCAGTACAAGTAGGGAAACAGATCTCAAGTCTGCTCCCAGCCAGTGGGAGCATTTTTGGCAGGAGATATGAAAATGCTCCCACCAGATCTGAGCAAACACATGTTTTCCTGCCCATGTCTGTAAGTGTGGGCACCCCGGGACACAGAAAATGACCCGGCCCTGGGGAATGGGGTCCATGGGGCCATTAAATGCTCAGGGAGCTGGGCTGCATGCCCCCCTCCCTTTTATTTAAAGTCATGGCCCATGGGGTACTTGGGGCCGAATATGGCTCAGGGAGGGGGGCTGCATGCCCCTTCCCCTAAATAATAACATTGGGACCCCGGGGCCAAAAATGGCTTAGGAAGGGGGGCCATGCCAGGAGACTGGCTGGATTGGGGCAAAAGTTGCTGAATTATTTTCAATTCTGGCTCTGGGGGTCCCCCTTGGTCCCCCCCCTGTGGGGTCTAGGGGAGTAGGGTATCCCTAACCTGTCCCTTCATATCATTTAAAAAAAAAATCAGGACAGGGGACTAAGTCCCCGAGTCCTGTAATGGCTACCAGCAACATTTTTCTCATGTTCCTGGCAGCCAACCAGAGCGCTCACTCCCACGGGAGTCTGAGTCCCGCGGGAGCGCGATGGCCCAATGGAAAAAAGCTCTGTGCACCACTCCCGCAAGACTTTCAAAAGACTCTCGCTGACCCAACTGTCCAGATATACAAATTTTTTTAACCCTTATTTTCTCATAAACCACTGAACGGATTTACATCTAATCACAAAAAACACAATCTGTGGGCCTAGATAAAGCTTCCTGCCAAATTTGGTGTAATTCAATTCAGCAGTTTTTGTAGTAACTGTTCTTAAAGAAGTCTATTTAAAATGCACGTGGATTTTGCATTTTGTGATCCCTTTTTTTTCGCCCCTTGCTTTAAAGTTCACCCAGAATTTATTAGCAACACAAAAAGCGCATTTCCTATGGAAACGCTGATCTAACTATAAGAGAGAGATAGCTATATAGATATAGATGTATAGATAGAAATATATAGATATAGATAGAGATATTTTCAACCGCTAATATGGTAATGTTGTCTTGGCTGACTGTGATTTATATTTAAAAAAAAATGTCTCTTGGCATTAAGAAATACGAACATTTGTCCAAGGTTAGTGAAGAATGCTAAAGTGAAGACCCTGATTTCTTACGGGGCAATCCTTTGTCTTGGCCAGTAGCATCTGCTAATGCTCTGACGAAAGACTTCGCATGCTTGGCAGGAAACAAGTTTTCTGGATCTTGCCCTGAAAGTAAAATGTGCAAGAAAACATGTTCGTACTGCTTTAAAAGTATTCTTTCAGTACAGCTGAACTTGAGTTATGTGCGAAGTTTATCAGACGCTTGAACAGAGAATTGTTTAAAATTAAATGTTTTCACACAATCAACAATTGCCCAATCGCCAATTCTAGTTTCTGATGTTTGCACCACATTGTGCATAAACTGTGCTGTTTCCCCGATGACAGCTGACCTCGTGCTATGGTCGGAGGACAATGTTGGTCTCTTGCCTCTCCTAAAAACTGTTATTATCCTAATTAAACGTGCAGTAGGACTGAAGAGCTGTCTGTAGCGCTGCCTGTTGCTTTCAGTAACTTCAGAGCGCTTTCATGCGTTACCCATGTACACCAAGGGTGCCTATGCCCAAAAAATGGACGCACCGTGTACTGTCATGAATGTAAATCAGGTTTGCTTTATATTTGACCTTCCCCTCAAAGCCTGTTTGAAACATCCTAATCATCGGGCTCCGGGATCAGGCTCGGTTTACCGACACCAAAAGAAACCCTCAGGATGGAACCTCAGCCAGAATGATGGTGAGGTTTTGTAGCACATCAAGGAATTTGGGTTCTAATTTATCTGAGTGCACTCCTATTAATTTAATTCTGCTGTATATTTAGAATAATAATACAGAATCTCAAGGCTTTGTTGTGTCTGTAACAGATCATTGGCGGTCAGCATGGCTCGCAGGTGAGAGGGGTGGAGGCAGGCGCGGGAGGTCGTGGGGGTGTCGCGCGGGGAGGGTCGTGATTCCGGGAGGGAGCTTCACAAAAAACCACAAAAAAAACATTACCTTTCTGCCGGGTCCAGGGTACCGCGTCTCTGGTCCTGCTCTCCTGCTCTCCTGCTCTTGACTTCAGGAACAGGAAGCAGGCTCCCTCCCCTAAGCCAATCGCAATGCTGCAGTGCAGCGTTGTGATTGGTCTGAGCGCTGTAAAACGCCGCTCAGCCAGGGGCTGTAGGGGTGGGCATGTTCTCCATGCAGGCTGTAATGCAGCCTGCATGGAGAAGGGGAAAGTGCGCATGAATGGTTTGGGTGGCCCGAGAGGGCCGACCAAACAGTCATTGTGCACTGAGGAGTGGGCAAACCACCCCTGCCCTGCTCCGTGAGCAGAGCAGCCCCATCAACCCGCCCGCAAAATAAACATAAAATGATAATAACTTAAAGTTATTATCATTTTATATTTCCTTTCCTTTCCACTGCTCGAAAGCAGTGGGGCGACGCTCCTCTGCCATAGCGGAGGAGCCGCCACTGTAACAGATGTGTAGATAGGTTTGGTTACTTGGTGGGCATTTGGGTGTTACAGAAGGGGCTGCAGATTCTTGTGCAGCCCCTTCTGTAATACAGATAGCTCTGGTGCACATGTAGCACCAGCGCTATCTCAAGAGGGCGTTCTCGCATTTGTATGGGGTCGTGGCCCCATGCAAATTGCAGAATATCTTTGCCTCTGCGCCCACGCAATATCATAGATGGGGGCGCCAAGGCAAAGAACCCTCAAGAGGCTCACAGAAAATGTGCCACAAAAAGGTGGCACCATGTCAGTGCGCCTGATAATTGCAGCCCTCTGGAAGTGGGGAGGCGATCCCATGGACCCCACAGACATCCAGTCACTCACTGCACCCGCCTGAAAGGGGATCTCTCTCTCCTCTTGAAAGTGCAGGCGGGTGCTGCCTGCGCAGTAAAACACAAGCGACTTTGAAGCAGAAATTCCTTTATTCACTTGAATGTGTTGCCCTCAGGCAGCACGAGTTCGCAGCTGCCCTGGGGGCAGCGCATTTTGCATAATAGGGCGCACTTTCTCTGTTTGTGCACGGCGCACCTATTTAAAGGTGCGCCATGGCACAAACAGGAAAAGGGCACCCTACCTGTAATAAAGGCCAGGTTGTTCAAATAAGCCTTCAACTGAAGTAACCCAGGAAGAGCCCTGCACTGGATCAGGCCTCAGAGTCTCTTGACACTGTCTGCATAATTAGCGCCATGAAACCCTAGGATGTACAAGCACTTTAGAAATACAATTAACATTAACCCTCTAGATGGGTCTGTACCTGAAGTGATCACAGAGGCTGACAGAGCACAGAGCCCACACCAGCATCATCTAAAGGTAAAACTCCCTCCTAAATAGGTTGCTCCATTCAGTCAGCACAGAGAGCACAACATTGCAGCATCAGAGGAGAACGAGACCTAGACAAGGACAGTATGGATTGGGCCGGGAGCAGTAATGATGACCAGCAAATGTCACGAGGGATGAATCTGATCAGAGAAGAAACATCTGTAAGATCAGCAAGATAAAGTAGTCAAGTTTCACAGATGAATCAGGTCATGAAATCACTAGCAGCTCAGAAAACAGGCATCACCTATAATTCAGTTCAAAGAACAAACACAATATACACCAGTAGTCAACAAAAGAATCTGAGGAGTGCTATTGGGAACAAGTGAATGGAACACTGTGATTTCATAGCATTTGTTTTTGTTTTTTGTTGTTTTTAAAAATAACATGCAATACCAATGCAAGGTTACAAACACACACTCCCCAACAGTCTTTGAAGAGATGTCTCCCACAGATTGGAGCGCCGCATAAAACCGTATAGCTCAGGCATAAAAGGTATCGTATTAGATCATGGTTTACAAACGGAGTGAGGTCTATGCGCCCAAGATTTTCAAGTGGTTTTTGGCGCAGCCTCTCCATTTATATATTTCTTGTTCAGCTTTGCAACAGAAATTCATACCCCATCACCAGGTGGACAAGGTGGGTGGTGTGTGTGGGGGGCGGGGGGTAGACCGAGGACCTCCAGTGCTGGGCTATATCCCAGGATACTTAATAGCCTATTAAGTATCCCAGGCCGGCAAATGCCCTGTGACATCTATTCTCGGCTCACCTGTCCTTTTGATTTCATAACGTTTGGGCTAAATTCAAACGAGTCTATAATAAGCTGAAGCAAAGGCCAGAGGTGGAGACAGACCGAAGCAAAGCATGCAACACACTGGCACCAGGAAGTGGAACCCAAGGAACAAACATATATAGATAATCTTGAGGCGAGTCATTAAATAATCTGGCATTCTGATTTTTACAAATTCAGGGGCATATTATCAACGTGATTATCGCCGCTTTAGCGGGACTTTTTCCCGCTAAAGCGGCGATAATTCAATCGCCCTATTAGCAAGCTGTCGCTAACTCCTGTTAGCGACAGCTTCTAGGCAATAGCGACCGGGTTGGGTGCCGCTTTGCATGCCAGCGATATTTATCGCTAATGGCATGCAAAGTAGGCGTTCCCAACCTAAAAGCGACTGGAAACAGTCGCTAAGGTCGCTATCGCCTATTAGCGAGGCAGGGGAGGTGATTAACGAACCAGCGCTAAACACGTTTAGCGCTGGTTTGTTAACGCCTGGTCCAGACCTGATTTAGCCATGTAATCCAATGGGAGGTGGATTACATGGCTAAATCCCCCTCGCCCTATTAGCATGCTAACACTGGTCACAGTGCGAATATCGCTTGTTTTCAAGCGATATTCACACTGTTCTCCAGGGTTTCTATCGCTTTGGAGATAAGCGTTGCTGATAGCACGCTATCTCCGCGATAGAAACCTGCGATAGCCGGCGATAATTATCCTAGCGCTAACTGCGCTTAGCGATAATTATCGCCGGTTATTGCTAATAGGCCCCTCAGAGCCATGTCAGACTCTCGTTAATAAGCCATGGAGACGTGCTGAAATAGGACCTCCCCACACGTCGATGTTTTCAGTGTATAGCAGGACTGGACCTCACTTAATCTGTGCACGTGGTTGCAGGTCGTGGCCACTGGAGCTCAGTTGTGGGTCATGGGACCAGTTTACCTCATCAAAGATTGACCCAGAACAAGATTAAGAAAGACTGAGAAAACTGAAAGAAGGGGAAACACAGGCAAACAGCAAGAAAGGGAGAATAGCAGAGATGAAACTGAGCCTGCAAGAGTGAGATAATGAGGCATAAGTGTAGGATGGAAGATGCAGGCATGAAGTAGAATCGAGACCGAGGCAGCCTTGGCATTTGACCACACCGGCATCTGGGCTTCAAAGTCACACTTTAGGCCACCTTATTTTGTCTTTTCAAATAAAGCACTGCTTCAATCACCGGATAGCCTCAAGCGCTTCAACCTACTTCGGAGCACAGGAATACAGAACGGTCTCTGCAGTAACCCTGCTCAGCCTCAGACATGGTCTGCTTGTCCATCCATTGCAATACTTTCTTTTTAGTGTCATCATTTAGGGCACATTAAAGCTTCCTCCCTTATACTTTCACGAGACTTTTTCTCAGTATATGTCAATGTAAGTGAAGCACATGCACCACAATGGGACGGGTTTGTGTTTCAGGACTACAACTTAGACTTCCACGTATTGACTATAGCTCTCTTTGCAAACTTGGGGTACCTGCAGTGAGTGTCGGCAGCTATTCATTTGATCACATTTACTTATGTCACCGAAAAAGAAAAAAACCTTTGACTCAAGTTCTGTTTCCGAGGTGCAGTGTGATCTGATTAAAAATACTCCGAGCTCATTGTGTTTTATGACACAGCCGAACCAGGCTTTGAGGCTGGCAGGGGAATAAATACACGTCAGAGATTCTAAGTGATCTGTGACCTGCTTGGGCTATGCAGTTAATTATTACCCAGAGTCTATTTTGGGCGCTATTAAATGACCTACTGTTAAATATGAGGCGTGACTCATGGCGTAGTTATGCCAGTTTCATAGCGTCGGTCATGGACCTAGCTACGCAGAGAACTCGACTGCCGCATATGAGACTAAATTCCGGTTTAACACGACACTGGCCCGTAGCCAGAAGTATATTTTTTTAAGGCTGCAATGGCACTCAGCTTTGACCAAACATTAAAGCTGTGCAGTGTAGACACATTCGTTTCTATGGGGCATATTAACAAGGGCCTTATCTCCGTTTTTTGGCTTTAAAAGCCAAAAAAGCGGAGATAATATTATCGCCCTATCTACAATGGGATGCTAACATGCATTAGCGCATGTTAGCACCCGTTTTCCCGACGCCTCGCTTTGCATCTCTAATGAGATGCAAAGTGGGCGTCACTGGGCAGTACTCCCTGTAAATCATCGCTGATGTGCACATCGCGATATTTACAAGGAGGCCCACGTATTTTAGCAGACGTTAGTTTTGGGCGAAAACCGCTGTTTTCGCCAAAACTAACGTCTGCTAAAATCCTGACCCATGTATGTTTAACATGGGGGTGGATTCTTGTGTTACGACCACAGGGTCGTATCATCAAGCAAATCGCCGTTTGCAGGGAACATCGCTGGAAAACCAGCGATGTTCCCTGCAAAACGGCGATTTCCCCGCTATCGCCGGAATTTACATCGCCCTGGAGAAACGCGTTGTTAATAACGCGCTAACAGGGCGATAAATTCCAGCGATAGACGGCGATAAATACAAAAGCGCTAAGCGCGCTTTGCGTTATTTATCGCCGCCCTTGCTGATATGCCCCCAAATGCTTGTGGATGAAAAGGTAAGGTATGCAAGGATTTAGAGCACACAATGTTGGTGTTTTTTTTTAAATAATATTGGTGTTATTGGTTTTACTACTAAATATCGACCCCAAAATTTCATGGCACAAAAATATCAAGAACAGAATATTGAAAGGAAAGTGCATATAGGAAAGTATAGATTGACTATTTCTATCTTCATATCAACACACCTTGAAGATACATGTATAGTGTAGATACATAGATGTGAAGTAAGGTATAGAAAATCTATACCCTTCAAAAGTTTGGATTAGATATTCTGTCCTTAATATTCTGTGCCATCGATATTCTGGTTTCGATATTCAGGGTGCATACAATGTGATTATATGTGAAGGAATATGTGGATTTTTTAAGACACATTAAAAAGCATACTTAGGACCTGATTACAACTTGGCTGCGTGGTGCCAGGTACGCCCTGCCGCCGCACCGCCAAAGTCAAAAGTTGAGTTTTCTCCTGTTTGGCGGGCTTTTTTTGGGCATTCCCACAGAGGTGCTTCTACAAATGGGCACCACAATGGTAACGCCAAAAACAGTTCCTACACGGCATGGACTGAAAAGTTCATGCCAAGCAGGAACTGGAATGCATGCACACAGGGGGGCACATGTTGTGCCCCCCTGCATGCACCCCACGGCGCAGAGGCACAAGTTGGAAATGGCAGAGAGGAAACTCCTAATATGCTTGCCTGGATTGTGGTGGTCCCGCCAAGCATATTGATGCATCCTGACCACAGCAACACCGCCAGGAAATGGCAGTTGCCTGGCGGCTGTGGCGGGGCAATGATGGTCCGACTGCCCTAATCGTAATAGGGGGTCAGGAGACCGCTGCACCCCCACGAGTCTGGCAATCCGTCAACCCCCAGACTCGTAATTGAGCCCTAAGTCAACTTTCTACAATTAAACTTTAAATCCTATCAGTTAGATGGGATTTAAAGTTGCGGGGGGTAACATTGCAAGCTGACTCACAACTTTGTGTATTTACTAAGCTGTTCACCCTTTGTGAAATAGAAAGCTTATGAGGTTTAAAAAAAAAATAAGATACTGGCCTTAGCTCAGAGCCCTCCCTCCCACACCTCTTACCTGAGGTGGTGGATCTCCAGCCTCCACATTCACCATATTTTTGTTGGAGGATGTCACATTCTGCATCCAGAAAACATCACACCTCGAAGGCCTGAAGGGGTAACCTTACCTCAAGTAAAGTAAGGAAACATAATCTGCTTTGTAAAGTGTGGAGTTTCCTAATTCCGCCCAACTTTGTAAGTGAAATTTTTTAATTGAACTCACCACTAACTAAAAATAACTTTACAAAGAGCTTGAAGCATATCCATTAAGGATATTTTGAGAAATTAGAGGCAAACTTTGACTTTTAAACAATTTAGGACTATAATAATGGAGAAAAGTAAACATAATTTAAATGCAATTTTACAAGGGAAGATGGGAAAGAACCTCCATAAATTGCACTATTAGGTTGCTGCAAAAGATCGATAGCTCAATTACATTTGATCAAAAACATCAGTTAAAACTGCACAGGATTTAAGCAGGCTCCGACGTTGCCATACAACCTTCATAGTTACAGGCAGACTGTGCCAAAGGTACAGTGCAAAAAGAGACCTTCATCAAACATCAACCAGCAATATAGGTAGATAGGCATGTTAAAGGATACATGATTGTGTGAGCCTGGCATGGGTCCATTTGAGATGTGCGTCCTACCTCAGGGCACTAGTTCCATCTCCAGTAAGAGGAGCCATAGATGGGCAGACAGCAGAACTGCCTCTACGGCTCTGAGTGGTGGTTTCATAGTTTGCATCTAGGATCCTGCTCCGTGATAACCTCTCTCTTTGATGCTGCATGCATGGTACTGCCGTAATTGTGGATATTCTCCTTTCCCCCCGCTGTAGGCTCCTTGCATAGAATTCTCAATGTGGCACCCTTTATGTGTCTAACATTTCTTGGACAAGCATGCACTTTTATGAGTGGCGAATGTTGAAAACATAGAAGCCTGCCATGTGTACTAGAATTGGAAAATATTTACTTGCGTAGGGATTGTTCGGCATTACTTCTGTATAAGATCCAAGTCAAGCTTCCTGTTATGAAACAGAATCTCCTCTATAATAGAACTTTGACTTCTCAGCAAATAGATTGTACTTTCCAGCAACTATACCAGCAAATTTAGACATGGCTGATATACATTAAAAGGGAAGGCATCAGCACTTCTCACCAAAGCATGTACTAACAAATGACACGGAGGTGCCATTGTTAAGTAATTTGTGAAAAGCAATGTGGTTCAGGTATCTATGGTTAGATCTAAATGCACTTCAAAGACCACTATGCAAGGTGATTTTTGGATCTTACACTAACATCCTTTTTAGAAAATAAGGCAACATTGTACATTGAAATCACTTTGAGCTAGCTGTATTAGTTAAACATGTTAAGCTATAAATTTCACTTAAAATCTCTAATCACCTTTTCTTTATTAATATCTCGCTCTCATTTTGCTCCTTGATGCTCTATTGTGCTTTCTCTCTTCTCATCTCCTAATCTCTGTCCCCAATGCCTCTCTCACTCTTTCCCCCACTACCCCTTTCTGCTTGCTGTTGCATCTGTCTACCTTCCCCTTGCTGTCTCTAGCTTGCTTCTTCTATTTATTCTCCTTTCTTTCTCTCCTTCTCCTCTACTTTTCTATAACCTCTTCTCTCTGTCTTCTCTGTAGGTCTCAATATTTTCTCTCCTCTCCCTAGCCCTCTTCTCCATAGAACATGTATGGCTACCAAAACGTTTTCTTGGGTGTGCATGCCCATGAGCAGTAACTGCTAACTTTCTTGTGCCACTGTGCTTTTTGCTGTTCTCAATCCCACAACCTAAAATCCTGGGGGCCTTCTGGAACTTTAGAAATGCCCTACCACCATGGAACAAAGACATTAGTGCAATGTGACCATCATTAGAACCCTACAGCCTGTTGTCCATTCTTGTTGGACAGAAAATCAGACTCCATGGATTTACTGGCTTTACCTAACTTAGGGCAGATGACAACCCATTAATTTCCACTGCACTACTTTCACAGTACAGAAGACTTCAACAGGTCGTCCACATTACTGGAAAAGAAAATGTTTCCTGTAAAAACACCAGAAACATTATCTTTTTCAAAACTAAAGTCGAGACATGAGGGAAATGCTTCACTGGAATCCCGAGTTTGATTTTTTTTTGTTTTGCTCTATTGAGTAGCACGCTGGGCGTGCTGATCTCACACCAAAAGAAAAGTGAAAGCAGACCATGCTAATGGAATCTCAGTGGATCCACAATAGTCCTACCACACAGTGTTCCTACACTTCTCCCTCTAACAATAGTACCTAATTTGTGTGGCTGTGCTACCACCTGTGAAAGGAAAGGCCCCAAACGCAACAAGAAAAACGTCAAAATTTGCCTTGCAAGTTCACCTATTTTGGCCACGTGTGTAGCTGTAGTATTTAGGTCAGGGCTCGGTCTGCTTAAAAACAAGGTACCCAAGGGTAGTCCAGTGTGGTGTGGTTTGTGTGGATACCAAAACTTTTTCCCACCCAAAATGCCCTACAAGCACCAAACATTGGCTAAATCATTGATTTTCCTCATAGTTCTCTGAAGGAAAATTCCAGAATCTCTGAGGATGCATAAAATCCTACCAACCAGCATTCCCATTCTTCTCCAAATAAATACAGTACCCTCAAACATTCACCAAGTATTATGCATTTAGTGCATTATTTACATAGGCTCTCATAACAGCAATGTATTTGATATGACCATCAATTGGATAAAGATAACGCAGACTTTCAAAGGAGTCAATACATTTCAAAAAGCAGATTTGTGAGAACTACCTTCCCACGAAGGAACACCCTTTCCGTGGACTGACTTTGGGCATTCGACGATTTACCTCTGGACTATGTTGTTGACAAAAGAATGAATACCTACGTACATTCTGAACAACCTTGAAAAAGTCACGCAGTGACGAAATACATGTTGGCTGTTCATCCATGGAGAACATTAACTTGTGTATCATCTGTATCAGAAGACTATCTGTTTGTCTACACTCTACAATAAACAAGAACAGTGCTCCTTACAAGTCCTTACTGTTTGGATAGTGTGATTTGTGATACAATACAGCTCTGAGTGCTTTAGTTTGTCAAATTATACTATTTTGGGGGTGACGTAAGAAATTGGGTTATCGGTTGAGAGGGGAGGAAGCCTCACTCAGCAACAACCACAATCCTTGTCAAGGTGAACCACCGAAAGTCACTAAATTTACCTGTACTTAACCGTCCGGTATATTGGCGCAAAAGCAGTCAGGCTTAACTTATGTTAAAGTATTTATGCTGCACACAAACAATGATAATGTGTAAACACAACGCAATAAAAATCCCAAAACATTTTAGAAAAATAGAGTAAATTTTAATAAATAAAATGAAAACAGAACAACAAAAGTCCAATCAAGTTTTTAGTGAAAATAACATCTAAAATCACAAAGTGCCATTCGCGGTCATTTAATTAAGCTAGACCGGGCTAAAGTCACAGGTTCATGTCTACTGCGATGGAGCACGGGTCAGATATAGGTACCAGGTTAGCCCCACTACAGAGGTACCTTCTGAGTCCAGCTCAAAAAGTTCCATTTGTGGTGGAGGACCCAGTGAGGGGCAGATTGAGTATTGCAGATAGTCATCTCTGTACCACAAAGATCTGGCAGGGCATCATGAGGTGTCATCGCTGTAGAATGAAGAGCCACTCAGGGGTTGTGGACGGTCTTGCTATATTCGCTTTGCGGTCACTGCAGACTGTTATCACTGTAGGGCAAAGTGCAGCACTCACATTGCCAGTCATCGCTGAAGATCAGTGTAGCGCAAAAAGCAGGTCCCACCGGTGCTTCACGTTGGCGGTCGTTGTGGACGGCAGAGTCCTGACATGAACGGGCCAGTTCACGAGAATCCCAAACTTCAGGATTTTCAGCTTTTCTTGTAGTAGGAGGTGCCTCTGATGCTAGCCAAGGGTCTAGGACTAAGGGAGGCACCTCTTGATGATCAGGACGCACTCCAGCAGCGGCCCCGAGGGCTCAGGCAGGTCCAGTTGCAGGTCCAGGCAGGTCCAGTTGCACCAGGTCAGCTGGGCAATTAGAGGGAGCCCTCTGAAGCTAGTTTTGTTCCTGTAGCTCACATAGGAGGTCAGCCAAACGACCTTTGGAGTCACCCTAGATAGCTTTGGATGAAGATACGCAGAGCCAGTCTTCCTTCTCAGACAGCAATGCAGTCCCTCAAGCAGTAGAGCAGTCCTCTGACAACAGGCAGTTCTCCTACTGTAACCTCCACAGGTCCATGAGTGGTCTGAAGAGTGGGTCTGGAGGCCCAGTATTTATACCAGGTGCCATCCTTTGTGTATGGGTGGACTCCCTGCCCTGTCCCGATATCTGCTCCTAGAAAGTTCTTCCCTTCCCCTGTCAAGGCTCCAAACTGTCTGGGGTGACAAAAGACAGGCAGGCCTAGTGGCAGATTATTTAATGTGTGTAGGGGGCAAAGCCCTTTGAAGTGCAAGTGGGGCCGGTTACAGCCCCTCCCCAGTCTTGCTGCCAGGATGGCCCACCCTATCCACACCTATGTTTCTTTTTGTGTTACTGTCTGGAAGCAAGACACAAACCCCAACAGCAGAGTCATTCACGACCATTCACAGTCATGTGGCCTAGGACACTGCGCAGAAGGCACAGTTGGTCGGGACAAGAAAATTAATAACTTTCTTAAAGTGGCAATTCATCTGAGTGTAAACACCATATCTCTACCTGATTCCAATCTAAAGTTATCACTTATTAAGCTTACTAAGGTAACCCAGTCTTAGTCATTGGGAGAGATGGGCCTTGAAACAGTAAAAGATTCTTTAGGAGTTTTTTACTGCTAGAACATGTGAAACATAAACACACATGTCCTACAATTAAATACAATGCACGCTTTCCTAGGAGCTGTTAGGGCCTACCTTAAAGGTGATTAATAAGCATTAAAAAGGAAGGTTTAGGCCTTGCAAAAGGCTTATTTTGCCAGGTCGAATTGGTAGTTTAAGACTGCACTACAGGCTGCAGTGGCAGGCCTGAGATATGTTTTAAAAGACTACTTTAGTGGGTGGCAAAATGACTGCTGCCACCCAATAGCAGCATTTAATTTACAGGTCCTGGGTACCTATAGTGCCATATACTAGGGTAAATTAATTGTACCAATCAGGTGTAAGACAATTGTATCATGCCTCAGGGAGCGAGCACAAGCACTTTATCAATGATTAGCAGAGAAAAAGTGCACAGAGTCCTAATGCCAACAAAAACGGGTTAAGCAATAGAAGGCAAAAAATCTGGGGTGAACCTGCAAAAACGGGCAGGTCAAACAGGGGGATGTGAAAAGAGATTTTTACACAAACAAGAAATTCAAATAGCACTCTTGCACTTTTCCCCCATCCAAATCTAGCAGTAATATTTGGTCAAGGCTGGAAATCAAAAGATTTCACAGATTTCCATGCACACACAGTGAAGTTTTTGTGAATCACAAAAGAGGCAAATCTGTAGCAATTGTGGGTGTAAACTTCATGTTCGTAGATTTACTATTTTCATTTATTTTTTATGTTTAGCTATCTTGCACATAGGCACTCTAAATGTAAAAATGAAAACAGTTTTACATATAAATCACTCAAGCAATAGCAATTGAATTTCAATGAAGAAACAATGGGACCAATTCACCATATTTTTGGTGTCTGCTAGAAATTCACAAGGGGATCTTGGCAGGTGTAAGCCTATTTACTTGTACAGAGATGACTGACACAAATGTGAAGCTTTCCACACCCATAAATCCCACTCACAGGGTTCGAAGGTTGATGTTCCAAAGAGTGGTTTTTCTTGGATGGACACAAACATGGACGTTCTTTGGCATTCACAAACTCCTCTCCCTCCACTTTCCACCCTGGAAAGGGTTGGGTTTTTACTCCATTCAATGTGCGTTTGCACTGGGGATCCTATTCCCCCTGTTCTACACTAACCAGAACCTAGTGCAGTGGAAACAGGATCTCATTAGGAATGTTACATTACTTTCCTAGTAGTATGCATAGAATCCTGTGCCTGCTGCAGCTTCCCATGCGCAATCTTGGGAATATTTGTGAATTTCAGAAAGTAGTAAATCTAAAACAGGAAGTGCAGATTTAGGGACTGATTACAAGTTTGGCAGTTCAGAGGGGACCGCCACGCCGCCGCCCCACTCCCTCACCACCAAACCTGTGTGTGTACCGCCTGCCAGATTATGACTTTTTTAGTCACTGGTGGGTGGTTCTTTGGTGTTCCTACGGCGGTGCCTATGAAAAAGTCACCACAATGGGAACATCATAGGCAGTACCTGCATGGCATGGACTGGTGCAGTCCATGCCTTGGAGGTACTGGGGTGCATGCACACAAGCGGGCACAACATGTGCCCCCCTGCATGCACCCCGTGGCCCAGAGGCAACAGGAGGCCCTTTGGGCCCCCTTTGCTTCCTCTCTGCCACAGTTTTCATAGAGGAGGAGGATCCGCCATGAAAACCGTGGCAGAGAGGAAACTCGTAATATGCTTGGCGGGCCCGCAGAGATCCTGCCAAGCATATTGCGGCCTCAAGACCTCCGCGCCACCGCCAGGGATTTCTGATCCCTTGTAGTTGTGGCGTTGCAATGGCGGTCCGACTGCCCAACTAGTAATGGGGCAGCTGGACCGCCGGTGCGGCGGTGGCTGGACCGCGGCACCACCGTGAGTCTGGGGGTCCGTGGACCACCAGACTCATAATCAGGCCCTTAGTAGTTTATTGTGGAATCTGGCCGTAAATGTGCAGGATAGCACATATACATGAGAAGGTATGATGATTTGTGGACATTTCTCCAGGAGGCAAACACCGACTCACTCTCGACGATGATGTTTGCCCATTGGAGATTACTGCTTTCTTTTCTTTTTAACTGGGGGTTCCCTTCCCAATCTGCAGATAGACATTTCACCACCTACAGCTGCAGCATTATTTTATTATGTGCTGCAATGTAGGTGGCGGCATGTCATTCGGCAGGAACAATTGGCATGCCGGCATCAACATCAAATTAATTAACTAAGGATTTACTTTGCAATGGAAACTCAATCACGTGCTCTTTCTACTCTCCTCTTTCTGTCTACATTTTAGGATACAGAACGTCTTGATTGCTGGCAAGCATCGTGTAGATTGTAAGACACATCTGAAAATATTTTAATACGTTTGTGAAAATAAAGGCGCAAGCACATGTTTTTATTCAGTTCTGGGTCTCACTTGGGTCCCAGTGGTGCTATGTTTCGGAAAATGCGTGGATGATGATTATAAACTCTGTTTGCAGATGTTTCAGTTCTTTACCAAATAATAGTGTCATCGTAGTCTGTCAATCATAATTTATTCTTTTAGTAAGATTTGATTTTAAGACTGAGACACTGACCATTAAAATGTACAATCGAAATAGACATAGAGTAGAAATAATGTGAGATGAGAATTGGACTATGCATTGCTTTAGTGTATATACATTTCTTATTGAGTAGACATGTATGTTGTTGTTGCATAGCTCAGTTGGTTAAGGCACCTATTTCCAGGTTTCATGCATTTGTCACATACTGTATTTGTGAAGCACATTTTCAAGAAAAGGACATCCTTGCTCTGAATAACAAATTTTTTTAATACTCTGTTCAAGAGTGTTCATTTTACAGACCTAAAAATGGAATAAAAACGCAACAGACCCGCAAGAATTTGAACCTGTGACTTTGAGTTCAAGCACAGAACCCTGGAGTAAATGGAGTGAGCTTCCAGATGGGGTCTGAAAATGGACTGAACCTTTTATATTTCTAAGAAATGTACAAGAAACACACATATGTTGATTAACCATTCTATTATTTGATATATTTTAGTTGTCCTTAAATTACCTTGAATTGTTTCTGTGTTTAATGTCACGTGCTTGAGAAAAAAGTTCAGTGCAAAGTTTATTTGACTTTTTTCGTCACCACTAAAACTAAGGGGCATATTTACAAGCCCCTATCGCCACCACAACATCACTTTCAGTGACTTAACGCTGCCTTGTAAATAAGGCACCCTTTCACGCTGTGTTTAGCGTGAAAGGGGAGGGCAATGGGTGTTGCAGTGGGCGTTCCACCGCAACACCCATTGATTTTGATGCTGCCCCCTATTTACAAGGGCAGCGTAAATAGGAGGCAGCGCCAAAATTAAGACCAGGAAAAACCTGGTCTAAGACAGGCAAAACGAGGAGAAATGCTTTATTTCTCCTCATTTTTGCTGTTTCCATATGTGCTGCCTTGTGCAGCACACATTGAAACAGTAAATTGCCTATGATGGTTTATGGGCAGGAAGGTCCCCCTTCCTGCACATAAACAATCATTTTAAAAAAATGCCGTTTTGCAACTTCTATGTGTGCAGCACCACCACCTCCTTTGTCGATGGAGGGAGGGGGGCCGCGCGGCTCCCGTCCTGTCATAGCAAACTGCTTTGGATATTGGAAGCGAGAGCAGGAAACCTGCTCTCGCTTCCAATATCCAAAGCAAATTGCTTTTCCACATGGGGAGCTGCATGTTAGCAGCTCCCCATGTGGAAAAGCAATGCCGGCTCCCGCAGGAGGCGGGGAGCCGGCAGGGTCCGTGGGGGAGCTGGGGTCCCCCCACGGACCCCAAAGGATAGGGCCAGCCCCGGGGGATGGGGTCCCCGGGGCAAGTAGTGGCCCGGGAGGGGGGACCCCTCCCCAAAAATAATTAAAAAAATAAAAATAAAAAAAAATAAAGGCCTGCCCCGGGGGATGGGGTCCCCAGGGCAAAGGAGGCCTGAGGAGGGGGCCACGCAGCCCCCTCCATAAAAATTTATTTAAAAGTGTGGCCATGCCCCCGGGGGATGGGGTCCCCGGGGCCGGATTCGGCCACGGGAGGGGGGCCATGCGGCCCCCTTCCCGTTTAATTTAAAAAAAAAAGAAAAAGAAAAGGGGTAAGGCCCTGGGGGATGGGGTCCCCAGGGCCCAAAAATAGGAAAAAGGAAGGGGGGGGCCACACAGCCCCCCTTCGGGAAAAAAACCCCAAAAAAACAAAAAAAAAATGATCGGGCCGCAGGCCCCGCCCCCTTCCTTTACCACTCTGCAAACGCACCCCCTGGCGCGTTTGCAGATGGGGAACGAATTCCCCTTAAATACTGGGGGTCCCTGGGGGCCAACTAGCCCACCAGGAACCTCCAGTATGCACCAGGGGGCTGCGTTGCAGAGAGGTGTACAGAGGCCACGCCCCTTTTTCACCTCTCTACAACGCAGCTCTGTGGCGCTTTTTGGAGGTACATGGTGGGCTACTTGGACTCCAGGGACCCTCAGGATTCAAGGGGACTTAATCCCCCAACTTAAAACGCACTACGGGGCGCGTTTGCACAGTGGTGAAGGGAGGGGGCGGGGCTTCAGGTGACATGTGTGCAAACAGGCCCCGTGGCGTGTTTTAAGATGGGGAATTAAATCCTCTTCAATCCTGAGGGTCCCTGGGGGCCAACTAGCCCACCAGGTACCTTCAGTAAGCGCCACGGAGCAGCATTGCAGAGTGTTGTAAAAAGGGGCATGGCCTCTGAACACCTCTCTGCAGGAACCTCAAGCGCTCCGTCCATCATCCCCTTTGGTATCGCTTTGTTTGCCCTAAGTTGGCAGGGTATGCCCAGACGTGGGTCCCTTGCTCACTTTGCCACTGGATTCAAGCTAGCCTGGCTGATGACGGCTGAATAGCCAGAAACCGGTCCCAGGATGCTTGTTTCCGGTCCAGGGAAGACATGGTTTGGCAGTTCGGGCTGGACTGTTCCCATGAGGCACAGGGTCAGACTGATTTGCATATGGCCATGTCTGAACTGGGGTGGTGGATTGAGCTAAAGAATGATGATGGATTAAACCCAGATCAGTTGACTGGGGGTGAGTGTTTGATTTGCTCAAGCGCTCCGTCCATCATCCCCTTTGGTATCGCTTTGTTTGCCCTAAGTTGGCAGGGTATGCCCAGACGTGGGTCCCTTGCTCACTTTGCCACTGGATTCAAGCTAGCCTGGCTGATGACGGCTGAATAGCCAGAAACCGGTCCCAGGATGCTTGTTTCCGGTCCAGGGAAGACATGGTTTGGCAGTTCGGGCTGGACTGTTCCCATGAGGCACAGGGTCAGACTGATTTGCATATGGCCATGTCTGAACTGGGGTGGTGGAGTGAGCTAAAGAATGATGATGGATTAAACCCAGATCAGTTGACTGGGGGTGAGTGTTTGATTTGCTCAAGCGCTCCGTCCATCATCCCCTTTGGTATCGCATCTTTTAGCCCAGCACTGACCCTGAAAAGTAATTCTAACCGTACTTACCAGTAACTTGTATTTCCTTCCATAGGCTAACATTGACTGGTTTCACTTGGAAATTCTTCAAAGTGTGGAGTTTTGGAACTTTATAATATTTCTCTAAAATCAGCCGAACTATGAATTCCGATTTACTCACCTGTTATCAGGAGAGAACCCAGTGCTGCATCTTTTAGCCCAGCACTGACCCTGAAAAGTAATTCTAACCGTACTTACCAGTAACTTGAATTTCCTTCCATAGGAATCCATTGTCTGGTTTTCAGCAGAAAAGTTTCAAAGTGTCGATTTTCACAAACTACAAATATTCCTTAAAAATCGCCTGTGTGACTTAAGCGCATTCTTTCAACTGTTTACAGGAGATGCACCAGTGCTGGATCCAGGATCCACCACTGAGTAAGAAAAAGTAACGATAACACTACTTACCTGCTAAGTGAATTTCCTCCCATAGGATAACATTGGTGATTCTATGTGAAAAAGTTTCTAAGTGTCAACTTTTAAAATACAATAATATTCCTTAAAAATCACTACTGTAACCAAAACGCTTTTACTCAACTGTTTACAGGAGATGTCCCAGGACTGAATCTAGGATCCAGTCCTGTGGTTAGGAAAGTAATCCATAAAGTAACTAATTGCATTTAACTAGAAATTCACATTGAGCTCAATGTTGCATTGTGTTTGAAATTGTGTTGCCCATTGCAACAACTGTAACTACTGTACTTAAAAGTCTTTGCCTATTTGCAAAGTATTTAAACTAAAGTAATTCATTCTGAGAAAGTATATTTTGTAATGTAATGTATAATGTAATTACAATGTAATTTAAAAAATAAAATATCTAAAAATAAATAGTTTAAAAAATGTAGTAAATCAGTATCAAAAAAATAAATATAACAATTAATACATTTAAAAATTGTCATTTACAAAACCTTTGAAATTCACTGAAAAAAACCATAGGTTTCAGACATGTTATAGTTAGGAATTAGCATTTAAAAAACCTTTGAAATTCACTGAAAAATCCATAGGTTTCAGGCACGTTATAGTTAGAAATTAGCATTTAAAAAACCTTACAAATTCACTGAAAAAACCATAGGTTTTAGGGACAGTTATAGTTAGTTGGACATTGCACTCGTACAAAACCCGTGAAATTCCCCCGTTATTGTTAGTTCAGCTAACTATAACTCGCGCCCCCGCAATGCACTGCTGATGACGTCACATATTACATCACTCATGACATGGTCAGTGACATCACTGATGACATCACTGATGACATCTCAAATGACATCACTGATGACATCACTGATGACATCATCCACTAAATAATCTGATGCACCTCCTCACACCCTAATATAACCTTTGATACACCCACTCTAAATTACAGACTGCCATTCACAAAACCATAGACACTCCAACACCAATAACTACATACCCACTCACTGATTCTTAGGTCTACACACACACCACTCACTCACCCGTACAGTCACTCATACTTACGGTCACTCAGTACAGGACTATCATATGCACTCATACTCCTATATAGACAGTCAAACACCGCCACTCATCCATAGAGGTACTCACACACCTAGTCAGTCATGCAAATAATTAAACACACTGCCATTTACTCACCTATACAGTTATCCACACACCAGCTCACTTACTCATACAAATACTAGCACATTCTTACGCTCTTATACAATCACTGATACAAGCACACACTCATCCATACAGTCAATCTCACAATCACACACTCTACGCTTATAGCTATTTATATACTCCAACACACATATATACTGCCTTTCACATATGTAGTTACTCACACATGTACCACTGGGACATACATTCACTCACTAACACACTCTTACACACACTTACCCACCCATACAGTCTATCACAGATGCACTCTTGAAACCATCCACCCAGTGAATCACCCACTCACACATCTATGCACAGAGTCGCACACACCCCACCCACACAAACACTCAGGCACCCATACAGATACTCAGACATCCAATCAATAACTCATATAGACACTCATGTAGCTATTCACAAACCCATGCAGCCACTTACACAGCAACAGACAGACGGATACAGACATTCACCCAGTTTAGTCACTAACCCATGCATTCAGTAAGATACGTTTAATCACTCACTTATAGAGTTAGTCACGCACCTACTAAATCATCCATACAGACACTTATACACCCACTCATTCTTTAATACGCCTTTCCCTATATATATTAAAAATATTTAAACTTTACAGAAACACACAGTCACTGGATGATGTCATCAGTGATGTCATTTGAGATGTCATCAGTGATGTCATCAGTGATGTCACTGACCATGTCATGAGTGATGTAATATGTGACGTCATCAGCAGTGCATTGGGGCGAGTTATAGTTAGCTGAACTAACTATAACGGGGGAATTTCACGGGTTTTGTACGAATGCAATGTCCAACTAACTATAACTGTCCCAAAACCTATGGTTTTTTCAGTGAATATATATATACACACATACATACATACATATATATACATATACATATACATATATATATATTATCTACTGGCGGTCGCCAGTAGATAGTTATAGTTAGGACCTAGTTTCCATAGGAAAAGCGTTTTTTGTTTTCCCAATAACTTTGGCGCCGGATGACGAATCATCGCAAAATTTTCAAAACTAGTGGGGCGCTCCGGTCACCTCCTGTCTTGAAAGTTTCGGGGTGATTCGGCAAGCGGGGGCCGAGAAAAAAGGGGGTCCCAAAACATGTTTTCTCTATGTTAATTCTTATAGGAAACTTTAGACACGGCTACAGCCCGAACTGCTGAACGGAATTACACCAAATTTGGCAAAAAGGTAGTGCTTGGTTCAGAAAGCGCCCTTTTTTTTAAATGGTGTAAATTCGTTCAGTAGTTCCTGAGAAATTCAAAAAAAAAGTTTCGATATCTATGGCCGCGGAGGTTCCGCGCACCCTCCCGATCACAAGCTTCATGCTAATTGGCTGTCAACACTCCAAACCAGGAAGTGTTGGCAGCCATCTTGTGCCTCGTAACCGAGGCACAAGAAAAAAGAAAAACTAAGGCGCAAAACAAGAAAAGGGGGCAGGGTAGAAACACCCTGACCCCCTAGGCCTGCTCAGGGGGTCCCACAAGGACCCCCAGGGCCCAAAAAGCATTTAAAAAAAAATAAATCGGCCAAATTCGCGCTGGGTGCGCGAATTTGGGCGTGAAAATAAAAAAAAAGCAAAGCGCAGTCTCCCACGCTTCGTTTAATTGAAGCCCCCAGGTGGGCCAGGTCCCAGGGGCAGTAAAAAAATGTGTGGGGGGCCCCAATCCCCCCCACACTGCCCCGGGCACTGCCACCCCCAGGGCTTTGCAAAAATATTTGCAGGGGGGCACACGGCCCCCCCGCAGCCCCGGGGACCGCCACCCCCTGTGGCTTGTTTTTTTAGAGTTTGGGGGGCCTCTAAGGCACCCCCAAGCCCCGGGGACCGCCACCCCCGGGGCTTAAATCAATTATAATCGCAGGGGGGCACACGGCCCCCCCGCAGCCCCGGGGACCGCCACCCCCTGTGGCTTGTTTTTTTAGAGTTTGGGGGGCCTCTAAGGCACCCCGCAGCCCCGGGGACCGCCACCCCTGGGGCTTCTTTTAAAAAAAAATATATACCTGTGTGGGGGGGCTCGAGCCCCCCCACATGCCCCGGGGACCGCCACCTCCCCGGGACACTAATATTTAAATTTGGGGGTCCGTAACGGACCCCCGAGCCCCGGGGACCACCACCTGTGCAAGTGAAGGGAGGGGGGCCGCGCGGCCCCCCCCTCCTGGAGCCTGTGATGGCCCTGGGGACCACCACCCCCCAGGGCCGGCTCCTGCAGTGTCCCGGGGTGCCCACCCCGGGACACTGCTGTTTGCTATGGCAGGACGGGAGCCTAGCGGGTCCCGTCCTGCCATAGCAAACTTGCTTTGGATTTTGGAAGAGAGAGCAGGAAACCTGCGCTCTCTTCCAAAATCTAAAGCAGATTGCTTTTCCACAAGTGGAGCTGCATGTTAGCAGCTCCCCATGTGGAAAAGCAATGCCGGCTCCTGCAGGACGCGAGGAGCCGGCGGGACCGTGGGGGCATTGGGGCTCCCCCCACGGTCCCCAACGGATAGGGCCTGCCCCGGGGGATGGGGTCCCCGGGGCTAGTAGTGGCCACGCGCCCCCCTCCCCAAAATGTTTAAAAAAAACAACAACAAAAAAGGCCGGCCCCGGGGCCAATAGAGGCCTCAGGAGGGGGGCCACGCAGCCCCCCTCCTTCAAAAATTTAAAAAATGTGGCCATGCCCCGGGGGTCCCCGGGGCCGGAATTGGCCACGGGAGGGGGGCCACGCGGCCCCCTTCCCGTTCAGTTTTTTTTTTTTAAATAAAAAAAGGGGTCAGGCCCTGGGGGATGGGGTCCCCAGGGCCCGAAAAAGGAAAAAAGAAAGGGGGCCACACAGCCCCCCTTTAAAAAAAAAAAAAAAAAAAAGACGCGATCGTGCCTCGGGCCCGCCCCCTCCCTTCACCACTCTGCAAACACGCCCTGTGGCGTGTTTTATATTGAGGCATTAATTCCCCTTGAATACTGGGGGTCCCTGGGGGCCAACTAGCCCACCAGGTACCTCCAGTGCGGCCCACAGGGCTGCGTTGCAGAGAGGTGGTGCAGGCCACGCCCCTTTTTACACCTCTCTGCAACGCAGCTCTGTGGCGCTTACTGGAAGTACCTGGGGGGCTAGTTGGGCCCCAAGGACCCTCAGGATTCAAGGTGACCTAATACCCCAACTTAAAATGCGCCACAGGGCGCGTTTGCACAGTGGTGAAGGGAGGGGGTGGGGCCTCAGGTGACATGTGTGCAAACACGCCCTGTGACGCATTTTAAGTGGGGGAATTAATTCCCCTTGAATCCTGAGGGACCCTGCGGGCCAACTAGCCCACCAGGTACCTCCAGTGCGCACCACAGGGCTGCGTTGCAGAGAGGTGGTCCAGGCCACGCCCCTTTTTACACCTCTGTGCAACACAGCTCTGTGGCGCTTACTGGAGGTACCTAGTGGGCTAGTTGGACCCCAGGGACCCTCAGGATTCAAGGGGACTTAATCTCCCAACTTAAAACGGCCACAGGGCTTGTTTGCACACATGTCACCTCAGGCCCCTCCCTCCCTTCACCACTGTGCAAACGCGCCCCGGGGCGCGTTTTAAGAGGAAGTTTTAATCCCCCTGCCCTATTATGTACTAGGGCCTTGCAGAGGAGGTCATGCTAATCACAGGGGTACCCCAACGCATAGTGTTCCCTAGTGTATGTAGGTGTTTTCACTGTATTCTAAGTGTCTTTTAGCATAGCACTGGCTCTAGGCCTGGTTAGTCCGAGTCAGTTACCACCAGTACCCGTCTGAAAAAGTTGTGGGCACAGGATGATTTTGCAACAAGGCCTCTTTCTGCTCCTCTGTTGGTTCTTTCTGCACATGTCTTGCTTCTTCCTGCTCTTTTCTTCGTCTTTGTGGACTTCTGTTGCTTCTTTCTGCATTTCTTTTGCTTCTTTCTGTGCGTTTTTTCTTCTTTCTTCACATGTCCTACCTCTATAGGCATAGTTAGAAACTAGCATTTAAAAAACCTTTGAAATTCACTTAAAAAACCATAGGTTTCAGGCACGTTATAGTTAGAAATTAGCATTTAAAAAACCTTTGAAATTCACTGAAAAAACCATAGGTTTCAGACACGTTGTAGTTAGAAATTAGCATTTAAAAAACCTTTGAAATTCACTGAAAAAACCATAGGTTTCAGGCACGTTATAGTTAGAAATTAGCATTTAAAAAACCTTAGAAATTCACTGAAAAAACCATTGGTTTTAGGGACAATTATAGTTAATTGGACATTTCACTCGTACAAAACCATAGAAATTCCCCCGTTATAGTTAGTTCAGCTAACTATAACTCGCGCCCCTGCAATGCACTGCTGATGACGTCACATATTACATCACTCATGACATGGTCAGTGACATCACTGATAACATCTCAAATGACATCACTGATGACATCACTGATGACATTATCCATGTGATAATTTGATGCATCTTCTCACACCCTAATATAACCTTTGATACACCCACTCTAAATTACAGACTGCCATTCTCAAAACCATAGACACTCCAACACCAATAACTACATACCCACTCACTGATTCTTAGGTCTACACACACACATCCTCTCACTCACCCGTACAGTCACTCATACTTATGGTCACTCAGTACAGGACTATCATATGCACTCATACACCTACATAGACACTCACACACCGCCACTCATCCATAGAGGTACTCACACACCTAGTCAGTCATGCAAATAATTAATCACACTGCCATTTACTCACCTATACAGTTATACACACACCAGCTCACTTACTCATACAAATACTAGCACATTCTTACGCTCTTATACAATCACTGATACAAGTACACACCCATCCATACAGCCACTCTCACAATCACACACTCTCACCTATAGCCATTTATATACTCCAACACACATATATACTGCCTTTCACATATGTAGTTACTCACACATGTACCACTGAGATATACATTCACTCACTAACACACCCAAACACACACTCACCCACCCATACAGTCCATCACAGATGCACTCTTGAAACCATGCACCCAGTGAATCACCCACTCACACATCTATGCACAGAGTCACACACACCCCACCCACACAAACGCTCAGGCACCCATACAGATACTCAGACAACCAATCAATAACCCATGTAGACACTCATGTAGCTATTCACAAACCCATGCAGCCGCTTACACACCAACAGACAGACGGATACAGACATTCACACAGTTTAGTCACTAACCCATGCATTCAGTAAGATATGTTAAATCACTCACTTATAGAGTCAGTCACGCACCTACTAAATCATCCATTCAGACACTTATACACCCACTCATTCTTCAATACGCCTTTCCCTATACCGCTCCTCACAATAGAACACGCCGCTCCCTCTGTACTGACGCCAAAATCTTTTGAACGCCAGGGATCCGCTTGTTTTGCGGCGGGCCATCCTCGGGGTTGGGCAAAGCCGCTACACATCCAACAAAAAAGGTAACCCCTTGGTTCTATTGTGAGGAGCGGTAATATTGCAACAGACTTGGTTTTTACTTTCATCACCCAACTGTGGTTTAAGATTTTATGAACTCAATGTAAGACGGCACCACCCACTGGGGTATCAAATGTTAGTATTTTGAACTGCTAATACCATAATGCACTGGAGGCATGGTTGGATGAAGTAATAAAGACACGCCACAAGGGCGGGAATTAAGAATATAGCAGGTGTTTCAAGATACTGGTAGAGGTCTTTCTAAGAGTTGATGGCTCGTGAACAAGAGCGAAAGCTTGAAACACGTTGAGCCAAGTACGCGGATGAAAGCTGACAACTCATACTGCGGCAGCCCTCATGCATAGAAGTCTGCACTCTGAGAGGCCATCGTCTCAGGGGTAACCTTTTTTGTTGGATGTGTAGCAGCTTTGCCCGGCCGCGAGGATGGCCCGCCGCAAAACAAGCGGATCCCTGGCGTACCTTTTATGTGGAGGTGCTACATGACGGGACTCTCCATGCCCGTTGCTGTGAAGCCGCCCTGCAGGGATAGGGGCTCCTTTTTGTTGGAGACATTCTGCTGGATTTAAATAGGGAGCATGTCCCGCACGCCATTCTGCTACAAAAAGGACTATCCATGGAATTTTGCATCACGGCATGAAAGGGAGTACAGGAGGAGTGATGTCTCCTCTTGCCAACTGGAACTTACTGGTGTTGGAAGTGCGAGGACAGCAATATATCCTTTTGGCAGCACATTGAGAGGCATATAACACTACGAGGGTAACCGCTATATTTAGCGCACGTGATAGCTTGAATAATAATGCACCTTAACAGGGCTGTGGGACAAGATGCCGCAGAGCAGGATAATAACAACATCACAGTCCTTAAACATCGAGACATGTATATATTACGAGCCGTTGGTTAAAGAAAGCTATTGAGCTAAAAAGGTACATCTACCACAGCCCGCAGAGACTGTACAGGTGCATTCTGGGAGCAGTAGTTTAACATCATGTCACGTGACCACTGGGACCAATGATATGCGATTTTGACCCATTGTGATTTGCCTCACCTGTGATCAAGGCCACACCCAATGGCCTAAACGCGTCAGGGTGATGTTCTGCCTGCCTGAAGCACAATAGAAGCCTGTGTGTTCTTCAGTTGGGCTTCGCTTTTCTTTTATGTGGAGGTGCTACATGACGGGACTCTCCATGCCCTTTGCTCCGAAGCCGCCCTGCAGGGATGGAAGCGCCCTTTTGTTGGAGACATTTTGCTGGATTTAAATAGGGAGCATGTCCCGCACGCTGTTCTGCTACAAAGAGGACTATCCGTGGAATTTTGCATCACGGCGTGAAAGGGAGTACAGGAGGAGTGACGTCTCCTCTTACCAACTTGGTAGAATTGAAATGTTATTATCCTATTGCTCGTGCTTCGTTCTGCAGTAAGTTAGCATTCATGGCTCCATTTTATTTGTGGCCGCCATTTTGTCCTACTGACCAAAACTCATTCCTGCTTTCTCAGCTAGAAAATTGCTGTGATGCATCTGTGTCTCTCAAGGTTGGGCCTCGCTGTGCTAATGAATACATTGTTTGTATTTCTGCATACCTTTCCCATGAGATGGAAGCCTGCTCCCACTGGTTTAGCTGCGAAGGCAGGCAGAGTGACCTTGGTGCACAGACAGTGTGTGCCCAGTCTCAGACTCTTAGCTCATCTGTGTGTGCCCCCTTTGTTTCCTGCTGCCTCTCTGTGGAAAGTTACTGGGTGGGTGTGTCTTGTACTCATGCTAGAACCTATAATCTTTACCTCTATGCTTGAAAAAGTCAGTCCCTCGACAGCCATCCCAAGAGACTGGTCAGACTGGGCTCCACTGCAGTGTAATTTCAATAAATATCTGGTTTGTATTCTCTACTGTCTGACCGACTCTTCATTTGTAGGAAGGCAGAGAAGGTGGTTGTGAGTGACCCGAGTGGCCCTTTTCGGGTCACTTCCTTCAAACTGGAACTCACTGGTGTTGGAAGTGCGAGGACAGCAATATATCCTTTTGGCAGCACATTGAAAGGCATCTAACACTACGAGGGTAACAGCTATATTTAGCGCACGTGACTGCTTGAATAATAATGCACCTTGACAGGACTGTGGGACAAGATGCCACAGAGCAGGATAATAACAACATCACAGTCCTTAAACATCGAGACATGTATATATTGCGAGCTGTTGGTTAAAGAAAGCTAATGAGCTAAAAAGGTACATCTACCACAGCCCGCAGAGACTGTACAGGTGCATTCTGGGAGCAGTAGTTTAACAACATGTCACGTGACCACTGGGACCAATGATATGCGATTTTGACCCATTGTGATTTGTCTCACCTGTGATCAAGGCCACACCCAATGGCCGAAACGCGTCAGGGTGATGTTCTGCCTGCCTGAAGCACAATAAAAGCCTGTGTGTTCTTCAGTTGGGCTTCGCTTTTCTTTTATGTGGAGGTGCTACATGACGGGACTCTCCATGCCCGTTGCTGCTGATGGAGCAAGGACTCACAATGAGACTTGCTCATAAGCAATCTTCTCACAGTATTAATTAATTTGTACTAAAACCTTGTAACGTCTTTATTAATAAATGCATACACAACATTTTTGATCCAGATGATGCTTGCCTATGTGTTTTCCACTAATAAGTAATCCTTGTCTAATCCAAAATGGCCACTAAAGCGCAGGAACTCAACTGCGCATGTGTAAACCATATCACGTGGTATGACGTCTTTCTTTGCTTGGAGGGAATCTTTGCTTCTGCGCAGTGTATGCTAAAATGGCTGCTTTATGTTCTCACATGCTAAAGCCTTCGCGTTGCTGCAACTAATAATGTGGTATTCTAACGCTACTAATGCGGGATAGATTTTATAATTAAATGGGAATAGAGTAGAAGTAGGGGGTATACAGTGAAAACATTTATTTTTGATTTTAATATGTTTTTTCTTTGATTTCTATTAGTTTGAAAAATGGGCCGGGGTTAACTGAACAGCAACTCAAGAGCCATGGGACCTGCGCATGCGCTCTGAAACTAACAAGACAAAGCGATGAAGTCAACTTGGAAGATGTCCAAGGACATGACCCGCTGATCACCTTCACAAGTTCATCTGAGATGTCCAAAATTTGATACATATTGTATACATTTTGTATTGAAATTGTCGTGAGACGGGTGGGAATAAAAGCAAATGTATTAACCCCTTCTGTGCTCATGATGAGCTGGACTCGTCATGGCACACAGTGGTCGTGTGCTCATGAGGAGTCCAGCTCGTCATGACACACAGCCCCGGGAATCCCTCTGGTGCGCGCACCAGAGGGATTCCCTTTATGCCAAAAGAGCCTCGGGAGCTGGGGAAGAGCATCCCCAGCTCCCGAGGCCCCCCCCTGGTTTCCCTGAAATGACGATCGGCGTGCACGTCGCGCTAATGTCATTTCAGTGAAACTGAAATGAGCCAAGAGGCTCATTTCAGTTTCAGTTTCTACGTGCTCAGGGGGCTATATCAGCCCCCTGAGCACGTAGAAACTCAGGAGAGGTATCGTTGGAAGGGGAGAATCTCCCTTTCCAATGGTACCTCTCATAGTGGATCCCTGCTTGGGGATCGCCCCAGGAGGGCGATCCCCAAGCAGGGATCCACCCACTAGGCACCAGGGAGGGGGGAGCGGCCCCTTGGGCAAGGGCCTTTGCTCCCCCCATAAAAATGTTGGCATTATTAGTCTTTCTGCCCACTAGACACCAGGGATTTTTTATGGGATAGCTATTAGGGGTAAGGGCTGCCCAAAACGGGCATGCCGATGCCCCCCCCCGGCCACAAAATTAGTCTTTCTGTCCCCCCGGGGGGGCAGAAAGCCCACTAGATACCAGGGATTTTTTTTAAATTATAATTTGGGGTAGGGGCTGCCCAATATGGGCATGCGAATGCCCCCACCCCCGACGCAAAGGTACAGTCTTTCTGCCCCTCCTGGGGGGCAGAAAGCCCACTAGACACCAGGGTTTTTTTTCCCCTCGATAAATTTAGGGGTGGGGGTTGCCCAAGATGGGCATGCCAATGCCCCCACCCCTCCCCCACAAAATTCCAGTCTTTCTGCCCCCGGGGGTTCAGAAACACCCTAGATGCCAGGGATTATTTTTTTATAGGCCCGGGGTGGGGGCTGCCCAGAATGGGCATGCAAATGCCCCCACCCTACCCCCCAAAGAAAAAAGACTTTCTGCCCCCCAGGAGGCAGATGGGGGCAATAGCCCCTGATCTGCCCCCCCGGGGAGGGGCAGAAAGCCCACTAAGCGCCAGGGATTTTTTTTATATAGGTAGGGGTGGGGGCTGCCCAGAATGGGCATGTCAATGCCCCCACCCCAAAAAGTTCGGGGTGGGGGCTGCCAAGAATGGACATGCCAATGCCCACACCCACCCCAAAAAAGATGCCACTGTCTTTCTGCCCCTCGCAGGAGGCAGATGGGGGCAGTAGCCCCTGATCTGACCCCGGGGGGGCAGAAAGCCCACTATGTGCCAGCGATTATGCTGGCTTTTTTATACGCAGGGGTGGGGGCTGACCAGAATTGGCATCCCAATGCCCCTGACCACCCAAAAGAATAGCCACAGTCTTTCTGCCACCCCCAGGGGCATATCGGGGCAATAGTCCCTGATTTCACCCCTCCCCAGGCGGCAGAAAGCCCACTAGGCACTGACTTTTTTTCGGAATGTGCCTACCTGTTGAATTTGGTTCCTAGCTCTGCCGGCACCTAGGGAAACCTAGCAAACCTATACATTTTTTAAAACTAGACACTCAGAGGAATCCAGGATGGGCTGACTTGACTGGCTCTCACCAGGTTCTGTTACCCAGAATCCCTTGCAAACCTAAACATTTGTCCAAAAAAACACATTTTCCTCACATTTCTGTGGTGTAAAGTTCTGGAATCTGCGTGGATCCACAAAATTCCACCCACCCCGCGTTCCCCAAAGTCTTCCGAGAAAAATGGTACCTCACTTGTGTGGGTAGGACTAGCGGCCGCGCAGGAAACGGCCCAAAACGCGACATGGACACACCACATTTTCACAGTGAAAACGGACCCTTTTTTTGCAAAGTGCCTAGCTGTAGATTTTGAACCCTAACTCTGCCGGCACCTAGGGAAACCTAGCAAACCTATACATTTTTGAAAACTAGATACCCAGGGGAATCTAGGATGGGGTGACTTGACTGGCTCTCACCAGGTTCTGTTACCCAGAATCCCTTGCAAACCGAAACATTTGTCAAAAAAAATACATTTTTCTCACATTTCTGTGGTGGAAAGTTCTGGAATCTGCGTGGCTCCACAAATTTCCACCCATCCCCCATTCCCCAAAGTCTTCAGAGAAAAATGGCACCTCACATGTGTGGGTAGGCCTAGTGCCCGCGACAGGAAATGGCCCAAACGCAATGTGGACACACCACATTTTCACAGTGAAAACGGACCCTTTTTTTGCAAAGTGCCTAGCTGTAGATTTGAACCCTAACACTGCCAGCACCTAGGGAAACCTAGCAAACCTATACATTTTTGAAAACTAGACACCCAGGGGAATCCAGGATGGGGTGACTTGACGCAAAAATATGTGGAAAATATGTTTTTTTCAGCTAAATTTGAGGGTTGCAGGGGATTCTGGGTAGGGAAACGTTGGGGGATCCACGCAAGCCATACCTCATTGGACTCCCCAGGGTGTCTAGTTTTCAGAAACATGTGGGATTGGTAGGTTTCCCTAGATGGTGGCGAGCCCGGGGCCAAAAAATCAGGTGCCCCCCCAAAACCAGGTAGTTTTGTTATAGGTAATTTTGAAGTCTCCACAATACGATTTGGGCCTTTTCCTGTTTCAGCCACTATGCCTACCCACACAAGTGAGGTACCATTTTTATCGGGAGCCCTGGGGGAACGCAGGGTGGTAGGAAATTTGTGGATCCACGTAGATTCCAGAACTTTCCCACACAGAAATTTGAGAAAAAAGTGATTTTTTCAGCTAAATTTGAGGTTTGCAGGGGATTCTGGGTAGGAAAACTTTAGGGGACCCACGCAAGCCATACCTCGCTGGACTCCCCCGGGTGTCTAGTTTTCAGAAATGTGTGGGTTTGGTAGGTTTCCCTAGATGGCCACCGAGCCCAGGGCCAAAAACTCATGGGACCCCCCTTGCAAAACCAGGTTGTTTTGTGATAGGTAATTTTGATGTCGCCTCAATAGGTTTTGGGCCCTTTCCTGTCGTGGGTACTTGACCCACCCACGCGAGTGAGGTATCATTTTTATCGGGAGACATGGGGGAACACTGTGTGGTAGGAAATTTGTGGATCCACGTAGATTCCAGAACTTTCCCACACAGTTAGCTGAGAAAAAAGTGATTTTTTTCAGCTAAATTTGAGGTTTGCATACCTCCCTGGAATCCCCCGGGTGTCTACTTTTCAGAAATGTGTGGGTTTGGTAGGTTTCCCTAGGTGGCCGCCGAGCCCCGGGCCAAAACGTCATGGGACCCCCCTTGCAAAACCAGGTCGTTTTGTGATAGGCCATTTTGAGGTCGCCTCAATACGTTGTGGTCCCTTGCCTGTCGCGGGTACTTGGGCCTCCCACCCGAGTGAGGCACCATTTTTATCGGGAGACCTGGGGGAACGCTGGGTGGTAGGAAATTTGTGTCAGCCCCGTGATGCCACAACTTTTCCACACAAAAATGTGTGAAAAAAGGGATTTTTTCAGCAAAATGTCAGGTTTGCAGGGGATTCTGGGTAAGAAAACCTTGGGGGATCCACGCAAGCCATACCTCCCTGGAATCCCCCGGGTGTCTACTTTTCAGAAATGTGTGGGTTTGGTAGGTTTCCCTAGGTGGCCGCCGAGCCACGGGCCAAAACGTCATGAGACCCCCCTTGCAAAACCAGGTCGTTTTGTGATAGGCCATTTTGAGGTCGCCTCAATACGTTGTGGGCCCTTGCCTGTCGCGGGTACTTGGGCATCCCACCCGAGTGAGGCACCATTTTTTTTGGAAGACCTTGGGGAACGTGGGGTGGGTGGAATTTTGTGGATCCACACAGATTCCAGAACTTTCCACCACAGAAAAGTGAGGAAAATGAGGTTTTTTTGCCAATTTTTTAGGTTTGCAAGGGATTCTGGGTAACAGAACCTGGTGAGAGCCAGTCAAGTCACCCCATCCTGGATTCCCCTGGGTGTCTACTTTTCAAAAATGTATAGGATTGCTAGGTTTCCCTAAGTGCCGGCAGAGCTAGGGTTCAAAAACTACAGCTAGGCACTTTGCAAAAAAAGGGTCATTTTTCACTGTGAAAATGTGGTGCGTCCACGCTGCGTTTTGTGCTGCTTCCTGTCGCGGGCACTAGGCCTACCCACACAAGTGAGGTACCATTTTTTTGGAAGACCTTGGGGAACGCGGGGTGGGTGGAATTTTGTGGATCCACGCAGATTCCAGAACTTTCCACCACAGAAAAGTGAGGAAAATGTGTTTTTTTGCCAATTCTTTAGGTTTGCAAGGGATTCTGGGTAACAGAACCTGGTGAGAGCCAGTCAAGTCACCCCATCCTGGATTCCCTGGGTGTCTAATTTTCAAAAATGTATAGGTTTGCTAGGTTTCCCTAAGTGCCGGCAGAGCTAGGGTTCAAAAACTACAGCTAGGCACTTTGCAAAAAAAGGGTCATTTTTCACTGTGAAAATGTGGTGCGTCCACGTTGCGTTTTGCGCTGCTTCCTGTCGCGGGCACTAGGCCTACCCACACAAGTGAGGTACCATTTTTTTCGGAAGACCTTGGGGAACGCGGGGTGGGTGGAATTTTGTGGATCCACACAGATTCCAGAACTTTCCACCACAGAAAAGTGAGCAAAATGTGTTTTGTTTGCCAATTGTTTAGGTTTGCAAGGGATTCTGGGTAACAGAACCTGGTGAGAGCCAGTCAAGTCACCCCATCCTGGATTCCCCTGGGCGTCTACTTTTCAAAAATGTATAGGTTTGCTAGGTTTCCCTAAGTGCCGGCAGAGCTAGGGTTCAAAAACTACAGCTAGGCACTTGGCAAAAAAAGGGTCATTTTTCACTGTGAAAATGTGGTGCGTCCAAGTTGCGTTTTGCGCTGCTTCCTGTCGCGGGCACTAGGCCTACCCACACAAGTGAGGTACCATTGTTTTTGGAAGACCTTGGGAAACGCGGGGTGGGTGGAATTTTGTGGATCCACGCAGATTCCAGAACTTTCCACCACAGAAAAGTGAGGAAAATGTGTTTTTTTGCCAATTGTTTCGGTTTGCAAGGGATTCTGGGTAACAGAACCTGGTGAGAGCCAGTCAAGTCACCCCATCCTGGATTCCCCTGGGTGTCTACTTTTCAAAAATGTATAGGTTTGCTAGGTTTCCCTAAGTGCCGGCAGAGCTAGGGTTCAAAAACTACAGCTAGGCACCTTGCAAAAAAAGGGTCATTTTTCACTGTGAAAATGTGGTGCGTCCACGTTGCGTTTTGCGCTGCTTCCTGTCGCGGGCACTAGGCCTACCCACACAAGTGAGGTACCATTTTTTTCGGAAGACCTTCGGGAACGCGGGGTGGGTGGAATTTTGTGGATCCACACAGAGTCCAGAACTTTCCACCACAGAAAAGTGAGGAAAATGTGTTTTTTTTGCCAATTTTTTAGGTTTGCAAGGGATTCTGGGTAACAGAACCTGGTGAGAGCCAGTCAAGTCACCCCATCCTGGATTCCCCTGGGTGTCTACTTTTCAAAAATGTATAGGTTTTCTAGGTTTCCCTAAGTGCCGGCAGAGCTAGGGTTCAAAAACTACAGCTAGGCACTTTGCAAAAAAAGGGTCATTTTTCACTGTGAAAATGTGGTGCGTCCACATTGCGTTTTGCGCTGCTTCCTGTCGCGGGCACTAGGCCTACCCACACAAGTGAGGTACCATTTTTTTCAGAAGACATTGGGGAACGCGGGGTGGGTGGAATTTTGTGGATCCACACAGATTCCAGAACTTTCCACCACAGAAAAGTGAGGAAAATGTGTTTTTTTTGCCAATCTTTTCGGTTTGCAAGGGATTCTGGGTAACAGAACCTGGTGAGAGCCAGTCAAGTCACCCCATCCTGGATTCCCCTGGGTGTCTACTTTTCAAAAATGTATAGGTTTGCTAGGTTTCCCTAAGTGCCGGCAGAGCTAGGGTTCAAAAACTACAGCTAGGCACTTTGCAAAAAAAGGGTCATTTTTCACTGTGAAAATGTGGTGCGTCCACGTTGTGTTTTGCGCTGCTTCCTGTCGCGGGCACTAGGCCTACCCACACAAGTGAGGTACCATTGTTTTCGGAAGACCTTGGGAAACGCGGGGTGGGTGGAATTTTGTGGATCCACGCAGATTCCAGAACTTTCCACCACAGAAAAGTGAGGAAAATGTGTTTTTTTGCCAATTGTTTAGGTTTGCAAGGGATTCTGGGTAACAGAACCTGGTGAGAGCCAGTCAAGTCACCCGATCCTGTATTCCCCTGGGTGTCTACTTTTCAAAAATGTATAGGTTTGCTAGGTTTCCCTAAGTGCCGGCAGAGCTAGGGTTCAAAAACTACAGCTAGGCACTTTGCAAAAAAAGGGTCATTTTTCACTGTGAAAATGTGGTGCGTCCACGTTGCGTTTTGCGCTGCTTCCTGTCGCGGGCACTAGGCCTACCCACACAAGTGAGGTACCATTTTTTTGGAAGACCTTGGGGAACGCGGGGTGGGTGGAATTTTGTGGATCCACGCAGATTCCAGAACTTTCCACCACAGAAAAGTGAGGAAAATGTGTTTTTTGCCAATTGTTTAGGTTTGCAAGGGATTCTGGGTAACAGAACCTGGTGAGAGCCAGTCAATTCACCCCATCCTTGATTCCCCTGGGTGTCTACTTTTCAAAAATGTATAGGTTTGCTAGGTTTCCCTAAGTGCCAGCAGAGCTAGGGTTCAAAAACTACAGCTAGGCACTTTGCAAAAAAAGGGTCATTTTTCACTGTGAAAATGTGGTGCGTCCACGTTGCGTTTTGCGCTGCTTCCTGTCGCGGGCACTATGCCTATCCACACAAGTGAGGTATCATTTTTTTTGGAAGACCTTGGGGAACGCGGGGTGGGTGGAATTTTGTGGATCCACGCAGATTCCAGAACTTTCCACCACAGAAAAGTGAGGAAAATTTGTTTTTTTTGCCAATTGTTTAGGTTTGCAAGGAATTCTGGGTAACAGAACCTGGTGAGAGCCAGTCAAGTCACCCCATCCTGAATTCCCCTGGGTGTCTAGTTTTCAAAAATGTATAGGTTTGCTAGGTTTCCCTAAGTGCCCGCAGAGCTAGGGTTCAAAAACTACAGCTAGGCACTTTGCAAAAAAAGGGTAATTTTTCATTGTGAAAATGTGGTACATCCACGTTGCATTTTGAGCCATTTCCTGTTGTGGGCACAAGGCCTACCCACACAAGTGAGGTACCATTTTTATCGGGAGACTTAGGGTAACACAGAATTGTAGAGCAACTGTTATTACCTATTGACTTTCGATGCATTTCTGCCTTCCAAATGAAAGACAATGTGTAAAAAATAAGTCATTTTGAAAAATGACCTATAATTCTCATGCTAGTATGGGTACTCCCAATTTCGGAAATGTGCAAATATCTACTGTTTCTAAAATCTACATTTTTTTCCCATTTCAGAAATACATAGGTGTCTTTCATAACAATTTTTCCATGTATACATTTTCCCAAAATAATTGCTATATACCCGGTACATTATAAAAAACCAATGCAAGATGCTGCTCAGTTATTGGCTCTGGGTTCGTCGGGTTCTTGGTGAACCTACAAGTTCTATATATCCCCACAACCAGAAAGGTTCAGCGGATATAACGGTATATTGCTTTCAAATAGCTGTCATAATTAGAAGAAGTTACAGGTGAAAACGTTGACACAAATGGCTGTTTTTTTCAACTAATTTTCAATTTGTCCTTTATTTAACTGTTAGTTTCTATAAGGAAAACTTTAAGGATCTACACAAATGACCCCTTGCTGAATTCAGAATTTTGTCTACTTTTCAGAAATGTATGGCTTTCCAGGATATATTATTGGTTTCATACCCATTTCTACCATTAACTGGAAGGAGGTTGAAAGCACAAAAAATAGCAAAAATAGGCTATGTCCCAGAAAAATGCCAAAACTGTGTAAAAAAAGTTGGTTTTCTGACAAAAGTCTGCTTGTCCCTGAAATCTGGGAAGATGGTGATTTCAGCACCACAACCCCTTTTTGATGCCATTTGCAGGGAAAAACAAGACACTTTCATCTGTAGCCCTTTTTTCGCATTTTTCCCCCAAAAAACAAAATGTTGCTGTATTTTGGCTAATTTCTGGGTCCCCTCCAGGGGAATCCACAAACCCTGGGTACCTTTACAATCCCCATGATGTTAGAAAAAAAGAACGCAAATTTGGCATGGATACCTTATGTGGTCAAAAAGTTACAGGGGCCTAAGCGCGCACTACCCCAAATAGCCAAAAAAACGCTTAGCACAGGGGGGGAAAAGGCCAAGCAGCGAAGGGGTTAATTGTGAGGGGCGGTATTTTAAAACAATGGGCTTAAAGAAATTGAACTAAATTGTCATGGTGTGAGGATCAACCCCCTGTCCCTGTCCAATCAGAAGTATTGGGCCCATAATTTTGAAACATTAATGGGAGGTACCTGGGTGTAGAAGGGTATAATAGATATAGAATTAGCTAATTAGTTAGCACAGGAGCACAGCACAGAGCACGGCGTTGAGGCTGTCAGCTTTTAGGACCACAGAACGAGCTGATCGATTGCAGACTGAACCGCTGTCCAAAGAGGTCCTGAGGTGGGGGCGGCGGCTTCCATTAGAAAGAAGACACGGAAGAATCGAGGAGGAACGAAGTGTCAGAGAGGGGAACGACGCAGGCGTCGTTGGTAGAGAGGTCACCTGTCCTGTCTTGAACCTGGTCCGGAGGTCTTTGGTCTTCATCTTTCTTGGGACCCTTTCCAACTCCTTGGCCAAGGGGTTTGGTTCTCACACTTTTAGGTAACTATTAAGTGTAATCTTTAGTTTGCACTGCTGTCTCTATCTTCTTCTTTCTGAGGGACCGTCATTTATAATTAATAGGTGATATTATAGTGTACTTCCTCCTTGATATGCGATTAAGTGCCATGTGGCTTGTAAATTACTTTGCTAAAATAATTTAGATAAACATTTTAAAACTTCCTGAGTCAGTGGTTATTTCAGGTGTTTTATGAAATTGTATTTGTATGATCTCATTTTATCCCCAATTATCAAAGGTCCATTGGTAAGTCATTACTCTTCAATCAGAAAAGGTAATTGGTAGCAGGGATTTTGATAAAGAGTACAACTGATTCCCACCAGCGGTGATTATTAGTTAGTGTGAATGAATGGGCCCAGGTGAGTATTTTGTGTATGAATGCTTGTTGCTAGTAACCCGCTGGATCAGTTTTCTGGTTATCAGAGGATGGTTTCACTTTGTTAATTGGGTAATGAGAATTTTATTTTTATGAACTAACATCCGTTTGTTTAAAAGTTTTGTTTTATGATGTCTAGAATCCCCGGGGAAATTGAATAGCGGATGGTAAGTGGAAGCCATACTGCAGTGAGGTTATCTGTCAGGCAGAAATAGTACTGGAAAGTTAAGCAGGGCTATCAGTACTTGTTAGGGACTCTGTGCGTGTGAGTGACAGCAAAGGAATACGCTGATGAAAATTTGATGTTATATCACCTAGAAAGGGTAACATTGAAGAAGTAGCAGGTATTTCCGAAGCTTATGTAAAGAGTAAACAGAAGGGTTTTACTTATAGTGTACGTTTAGTAAACGGAAAGGTTTTACTAAGTATGAGAAAAAACTATCTTTTCCAATTTAGAGAAACTGGCACGATAGCGAATGTTTTATGTTGTTACTGAATTTTAATAAGAAGCATTGAGAAAATAACGTTTTGCGTACGATTTTGTAAAGGGAGGGTCAGTTGTCGGAGTAAAAGCTGATGTCACAAACGCCGCGCTGGGATTGGTCGACACAGCGAGGGACAGAGAAGCGCAGATTGTAAAGGAGGGGTCGTCAGACAGACGTCACAGAAAAGCTGCACTAGGATTGGCCCGAGACAAATGTTAGCTGGAATTTGATTGGTTGTCAGCATAGAAGTCAAAATCTTAGTGGACAGTGTAGATTATATGTGGAAACGCGATCCGACTTTAATAGGAACACGTCCAGACAGGAGATTCCTAGGTTTTGCAGAATATAATTCAATAAACAGATATTTACCCAAAATGTACGGAGAAAAGAGAAAAATGTCATTCTTACAAAAGATTAAGAACTATTTTAAGAAGGATAAGCCAATCAAAACTAGGGAAGGAATTATCATTCCACCAGCAAAAACGCCCCCTCATTTATGATGATGGATAGGGGTTATCATACTTGTGTATGGTTAGAAAATTGGATAGAATATACAAAAGATGACAGAATATTAGCTTTCCCAGAGAATGGTACTCTCAATGGGAGAATTCTTCAAAATTTAAGAATAAGAATGAATGAATTAGAACCCAGACCAAGATTAACGCAAAACGAAGCCCTAGAAGAATGGGAAACAGAGGCATTTGAACGTGATAGACCCAGAAGCAATAGGGGTTACAGGGGATTTTTCCCTAGACACCAAAATGAGACAAGAGAAAGTCAGATGAAACAGTGGAGAAGAGCGATGCTTACCGAGGGTTTGTATCCAGTATTTATGGCTGATGAACAGCTACGGAGCATATGCAAAGAAAAGACTAAACACATGACAGGGTTTGGAGAATCCGAAGATGAATTTATGGAAGAAATATTAAAGAATCCTCCACCATACCAAGAAGGGCTGGGTGGATGTTCCCCAAGTGCACCAATTTTGAGAACACCATTGGTACCTCAAGTACTGCATAATCCACCAGTTAATAGGGTACTTCAGGATAAGGAAAGAGAGGCTGTAGATAAAAACAGAGCAGAATTGATACAGAAAATAACACAGTTGAATGTACATCCTGATTCCCTGACCATACCTGTAACCATTGGTCCCGTGGTCCCTTGATATGGTGACAAAGTAAATTGTCCGAAACCTCTAGTTATGCCTACACCTTTGGATATTCCTAAACATGAAGCTGTAATAATTGATGATCATATCAGTGATTGTGAATCTATGATTTCACTAATGGATTTACCTATTCGAGACTCCGTAAATAGCACCCCCAGAAGAGTCACACCTGGTTGCTCAAAGGATGTGAATATAATAACATCATCAGGAACTAGAAGTGCAACAGTAGTAACTCCAGAAGACTTAGAAAGATGGGCACAAGGAACAGACAGACAAAGTTCACCCCCAAAGATTTTGGACATTTATAAATTAAAAGTCGAGTTAGAAGAAATGATAGCAGGCAATGTAGGAGTAGATCATTTAAATACCTACAGTGAAGAAGAACTATTGTTCGTATGTAGGAGCATAACAAGAAATGTAAAGATATTCCATGAAAAGCTAACGGATTTGGCCTCAGAAATGGGAATTGAAATAAGAAAGTCAAAAGTACTATAGAAACCATATAGAGCAGACTTTACTGACAAAGATTTAGAAAATATGAATACATCTGGTAGGAAATTACAAGTGAAAGAATTAATGTCAGTATTACAAAAATGGGGAGAACTGGATAAATGGAAAACTAGATGGACAAAGAAAAAGGAAGAGGCACGTTTCAGTTGAACGAATTCCGAATATTTACTGAAGGAAACAGGAAAAGTAGAACAGATGTATCCGATGCGGGAGGTTCCAGGAGGAGGTTATGTTCATGTCCCATGGAGCAGGCAAGACATTTTGTCATTTACGAATGATTTTCCAAAGTTGAGAGAAAAACCAATTGAATGGTACAAGCAGGTTGAGAGGTTTGTGAAAGTTTCAAAGATATTGTTAAAGGACTTAGATGGTTTGTTTGACATAGTGGTACCTGCCGATTTATGGACAGATTGTAAAATTACAATCGATTGGCCTAGTTAAGAGTATCCCAGAGATCCAAAGACAGGTGCCCCATCAAATGATGTGATGAAAAAGTATCACCAGGTAATAACTTATTTGAAAGGGAAAATACCACCAAAAGAAACAGATTGGGTGAAAATAGACAGGACTACCCAAGAGGCAAGTGAATCGGTACATGCCTACTACGAACGTCTATTACAGGTGTTCAAACAGTACAGCGGTTTCGAAGATATTGGGGATAAAAATATGAGTCAGTTTGTCTATCGATTTGTTTATGGTCTAAAACCAGAGATTTGTCAGATGATTAAGCAACACATGTTACGTTGGCAGGGAAAGCCTATTGATGAAATTTTAAAATATGCTAAATATTGTGGAGATGATATTGAAGACAGACACAAGAAACTACAAGAAAAGGTGATGTGGGCTCAAGTGAAAATGGCTGAGTGACAAGGAATTAATTTGGATAATCCAACAGATAGTCAGGGAAAAGAATCTGGAACGAATGGTGACACAGGGAATGGTGGAAAAGTGAGAGGACGAATGAGTAGAGAAGGGGCTAAAAAGAAATTTCCTTCTCATGGACGTGGAAAGTTGGGACATTGGAAGAACGAATGTAAAAAGTTTCAAAATAATAATGGCCCAAATCATAATTTAAATCCACAGACACAGAATGACTCACAGCAGGGGGTAAATCCTCAGAGTCAGTTGCCACCTGCCCCTATACAGGGTAATGTAAGCAGAGCAAAGCACGGTACAGACGTCGGATATCAAGGAGGAAGTGGTAAGAATTAATATGTAACTTCACAGTTTCTTTTACAGGATGATTTTAATCCATATAATTATCAATGACGGTGCCTAGGAGAGGGGGAGAAGGAGTGCGTACTTGGCGCATCCTTGCCGGTAGATCAGTCAGGTCCATATGTTGAAGGGAAAGTAAAAGGTAATGATATCACTTTTCTTTTGGACACTGGTGCTACCCGTTCTACTGTGAGAACAGCAGACATCCCAGACCTCCCTCTCTCTGGAGAAGCTATCCAAGTTGTAGGTGTAGCAAATCAAAAGATCAGAACACCGCTTACTGAGCCCATGGAAGTAACAATAGGAAACTTCCGAGAAATGCACCAATTTGTGGTGTGTGATTCCAGTCCAGTAAATTTACTGGGCAGAGAATTGCACTATTTTTTGCACACCTGATGGTGTTGCAATACAGACCCCGGATGAAGATCATATTTATAAGTTCATGATAGCCAAGCAAGGTACGGAAGTAGATGAGATGTTCTCCTTGATAACCAAAGATGAATTACCAGAAGAATTAAGAACTACAGTGAGCTCTAAGGTATGGGATTTTACTGGGAAAGAAGTAGGACGTATGGCAAAAATGAACCAAGTGTAGATCACTGTAAAAGAAGGCGCAATGTTCCCAAATACCAGACAGTACAAAATGAGTGCAGAAGTAAAAGCAGGTGTTACTGAGGAAATTGGCAGAATGGTGAAACAAGGCATACTAAAAGAAGTTCTGAGTAGTCCTTGTAGTTCACCAATTATGGGTTTGAAAAAGCCTAGTTGAAAATATAGGATCGTTCAGGATTTGCGGAAAATTTATAAAATTGTGGTACCTTGTTGTCCTATAGTACCAAATCCTGCAGTGAACCTATACCAAATACCGTGGGATGCAGAATGGTTTACCGTGATTGATCTGTGCCAAGCATTTTTCTCAATACCATTGCATCCAGATAGCCAATATCTGTTTTCGTTTAAATTCGAAAACCATGTCTATGTGTGGAATCGTGTTCCTCGAGGGTACACAGAAAGTCCCTCTATTTTTAATCAAATACTGAAAAAGTGTTTAGAAAAATTAGTACTGCCCAGGAACTCAGTCTTGGTGCAGTACATAGACGACTTGTTTTTCGCATCAAGAACACATGATGATTGTGTCGCAGATTCAATTGCATTACTCAAGCATTTGGCTGAGGAAGGACACAAAGTGTCACCTGAGAAGTTACAATTTTGTACAACGGCAGTTAAATATTTGGGACACCAAATTGAAAGAGGGAAAAGAAGAATAACATCTGAAAGAATAAAAATAATCAAGCAAATGAAAATGCCAGTAACACAAAGAGAAGTGAGAATGTTTCTTGGAATAGTAGGATACTGTCGACAATGGATTATAGTGTTTTCACTACTAGCAAAGCCTTTAATTCAGCTAACCAAAAAGAAAGCAAAAGATCCAGTTGAATGGGATGATGAAAGTGCCGGTGCATTTGTAAAATTAAGAAATGCTTTGTGTGAGGCACCTGCCCTGGGCATGCCTGACTATACAAAAGAATTCACACTGTTTTGCTATGAAAGAGAAAATTGTGCACTTTCAGTGCTAACCCAAAGACATGGACTAGACAGGCGTCCTATAGCATATTTTTCTGCTACATTGGACCCAGTGGCTGCAGCATTGCCAGGCTGTTTAAAAGCAGTTGCTGCTACCTGTATGAGCATTGAACAAAGTGAGTCAATAGTAATGGGATATCCTGTTAAAGTGTTTGTCCCACATGCAGTTGTGATCCTGTTGACAAGAACTAGAACTCAGCATCTCACACCTAGTCGGATGACAAGATATGAGCGAATAATTCTAGGAGCTGAAAATGTGACCATAGCTAGGTGCACAGTTGTAAATCCTGCTACATTATTGCCAGATCCATATTGTGAAGAAGTTAAGGACGATCCAGAACATGACTGTTTGCAGGTCACAGAGTTGTGTACAAAACCGCATCCTGACATACAGGAAATGCCCCTGAAGAACCCAGACAGGGAGCTGTTTGTAGATGGCTCATGCCTAAGACATGAGGATGGCAAATTGAGTGCAGCCTATGCTGTATGTGAACTTTCTGGAATAGTCGAAGCATCCTATTTACCAGGAGTCAAATCTGCACAAGTAGCTGAATTATTTGCTTTGATCAAAGCCTCCAAAATTGGGAAAAATCTAAAAGTAACCATATTTACGGACAGTCAATATGGGTACGGGGTTGTGCATGATTTTGGCAAACTGTGGATGCAGAGGGATTTCATGACTTCTTCAGGATCCCCAATCAAAAATGGGCAGTTTGTAAAGGAATTATTGGAGGCAATACAATCACCAAAAGAATTGGCAGTGGTGAAATGTGCCGCACACCAGTCAGGAGATGACTGGGTGGTAGCCGGTAACAGATACGCAGACCTAATTGCTCAACACTGTGCCAGAAACAGATTGGCAGTAAACAGAAAAGTCGAAAGGATGGGAATCAGCTGCCAACTTATGCTATGTTCAACACCTGAAACATGGAATGAAGTGAAACGATTGCAGGATGATGCTGAGGAGAGTGAAAGAGATGTTTGGATAAAAATAGGGTGTCGACGAAGAGCAGATGATGATGTATGGGTTTATTCAGATGGCAGACCAGTCATGCCTGATTGCCTGATTTCACAAATGGCCAGAATGTATCACGGAGACACACATGTAGGGAGAGATGCCATGATTAGACTTTTCAGACAAAGTTGGTACAATCCAAAGTTTAGGGCTGCAGCAGAGAGTCTTTGCCAGAGGTGTTTAACTTGTCAAATGAATAATCCAGGAAGGAAAACAGTAATTGGTTTGGGAAAAATTGGAAAGGCCGAGGGTCCCTTTGTGAGATTGCAGTTAGATTTCATTCAGTTACCACCATGTAAAGGACTGAAATATGTACTTGTCATAGTGTGTCTGTTTTCAAGGTGGGTGGAGGCTTACCCTACTAGAAGGAATGACAGCATTACAGTCGCAAAACTATTGTTATAAGAACTCATTCCACGGTTCGGTTTCCCAGTAACTTTGGAATCAGATAGAGGGAGTCACTTCAATAACGATGTAATTCGAATAATCTGTGAAGCATTTAAAATTGAACAAAAATTGCACTCTGCGTACCGCCCAGAGGCTTCTGGAGTGGTTGAACAAATGAATGGCACAATAAAATCAAAATTGTCAAAGATGTGTGCATCTACATCATTAGATTGGCCAGATGCATTGCCTCTTGTCTTAATGGGACTCAGAAGCATTCCTAATAGATATACAGGATTGAGTCCACATGAAATCATCATGGGAAGAGCAATGAGACAAGCACATGTACCTGGAAATAAACTGCTGAACATAACTGATGATATGGTTCTAGATTATTGCAAAGCATTGGCTGACCTAGTGCATTCTGTCTCTCACCAGGTTGGAGAAGACGCAGTTTCCAGGCAGCCTGAACAAGAGCATGATCTGAACCCCGGAGACTGGGTGGTAGTGAAGCATCACACCAGAGAAACGTGTTTATCACCCAGGCGGGGCGAACCTTGTCAGGTTATATTGGTTACAAACACAGCAGTGAAATGTGCAGGATTGCCTAATTGGATTCATGTAAGCCACACCAAAAGGGTGCCAGCAGCCTGAAGGAAAAGATCCTCAGTCAGCATCAATAGCTGAGTCAGCTGAAGGTTGGCCAGCTGAAGAATCCCAAGTGATAGATTCGGGAGAAGCTGAAGAAGAACAACCGAGCACAAGTCAGGACTGGATACCAGTGGTTGATATACCAGAAGTTTTCAACAAAACAAGAAGTAGAGCTAGATTAGAGGAAATTAGTGAGGACCAGATAGGTGAAGAAGAAACAGCTCAGGATAGGGAGAATGAAACAAAACCTGAGCAGGCCCAGATAGGGAAAGGAAATTGGGCTCAAATTGACAACGAAACAACAAAGTTTGAGCAGGGACAGACAGGTTCAGAAGAATGCGGTCAGGCTGCAGAAGTACAAAGTGCAATAAGCCCTGATCAGAATCAGTTAGAACAAGTAAAACACGTTCAGGGAGAAGAAAACCAAGAAAACATCGAGCAAGAAAGCATCAAGCACGAAGATGACAATCCTGAACAGGGTCAGTTAGTAGAAACTCACACTCAGGCAACTGAAGAAACAACAAGACCTGAACAAGAGCAGATAGAAGAGGAAACTAAAATCAAGGAAAATCAATCTGTGCCACACCTTGAAAATAAAAGAGTTTTTGGAAAAGACTTGAAAGGTGAAGATACAGTGCAAACAAAGAAAGTCAGAAAAGGTGATCATTGGCCTAGTGTCATTAAAAGAGTAAAACACCATATAGAAACCCGAAGTGAAGATCCAGAACAAGTAAATGAAGTAACAAGCTTATCTGGACAAACAAGTGGGACTGAAAAACAAAAAAGCAAAAGATTGAATCTTGTGAACAATAAGTTTAAAGGTCCTGATTAGACTTATATAATCCTTGAAGACTACGAGAGTTCAGAGTCAAGTGAAAGTGGTGACGAAAGAACAAGTGCAGAATTGACTTATGAAAAAGAAGTGAAACCACCTTGATAAATTAAAGTCTTGAAAGAAAAAGAAAAGAAGAAAGATCTTCTTTGTCAAAAATGGCTGACGACAGAGTTTCTGGGAGACCGAAACAGAAATGTTGTAAAAGATGCTGTGCTATATGCATATGTAATCTGGTAGTGGTGCTTATAGTGTGGTTAGTTGTGATAGTAGCAATTCCTTACCTTATGATAATGGACAAAAAGAGTAACAACGAAACAAAGGGAAGGATAGATAACTTGAAGGGTGATAGAGTAAAAATAGAAGCAGAAGATGAACCAGAGTTTCATCACGTAGTAACAGATAATGATACTAGTTTAAAAGTTTTTACTAAATTATTGTTTCAGTACGTAGATACAATGGAAATGAGTGACTGTTATGTCTGTATGAAGTTACCTGAATCAGTAGCAGAAGGTTTAACATATCATCATTTGCCTTTAACTTATGGCATATCATGTAGTGTACTAACTAGTTTATTTTATAGAACAGGGAAACTTCAGTATTATTATTCAAATATAGATGTGATATTTTCAGAGGTTCCTATTCGAAAGAATCTGAACCCAGTGCTTAGTAGTCAAGATGCACAATTTATGGGAGAATTTTTCTTAACAATGAAGTCGATAGACATAACACATGCACATAGAAGCAATTTAACATGTTCATTACATGAAGAAGAAAAGATATTTTTGAACTTAGTTGAGAATAGAAGACAGAATTTCCAAAAGAAAGCGTCTGAGCATAAAGCTCATCTTCCACCTTGGGCTGAGAAAGAGGGTATTTACACACCTGGCAGGGCTCAAGCTGCTATGGCTCTGGATTTTGTAAAGACAGGGAAAATTTGTCTACATAGGTTAAAGACTGATTATAACAATATTTTCATCGGTACCAGTGAATGTGAACATAATTTCTTAATTCTTGGAGGTTGGGGACCAAAAGGAGGAACAGATTCAGTTTTCCCTGGAATTTATTATGTGTGTGGGAATAAGGCTTACTTTAGGCTTCCTGCACGGTGGTATGGAAGTTGTTATTTTGGGATAGTTTTTCCAAAAGTATCCACGTAAAAGAAACACTGGGAGCAATGAAAATAATAGTGAATTAACACGTAGTAAAAGAGCTAGTTTTTCAGAAATTGTAGGGGATATATTTGGTGCATTGATACCTTCAGTGGGAGTAATTCTGAACTCAAGGAGAATATGTAAATTGTCTACATTGGTTGATCGTTTATCAACGGATACTGCTGGAGGATTTCTAATGATTAATGCGGAAATGATTGCGATTAGATCTATGGTTATGCAAAATCGACTTGCTCTTGATATAATATTAGCAAAAGAGGGCGGAGTCTGTAAATTGTTGAAAACGAAACATTGTTGCACGTATATTCCTGACAAAAGTGCAGTAATCGGAACGTATATTAAGATTATAACAAAACTTGAAAATGAACTGAAATCACTGGAAGTTGATAGTGTATGGGAAAGATTGACAAATAGCATTGCGTCAATTCGTACGTGGTTTACTAATGTAGGAAAAGGACTTATAGGTCAAATAATAGTACCCTTAGTAGGGATAGCAATAATAGTACTGTCAATAATGATATGGTGCAAATGTTGTAGAAAGAACGAAACATATAAGGTGACAGGAAAAGGCAAGAAACGGAAATTTGATGAAATTGAATTCGAAGATCTGAAAAGTGAAATATACAAGAAACTGAAAGGAGAGGATAAGAATAGACAATGTAAAAATGAGACTGTGACAGAAATATGCTAGAAGTTGGCATCTGGTTGTGGGTAGTTTTGATGGCTCAGAAACGCCATCAGAGAGGGGATTGATGGAGCAAGGACTCACAATGAGACTTGCTCGTAAGCAATCTTCTCACAATATTAATTAATTTGTACTAAAACCTTGTAACGTCTTTATTAATAAATGCATACACAACATTTTTTATCCAGATGATGCTTGCCTATGTGTTTTCCACTAATAAGTAATCCTTGTCTAATCCAAAATGGCCACTAAAGCGCGGGAACTCAACTGTGCATGTGTCAACCATATCACGTGGTATGATGTCTTTCTTTGCTTGGAGGGAATCTTTGCTTCTGCGCAGTGTATGCTAAAATGGCTGCTTTATGTTCTCACATGCTAAAGCCTTCGCGTTGCTGCAATTAATAATGTGGTATTCTAACGCTACTAATGCGGGATAGATTTTATAATTAAATGGGAATAGAGTAGAAGTAGGGGGTATACAGTGAAAACATTTATTTTTGATTTTAATATGTTTCTTCTTTGATTTCTATTAGTTTGAAAAATGGGCCGGGGTTAACTGAACAGCAACTCAAGAGCCATGGGACCTGTGCATGCGCTCTGAAACTAACAAGACAAAGCAATGAAGTCAACTTGGAAGATGTCCAAGGACATGACCCGCTGATCACCTTCACAAGTTCATCTGAGATGTCCAAAATTTGATACATATTGTATGCACTTTGTATTGAAATTGTCATGAGACGGGTGGGAATTAAAGCAAATGTATTAATTGTGAGGGGCGGTATTTTAAAACAATGGGCTTAAAGAAATTTAACTAAATTGTCATGGTGTGAGGATCAACCCCCTGTCCCTGTCCAATCAGAAGTAGTGGGCCCATAATTTTGAAACATAATGGGAGGTACCTGGGTGTAGAAGGTTATAATAGATATAGAATTAGCTAATTAGTTAGCACAGGAGCACAGAGCATGGCGTTGAGGCTGTCAGCTTTTAGGACCACAGAACGAGCTGATCGATTGCAGACTGAACCGCTGTCCAAAGAGGTCCTGAGGTGGGGGCGGCGGCTTCCATTAGAAAGAAGACATGGAAGAATCGAGGAGGAACGAAGTATCAGAGAGGGGAACGACGCAGGCGTCGTTGGTAGAGAGGTCACCTGTCCTGTCTTGAACCCGGTCCGGAGGTCTTTGGTCTTCATCTTTCTTGGGACCCTTTCCAACTCCTTGGCCAAGGGGTTTGGTTCTCACACTTTTAGGTAACTATAAAGTGTAATCTTTAGTGTGCACTGCTGTCTCTATCTTCTTCTTTCTGAGGGACCGTCATTTATGATTAATAGGTGATATTATAGTGTACTTCCTCCTTGATATGCGATTAAGTGCCATGTGGCTTGCAAATTACTCTGCTAAAATAATTTAGATAAACATTTTAAAACTTCCTGAGTCAGTGGTTATTTCAGGTGTTTTATGAAATTGTATCTGTATGATCTCATTTTATCCCCAATTATCAAAGGTCCATTGGTAAATCATTACTGTTCAATCAGAAAAGGTAATTGGTAGCAGGGATTTTGATAAAGAGTACAACTGATTCCCACCAGCGGTGATTATTAGTTAGCGTGAATGAATGGGCCCAGGTGAGTATTTTGTGTATGAATGCTTGTTGCTAGTAACCCGCTTGATAACTGTGAAGCCGCCCTGCAGGGATGGGGGCTCCCTTTTGTTGGAGACATTTTGCTGGATTTAAATAGGGAGCATGTCCTCCACGCCATTCTGCTACAAAAAAGGACTATCCATGGAATTTTACATCACGGCGTGAAAGGGAGTACAGGAGGAGTGAAGTCTCCTCTTGCCAACTGGAACTCACTGGTGTTGGAAGTGCGAGGACAGCAATATATCCTTTTGGCAGCACATTGAGAGGCATCTAACACTACGAGGGTAACCGCTATATTTAGCGCACGAGACAGCTTGAATAATAATGCACCTTGACAGGACTGTGGGACAAAATGCCACAGAGCAGGATAATAACAACATCACAGGGGCAGATTTACGTTGAACTAACGCAGCGGGGTACAGCAAGTCATTTTGCTGCGCCGCGCTAGTTTTGAAGCACAGGGATGCGACATATTTACAAGAATATGTCGCATCCTTGTGCTTCCCCCTGCGCTGGTGCACAAACTGTAGCCATGCACCGGCTCAGGCACCCTTGCACCATGGTGCAAGGATGCCTGCGTCATGGGGAGATTGTTTTTGTGCAGGAAGGGGAACCTTCCTGCATAAAAACAATCACTACAACCATTTTCCTCCTTCAATGCGTGCTGCTGCAGCACGCATTGAAAGAGGAAAAAACGAGGAGAAATGAAAACATTTCTCCTCGGTGCCCTCGCTACGCCACCTCTAGGGTGGTGTAGCTTTCAGACGCATCTCCAGAGTTACGATTTCTCGTAATTCTGGAGATGTGTCTTGTTCCATGAGTGTTGCGTGGGAACACCCACAGCAACACCCATGGAACGCCCCTTCACCGCAAAGTGCTGCGTGTGAAGGGGATGTATTTACAAGGAGAGGAAAAGTCACGCAGGGTGGCTTTTCCTCTCCTTGTAAATATGGAGCAGCCCCCTGCGCCACCAGTACGTCATGAAAAGTGACGTACTGGTGGCGCAGGGGGCTCGTAAATCTGCCCCACAGTCCTTAAACATCGAGACATGTATATATTGCGAGCTTTTGGTTAAAGAAGCTATTGAGCTAAAAGGTACATCTACCACAGCCTGCAGAGACTGTACAGGTGCATTCTGGGAGCATTAGTTTAACATCATGTCACATGACCACTGGGACCAATGATATGTGATTTTGACCCATTGTGATTTGTCTCACTTGTGATCAAGGCCACACCCAATGGCCGAAACGCATCAGGGTGATGTTCTGCCTGCCTGAAGCACAATAAAAGCCTGTGTGTTCTTCAGTTGGGCTTCGCTTTTCTTTTATGTGGATATATATATTACCTACTGGCGGTCGCCAGTAGGTAGTTATAGTTAGGACCTTGTTTCTATTCAAAAAGTGTTTTTTCTTTTGCCAATAACTTTAGTGCCGTTTGACGAATCTTCGCAAAATTTTCAAAACGAATGGCCCGCTCAGGTCAGCTCCTGAATTGAATGTTTCGGGGTGATTCGTCAAGCGGGGGCTGAGAAAAAAGGGGGTCCCAAAACGCGTTTTCCCCATGTTAATTTCCATAGGAAACTTTAGACAAGGCTAGAGCCCGAACTGCTGAACGAAATTACACCAAATTTGGCAAAAAGGTAGCTCTTAGTTCAGAAAGCGCCCTTTTTTTTAAATGGTGTAAATCCGTTCCGTAGTTTTTTAAATATTAAAGTAAAAATAAATTTATATATCTGGGCGGAGCCTAACCACACATCTCATCGTGAGATCTGATTGGCTGTAAGCACTTCATCCAAGAAGTGTTGGCAGCCATCTTGGGACCAATATACATGATAGCACTCCATTAAAATGCATTGTAGTGAATGGAAGGTTTTGAGAGTCACCAAAAGGAGAACATATAAAGGGTGATAAGACTTTAGTTACATTATAAATCATTTGTTGATGGTACCATACTAATTTTAGGAATTGTGGTGTGTTCTAAGGTGATTTTACCCTGTGAAAAAGCCTTCTGCTGGGATATCATGAATCATGTTTGAGAGAAAACTATTTTCTCATACTTTTCCCATAGAGGTTTGGAAGGTGATCTAAAAGCTAAAATGAAAGCATATTTTCTGTAAATTCACATTATCTTTCTCAGTCATGTGAGAATGAAGTTTGACATTCTCAGTAAAACATGTACATCCAACAAGAGCAGAGACTGTCAGTTGATTCCTTTGTGGTCTACTGCAGCTTCCCAGAGTGTTCTAAAGAACAACTAGAGCGCTAACAGTCTTATTTATGACAAAAGTATGGCACACCTGAAGCCATCTTGATTGGAATAAACTGGTAACACTTAAAACATTTAATTTAAAAAGGAACAAAATGAGGGGGTTCATTTTGCCATAGAATTTATGATTAGTGCTGCAGAAAGAAAAATTAGGGCACATTTTGAGTGACTTCTCAAATCCTCTTCTGATTCATTAAAAAATTCTGACTTGCAGACTGAAACATGCACTTTCAATACCAGCAGTAGACTTCCCTGGTGAGCAGTAGCTTTACTACAGTGAGATAATGAGCAACTAGAGTGCTAACATTCTGAATTTATGGCAAATGTGTGACACATCTGAATGCCTTCTTGATGGAATCAAAGTAAAAACTGAAAGTATTTCCTACTGAGGAGACTGCAGTAAATGAGGAAATTAGGAAACTTCATAACAAATAATTCTCCCAAGATGGCCACCAGAGACAAAAGAGCCCAAATGTAGCACAAATATCACCCAGATGTAGCCCACGTATAGCCCAATGACAGAATGTCCCAGAGTGTTCTAAAGAACAACTAGAGCGCTAACAGTCTTACTTATGACAAAAGTATGGCAAACCTGAAGCCATCTTGATTGGAATAAACTGGTAACACTTAAAACATTTATTTTAAAAAGGAACAAAATGAGGGGGTTCATTTTGCCATAGAAATTATGATTAGTGCTGAAGAAAGAAAGATTAGGGGCCATGTTGAGTGACTTCTCAAATCCTCTTCTATTTCATTAAAAAATTCTGACATGCAGACTGAAACATGCACTTTAAATACCAGCAGCAGACTTCCCTGGTGAGCAGTAGCTTTACTACAGTGATCTAATGAGCAACTAGAGTGCTAACATTCAGAATTTATGGCAAATGTGTGACACATCTGAATGCCTTCTTAATGGAATCAAAGTAAAAAACTGAAAGCATTTCCTACTGAGGAGACTGCAGTAAATGAGGAAATTAGGAAACTTCATAACAAATAAATCTCCCAACATGGCCACCAGAGACAAAAGAGCCCAAATGTAGCACAAATATCACCCAGATGTAGCCCACGTATAGCCCAATGACAGAAGTGTGCAAAACACTTTTATTTTTTGGTTTTTTGCAGTTTTATATAGTGCAGACTGGTCAGGTATTGGAGTGCTTGACATGAGCATTGGTTACATCACACAAGGACAAATTCATTTTGGTTGTAGACATGGGGAGATTAAGTGATTTGACCAGAATCACAGAATGTCGAGCTGAAGCAGAAACTCCAACCTGGTTTCCCAGTTGCAAAGTCTGCAACTCTGGAAGTAACACCACATCCTCTCCCCTAAGTGCAACATTTAATCAAGTGGTCAACTGGATAAAAAAACATAAAGATAACAAATAATTTAAAAGTGCTTTGTCGCTATTTGAAAACTCAGAAAATATGTCCTCATTTTAGTTTGTTAGAGCACTAACCATAATTTCGATGCAAATAAGACCCTCTCATTTCTGTAATTTCTAAAGGAAATGCTCTAGGTATTACAGTTTTGATTACATCAAGATGACGTCAGGCGTAATAAATATAGAATGTTAGCAATCTAGTTCTTTATTAGGATACTGTTGAGAGGCAGAGGCCAGGGGCACTGACTCAGAAAATTGAAGGCAGGTAGGAGGGTGCAGAGGCAACAATTTGACCACACTGGGCAGGCAGGAAGGGCAGTGGCAGCACAACATACTATGGAGGGCAGTGGAAAGGGGGGCAGGGACAACAAACCAACAATGCAGGACAGGCAAGAGAGGCTGTGGCAATATAATAGACCATTGTGGGCAGAAGGAAGAGGCAGTGGTAGTACAACCATACATGCCAACAGACCCGATTCAGCCAGGAAACGCCCAATGTTTTAAGCCCAAATGGGCTTTATTTGATCTGTCTCCTGTCTACAATCTCCTCTTTTTCAATGTAAGTCAATGGGGAAATTCAAAATACCCCAGTTTTTTTTTCAAAATCTCCCTCTTACCAAGTTCAAAATGTTAGCAAGTATGGTAAATTGGATCATGGAAGGCAGGAGGAATTGGGGTAGGGACATGGACTCGGATAACAGAGGACAGGAGGGACATGGACAGGTGCACCAAACTGACCTTACAGGGCAGGCATCAGGGTTTGCAGCAGCACAATACCCCACATAGGGCATGCGGGAAGGGAGTGCAGCACAACAATCCATGGAAAGCAATAGGGAGGGAACAGGACCATGCACATGGACAACAGAGAACAGAGGGTAAAGAGGCAATGGCAGCTAGCTGACCATAATGGACAGACAGGAGAGAAAGCTGCAGCATAACGGACCATAAAGGGCAAGAGGGAGGGATCAGGGGCATTACAATGGAACAGACAAGCCAGGAGGGAGGGAATAGGGGTCTGCTCATGGAAAAAAGAGGGCAGGGGGCAGGGCAGGAGCAGCAAGCTGACCATGGAGGTCAGGCAGGATGGGCACTAGAAGCAAGACACACCATGGAGAGCAACAGTGAGACTATAATGGCATACACACAGACCATGGGGGGAAGGTGGTAGGGGGTCAGAGTCAGCTTGCTGACCACACAGGGAAGATGGGAGGGGCCGTGGCAGCACAGAAGACCATGCATGACAAGCGGGAGGGTTAGTGGCAGCACAATGGCCATGATGAGCAAGAAGGAGCGGGCAGGGGCATGCACAAAGGACCATGGAGGATAGAAGGGAGGTGTAGGAGCTGGGCACAGACAAGAGAATTCAGGGGAAGGGGCCTCACAACAGACCACGGGGGGCAGGCAGGAGGAGCAATTGCAGCACAACAGACCAGGGAGGGCAGAAGGGTGTGGCAGTAAAATGGACCATGGAGGACAGGAGGAAGGGGATAGGGGCATGGAACGTGGACAGGCAGGGTGGAGGTGGCAGGGACAGGTTACAGTCATCTGACAATGCTAGGCAGGTAAGAGGGGAGTGGCAGCTCAACAGAACACTCAGAGTAGATAGGAGGGGCAGGTCCATGGAACATGGTGGGCAAAAAGGATGGAGCAGGGGCATGCACACAGACATCGGAGGGCAGGGGGAAGGAGAGTAGGGGCAGCAAGCTAAGCTCAGAGGCTAAGCAGGAGGTCAATGATGGGGCATAGAATTGGGCATTGGAGGGCAGGAGGAGTGGACTGGGATATCATGCTAAATGGAGGGCAGTGGCAGCACATCAGACCATGCATGGCAGGAGGGAGGAGGCTAGTGCATGGATTCAGACAACAGAGGATAGGGAGGAGGTGGATGGGGCAGCAAGCTAACTGTTTAGAGAAGGCGGGAAGGCCAGTGGCAGAACAATGGCCACACAGGGCTGTAATGAGGGAGCAGGGGCATGGACTTGGACAATGTATGGCAAGGAGGAGGGGAGGCAGGAGCAGCAAGCTTTGGTGGGGGCAGCACAATGCCAGGCCAGACCCTGCTTCCAACACCCTCCATCCATTGTGATAGGCATCTTACTTAACGTTAAAAAAACCTAGAAATTCGCTGAAAAAAACAAAGATTACAGGGACGTTATAGTTAGACTCAGATTTCACTCGTACAAAACCAGTGAAATTCGGCAGTTATAGTTACCTGAGCTAACTATAACTTACACCCCATAATGCACTGCTTATGACCTCAGACATTACATCATTCATGACACAGTCAGTGACATCACTCATGACATCTCAAATGAGCTGTGAATGGAATGGAACTATAATTGCTAGAACTTTATTTAGGGATAGTGTGTGTATATTAACACCCCTTTTTTTCCTTTTCTTTCGTGTAAGAAAGATTATAATACGCAACGTGCCCAGATCAATATGGCCGATAGCCTTTCACTTTAAAGTAATATGTAGTCCAGTGTTTATGTTGATGTTTGCAATCCTAAGTATGTTTATTATGAACAAGTCATGTTGATGAACATACAGGTACGGCGGTCACGGGGCAAGATATGCTGAAATGACATTGTGTGCATATTAACACTTGTTTTCTTTTCTTTATTGTATCAATTCCTGAATTTTTACATCGTGACCAGGCCAATATGGCCACCAGCTTTTTGGATTAAAGTAATATGTAGTCCTTTGTTAATGTTGGCAACTGGAGGCATTTGTACATTTAAATAAGGAAGCTACAATGACGTCTTGTATCGTTATCAAGGTTCGGACGAGCCGAAACGCGTGGATCGTGTCTTTTGCAGATTAAATACCTAGAAACTACAACCTGAGTGTTGATCCCTTCCTTGTAAGAGTGAGAGGAGATTGAATACATATATATATAAAATTCACTGAAAAAACCATAGGTTTCAGGGACGTTATAGTTAGAAATTAGCATTTAAAAAACCTTAGATATTCACTGAAAAAAACACAGGTTTCAGGGATGTTATAGTTAGTCTGACATTTCACTCGTACAAAACCAGGGAAATTCAGCCGCTATAGTTAGCTGAGCTAACTATAACTCACGCCCCCGCAATGCACTGTTGATGACGTCACATATTACATCACTCATGACATGGTCAGTGACATCACTGATGACATCACTGATGACATCTCAAATGACATTACTGATGACATCATCCAGTGAATGTGTGTTTCTGTAAAGTTTAAATATGTTTTATATATATATATATATATATATATATATATATATATATATATATATATATATATATATATATATATATATATATATATATTACCAACAAGAGAGAGAGGGATATTCACTCTTATTCCCCCTGACGAGTAAACTAGATAACAACAGAAGAGTGAATAAAGAATAAGAAAAAAAAAAAGAAAAACTGTGGAACAGCACGAGGAAAAAACCTCTTTATTTAAAAGAACTCTCACTCACCAACCTAGTTGGTGACATGCTTCATCATTGGGTTCCCACCAGAGAGGCCGAGTGCCCCCCTGGTGTGCTACGACACCTGAATTAAAGTGGAGCGGGTTTTTTTCGTGAGACAGTGTCAGTGCAAGAGTGGTGCAAGTTAAAAGATGGCTGGTTTTATCCAAAAGTGATTTTAATGGTGGAAAACCAGAAATCGTTAAAAACAGGTGAGACGAACGTAAGCTGGCTGGTTAGGTTGACCAGGCTCGTCCGAATTAATAAAAGAAGTGAATGATGGTCGACATGTTTCTGCTTTAAAGTGCGATTATGCTAAGCATTCTTCAGGACCAGAGCTCCACGTGGTTTTACCTACGTGGATTTCTGGGATTTCCAAAAGCCACAGGACTGGATTTCCAATGTGGCACTCTCCCGCTACAGACCTGTCTGTGATCGTCCAACATTCGGGTCCGAGGACGATCACAGACAGGTCTGTAGCGGGAGAGTGCCACATTGGAAATCATACAGGCATCTCTAACCCCCCTCCCGGACCCATGACGTGAAGTCAATTACTACTTCACAGTCCTGTGGCTTTCGGAAATCCCAGAAGTCCGCGTAGGTAAAACCGTGAGTTTTACCTTTCATACGTCTCCACAGGTCAGGATACGCCTTAGCGTGCGTATACCGCAGTGGAGCTCTTGGTTCAGAAAGCACTCTTTTTGTTAAGGTGTAAATACGTTCACTAGTTCCTGGGAAATGTAAACATTTCTCAGATATACAAATATGGCCACGGAGGCTCCGCAAACACTGCCAGTCTCGAGCCTGAGATCTGATTGGCTGCCAACAGTTTCAACCAGGAAGTGTTGGCAGCCATCTTGTGACTCGGTTGAACCGCTCAAGGGAAAAGGTCAAAAAAGGATACAAAACATGAAAAGGGGGCAGGGTACACACCCGGACCCCCTAGGCCTGCTCAGGGGGTCCCACAGTAACCCCCAGGGCCCACAAAAGCATGTTTTTAAAAATGTTTTGGGCGGGAGTCACGCTGCATGTGTGAATCCCACCCCGGGGACCGCCACCTCACCGGGGCTATAGTCATTAAATGTGGGGGGCACATGGACCCCCACAGCCCCGGGGACCACCACCACCCCGGGGCTTTATTTTTTTAAACACGCTTGAGGGGGGCTCCTGCTTCCCCACGCAGCCCCGGGGACCGCCACCTCCCCGGGGCTATATTCATTAAATGTGGGGGGCTACGTGGCCCCCCCACAGCCTCGGGGACCGCCACTGCCCGAGGCTATTTTAAAAAATGAAGTGTGAGGTGCCTCAAGCCCCCCACACAGGCCCAGGGACCACCACCTCCCCGGGGCACCAATTAAGAAAATTCAAGGGGTCCGTTGCAGACCCACTGCTCTGGGGACCACCACCTCCCCAGGGCTAAAGAGGAGATGGGAGGGGGCCACAGGGCCCCCCTCCAGGAACCCTCCATGGCCCTGGGGACTGCCACATCCCAGGGCCGGCTCCAGCAATGTCCCGGGCTGCCCACTGCAGGGACATTGCAGTTTGCTATTGCATGGCGGGATACATACGTATTGTTATATACACACATATTCATATGTAATAAAAACGTTTTTTAAATATATATATTTTTTTGCCCTTAACAACCCTCAACCCTTAATCCCATACCCACCCAAAACCCTAAAAAATCCCTTACCATCCTAAAACCCATACCCACCTTGGGGTAATGCAGAAGGCTGCAACCACAAACCTTCCAGACCCAACTTGAATAGCCAATTTTTAATATGGCTATGCCTGGGGGATCTTTCCAACATTATGATCATTTGATATGATTTTAATACAATCCCTATAGGGTCCTAAATCCTCATTGGTCCAGAGCCTTATCCAATATTGGATAGGTCTCAATACAGCAATGTCAGAAATTGGTCTTAGTTTTAGGTCGAGTCTAACTGGCAACGTCGGCGCACTGGTGGGGAGTCTCAAAAGGGTCCTTCTAAAGGCATTTTTAGCTTTTTCAAGGGTACTAAGGTTACACTGCCCCCATAAGTCTGCTCCATACATGGCTCCCCCACAATCTTGAATCTTATATATCTCCATGGGGGGGATAGCAAAAGTGGGTGATCTATTGGTAAATCTTATGATAGACCCTGCTCTTTGTTTTAGAGTCATAACACTCTTCTGTACCTGTTCAGCATCATATGTGGGCCTCAATTATTTATTTAGGACATATGCATAAATGCAACCTTCAAATGGATGAAGAATAACACCCAAATATAGATACACTCTGGCAACGCAGAGTAAACTATTGAATACTTCAGCCCTGGAACTATTAGATCTGCCCCCATTTTCCCCCAGCAGGGGGCGTAAAGTAGTATGCAAAAAGCTGGGCTTCAGTGGCACAGTGTGCAAGGGATCTACATCTGCGCATACCCGTCCCACTTAGGGCATCACACTCATAATTTCTCATGTCATATACCAGTCCATCATTATTTTGCATTCCATGCCCCCTCACTATGGACTCAACCATATGCAACTCAGTCTTGACCCTGCTCCAGTGGGAACAGTCCAGCCCGAACTGCCAGACCAGGTACTCTCTGAACTGAAACACAAGCAAACCAAGACCAGATTCGCCCTTATTTAGGCTCATCAGAATGGCCAAGCTGGGCTTCAGTGGCACAACATGCACAGGATCCACTTCTGGGAAGACCCGTCTCACTTAGGGCGTCACACTGAAGTATACAAAAAAGTGATGGATGGCATGCTTTAATTAATCTCAGCCACTGATAATTACTCGGAGCGGCATTCCAGTTTATAAATATTTTGCACACCATGCTACCTCAGTTTGAACTCAGCCATCAAAACAGTCTCAACCCTGCTTCAATGGGAACAGTCCGGCCCAAACTGCCAGAGTAGGTACTCCTTGGAGTGGAACACAAGCAATCCAAGACAGGTTTTGCCCTTATTAGGTCTCATCTGTTGGGTATAGCTGGGTTTCAGTGGCACAGTGTGCACAGTGCCCACATCAGGGCATACACATCCCACTTAGGGTGTCATACTGAAGTATACAAAAAAGTGATGGATGGAATGCTTGAATAAATCTTAGGTCATAGGGTAGGCAACAAATGAGAAGAAAAGAGGAGCCTCAAACAGAGCAAGCATCTATACAGCAGAGAAAATTCTATTGTTTTAAGAACAATTTAATTGGATATTAGCGTAAGCATTATCACATCCTAACTCATCACCTTATTAAGTGAAAAAAGCATTGTCAGAATAGATTGGTAGTGATAGTACTAGAGCATACACATCTACACACCCAGCTTGGGTAAAAAAAGAGGATATTATATTCAATTTAACATAATGCAGATGTATACTCAGACCACTGATGTGGCTCTCCTTCAAGCTGTCCTGCTATGGCTTCTCTTCTTACATGGAGAGGAAGTGTCCAAAACATCCTTGCTGTTTTCGGAGAAGGAAATAATTGATGCTTACCCTTATCCTTCATAATTAATTTAGCACAAAATTGCATTGCATACTTCAGGGCATTTTGACAAAGTTTCTTTTTGATAGCCAAAAAGGATCTCTTGGAGTCTTCAGTCTTCCAGTATTTGTCGGCTCTGGGACAAACAGTTGTGTGATATTACATCATGATTTCCCAGGCACTGATTTTTCATGTGAATCAGCTCAATCACCTTTTCCATTTTCAGCAACTTTTCATTACCCCCTCTGCTATCGTTTTCCACATCAGAGACTCATTTTTAGGTCGAGCCTAGCAGTGCGCATGCGCTGACTGCAAAACCTGTTGTATTAGATAAAGGACTTTGCTCCCGCTTGCTGCTTACCATTGGTTCAGTCCAGTTTCGCTCTTCTTTGCTGCCTCCTAATTGGGTCACGCAGCGATACGTCACTTCTATTTTTTGCAGTGGAGCACTCCCCAAGTACAGTTTCATTACGCTTGCCTTGCTTTTCTGGTGTTTTGGGAGAACTCTTTTTTTAAATGCTGCTTTCAGCTCATCGTTTTTTTGCCCATCACTTTCAGTCCATCTTTTATTATTCTTTTAGGAGTGCTTTTCACAAGCGCTTCCCCTTAACCCAGTGCTCTTCAGCTCTCTGCATTTTTTAAATTATTTTGCTAATAGTTTTTGGGAAGAGAATATAAGAGCCTGGCTACTGTGACAGCGCTTTTAGACAATGGTGCTGCCGAAACTTGGCCGCATTAGTCTTACACGTCATTTATTGAACTTGAAATGGCTGTCTAAACTCCTGTGACGCTCGCTTTGTATTAGTTTCTCCAACTTTCACGCCCAAAGCAGATTCTGTACACATATTATGCGTTTCAGAAATCTATAACATCTATGCCATCTGTGCCCTACTCTCGCCAGCCATACCCTAGGAAACAACATTATTCTGAAATGCAGCCACTCTCCCCGCTCGCCCCCACCCATCCACATCACAAACAGCACTGTTGGGTTGAGAAATGTTTCCATTGTTGCTAATATAAATGGAGGAAAATAACCTTTCCATGCATGTGGCACTAATGCCACAACATGACACAATCATATAAGAAACACGTATTGTTGCTAATACGGTTGCAGATTTCTCCTTACTTTTGCTATTCAACGCATTTGGAGCAAATACACGTGCGAAATTAATCGTGGCCACCATCAAAACATTTCAGGCAGTACAGTTCTAGAACAGATGGGTCACTTTATATGGGTATTTTATCACATCACACTATTTAAATATCACGTACAGAGGCATTATTGTTGTACAATGCTTTGTTATATATTTTGCATTTGTATAGCGCTTTACTACCATTTCTGTGACCTCATTGTACTTTCAGAATGTGGATGACCTTTGATAGATAAATAAAGTAGGCTTGACGGTGTCACCATTTTCTTTTCTTATCGCATTGTCTGATCACTTTCACAGTGTCCAGCCTCCCGCTGAGATATGTTTACTGAGGGCTGCAGGATCTAATCTCCTACAAAGACAGAGGATCTTGATAGCTCCTCGCTTTTTTTTCTTTTTATATATTTCTACAACATTCTACAGCTGACGTTGTGCACACTTTTTATGACTCCTTTCAACAATTGCCGCTTTGTGATCAGTCATCAGTGGTGGACAGCAACCAAGGCAAGTCCATTTTCTATGTTAGCGGCTAAGGCCAGATGAGCAGTCTCGTGTTTCCACTGCTCTTCATCCGGGGTATCCTATCTGTTTGGCTCCTCTCCCCACCCCTAGTGCCAGAGCCAGCCCTCCACACCGTAGTGGAGTTTCACATGTTCGGCTCGGTGAGGTGGGGAATGGGGTCCCCAAGGAGATCCCTGCTGCCGCTTTCCTGGCCCAGCAGGAGAGCATAATAGCAGATATCAGCACGACAAGGGCAGGTGTGTTCATCTTCACACCCTTCCTCCATATCCTAAGACCCCTTTGTATTCTGTAACTGAAACGCCTTCCCTGAACTACCTACTAGTCCCTTCTCACCTAATCCACTGACCGCACATCTTGCCCTTCCCCTTCCAAATAACCTCCTGACCCACTGGTCCCCCCTGTCCACTGATCCTTACAATCCACTCACCTGCTCCCACATCCCAGAACTCATCCGCTAATGTACCCAGGCCCATTCTGCCACCCTTCCTTGTCTTTCATTTTAACCTCCCCCAACCAAAGAACATACCTGGCCACCTGGCCACCTGCATATAATGCAGTATTATTTATTTCTGCTGCCTTCTATACAAGTGCTTTCCAAGTTGTCAGAGGGTGTCTTCTGGAACTGCAATGCTACTACACGTGCCTCCCACAAAATACGACCCAAGCCAGCATGCCACAAACTCAGTAAAAGACATTGTCATTTACAATGCCAATAGCTCAAACTCCAGCAAGTGCGAGACCATTTTGCATTGCAAATGCTTGTTCTACCATGGTAGATTGTTTGTCCAAGAGTTCTTTCACAAGCAGGGCTGGCTGAAGCGCTGGTGGTGTCTGGGGCGACAATCTATTTGGCGCCCCCCTCCCCATGACCTCCTCCTCTGATTTCCTCACTACCACCCGGCAAAAGTGCCCCTCATCTATCCATAGCCCCTCTCTCACATACATTTCATTTGTTTTAAAGTGCTGATAAAGGCTGGCTTTTCTACTCCGCTCAGCTATCCAAATAAAACACAGATCTGTTTTTTGCAGCAGGCATATTAAACCTTAGTGCTACTTTATGGCGAGTCAAAACTGTGCCTAGACAAAACTCTGATCTTGCTCTCTCTCTAGCAAGAACATTAATCACAAGAGTTATCTTGACATTTTTGTTGCTGCCTGAAATCTGAATGCACAAGGAACTCTGCACCAGGCGCTTTCTTTTTCAGTTGAAAAGTGAGTTTATTGAGACATAATAAAGCATAGGAATATGAAACAATATAGTACAAATAATTATGCAACAAATAAGACATAACTAAACAGTTCAGTTCATCTGTCAAAAGAAAAACTATACACGGTCTGAAATAAGATAATTGTGGTTGTACAAGCAGAAGAAAACAAATGTATTACATATGAATATACATACATAACAATATTAACAAGCAGTTTACTTAATTATATTAAACAAAAAAAAGGAAAGTCAGGGAGGTTGAGGGACCTCTTGATTGGCGGGTGTACGTGCAAAGGAACTTTGTGCACTATCATCTAAGAACTATGTAACAGGAGACCACAAGATCTGGCGCTTCATGGCTAAAGACATGGGAGAAATGTAACTTGTGTCCAATCTATGATCATAGCAAACCACATACCACCAAGCTTGAAAAGATAACTTAGAGGAGTCTTTCCAATTCTTGGTGATCTGTTGAAAAGCAGCCGCCAAATACAGATCCAAAATACATGTGTCACAAGAGAATGAGCGCCAAGCTTCAGATAGACTACCTAGAAAGACATTAGAGAAAGAAAAGGGAACTGTAACGTGAAAAATTAAGTTAACCTGAATCCAAACCTGTTTCCAGAAGCATAACACGGAGGGGCATGAAAAAAGTAGATGTTTTAAATCCACCTGTGCCAGAGAACACGTCCAGCATGTGTCGGACGTAGCCAGATTCATTATATGCAAAAGTGCAGGAGTCAATAAAAGTCTATTATATATTTTTTTTAAAAGGACTGCGTGGTGTTTGCCGCTCTAGATGATTTCCTGATTTTGGTCCAAATTTCTGTCCAGAGAGGGACTGACCAGTTAACCTCCAAATCAGACTCCCAAGATAATTCTACCTTTGATTTGGCCCTATTTGAATCAGAAGAGAGTAAGTAGGAATAAATAGTAGACGCTCTGGGAGAAGAATGCAACAGAGTGAACCAGTGATTAGCAGGGGAAGATGTCGAAGACAGAGATAGTTGACACTGTTCATAAGCGCTACAAAGGGCATTATGCAATATTCTATATTTGCACTCAAACGCCAAGGGAAGACCAAATTGATGACAAACTTGAGTAAAGGATAAAAAAGTATTATGTTCAAAACGTTGGCGTACCCAAATTAAGCCTTTATTTCTCTCCAGGATTTCCAGTAAATGGGTTTATTATTAACTAATATAGCTTTATTATGCCGAATGTTAGAACTAGGAAAGGTATCAATGTCCATGGAAGTATTATGAAGGATGGAGTCTAATAATTTACAGGAATGCTTAAGAATAGGTGTAAAGAGAGATTGTGGCTCACGAGTGAAGGATAAATATTCCTTAAAAGAGAAAGGGAGGAGAAAAGTCTTTTATACTTCAACCCATAATGGACATACCAATGAGGAATTAGAGAGCCACCTAAAGGATTGACGTAATAAAAATGCCTTATGATATTTAGGAAAGTCCGCGAATTTCACCCCCTCCTCCGACTTTGGACAAGTTAATTTAAGTAGGGACATGCAAGATTTTTTATGATTCCAGAGGAATGAAATAAGGATAGAGGTAATCTTCGGAAAATATTTAAGGGGTATAGACAGCGGGGGATTTGATATAGTAAACAATATAATGGGGCTCAGCATCATTTTAATGGTATCCAAACAACCCAACCAGGAAACATGTAGAGGATGCCATCTAGTAGTCAAAGTGGTTAATTTATGTATGCATTTTTCTAAATTTAGAGAAACTGAAGAGGAAATAGAGGGGGCAAACCACAAACCAAGATATTTAATGTGCTGGTGATTCCACATACAATTGGACATAGCAAAATCTTCTTTAAAAGTAAATTTAGTCAAGGGTAGTGCTTCACATTTCTCATTATTCAATTTATATCCAGAGACATTACTATATGAGGCAACTTCTTGCAAAAAAGCCGGCAGTGATGAAAGGGGTTGGGAAAGGAACATTAAGTCATCATCAGCAAACACTGCATATTTGATCTGCAAACCATTAAAGGGAAATCCACAAATATCTTGATTCTGTCGCATCCGGGGAAGAAAGGGCTCTAGTGCTAGATTAAAAAGAACAGGTGAAAGGGGACAACCTTGATGAACACCCCTTCCTAAAGAGAAATAAGAAGAGGTAAGGCTGTTGCTACAAATAGCCACTCTTGGGGTAGAGTACAGGAGAGAAATGAGGTAAATACGTTTTGGACTAAAGCCAAACGAATGGAGAGTATAAAAGAGAAAGGGCCACCAAACTTGATCGAAAGCTTTCTCTGCATCTAAAACAATTGCCGCATTACACTCAGATTTAAGAGAAGATTTAGAAAGAATATCAAAGAATAAACGAGTATTATCGGAGAGATAGCGGCCTTTGACAAATTCAGATTGCTCCTTACCCAGCAAATAAGGAAGATAGGAATCAAGTCTCAGGACTAAAGCTTTGGAAAATAATTTATAGACAACGTATCGCCCCCCCGTTCCGAACGACCAAGGGGCATATTATCAAGAACGGCGTTAAAATTATCGCCCCTTTAGCGGCAGGAAACTGCCGCTAAAGCGGCGATAATGGGCTTGATAATATGGCCTTGTGAATTCCAATAGAAGCCCATGTTCTGGTGTGAACCTGGGCTTCTATTGGAATTCACAAGGCCATATTATCAAGCCCATTATCGCCGCTTTAGCGGCAGTTTCCTGCCGCTAAAGCAGTGATAATTTTAACGCCGTTCTTGATAATATGCCCCCAAGTACGATGCGAAGATCTCGTCCGCGTCGACCGAATCGTTTCCGAACCTGTCTGTCTGACTCGTACGGAGCCGAATCGTGCGGCGCAATGGAGCCGGATTCCGAAAGAGCGAGTACGATGCACGATTCGGACAGCTGTATCGACTCTGTGTCAGCGAGATGAACCAGCTGTCGGATTCGGACTTCGGAGGGCCGGAGCAGGCCCCCCTTCACCCGGAGCCCTCTGAATCGGTCACGGGGGGTGCGCATGGGTCCCCCCGATCCAAACATGCACAGTATGGCAGGCAACATGGGGTGCATGCCACAGGGTGTACGCTTTTCCCCACCCACCCCCCTTTTTGCTATGGAGGCCTGTTTAGGCGTCGGTATACGGGCTACCATAGAGTTCAAAGGGAGTCCGAGCTAACCGAGTCCATCAGCATACGGCTGCATCGTACTCGTTCGGTCGGACTTGCACAGCGCAATTCGCTAGGAAAGCCCTCCGTATCCGAGTCGTATGGAGGGCTTTCCTAGAGAGCTCGGAATCAGGCCCTAAGATGGGTATCCTCAGGCATATTCAAAAGCTTGGGAAGGAAGGACTTTAGAAAGAGATAGGATCAGAGCCTTCTGATCCCTCAGGCAAACCATAAAGGCGGAGATTATGCCTTCTGCTCCTGTTTTCCAGGTTTTCGACCTGCTGTTGAAGAGAGGAGATCTGGGTTTGAAGAGAGTGAATTCTGATGGTAGCGGAACCAAAGGATGCAATGCTCTGCTCTGCTGTATTAAGCCTTTCCTCCATTTGGGACCATTTATCAGTAAGATGCTGCAGCTTAGGGTTGGTTTCCCCCATAAATGGCCTTAAGGCACGTATCTCTTCCAACAAGAGCTGCATGGATACAACTGGAGGAGATTTTGTAGGGGAGGGAGGATCCTTTTTCAGTCACTTGGTAGTAGCCTTCCCGGCAGTGGATGGAATAGGGGTTCCGTTGGAGCCAGATGAAGAACTACCTTTATGCAAAGAAACCAAAGATTCCTCCATATTTGAAAACTTGGAGAAAATGGTGAGCTCTTAATGAACCTATGACCTGATGGTGGAAGTGAGGAGTTCGCTTTTTTCAAACGTCCCATATACATACTGGAATATGGTATGATGGCTATTAAAATCTCTGATATGACCAAAATCCAGCAATTAGGAAGCCTGCAGCAGCTTCTCACATAAGAGACCATTTGCTGCAGAGCTTACCAGCGCCTCGCGCAAAAGTCTCACATCGACTGATGGGAAGAGATCAAGGGATGTATTACGAGGTCCCCATTAACCCCCATTTGGCTTGTAGCAGCTTTTATTCATGAGCGAGAAGGCAGGTGAGAGAATGCGGCCTAACCTTCTGCCTGCTTGTGACATACAATGAAGATGCTCACAGCTCCCCCATGGGCACCATCATTTGTAGCTCATTTCACCCTTGACTCTAGCTTGCTTTGGATGTTACTTCTGCACACTGAAACAACTAAAGCTGTACCATGTGTGGCAGGGACAAACAGAAAACCTGCAAGGTTTGTTGCCCTTTGGTTGCTTGATGTAAGGTTTGAGTGAGAGCCAAGACGTAAATTCAACCATTATACTCTTGCAAAGGCATTTTCATTTTCTGCTTCTTTTGCTGCCTTGGCACCCCTTCACATGCTGATGACAACCACTTTCCCGGTTCAATTCAGGGCACCGTGGAAGGATTTGCAGATGGAGATCATTCTGCAACTCTGGCTTAGAAATGCCATCTATTTCGTATTTAACTTTTCAATTACAGGATCTAGAAATTGAGGGGGATATTTACTAATTTTTCACGCAATGTAGGAAAATGCTGCACTGCATGAAAGGGAGACGCCAGAAATATGCCATATCTACTAAGATATGATGCATTTCTGCTGTCTCCTAGTGCTAGTGCACTGTGTGCTGCTCAGCTCCAACACAGGCACCCTTGCACCCTCGCGCATGGGTACCTGCGTTGCAGGCAGGAAGGCATATCTTCCTTCACAAAACAATGCTTAAAGGCATTTTCCTCTGTCTATGTGTGCTGTAAAATGCAGCACACATAGAAAGAGGAAGTAACAAGGAGAAATAAAGATATTTCTCCTTGTTACGACTGGTTTAGAGAGGCATAGCATTTGGCGCAATCATTGCTTTTCTAACCTTAGTAAATCTGAGATTGTGTCAAAATCCGTGGGTAGATGCAAGCTAATGCCCGACTTTGCATCAATGTTTTAGTTATTGAAAATTAATAAAGAATACAGCTAAAAGCATACAAGTAGGCTCGGCCTGATCAGTTATACTGCATAGTAGCTAGACTTTAAAACGTCAGGCAAATTCATAAGCATTAGGTCTCTGAATATAAAATTTATCATAACCAATAAGTACTGCATCTATTTCTGAAGATATGAAGAAGGGAAAGAACAAAGGATAAGAAAAAAAATCCCACTGGTTCGGGAATGAGGGATCCAGCTAAAGGGAAAGATAGGTGTGATATTGTGGCAGTGACGTAACTGGTACTCACTACTACAACCCTGACCCACTCGGGGAAGGCTGTTATTATTTGTTACCCACGCTGCGAGTGCATTTGGTGTCTTCCCATATCACATGGTAAGTAGGCAATAAATGTGATGGCTGAACAGGCAGGTCAGGTAGACCACGAGAGCGGTGCAGATAACTCAATATACATTGTGTCTGTGTCTCACTTATTCTGTGGCCTAACTACAGGTGCTCATCAGTCCCGCCAACAGGCCTGGGCTGTGAGCACCAGCATGTCAGCTGCGCCCGACACAACACAAGGCACGGGAAAAAAGTGACTTGGGGTGGAGGTGGGAGGTAATAGGGCGGGTAATTTTAGAACAAGAAGAGACTTATCAGGTAAGTCAAAGAATGTGTTCATTAAAATAGTGGTGAGAAAGGTCTGCAATGGTAATAAGAAAGCGAGTGAAGAGACGCATTCTACTCCTCTTGCTCAGATTATATCATGCATATGCTCCAGAACATAAAAATATATTGGGGCACTTTTATGAGCTCCTTTGCATCGCTCTTGCACCACGCAACGTGGTGCAAGAGTGACACAAATAAAAAATGCTATTTATTAAGCCAAGCAAGGCCACCTTGTGTGGGCCTCGAGTAATGCAATGCAACGCAAATCGCTGCGCTGCATTATTCTGCACCAGGGAGGCATTTCCATGGGCATTGCGTGGGTGTTCCCACACAACATCCATGGATTGTGATACATTTCCAGATTTCTTGCAAAAAGTCTGCAGCACACCCTGTGTTTACTCCTTAATGATAATCTTATCGTTTTACTCAAATTTAGCGTGCATACACTCCGTTCCTTTTAGTGCACGATTCTGACAATTTCATTCACAAAGTTGTGACACGAGACTTGCGTGTCACAGAGGAGTTGCACAGCTCCATGCACATTTGAATCCAATTTAGACTCGTACTCAGTAGTAAACTCGGGTTCATCCAATTTTTATTCAATGTTCTATTCATGTTAATCCGTCACGTCACAGAAATAAAGTTCCAAATTTTCACGCATACTAATTGCTCTCGAATTGCCCATCCGGGCCTATTCATAGGCACGTGTAGAAACTTCATTCATCCGTTATTTTATATCACCCAATGCATTTCGGTCTTGTTGACCTTCCTCAGGGGTATCTACAATTATTTAAAAAATTAATAAAAAATACATTCATCAACCCTATATTATTTACATATAACAATAATTCAACACTAACATATATTGTGCCTAAACCCCAAACCCTTAATTCATCCTTATTATGTGAATCACTGCTCCTGTACCTCCCCATTCGTCTTTCCCCACGCAAATCCTGTACCTTCAACTTCTGATCCCTCCTCAACCTTTGCCCAAAACATATCACCCGTCCCTCTACAGATCGAATCACCAATAACGCTGACGTTCAACCCATCGGTAACACCACCTATCCCACTCTCCCCTGCTCCCCAGTTTGTCCCTGTAATCATCTGCTGTTATTTCAAACGGTGAAACCGCCTTCTAAAAACGCCATGTTCAAACCCCCGCTCTGCGAGGCATCCGGTCTTTAAGCCGAATGCTTATCTCCCACCTGTGTTCACTCCCACCACGTGACTCCCTCACTCCACCCTCCATAAGTTCCCAAACCAACAGTGTTGAACTCCCCATCAATCCTTTCATAATATCCCCTAGTTGCCCCTGAATCAGTACACTTATCGTAAAAATAAATATGCTGAATACATATGAAAATAAACTCCCCAAAGCAACACATTCTTTAAACAAATGTCCATCATGATATGATTAAACGTATTCTTTCAATAACTTCTTTTGTTGATAACTTTTTCGGAGAGTCCATGACGTGACCTTGTTACTTTGGGCTGTGAGCACCAGCATGTCAGCTGCGCCCGACACAACACAAGGCACGGGAAAAAAGTGACTTGGGGGTGGAGGTGGGAGGTAATAGGGCGGGTAATTTTAGAACAAGAAGAGACTTATCAGGTAAGTCAAAGAATGTGTTCATTAAAATAGTGGTGAGAAAGGTCTGCAATGGTAATAAGAAAGCGAGTGAAGAGACGCATTCTACTCCTCTCGCTCAGATTATATCATGCATATGCTGCAGAACATAAAAATATATTGGGGCACTTTTACGAGCTCCTTTACATTGCTCTTGCACCGCGCAACGTGGTGCAACAATGACACAAATAAAAAATGCTATTTATTAAGCCAAGCAAGGCCACCTTGTGTGGGCCTCGAGTAATGCAATGCAACGCAAATCGCTGCGCTGCATTATTCTGCACCAGGGAGGCATTTCCATGGGCATTGCGTGGGTGTTCCCACACAACATCCATGGATTGTGATACATTCCCAGATTTACCAGAAGTGATAGACATGGGAATGAGCCAAAAACCTACGCCTCCGCTGGTGAGGCGTAACGAGGAGAAATATGTTTATTTCTTCTTGATTTTTCCTCTTTCTATGTGTGCTGCATTTTGCATCACAAATAGAAAGAGGAAAATGCCTCAGGAAATTGTTTTTGTGCAGGACGGTGTCCCTTCCTGCACAAAAACAATCCTCCTTACAACACAGGCGCCCTGTACCTGCATTGGTGCTAGGTAGCAAAAAGGGCGCAAGCGCAGGAGAAAACGCAGGAATGCACTGTATTGCCTTAAATAAAGCACATTCCTGACATTTTCTTGTCATGCAGTGCAGTGCAGCAAGTTGACTTGCTGCACTTCGTGACTTGGTCATAAATATGGCCATTGGCATGTTTAAAGTCATAAAGAAACATTTCAATTTCCATAATTCCCACTGCAGCAATAATATTGAAAAGGGGTTCCAAACTATTGAGTTCTTGGGGTGATGCATTCATCATATGGTGAACTGTTGAGCTCCAGTGGTGCAGAATACATAGGGCCTCATTTACAAGCCCATTGTGCCGCCGGTGCATCACTTTTTTTGACGCACCGGCAGTGCAATGGGCTTGCCCATATTTACAAGGCCATGTAAAGTCACCTTGCATGACTTTTCATGGTCTTGTATATTGCCCCTTTCCTGCATTACTCTGCGTGAAAGGGGCGTTCCATGGGTGTTGCTGTGGGTGTTCCCACGCAACATCCATGGAACCTGACACATTCCCAGATTTACAACGTTTTGTGGGAGTAATGCAACGAGGAGAAATACTTTTGTTTCTTCTAATTTTTCTTCTTTATATGCGTGCTGCGTTATGCAGCCCCCATAGAAAGAGGAAAATGCCATTGATTATTATTTTTGTGCAGGAAGGTGTTCCTTCCTGCACAAAAACAATCAACCCCACAACGCAGGCACCCTTGCAACATGACGCAAGGGTGTCTACGTTGGCGCATGGCTGCTTATAGATACCGTGCATTCCTGCCCTTTTATTTTGATGCACGGCAGCGCAGCAGGAAGGCTTGCTGCTCTTTGTCAAAATATTGTAAAATAGGTCCATAGTTTGGCTGCTGCTAGTAATGTTGCTTCCTTCTGTGTTTAAGAATTTTCAGGGCAAACTGATATGTCGTGTAGAATAGGTAAGGTAGCTTATTTTGGCAAATGCATTTCTCCTACTTCAGATAACGTGACCCATACCTCTTTCCACTATGTACACAGTACTGGGCCATCCCATAATATATGAAATATATCACATGTTGCGGCAGAATAGTCCCAGCACTTGTCAAGTTCAAGGAGACCAGTCTTTTTTACTTTTCTCAGAGAACAATACCATTTGTTCCAGATTGTGAAATACAAGAATTTTAGTATAGATTCTCATTGAAACTTATCATGATCTTCTAGCAATGCTTTCCAATTTTAAGAAGTATAATCTACATGTGGTAAAGCCTGCTAATCCAGCCTAGAAGCTGTTAAATTCGGGGATGAATATTGATTGGTGATAATAGCACTGTATCAGCTCTAAACTATCCTTTTGTATAGTCCCCACAGTTCTAGGTACTGCAGGTTGGGTGATACCTGAATATCAAATGGAGAAAATCCATTAATTGTTGATATTTCCATGAGACATAAGGTCTCAAATCATAGTCTTGTCTTAGAACATGAAAAGTCTTAGGCCTACCCTCTTCTAACAATTGAGTCTCATGCATACCCTCCTGTAAACATTATGTAAAATCATGTAAACCATTATTTAGCCAATTGGGCCATATTACTGATTTTCCATAAATCTGGATCCCCGTATTACACCATAAAGTTACTTCATCACGATGAAGGGGGTGTACCAATACGATCTTATGTGGCGATCTCCATGTCGAGAACCTGACCGTAATGATTGGGTTTGTAAGAATCTGAAATGTTGGTAAATTGGAAGCATGTTGACTGGACGATCAAGAATGTTCCTGTCCAGTTCTACCAAAAGGCATAGGGGGATATTCTCAAGAACGTGCGACAATCATCGCCAAAATAGGTTAACGCAATTATTCATATCGCCGTCTATCGTGGGAAAATAACGCCGTGTTAAAGGGAGAGGTGTGGCACCGCAGCCAGGGCGACTGACGCTGGACGCTGGGGATCACGGTTCGATCCCTGGCTCCGGCGGCAGGCGTCTGCCCAGCACCATGCGACTCTGGGCAATAGCCCGCTTAATCTTCCCAACGGCCCCCAGCGCCGAGATACCCCTTCGGGGGTGATTCGTGCGCTATATAAGTACTGGATTTACATTTACATTTACATTTATTCTCAACACGGCGGTAACATGCAATAGTTTCCCTATAACGCGTCAAAGGTCCGCGATAAAATTACCGGGACGGCGATAAAAATCTAAAGCCGAACGTGAAAAAAGTGGCGATGGGCCCAACCGCGATAAAAAAATCAGCGATAAGCTGCTCCAGGCCTTCAATTCACACATGTCAGGCGGGAAAAATCACTATAAAAGCAGAAAAAAACACAAACAAAACCAAAACAACTGCGAAGCACAATGGAGGTAGCCGGAGCAAGTACAGAGGACAACCAGAACCCCACAAGCCCCACGGAGGACCAGCCTGGGACCTCGGGGTCAGGGAAGGGCAAGGAGAAGAAGAAGAGGAAGACGCGGTTCAGTCCGCAGGAAAACAGAATCCTGATAACGGAGGTGATAGAACACCATCAACAAATGTTCGTCACCTCCACTGTGTCATTGGCAACAAAAAATGCAATATGGCAGTCCATCGTGGACAAGGTGAATGCAGTCGGAGTGCTGAGGAGGACAATGGAAGAGCTCAAGAGACGCTGGAATGATGTGAAGCACAAAACCAAGCAGAAACTCGGCAACAACCAGAAGGCAGCAATGCAGACTGGAGGTGGGAGTCCAGCGCCACAGGAGGAGCTGGATGAGATGGAGGAAATGGTGTCCACAGAAATCAGTGTGGAGACGGTGGCAGGAGTTGGGGGACCGGACACTGCACAACATGTCCTGACACAACAGCAACAGGGTGAGTAACGACCAGGGACTGGGGGGACGGGGGAGATGGGCACAATGTCACACATGCACAATTAAGTATAGCACAGTGCACACCCACAATGACTCTGGATCATGTCCCTGAACCCCTTGGCACACTGCAGCACACCTAGAAACAACAAGTAGGCCCCCATGACTATGTGCCCAGAGGGGGCCCTTCCCACACATCACCAATCTCACAACCAACCCATGCACATGTGCCAAACCCAGCAAAGCGGCGTGTCTGTGAGCCACACTGACAATGCAAGTGACACTGCATGACGAATAGCATGGCTGAAGTCAATATATCATGACATGTTGCACGCCACCACACTGAGGTGGCTGAGTGTGGACCACATCCGTAAAGGAGCAGGTCACACTCTGACACATCCACGTGCACAAACAACCCCTGACGTCAACAACACATCTGCAGACAAACCATGCCCCAGAGTCCCAACTCCCACCAAGAGCCCAATTTACCCAAGTATGCAACATCTCAGCACTGTATAAGCACAGAAGTCAAAGGCACACCGCCTGAAAGGGATAAGGGGCAGCAAAATCAGAGCTGCAGGGGCGACTCTCCCAAAATGCAGCACACACACATAACATTCAGAGCACATCAACTTTGACAACAATGTGGTACAAACTGCAACACGTTCACAACAGAACAGAGGACACAACTGGTGCCGCTTGGGTGTAGAAACTGGCCAATCACATTTGGCATAGCAGGAAAATGTGAGATGATAATGTACAAGTACAAACACACATCCGTGATGTTGTCGAAATGTCCACTGTCCCGCATCAAATAGGCAGCTCCTCCCAAACAGTCACAATGTACATTGTCATGCAGTCTGTATGTAAACTTGTACAATGCGTCAACATACATGTGAACACAATGTTAAACTGCATCTCCCCTTCACATTGCAGAGGGAGAATCAACACCTCCTGCGGAGCAGACCGAACATCTCTTCACTGATGACGAAGAGGACCTCCACACCTTCGACACCGACGCCCTCCAAGAGCTCATGGACAGCTTCGGCACCTCACCTCCAGGAGCAGGGCAGCCCAGCTGCATCGAGGAGACCTCACCCCCTGCATAGACCACACAGCAGGAAGCACCCACCCCCCGCTGTCTCCCAGGATCCCCACGAACAACACATGGCCTTCCAACGCCGTGTGTTAGGGGGCCAGGAGAAGATGGCTGAGCAGGTGCGGGTGGGGTTCGACCTCATGGCAGCCAAACTAGATGCCATACGTGGGTGTCTAAGTCCCATCAGGGACCACTTACAGTCCCCAACGGACACCCACAGTCCGCTCCATGCTCTCCAACGATCCATGGTTGACATCGCTGGAGTCCTGACTCTGAGACAAGGACAACTGTCTAGTCAGAGTGGCTCCAGCGATGTCAGCCGTTAGTTGGGACACATGCAGAGGATCATGGAGAACAGGGAGCGGATGCAGGCGGAAAGAATGGCTGCCACGGCTGCACACCAGCGAGATGTAGCTGGGATCTTCCATGCCCTGCAGATCCTCATCATGGCATTGCTGCCACAAGGCCTGGCGCCGATGAATGCTGCTGCTGCTTCTACATCCACATCTCTGCCCCCTGATGTGTCAGTGACACACAGTGCTGCAGACAATCCACCTCCGGCCACTGATGTGTCACTGCCACACAGTGATGCAGACAAAACAACACCACCCACATGTGAGGCACATGAAACATCAGAGGACGAAGATGCGGATGAGTCTGCCTTAGTGGTAAGAAGGAAGCGGTAGCATTCATCTCTGCCATATGGCCTGTTTCTGCTTGGTTCTGCCCTCTGCATCATCACCTTCCACTGTCCCCCGATACACTCTGCAACACTCACCTTGGACCTCGACATGGCCTGCCATATTCTGTTTGGTTACCAATGACACAGCAATCAGACTGCGGACTGAACTCTTCCTCTTCCGATGAACTTGTCATTCCCTAAAGGACTCTGGCTGGCCCTCCACGGGGCAACAATGTAAAGTGGGGTTTGCATGGCCCTGTACTGATCCAGCTTCAACACTCCACTGAATCTGAATAAAACATTCAAATTCACACAGATGTGTCATGTCTATGATCATTCAAGTATGAAAGTATGGATGAATGTAGGGTCAGTGATTCCCCCTTACGTCCATGTTGCTCATGTTGTGGGACTTGAGTCACAGGGTGCAACATTGCCGATTGGGGTCCGTGTGGCGCCGACACTACAACAGAGACACACGCATTAGTTACTTTCTTGTCCAGCCCAGAACTGAACCACGCCCAGAGCCCCAGGCTCATTGTTCACACCACTACGCTGGACTGACATACGCCAGCCCAGCCCACTCCGGCTTACGCTTACAGGGGGGAGGGGACAAAGCTACATGTCCCAGGTCTTCCCTGTAGTGATCTGCTGATCACTGGTCTAGTTGTCAGCATGCCACAGCCACTCCCTGAGGGCTGGTTTACACCCACACCACACCCATCCAGCACAGGCGTCACAGGACATGTGACCCTGCCAATAAAAGGGGGCTACCACATCACATTCCCCACTGCCGGAGGTAACATGATGGCGTCCGCACCACGAGACTCAATCATTAAGGGTCCATGACTTGTGGTGCACTGGGTTAGTGGCACCCGATGCACTGCGGCCGGCATAGGCCTACCGCCACGGGACGGTGACTTGTGGTGCACTGAGGTAGGGGCACCTGAAGAGCTGAGCGGGTATGCAGCCTGCGATGATGTGTAGACCTCGATACGCCGTCCTGCCAATCAAGATTCGATTTGAATTGAGAGCCCTGCTGGACCGCAGTGTACGCCGAAGGCAGGAGTCAGCACACACGAATCCGCGGTGCGGTGCCGCAGGGTTCCCTGGGGGCCTATGGCACGGAATCCAGCGATCGGCTGAGGAGGTTGCACCGGCACGTGGTGGGCCCTCTTGGAGACACACCTGTGGCGGCAGGTGAGCATTGAGGCCTGGGTGCGCAGGGTGGCCAGTCATCGCTGGGCGGCGGACCGGTCTGGGGACCAGGGCTGGGGTGCAGCAGGCACACAGGATCGCGCAGGCACCACCGGTCATGGCGGCGGCCTCGTGGCTGGGTGGGGGGCACCGCCCTGGCAGACACGACCCTGCATGCGATGACGAGATGTGCGCGGGTTGGCTTGGGACGTAGCCACCTCGTCTCCAGTGTAAATCTGGCCGTTGAAGGTGGTCGGCCACGTGTGTGTAGGCCTATGGACAGGATATGGCGGACACAGAGACACACATAGTAGTTACTTTGGTGGCCATCCCGGAACTGAACCACGCCCAGAGCCCCGGGCTATTTATTCACGACATACGCCGGCCAAGGCCACTCCGCTCACGCTTACAGGGGGGGACGACAAAGCTACATGTCCAAGGTCTTCCACACTGCCTGGGAAGTTTGCGACGACATTCGTGAACAGGCCCCGGTGGTCCACTTTTGCCTGCACATTGATGGAATGCGTGTGGTTTCTGTAGCGGTAATTATGTGCAGTGTCGGCAGGGGGCACAAGTAGTACATGTGTGCAGTCAATTGCCCCCAACACGTGCGGGAAGCCAGCTACGGCGTAGTTCCCTTGCTTGATCTCCAGCTGTTCCTGCGCAGTGTGGGGGAAGTGAAGGTGCAGGGGTATCAAGCTGATACAAACCGTGATGCTTACAGGTATGATAAATTCTGCATAATAAGACCGTAACAGAAGTTCATGTGGTCGTAACCTTCCTTTTCTTTCCTTACGACCACACGAACTTCTGTTACGATCTTTTTATGCAGGATTTATCATACCTGTTAGCATTCCGGTTTGTCCAAGTGCAATACACTGTGCCAGATTACGTTTGTGACTGTACGGATGCTTGACCATTGTCACCATTTATCCAACAGGTTTCTGAATACTGACTTTCGGAATATGGAATTCTATTGGGGAGTTCCCACAGCATATGCAGTTAATTGAATCCACACGTTGCCCTGATGAAGTTCCCCGTTGGGAATGGAACGAGTTGGCTGAGCTTTTCGTATTGTTGATTTATGTATTTGTAATAAAGAACTGTTTTTACACTACTGTTGACTACTGGACTTCATGACCTGGCGCACCCCCATTTCAGTAACTACAATCTTGGATCTGGAGCACAGAGGCGTCAAGCAACGGCTGGCGTTGGGGTTGGTTGCGCAGGAACACTACGAATTGGAACTAGCATGTGGGGCGGATACAGGGGCCCACCGTTGCTTTTGTGGACATGCATTCAAGACAGATGTGGGGAACTTTGATAGGGCTGGCTGTGAGACTCCTCTGACTCTGGCAGTTGTTGGTTGGAAGGTACCAGAGGCCAACAGGTGCAGCACAGCCAGCAGCTTTGTCTGCGGAGGGATGTTGGTTCTCCGCTGTGTTGGTATCGTCAGCCTGTGGGCAATGTGGGTCAGGATGCGGAGGATGGTTGTCCTTTTGAGCCTGTAGTGGGCAATGGCATCCTCTGGCATTGAGTGTCTGAGGCTGGTGCGTTTTAGGAATGTCCGCTGTCTTCTTCTGCGCTGCCTAGGTGGTAGTCCAGGGGGGGGTGGTCCGGGGGGGGGGGGTGCAAGGGGTGGGGGCGGTGGGTGTTGTGGCCCTCTTGGTTCTCCAAGCTGCATGATCATTGGCTCCATGGCATCTGTTGGTCTTCAGATGTGGCTCTGGGCTGGGCTCCCATTCTACTGCAGGTTGTCCTCCTGCTTAGCACCAGTAATAGGCAGGTGTTAAATCCCTGCTGCTAAAGCGCCTTATCGCCTGCTTTTGGATCGCTTCACCGATCTGGCTGGTCGTTGAGAATATCGCGAAGTGGTGTTTTCGTGTGTTTTTGCACGGGAACGCCTACTCTGCATATCATTAGCGTTAGTTGTCGCTCTCATCCGTGGCGATGTTTTTTGCGGCAGCTATCGCTGGAAAACTGGCGATATCAGCAGTTTGCACCAGCTTGAGAATAGGGCGTAAAATCTATCACCACGTTTGCGGCGCTAAAGTGCCGATAAATCGGCGATAAGTCCTTGAGAATATGCCCCATAGAGTCTTGTTGCTGCAGATATCATGATAATTATGATGACTGAAACAGCAAACAATATAAGGCCAAGTAGGCTAATATAGGGCCATCTGCTGTAGTATGAGCCCAAAGTCTGGTAGCTTTCATTCTGGGCTCAATATTGCTCCAGATGTGTCTATGCAAGATAGGAGCTTCTTAGGGATTGGTTTACGCAGAATGCTAAACGATTAATCAAACTTTGGCACTACTGTAATTTTTGCCACTATGATATGTCTAGGTTCAACCATTTTTTGAAACCACGGGCTGTTCTATTTTCAAGTGGCAATGAGCTGTCCTCATTATTTAAACTAATGTTTTCTTAATACGTACCTCTAGGTAAGTAACTCCTTCAGGGGTCCACCACACACATGAAATCCCTCAATACACGTAGCAGCAGTGAAAGTTGTTATAGGATAGCCTCACATTTTCCCCAGTTTATTTTGTAATGATAGAAGCTCGAGAACTCCTGAATTATGTTCATTGTGGCGCTTAAAGATATGTGTGGTGTGGTTAAAATGAGTAAAATATAATTTGCATAGAAAAATGATTTTATCAGTCCTATGGCAGTCCTGGTTCCATTCAACTATTGTGAATGCGGTAGTGCAATTGAAAGGGGTTTGATCGCAAGGAGAAATAATAATGGAGATAGCGGGCATCCCTGTCGGGTATCTCTTTTAATATTGAAATTCTTAGAAAGAAACCCATTGCAGTTGACATCGGCAGTAGGGGGTAGACTAAAACCACTGAAACTTTGCTATGATTTGCTCACTAAGTCTCATTCATCTCATTAATCTAAACAGGTCCTGCTCCACCTGATCGAAGGCTTTATCAGTATCCAATGAAACAGCCAAGACCTCATTTGGGTGGTGTCTGATTCATCAGAGAACGTGTGATAAAAGGCGCCGATGTTTCTTTGAAAACCTCCATAGTAGGATCCCAACATAATCTTATGTATTAGCAAAAGCATTACCTTACTGAACCTAACAGCTAAGACTTTTGCTAGGATTTTAATATTAATGTTAATTAAGGAACTCGAATAGTTGTTTGAGCTCTCTAGGGGATCTTCTCCTTCCTTGGAAAGAATGATAATGTTGACTTTGTTAGAAATTGCTCCCAATGAACCTGAGGATTCCACTTCCTTGAAGCTTCATGTAACAGTGAAACTATAAGGTGTTTAGCGTTAATTTAGACTTGCCCATGAAAGCCATCTATCTTCTTCTGGGGATTTACAGGTAGTCAAGTTCTCAAAGGCCTCTGCTATCACTTTTTCTGTGAATTTGCCATCTAACAACTTTCTACTTGTTCAGATAAAGTAAGTTAGTGCATAGAGTCTAGAAATAGTACTTCTGTAGGGTCTGGAGTGTAAAGGCTGGCAAAGAGGCAGCAAACCTATTACTCATTTTCCATCAGGGTTATATAATGCCACTGTTTTCGGTTCTCATAGACACTGTGTCCAGTTGTGGGTCTTGTTGCCAATAACCCTCCAGCTTTCTCATCCTGCTCATGTTTTTGTGGTTTAATTTGACCAGAGCTTTTTCTTTCTCTTTCGTAGGAATGGAATTCAATTGTATTATGACCATATTTCTTTATTTATATTTTGTATTGTAGGGTTAGGATCTATTACAAAATGAGCCGCCAGGTCTTTAGTATTATTTTTCAGCTCATTTTGTTTGTCAGCCGGCTGGTGCAGTAGCCCTCATTAGGAGGCCTCTCTATGTGACCCTCCCACGAGCCCATAGCATTTGTGCTGAGGTTGTTGACCCTCGTTTCCTGATAGATAGTCCTGCATGTGCGATTTGACTTTATCTTTATTTAGTGGGCATAGGTATGCCATTGCTCTCATCCACCAGAGGGTGGGTGTAGGGGCTGTCCATTTCAAATCTATGCCTAAAGCCACAGGGCAGTGATCAGTAAGACTTCCAATGAGGATATTACAACTAGTGTCATCTGATAGTAGTCGATGATGTATGAGGAAATAATCAATATGTGATAAAGTTTAATGCGAACAGGAGCGGAAAGTAAAACCTCTATGTGTAGGATGGAGAAGCCTCCAGATGTCAGTTAACTTTTGGTCATCCATCAGATCATGTAGTAGTGCTCTGTCTGTATTGTGTTGTGTGTCAGGTGTCCTAACCTATCTAATGTTGGGTCCAACACTAAGTTGTATTCCCACTACCACGACTTGTGCTTGTCTACATTCAACCTACATATGGGATAGTTTGGCTTGGAAATCAATTTAGATGCATTTAGGGGTAAATACAGACCCAAGTATTATTACCTTACCAAATAATTTTAGCTTAAGAACAATATACAACCCCCTCTACATCTGTCCAAGTTTTAAGAATCTTATGTGGGAGGGGTTTGTTTATGAGGATGTCAACTGCAGTTTTTGTGCAGTTTCGGGATCCATTCAGGTCTCCTTGCTCATTGATTGCTCTGCTGTTACTGGCCACTTTGCCCACCTATACTCTTTTTAGTTTTTGGGATTCTACCACTGAAAGGTGTGTTTCCTGTATAAAGGCAATATCTGTTTGCTTAGTGCAAAGGTAGTAGCACTAATTGTATTCCAAAAAACTATGTTTACCCTTCTTGGCTGAACCTGATATGGAAATCCAACTATAGATGATATAACCTGGGTCATGTGTATACTTTGATGGTCTATACAAAGGACTGAGTGGGATACAAGCGTGCTCAGGGCCCAGTATCTCAGCTGCAATGTATTAGGGAGGGGGAGGAGGGATAACACGTGGGACAGGCAATAAAACATGAGTGGAATTAGGGCAGAGAGAATGTGACCAAAAAAGGGCAGTAAGGTGAAAAACAAAAATAGAACGTATGTGACCTCAAATAGCCATGGGCAACTATCTACTGTATTGCTGGAGCCTTTGTCCTGTGCCATATAGCGTTGCAACCTCAACTGCGGTACTACTCTGTACGTTGGGATGCACAGGAGCCCTGGAAGTAGTACATTAACCTGAGAAGATTGTGGGCAGCATTGCCAGCACCTCCAAATTTAGGGTATTACTATTTACTGAAGAAGGACAAATATCCTGAAACGCATGTCTAGAGATACCCAGCACGGGTAGCACCAAAATAGTGAATACTAACAATTTTCAACTAAAGTGATTTTATCATACACTGCATTTACCACAAGCATCTGGGTGAATTGTGTGCTGTTATGCCAGGCAGTGCGCTCCCGCCCCCTTTTTGTGATTGGCTTCTTTGAGTTATTGGGCTGAGGAACTCATTGGGACCTGCGTTTTGGGAGTGGTACAGTAATCTGAGAAGACTGTGAGCAGCATTGCCAGCACATCAACATTACAGTGTTATTTTCTACTGAAGAAGGAAAAGTACTCTGAAACATGTCTAAAGCTACCCAGCAGTGGTTGTACCAACAATGTTGAATACTACAGACTTTCAAATAAAGTGAGTGTTATCAAACACTGCATTTACCACGGTGCATCTAAGCACATTGTGTGCTGGTAATCCAGGCAGTGTGCTCCCTCCTCCCTTTTTGTGTCTATAATGAACTAGGAGCCGAAATGTAGAAATAAATAGTAATTCTCGTATGCGTGTTAAGGGGTCTCCCAAGAGGGTGATAAATAGGGCCAGTATCTCCCATGGATGTATACATAAGAAGCATAAATCCTTTGTAATAGGAGACATATCAATCAGTAGAGTTCAACATAATACATATATACACCTATAAGGCAGGAGACCACACAGAAGTTCCAGAGGCAATCTATACAGCTCACATAACATTCATATTATAGCCTAGAACATACATTGCTATTTATCTACCGGTGGCAGTTACTTGTCTGTCTTTTTATCATTCGGTTTCAAAGGGGATCTAGATTTTTCTAGACTCTCAGAGAGAGCAACAACAATCTGATGTAGTCCTTCTCAATCTGACCCCTCTCAAATAAACTTGGTAGTGCATTGTTCTTAGTGATCCGGGGGTGGTGTCTCTGAGATATCGACCATTTGGTCCCATAAACCGAGGTCATGGGTGTTGTTGAAGTGTCCACTTCAATGTTTTCTAAATAATCTTCCAAGGATTACTGAACATGAAATTCAGTCATTTCACCATTGTGCATGGATAGCATGGATGCTGACTTCCAGGAGTCTGTGTTTGATGTTTCTGTTCCAAAGTTTGGGCCTCAGGGCAACGAAATGTCCTTCTTTTCTTTAAATTGGAGGTTGAGCACAGGTTGTACTCAGTCAGTCTAAAAGAGTATTACATCATCTCCTTCTGCGTTCTCCTGTATTCCATAGATACGTACATTATCATGTCGAGCACCATCTTCCAGATTCATCATCTTCTGTTTAAGACTTTTCACTTTTTGTCACCAATCAAGAAGAGTATCAAATTGCACTTTAAGGTCCACAATTTTCCACTTAGCCAAATCCTTTCTAGTCGGAAAAGTGGGGACATCGGTACAGGCTCTCTTCATTTCAGATGTTAAATCTGTAAGTTTTGTATCTAATTCTGAAAGAGTGATCCCATTGACTGAGATATCTTTGAGGATAGTGTCTAATGTTTACTTTGATATCTTGTTTGGCTTGCTACCAGACACTGCTTCTGAAAATAGAAGTTGTCTCACTGGTTGTGTTGAAGACATGAGCGCCACAGTAGGGTATCCAATATCTCTCTAAGAGTGCTTATGAAAACTTCACTTTGTCCTCACTTCAAATATATGTAGAGCTGGAGGGCTGTATCTGTACCAACAAAGTCAAAAAATGTATCCAATGGTTCTGAGAAACAACATCAGACATTTAGGAATATATGTCCAAAAGCAGCAGCTATCTGCAAGCAATATTATCACAAAAAGTCAGGCCAGATGATCCTTGAGTATGTCGATAGTAAGAAGCGACATGGACATTTACAAAAGACTGCTTCCAGGCCCCAGCTCCCTTGGCTATCATAGTATGGAGAAAGAAGAAAAAAACAGTATCTTGTCTTATTATATTCATATGTCTTATTCAGCAAGTGTTCACAGTGTTAGACAGTGCCAGGATGGGGCCCTCGTGTGCCTCCATTTGCAAAGGAGCACAGCAAATAACCCCAAAACACATGCAAATCAAGCACATTTATATAGTGCTGATGTTCTATCAGGCGGCGAGTTATAAAGCCCTTCTACCACACTCTAGAGTGTGGATACTTGAATGCTTGGTCAATTATGTCTCAGGAATCGTGCACTGAAATTGTGGCCCAACACTCAGCTGCTCTGTTTCCCACAATCATTTCCCCTCAGCGACATAGGCCTGATGATGTCGGCTCCAGACCTCATCGCGTTGTGTTTACTCTTTATAAATGAAGACTTTCCTGGGTCACAGAGGAATGTAGAACTGGTGCCATGTCAGAATTCTAGTATTCGGGGTCTCCATCAGGGTTTATCAATACGGTAGGAGCGACTCTCTGTGGAGTTTGATGAGGGAGTCGCCATCTTGGACGCTTCCAAGCTCTGCGCCACCTCAGAGCCCCACTAAATGTGCTGGTGGTCTTGGGAGGTTGAGTGTTGTCCTCTAATTCATAACCTAGAAGATAGCTGTGCTCCAGGATTGGGGTTAATGTGTCGTCTACAGGCTGGGATCACATTTAAACAGCATGCATTCTCCATTCATGTTTCTCACCTAAATGACACAAAAGAAACCAAGGCCAGATTACAACGGCCCTGGAATTTCACAGGCCCTATGAAAACACCTGTTTGAGAAAGTGTCACAATCGCAAATGGTGGAATGTTTACCACATCTGGTAAGCATCAGGTGCTATAAAGACCACACCTTCTGATTTTTCTACCATTAATTTCGATAGATCAAAACTGTCAAAATGTAACAGGGGAAAAAGACCCTGTAAATACTGGGAAATGTAGATTTTGCATTTTATGGACCAAACTTTCACTGGAAGCACAGGGAGGAGCAGATTTTACCAGTTCAGGATTGATAGGCTCATTTTGCTGCAACAAATCGTCAGGGCTAGGAACTTCTAATAAGGTTAGTTTGGTTTCCACATGTAAGAAGTTTGTGGCGGTCGCTGGGCCAGGTTCAGACTCTCCATTGGACAATGTTCCAAACTCCTTCTGTGCCTCCCGAGAGCATATAAGTCAATGGTTGGTATCCAGGCCTGTGAGTGGTAAATATCTGCTAGAAGTTGTGATGCGTGAAACACCCAAACGTTCCAGGCAATTACTTTTAGGGGCATATTTGTGGGAAGGTCACGCAGCGCAGTGCAGAAAGTCACCTTGCTGCGCTGCACGTCAGTTAAAGTGCAAGAATACGGTGCATACCTGCTTTTGTCCCTGCACTGGCACCATTTTGGCTGACTAGCACCAACGCAGGCACTCTTGGACCATGGTGCAAGGGTGCCTCCGTTGCATGCAGGATTATTTTGTGCAGGAAGGGAGAACTTCCTGCACATAAACAATCCTGAGAAGCATATTCCTCTTTCTTGGTGTGCTGCAGAAGGCCTTCCTTCGCTGTGGTTAAACCCTGATCTCCGTTATAGTTTTCCTTTACTTTTGATTTTTTAAGAGCTTGTGACTGCAGTGCTTCAGACAGGACAGGCTCATAAATAACTATAATTGTCAACTCCACCCCCGCTTAAGCTGTGAAAGCGGGGAGTTCACGACGCCACTGCTTGTGAAGTGATAAGCCATGTGCCTTTGTTTCCTTCCATGCATTGGCATCTAGATATTAAGCTCCTGATGGCTCCTAACCAGGATGATACTTGAACAAAAGAAGGGCTGATGGACCTATAAATCAGGCCTTTGCTTTTGGCTACTGGAAGTAAAAATAAGGAAGCCTCATCCCTGCCCGCAGGTTGCTGCTCTGAACAGAAAGCAGACGAGGGAGCGCTGCTGAAATGCGTCCCAGTGTCAGAAATTTAGAGCAGGACAAATTCTGCATATTTCACTTGGCCAGCCGGGTACCAGATCCAGCTCAGAAATAGCTGCCAGAAAAGTAATCTTGCGGGATCCCCCTCATTTCCTGCACTGCATACAGCCACAGATACATAGCATAGCCGAGTTTGAATTGGCAGCATTCATCTTTGTAAAACTGGAAGAGAGGGCATTAACTATCATAGCTCGAACTACACAAGTAGGCCCACTAAAACTCAGCCCTACGTAGTGCTGTATGGTACGAATGGTAAAAAATTGCACATTAATACATGGCAATGATGAAGGTTTGTACCACCAAGATGTCGAGGTATTTTCTGGGAGTATGAATGTTTACACTGCAACTTTGAACTGATTAACTGAATGTGTGATGTGTAATATTTGTAATTATGTCAAACCGTGGTCTTTATATTATTATGATTTTCATTGTGATTCATCTGGTTTAATTTCACTTATGAATTTTGTCTGGGAAGGTTCTGTTCGAACTGAAATACATTGGGGTTTAACACGATTCACGATTTCTTCGTGTCAATTTCACAGGATTAGGGCTGGGAGCTGTCATTTAAGAGCACCCAGTTACAGATTAAAGCAGTGGATATATTTCTGAGGGACGTGTGCGGTGACAATTTATCATTTCTTTTCAAACATACACAGTGCCACATTTAGAAACAGTTGCATCTGGATAATGTCATCAACTGCTCTTGTGCGAAAAAAGTTGTTTTAGCATGACTATTGAATTGCACTATGGTGCAAAGCAGTGCTTAATTTGTAAAACAATAATGGGCTTATTTACAAGCCCCTTACGCCACTTTTGCGTCATTTTTAACATGGGAAAAGTGACGTACGGGTGGCGCAAGGGGCTTGTAAATCTGCCCCGAAGTGCCAAGGCCCTCGTTAGGGAGCCAATGCAGCTGAACCAACCATTGCCCCAGCCAGCGCTGCCACTGACAGGTGTGAAAATTCAGACTATTCCATGCTCCCACAGCTATAAGAATGGCTCAGGCAGCAGGTATTAGTTATTTGTAATGTATTTTGAATAAATAAACAACTGTTTCATCTATATATCAGACAAACAGACTACCGTGTGATAGACTATCATAGGTCCCGGTGTTGGCAATTAAGTGCTGGTGCTGAGGGATCACTGACAGAATATCGATTACAAGAATATCGACCTACAACAATATGGAAGTAAAAATATAGAATGCCAAAATATCGAATCCCTATCTACAAACAGGTAAGTACAAAAATATCGAATCCAAAATATAGGGGCATATTAGCAAGCCCCTTATCGCCGCTTTTGCGGCCGTTTTCGGCCGCAAAGCGGTGATAATTATATCGCGGTATCACCAACGACACGCTAACAGGCCTTAGCGCGTGTTCCATGGTGATAGCGCCTGTTTTACGAACGCCTTGCTTCGCATCGCTAATGAGATGCGAAGTAGGCGTTCCTGACATAACTCCAAGGGAAATCATCGCTAACGCAGCTCCGGGCTATTAACAAGGATGCCCCGGACCCGCGTAGCGACAATGAAACGCACGCTAAGCCCCCATTAATGCAGGAATTTAAGAACTGCTAAATTCCTGACTTATGTATACATTACATGGGGGGGGTGGATTATTGTGATACGACCACAGGGTTGTATCAGCAAGGCCAACACCGTTTGTACTGCAACATCGCTGGTTTTTCAGCGATGTTGGCCCATTTCCCCCGCTATCGCTGGAATATTCATCACCATAGCGCTAATCGTTGCTAATACAGCGTTAGCGTGGCGATATATTCCAGCGATAGCCGGCGATATAAAAAATCACACTAAGCAGGGTTAGCGATGATTATCGCCTCTTTTAGCTAATATGCCCCATAGTTGTAAAAATATAGTTAGTCAAAATATCTTAAAAGTAATGTAAAATTAATGAAATAATATATATAATGAACTAAAACATACTTAAAAATACTTAAATAACTTTAAAATGAATAAATAATTAATGTAAGTTAAAAAAAAATAAACATACATTTATATTTTTTAATACATATATATATTAACGTAATATTTATAAAAAATATTCAATATTTTTAGCGTAGGATAGCGGGAGGGTAAAATTTACTATTACCACTCCAGTGAGTGCAACAGTAGGGAAAGCATTGGATAGCGGGAGGGTAAAAATTACTATTCCCACTCCAGTGAGTGCAACAGTAGGGAAAGCGTTGGATAGCGGGAGGGTAAAAATTACTATTCCCACTCCAGAGAGTGCAACAGTAGGGAAAACGTTGGATAGTGTAGGGGTAAAAATTACTATTCCCACTCCAGAGAGTGCAACAGTAGGGAAAACGTTGGATAGCGGGAGGGTAAAAATTACTATTCCCACTCCAGAGAGTGCAACAGTAGGGAAAGCGTTGGATAGCGGGAGGGTAAAAATTACTATTTCCACTCCAGTGAGTGCAACAGTAGGGAAAGCGTTGGATAGCGGGAGGGTAAAAATTACTATTCCCACTCCAGAGAGTGCAACAGTAGGGAAAGCGTTGGATAGCGTAGGGGTAAAAATTACTATTCCCACTCCAGAGAGTGGAACAGTAGGGAAAGCGTTGGATAGCGCAGGGGTATAAATTACAATTCCCACTCCAGAGAGTGCAACAGTAGGGAAAGAGTTGGATAGCGTAGGGGTAAAAATTACTATTCCCACTGCAGTGAGTGCAACAGTAGGGAAAGCGTTGGATAGCGTAGGGGTATAAATTACTATTCCCACTCCAGAGAGTGCAACAGTAGGGAAAGAGTTGGATAGCGTAGGGGTAAAAATTACTATTCCCACTCCAAAGAGTGCAACAGTAGGGAAAATAATGATTTAATATTTTAATAAAAATAAAATAATTATCAATACCAATAAAAAATTAATTAAAATGACTTACCAATTACAAAATATTTAATAATTAATTCTAAATACCAATAAATATTATTTCTTAAAAATTAATTACCTATTAATAAAAATTAATAAAAATTAATTACCAAATAAGAATTAATTAACAATAAATTAATAATTAATACCAATAAATAAAAATAAATAATTACTGAATTACAATTAAATTACTTCCCACCCTATTCCCCTATAAACCCACAACCCGCTCTGAATAATAAATTAATACAATTAATATAATTATCAATTAAAAAATTAATAAAAATTAATTACCAATTAATAAAAATGAATTACCAATTAATAAAAATTAATTACCAAATAAGAATTAATTAACTATAAATTAATAATCAATACCAATAAATAAAAATAAATAATTACTGAATTACAATTAAATTACTTCCCACCCTATTCCCCTATAAACCCACAACCCACTCTGAATAATAAATTAATACAATTAATATAATTATCAATTAAATAATTATTAAAAATTAATTACCAATTAATAAAAATGAATTACCAATTAATAAAAATTAATGACCAATTAATAATTAATTAACAATGAATTATTTATCAATACCAATAAATAAAATTTAATAATTACTTAATTAAATTTAAATTACTTCCCACCCTATTCCCCTATAAACCCACAACCCGCTACAGAACTAAAACGCAAAATTAAATTAAATATAATTAATAATTCCTAAAAATTAATATTTAATTTACTTTAATTAAATTACTTCCCACCCTATTCCCCTATAAACCCACAACCCGCTACAGAATTAAATTACGCAAAAATTAAATAACATAAAATTCATTACTTTAAAAAAATTAAAACATACATTACAAAAATAATACATACTTTTAACACATATACTAACACTTAAAACACTATAATAAAATTCGATATTTTTAACAACTATATTATGACTGTCGATATTTTGACAATCGATATTTCTTACCTGAATTTCGATATTCTTAACCACTATATTTTGGCAATTCGATATTCTGTCCATTCTATATTTACAACTCGATATTTTGGCAATTCGATATTAAAAATTCGATATTATGTCTGTTTACCGGTGCTGAACCACAGGCACAAGTTAAGCACTGGTGCAAAGCCGGCGAATGTGTACCTAGTACTTGAGGTAAATCCTCCAATACAAATTTCAACACGATGATAGCTGCCAAAGGACGAGCTGCATAAAATGAGCAGTTTACAGCAATTGCACATTTTACAGGTAGGAATATCACACAATATCCTGCGTGCTCTGGTTTGTTTGCACCTCGTTTCCTCTGGTGTTATGATTTCACGCAGACCAAGTCATACTATTTCAGTTGAACTGGCTTTGCGTGACAACCTAGGGGTGCCTATGATGCTCTGCCCTGTTATGTCTCTTTTGTATAATTTACAAGGGGCTGGAATTTTGTTGCAGAGCTCCTGTCAATCATTCATGTAAGAAAGTCTTTGTGCACAAAAGTTAATTTATGCTGGCAATTTACACCGCAAAGCATGGCCTGCATCGCGCAGCTGAAAACATTTGGGCCCAGATTTACATACCATTTACTCAACACAGCACAGCAAGTAATGTTCTTGCAATTCATTGCGTGAACAGGAGAGAGCAGAACTGCTCCATATCTACTAAGACGTTGTGGCCAGCATAGTCTTTGTGCAGGAAGGGGCCCCTTCCTTTACAAAAACTAAGCTTGAAGGCATTTTCCTCTCTATGTGTGCTGTAGAATGCAGCACACACGCAAAGAAGAAAAACCAAGGAGAAATGAAAACATTTCCCCTCGTTATGCCTGTCGCAGGGAGGTGCAGGGTTTTAGCACAAATCCCTTTCTGCAGTTCATTGTAGATAGGGATTGGTATCAAAACCCATGGGTGGTTGGATGAGAACGCCCATGCACCACCAATGGAACGCCCCCTTGATTTAAAGTAACTAAGCAAGGCAGAGCACGGGCTGAGTTGCATTACTTTGGGGTGCAATGCCAATCATGATTTGCGGTGGGTTGTAGATCCCATCACTAGACTTTGCGTCAGATCTCCATTAAAAAAGTAACACAGTCTTTGTAAATCGGGGCCTAAAATCTGTTCCAATGCATCAGGGACGCTAATAAATTCTCCAGCTCAGATTGCTGCATTTAAGATGGTTTATAAAAGACACATCACTTGCCCGTTGTAATTTGCACCCTAAAGTTATGCACTATATTTTTCAAAAATTAGCCTTTTGCTGCCATAATACGACTCTTTTTACTAACTGTACACCCACAAACATGGTGCAGCAGAACTTTGAAAAACCCGTGTTTCCACAAAAGAAAAGGCAGAGACTATCCAAAGAGTTAAAGAGAAAGGACTCCCTTGTGTAAGTGTTGACAGTCACGACTGCTGCTGAGATCTTGAATGGAGCATATTACTCACCGTAAGAATTGTGGCTTGTCTTTTTCTTCCTTTGTCCAGTTCCTACACGCTGGGCTCACTGGCTGATCCCTGGCAATGAATATTACAGTACCAGATGTTTTTGTTTGGCTGCACTGCTCCCATGTGGTTGAAATAGAAAGTTCACGTCACCTACGTTGAAATAAAACCATTGGATCGTTTTCTCCTATAAAACGGTATTTCTCACAAAGGACAGGCTCTAGCTAATTTTCTTACATTTCTTTGCTGTCGAGACAAGCAATTCTTCATTGACCAATGTGAACGAGGGGACAAAAACGATGTATTATCTACTTGTATCACCCTATTCGCGCCACCTTTTCGTATTTTATAATCTTGAATGTATCTGTATCTTGTTAATATGCAATTTAACCACAAGTAGTTGCACCTACTGCCATGCTACTCTCATTCCTTATGTAATTTACTTCGCTTTATTGTAAAGCGCTCTGACACCTCTGGGTAAAGTGCGCGCTATACAAAAATGCATAAATAAAAGAGAAAGAAAGGCAAGCGACTTCTTAAGGATGTTTGGGAGGACACGGACATAACATAGATTTGGGTCCCCCAAACATTCAGCGTGATAGCCACTTTCAGCTAATGCAAGCCCTCATGATGCCAAGCAATAATGGGGGATATTCTCAAGAACGAGTGATAATCATCGCAAAATCCGCTTAACGCAACTTAGCACATCGCAGTCTATTGCGGGAAAATAACGCCGTGTTAACGTTGTATTCCCAACACGGCGGTACCATGCGATAGTCTCACGCCAACGCGCAAAATGTCCGCGAAAACATTACCGGGATGGCGATGAAAACCCAAACCCGAACGCGAAAAAGGTTGCGATGGGCCCAACCGCGATAAGAAAATCAGCGAAAAGTAGCGCCAGGCCTGCAATTCACACACGTCCGGCGGGAAAAACCACTACAAAAGCACCAAAAGATAACACAAACAAAAAACAAACTACAACGACGCACAATGGAGGCAGCCGGAGCAGTGACAGAGGACGGCCAGAACCCCACAAGCCCCCCGGAGGAGGAGGCTGGTACCTCGGGGACAGGGAAGGGCAAGGAAAAGAAGAAGAGGAAGACGCGTTCAGTCCGCAGGAAAACAGGATCCTGATCACGGAGGTGGTAGAACACCATCAACATCTGTTCGTCACCTCCACTGTGTCATTGGCAACAAGAAATGGAATATGGCAGTCCATCGTGGACAAGGTGAATGCAGCCGGAGTGCAGAGGAGGACAATTGGAGAGGTCAAGAGGCGCTGGAATGACGTGAAGCGCAAGACCAAGCAGAAACTCACCAACAACCAGAAGGCAGCAATGCAGGCTGGAGGTGGGGAGCTGGATGAGATGGAGGAAATGGTGTCCACAGTCATCAGTGGGGAGACGGTGGCAGGAGTCGGGGGACCAGACACTGCTCAACATGACCCGACACCACAGCAACAGGGTGAGTAACGACCAGGGACTGGGGGGACGGGGGGAGATGGGCACAATGGCACACATGCACAATGGAGTACATCACACTGCACACCCACAATGACTCTGGATCATGTCCCTGACCCCCTTGGCACACTGCAGCACACATAGCAACTGCACGTAGGCCCCCGTCGACTATGTGCCCAGCCGAGTCCCTCTCACACATCACTCATCTCACTACCAACCCATGCACATGTGCTGAACCCAGCAAAGCTGCGGGTCCGTGAGCCACACTGACAATGCAAGTGACACTGCATGACGATTAGCATGGCTGCAGTCCGATCACCATGACATGGTGCACGCCACCACACTGTGGTGGTGGAGTGTGGACCACATCCATAAAGGAGCAGGCCACACTCTGCCACATCCACCTGCACAGAAAACCCCTGACGTCAACTACACATCTGCGGACAAGCCATGCCCCAGAGTCCCAACTGCCACCAAGACCCAAATCCATCCCAGACTGCAACATCTCAGCACCGTATGGGCACAGATGTCAAAGGCACACTGCCTGAAAGGGACAAGGGGCAGCCAAATCCGAGCTGCAGGGGCGACCCCCCAAAATGCAGCACACACACATGACATTCAGAGCACATCAGCATTGACAACAATGTGGTACAGACTGCAACACGTGAACAACAGGACAGAGAACACCAGAGGTGCTGCCTGTGTGTAGAACTTTGCCAATCACATTTGGCATAGCAGGGAAATGTGAGATGTCAATGTACAGGCACAAACACATATCCTTGATGTTGTCGAAATGTCCACTGTCCCGCATTTAATAGGCAGCACCTCCTGGACAGCCACAATGTACATTGCCATGCAGTCTGTATGTGAACTTGTACAATGGTCAACACACATGTGAACACAATGTAATACTGCATCTCCCCTTCACATTGCAGAGGGAGCATCAACACCTCCTGCAGAGCAGCCCCACCAACTCTTCACCGATGACGGGGAGGACACCTCCGACATCGACACCGAAGCCCTCCAAGACCTCATCGCCTGCCTCGGCACCCCATCTCCAGGAGCAGGGCAGCCCAGCTGCATCGAGGAGATCCCACCCCCTGCACAGACCAAACAGCAGGACGCACCTACCACCCCGGCCGTCTCCGAGGACCCCCACGAACAACACATGGCCTTCCAACGCCATGTGTTGGAGGCCCAGGAGAAGATGGCCGATCAGGTGCGGGTGGGGTTCGACCTCATGGCAGCCAAACTTGATGCCATACATGGGTGTCTGATTCCCATCAGGGACCACATACAGTCCCTGACGGACACCCAGAGTCCTCTCCATGCCCTCCAATGATCCATGGCTGACATCGCTGGTGTCATGATACTGAGACAAGAGCAACTGTCCAGTCAGAGTGGCTCCAGTGATGTCAGCCGGGAGTTGGTACAGATGCGGGGGAACATGGAGAACATGGAGCGGATGACGGCGGAAAGAATGGCTGCCACGGCTGCACACCAGAGAGTTGTAGCTGGGACCTTCCATGCCCTGCAGCACATCGCCATGGCATTGCTGCCTCAAGGCCTTGCGCAGATGAATGCTGCTGCTGCTTCTACCTCCACATCTCCGCCCCCTGATGCGTCAGTGCCTCGCAGTGCGGCAGGCAACCCACCTCCGGCCCCTGATGTGTCAGTGGCACACTGTGCGACCGACATACCACCACCAACCACGTGTGAGGCACATGTGACATCAGAGGACGAAGATGCGGGTGAAGCAACCTTACTGGTACGGAGGAGGCAGTAGCATTCATCTCCGCCATATGGCCTGTTCCTGCTTGGTCCTGCCCTTTGCATCATCAACTTCCACTGTCGCCCGATGCACTCTGCGACACTCACCTTGGACCTCGACATGGACTGCCATATTCTGTTTGGTTGCCAATGACACAGCGATCAAACTGCGGACTGCACTCTTCCTCTTCCATGGTACCTTTCATTCCCTGAAGGACTCTGTTTGGCCCTCCACGGGCCGAATATGTGAAGTGGGGTTTGCATGGCCCTGTACTGCTCCAGCTGCACCACTCCATTGGATGTGAATAAAACATTCTGATTCGCACAGATGTGTCATGTCTTTGATCATTCAAGTATGAAAGTATGGATGACTGTAGGGTCAGTGATTCCCCCTTACGTCCATGTTGCTCATGTCGTGGGACTTGCGTCACAGGGTGCAACATTGTCGAAAGCGGGCCGTGTGGCGCACACACAGCAACAGAGACACACGCATCAGTTGGTTTCCTGTGCAGCCCAGATATGAACCACGCCCAGACGCAAGGGATATTTGTTCACACCCCTACGCTGGCCTGGCGTCTGCCGAGCCAGCCCACTCGGCTTACGTATAAAGGGGACGACGACGATGCAACGTGTCCCAGTTCTTACTCAATGCCTGAGGTGACATGGCTACGTCCGCCTGCCATATGACGAGGCTCAATCAGATAGGGTCCATGACTTGCGTTGCACGGAGTCGGTGGCACCGGTTACACTGCGGCCGGCACGGGCCGACCACCACGGGACGGTGACTGTCAGTGCACTGAGGTAGGGGCACCTAGAGTGCTGAGCGGGTGTGCAGCCTGCGATGATGCCGTGTGCACTGATATGGTCTCTGCCATTGCAAGATCAAGACCCAGAATCAAGTGTGTGACCTGGTGGACCGCAGTGCATGGCTGCATGATGTGGAGGCTGCCAGGGTCGTGGGCCCCGGGCTTGGAGTTTGCACCGGCACGTGGTGGGCCCTCTTGGGGACACGCCGGTGGCGGAAGATGAGCAGTGAGGCCTGTGTGCGCAGTGTCGGCACTGTCTCTCCCTGTCCCTCTCTTCCTTTCACTGGCTCTCACTCTCCCTCTCTTTCTTTCACTGTCTCTCTCTCCCTCTGTTGCTCTCTCTCTCCTTCTCCCTCTTTCCCCCTTTCTCTCTCTTTCTCTCTCTCCCTCTCTTTCACTCTCTCTACATTTCTCTCTCTCTCTCTTTCTCTCTCTCTCTCTGTCCCTTTTTGGGCGCATGACGCACCTTCTTATCTTCAATTTTGACTTGCCGATTGTCCAGAGGAGACCCGCCATGACTCTTCCACTTATTGGTGTTGAGTTTAATTTGAATTAAATAATTATTTTTGGAATTCTCAGGTGTATGGATGTTTTTCCTTTTTCTGGCCACACATGAATGTTGATTGTTGTACTTGTGCGACATCAGGAGAATTGTTGTGTTCATGTATTTGTAAGGTAGATGTGAGATCTCTTTGTCCGGGAGGGGGGGGCAGGGGTAGGGCCCGGGGGTGGGGGGTTCGGGGGGGGCAGGGGTAGGGCCCGGGGGTGGGGGGTTTGGGGGGGGGCAGGGGTAGGGCCCGGGGGTGGGGGGTTCGGGGGGGGGGATGCCTGGGGTGGTGGCGGTGGGTGTTGTGGCCCTCTTGGGGCTCCGAGCTGCATGATCAGTAGCTCCATGGCATCTGTTGTTCTTCTGGTGTGGCTGTGGGCTGGGCTCCTTTTTATGGTGCAGGTTGGCGTCCGACTTAACACCAGGTAGGGGCAGGTGTTAAATCCCTGCTGCTAACGCGCCTTATCACATGTTTTTGATTCTTATCGCCGTTCTGGCTGGTCGTTGGGAATGTTGCGAAGTGGTGTTTCCACGGGTATTTGCACGGGAACGCCTACTCTGCATCTCATTAGCGTTAGTTGCCGGTGTCATCCGTGGCGATGTTTTTTGCAGCTGCTATTGCTGGAATACTGGTGATATCGGCTGTTAGCACCAGCTTGTGAATGGTGCGATGGATTTATCATCACTTTGGCTGCGATGAAGTGCCGCTAACTCGGCGATAAGTCCTTGAGAATATCCCCCAATTAGTTATATGTCAAACTTTCAGAAATGGGGGCTTCCCAACATCCAGAAGCAAAATTTAAGCAACAAAATCTTGAGTAAGCATTAATAAAGCTTTTTCTTTATGTGCTTGGGCCTAGACTTCATACAGCTACACTCTTTTTCGTGGAATTCTGTTGTTCTCACTGTAGGAATAACTCTGTAAGGGTGGCTTGGTGAAAAAATAACTGACTAGTGCATAATATTAAAGTAAGACATATGCACAGCGTGCTTCAAAATGTAGACTTCGTCACTGCATTCTCATAATCGTAAAAAAACTCCCCTTCACAATGGGTATTCTTGAGAAATTCAGAGAAATTCCAAGCACTACTTCAAGGATTTTCACCATTCAATTGTGTAAAGTTTGATAATTTTCTCATTAATTCTCTTCCTCTGCTTTGTCCTTCCTCTCTCTATATGTACACTTATCTGACTAAGCAGTTACCTCCAGCTTGAGGAGGGTCCAAAAGACAGCAGAAAGATACGGAAGTAAAGAGAGCAGTACAGCAACATAAGTGAAGTAGAGAGAAGAGAGGTAGTGACGGAGAGAAAAGGGAGACAGAAGAGTGAGAAAAACAGAGTGATCTCGAGATACGGAGATACGGAGAAAGAAACAGAGGGAGAGGGTAAGGTACAGAGAGGTAAGTTAGAAAGATAGGTGAGTTAGAGAGGTGGAGATAGAAAGGTGGACATGCAAGGTAGCGGGCAAAGTATAGAAACTTGCAAAGTAGAGAGACAGGGGTAAAATAGAGAATATGGCAAAATAGAAAGTGAGGCATAGAAAGACAGGCCAGGTAAAAAAATGTAGTGAAGTGAGGAGAAACATAAAAAGAGAGAGGTGAAGGCTAGAAAGCTATGTTTGCAGAGGGAGATGAGTAGAGGGACGGATGTGAGATACAGAAATGTGAGATTGATCAAGTGCTAAAAAAGTGAGAAGGAGATAGTGAAAGTCGTGATGTACAGAGAGTAGTAGAAGTAGATACGTGAGGCTGAGAGATGTATAATGACATAGAAATAGAAAAGTGAGTTAGTGTGGGTGAGGTGCAATAGAGAAGAAGCTCCAGGGAGAGAGAGAAAGAGTGAGTGAGAGAGAGAGAGAGAGAGAGAGAGAGAGAGAGAGAATAATAATAATAATAAAAAAGAAATGGAAGAACAGAAAGTAAGACAGTGACAAAGGGCTAAAGTAGTGAGAGGTGAGGTAGCAGGAACAGAGATTAAAAAAAGATAGGGTGATGAAGCAGCGTTATAGCAAACACATGGTGACGTAAAATGAGAGGTTAAGTAGTGAGAGAGAATGTGATTGATTTGATTTTAAAATTTATATAGCGCACGAATGCCCAAGGGCGTCTAGGCGCTGTGCGGAAAGGTTTGCTGGAAATAACAGAGACGAGTGACTTCGTTGGAAAACAGCCAGGTTTTTAGTGATTTTCTAAAGGAAAGTAACGTAGGGCTGTTCTTGATATCTATTGGGAGTGAGTTCCATAGTTTCACTGTCCCCAGAACAAAGCTTCTACCTCCCCAACGTGCTTTATTGAATTTGGGGGTTTGGAGGAGTTTGCTCTGCGATGATCTTAAGTTTCTAGCAGGATGGTACCAGGCGAAGTGTTGTTTCAGGAACAAGGGACCGGTCCCGTGCAGAGCTTTGTAAGCTAAGTATAGGGATTTGAAATCTATCCTTTTTTTCACTGGGTGCCAGTGAAGTTTTCTTAAGCCTTGGGAAATAGCCTGGAATTTGGGAATATCCAACAGCAATCTGGCGGATGCGTTCTGCGCCCGCTGGAGTTTAAGCAAATGCTGTTTTTGAAGGCCCGCATACAAGGCATTTCCATAATCGAGTCTAGCCAAGGCTAGAATGGTTACCAGTGTTTTTACTGCTTTTGGGGGGATAAAAGTGCGAACTTTCCTGATTGTCTTTAGCGTCAGGGAGACCAAAGATGAGACCTTATTAATCTGATGCTGAAAAGTCAGTTTATCATCGAAGATGATACCCAAATTCCTCACCTTCCTAACTGGGACTGGAAGAACTCCCATGTTGGCAGGCCACTAGCTCTATGACCAAAAAGATGTATTGGAGCCCAGCAGTAGAACCTCCGTTTTACCTCCATTCATCTTTAGGCAGTTCGCGCTCATCCATTGGTCCACGCGGGACATACATTGGCTAAAACGGTCTGCAGTTTCCTCCAAATTACTTGAGATGGACACCACTATTTGATTATCGTCCACGTAGGAAACCAACGAGAAGCCGAACTGCCTAATGATATCAACCAAGGGGGTCACATACAAGTTGAACAATGTGGGGCTCAACGAGGAGCCCTGCAGCACCCCACATGGAAGCGTAAACTGCTCTGCGTATGAATCACCAATCTGAACATATTGAAACCTATTGTTCAAATATGATTTAATCAGATTACGGGCAGAGTCCTTAACTCCTGCCTCTAAGAGCCTTCCGATTAGGATATCATGGTTAACGGTGTCAAAAGCCGCCAATAAATTCAAATGTATCAGGGCGGCTTTGGCACCAGAGTCCAGTATTGCTCGGAGCTCCTCTGCTGCCTTAACCAGGGCAGTTTCCGTGCTGGGTCCCTGTCGGAAACCATATTGTGAGGGATCTAACAGGTCCATCGAGGAAATGAAGGCTGTTAATTGGGTGTTTAGGATTTTTTCCAGGACCTTAGCAGGGAATGGAATCCTAGCAATAGGTCTATAATTGCTAGTGTCGCTAGGATCCAAATTAGGTTTTTTTATAAGAGGAAGAATTGAGACAGTTTTCCAATGGTCAGGGAAGATACCAGAGCTAATAATTTCTTCAAAGAGTATGCTGAGTTGCTCACTGATGATGTCAGGTGCCATCTGAAATATTTTTGGGGGGCAAGGGTCTGTGGGTGCTCCAGACTTTAATGATCTGACTTCCTGGGATATCTGTCCTATGTTAGGAGGATCGAAGAATGCCAAAACATTATCGGAACAGGGGAGTGTTTTGGTGGGAATGTTGCCTGTGCAATCGATGCCCTTGTCTGTAACGGATCTATAAACGGTCTGCACCTTGTCCTTGAAAAACCGTGCGAGCTGGTTACAGAATTCCACACTGCTGTCCCCTTTTGATGTTTCAGGTAATTTGACTAGCCTCTTTAAAGTTGCAAAGAGTACTTTGCTAGAATTACCCGCCTGCAGAATTTTCTCTGAAAAATAATTACTTTTTTTTTCCAAAATCATTTTTTTATAGTCAGTCAGTGTCTGAGCATATTATCAGCTACAGTGTACTGCCTTCTCCACCGTCTCTCTGCCTGTCTACAAAGTTGTTTTTGTGCACGCAGCGCATTGCAGAACCAAGGTTCTGAGTTTTTCTTACGCTTGGTGGTGAAGCTTATTTCCGGGGCTAATGTATTTACTGCAGTTTTAATCCAGTTGGTGAGACTGTCTGTTGCCATGTTTGCCTCGGATGTTAGGTCAGGCTTTGAAGATGCCAGAGCAGATTGTAGCAACTGGGGGTCGATGTTCCTCCAGTTGCGCCATTTTTGTGCCCTATGAGGATTATGGGGGCGGGGGATATGATGTGTTGTGGTTACTGCGAACAATATGGCTTTATGGTCTGACCAGGCGATTGGCAAAACCTCTTGAATTTTCAAATGAGGGTTCGATGTAAAAATTCCGTCTAGAGTATGACCAGCATCGTGTGTGGATGCTTGACCAGCTGTTTCAGCGAGGCACTGACCATCATATCCACAATAGAAGCTGTGTTGTGGTCTTCTGGATTTTGTAAATGGTAGTTAAAATCACCTAATATCGAAAAATCCTCTGATTCAATACTCAACTCTATGATAGGGCTAATAGTTTCAGCTAATCTGTTTTTCGCACCAGGAGGTCTGTACAGTAACATTCCTTTGAACGTGTAGTTATCACTTAGAGTGATTCTAAAGGATAGCAGTTCGCAATCTGTGCAATTTCCTGTGGGGGAACCCTTTATTATCAGAGTGTCTTTGAGAATAATTGCTAAACCTCCTCCCCGTTTGTCTTGTCTGTCATTTCTGATTATTGTAAATCCTGATGGGATAGCTAGGGACAGTTCGAAATCGGAGGTACTATCCGCCCAAGTTTCAGTAACAAAAGCCATGTCAATCTTGTGAGCTGTCAACAGCTCTGCGAATTCTACATTATGTTTGATAAGAGACCTTGTGTTAATGAGCAGGCCTAAGAACGTTTTGGGTGAGGGTGATTGTTGGCGATGAACCTGTTTCACACTAATGCAAGCTCTTATTTTCCTAAATTGAAATTTTGAAGAGCAGTGCAAGCATGATTTGGGCTCCTTAAATAGATCAAGCTGAGGACAAATGGGAGTCTTATTAGGCCTATTGAGACTCAAAAGTGCACTTTTAGAGTATGTAATTCTGGGCCCCTTATTTGATATGGACCGGACAGGGGTTATGACCCTGGGCCCGGTCCAGGCGCAGACGGGCGCAGACGGGCTTGCCTTTGGCGCGCCTTTGGCTCGCCGGCGGCGTGCCCACTGCGCGCGTCCGCTGTCTGTCCGCTCCGGCATCCTGCTTAAGTTTGGTGGGGTAGAGAGATGAGGTTGTGAGACAGATTGGAGGTAGAGAGTGAAATTCTGCACAGAGAGTGTGGTAGTAGAGAGAGTGGTGAGAGAGATGAGGTACAGAGAGATGAAGCCGAAAGAAAGGTGAAGTAGATGGAGACCTAAGGGAGATATGACGAAACACAAACAAAGCTATGTGTCATGACACAGAGAGAGTTAAGGTAGAGAGAAGGGATAGAGATTTGGAGGCAAGCACAAAGAGTGGTAGAGAGAGAGTTTTATTTTTTTAACGTAACTTTATTGGAATTTATGAATCACACAGACATCCGGGACAAGTAAATGTCCTGTGTCAAATGTTCCCGCCCCCGACCTCCCCCTTTGTGATCCCTGTACAATAGAATAACACAATTCCACATTGTGAAGAGCTCATCTCAAAATTCAAGGAAAATCGACATGAGAAAAACCATCTTCCTGCTCATTGATCCGTTCCATTATGTCTCATATGCCTAATATACATCTTGTGATGCCTATATGGCGCATTTTTCCTACTCGACTGGTGCAACTATCCTACAAGACTGTATGCCATTTAAAGTCTCTGGGTCAATTTGAAAAATAAATGTTTATAAATTGTTCATAACAATTTAATAGATATAACAACAGCCTTTGCTGATATCCTTACAGCACTGTATTAGGAAAAAGTTTGTTACAGAATCTTTCTTATTTTATGTTTGTGTATTCATGGGTCTATGTATATTGGGCTCTTGTTGAGCTGACCAGTCTTGTCTGTTGTCTCTGCCTTGTCCATGTGTCTGAGTGAGTGATTGAATAAGTGCAGTTTATATTTGAATAAATATCTATGTGGGCTTGTTTGTATAAGATCCATGGTCTTCTCGTCTGATTGGGAGGTCTTTTGCAATATTTCACTATATATTTTTGTTTTTTGTCTTTTGTATTTATCCTATTAACATTTTATGACCAATTCATGTATTTTGTTATAATTGTATATTATCTATTTTGTACTATAAACCAAGGATATATATCCAAATAAAAGGAAAAATTACTTATTTCCTAGTCATATATTGTTGTCCCTTTCTCTACACACTGTGAATGCTCAGTAGTGAGGAGGCAATTATTCCCCTCTACTACTTATCAAGACGGTGTTGTGTTATTGAAAAAATAGGTTTCAGGCAGTTGGGTTTGGTTTGTTGGTTTGTAGCCTATATGGATCATGCCAAACCCAACTTTTAAGTCCCCACTCCCCCACCCATCCCTTCCTGTTCCCATCTCCAGTATGAAGCCACTATATCAATGTTCTATGTAGATAGTTGTTATACACCATTCACCAGTACTAAGCATTAGCACTTGCCATCTACCTTTTGTGATCCCTCCTCCCTGTGGCGACTCCAATCTCACTTCCCGATTCCTGAGTTTCTGGGTCTTGCTCCTCTTTGAGGTCTGTTAGCATCTGAGACCATGCCCTTTGATCCTCTTCCAATTTTTCATCCGTACGCACTAGTTTTGTATGCACTCTTTCCACAGTTGCCCACTCGCTCATGTCCCTCATCCATTCCCCCCCTGTGGTGGCCGGGGTCTGAGCCAGTTGATAGCAATGCTCCTTTTCGCCGTCACTAGGCCCAATGTTAGAAAGCATCTGCTCAGTTTTTTGTTTTTGAGGGTGGGGAGTAGACCCAGCAGCACCTGTCGGATTGTTTTGGGGATCATCCAGCCCGTCGCCCTTTGTAAGTGTGTGATTACCGAGTCCCAATAAGAGCGCAGCGGTGAGCACGACCAAACCACATGAAGGAAGTCTGCCTCTTGTGTTTTACATCTTGGACATTCATCACTTCGAGTAGGGTAAATTGTACGCAGTGTGTTCGGGGTGAGGTATACTTGGTGAACCATGTTGTATTGTAGGAGCTTAAAACATGCATTAGAGCTGAGTGTGCATACCCCCTCCTGAACTCTTTCCCATCCCTTAACCGATAACGGTTCCTCCACCATGGCATCCCATTTTTGCTTTACCGCTAATGTTGAGCCTGGCAGGTCATCTCTTAAAGCTCTATATAGATGCAATATTAATCTCTTGCCCTGCGCCATGTAGAGTACTACCATCAGTATAGTGGTGCTAGAGGGTTCTGCCGGGAATCCCACCCAAATTTCTCGTGTCACGCTTGAGATTTTTTCTTCTTCTAAAAATTGTCCCGTTCCCAGACCAAAGGTGGCGATTGCCTTGTCACGGGTAATAAACCATCCATCTATATACAGGTCTACCAGTGTTTGACAACCTCCTTTCTTCCATTGTAGTACGGACATAGAGTCCGCTATTTGGGCAAAAGGGCATATTGCCCAGAGGGGCATATAAGGGGCATACAGGGCGCGCTGAACCACTCTCCTGACTACAGTGTCCCAGATCAGGGGCACATATTGTACAATGTATGGGGTCATGGGATCTGCCTTCCACACAGAGTGGTAAAGAGAGCTTTGTGGTTGTGCGAGACAAGTAGATAGAGGAGGATTAGTGAGAGGTGTATTGAAAGAGACATGAGTTAGACAGAGGTGAAGTAAAAAAAGATGAGCAAGAGTGAAAGGAAGTACATACACAAATATGTATAGATAAAAAGAGAGGTAAAGAGAGTGATGTGGTAAATAAAAGTTGAGGTGAAGTAAAGAGAGCATAATGAGACAGGCAGAGAAAGAGAGGTAGAGAGTGGTAGAGAGAGGTGTTTGAGTCGATAGTTGTAGCGTTTTTCAAAATAGGTAAAATGTGCAAATATTGTCAGAAATTATTTTTTAAATGTTTACTTTTAATGATGCATAGAGTTGTAATTGAAGAAGTGATGAGTTGCTCCTGAAATGAGAAGCTTTGGTCATATAGAAGTCTAGATTATGCTAGAAATACTTAAGCCAAATTTTCATGTTATGCACTATTAATTTTAAACTTTCTTTTGTTTTCTATTCAATTTGCTCCTGCTCATTCCCTTCCCAATCAGAGAGTGAAGCAGATGATGTAAATGAATTTAGTATTGTACAATATCATGTTAGAAAGTATGTATTGTTAATGAGTCTTCCATGATGTACCCAACGTACTATTTTCAAGGACTTCCACTGGAAGTTCTGCAGAAGATGAGTTCTATGAGCTATCGTTCAGGAAATGTTTCATTTGTCATTTATCACATTCCCGAAGTGCATTTGCTGAAGAAGCAGTGGAAGACTTCTCTTACCTTAGGAAATGAGTTAGTTTATAGATAACTGCATAGTTTTTATTATGTTGTTTTTGATTTGTCAAATGCTACCCTAACCATGATCTTGCTATGCTTAATTGAAATAATCTATTAATAGAATATATGGGTTTGCTATAAAACCTTCTGAATTCTTGTATTTGAGGGAGATAATCATTATTTTAGCCCATGAGCATATGTTTGCTTATTTTCTTTTTGTCATAGACAGAGATACTTTTCCATTTTCAGGTGTTCTACTGAGCTGTCAGTACTCTTTATGAGTTAGACACTTAGGGCCTGATTCACAAAGGGATTTACGAGCAGTATCTTTACAAGTGTGGCGTCTCTGCAAATTAAAACACAGGACAGTTCTCTCTTTTTATGTACGGTGTTAGACCTGACAGCCTTATGGTGGTATTCCCCCAGCATTTTGCCTGCCTCCCTCCATTTTTCTGACTTGTGCATTTTACTACTGCTAAACAGTGCTAAAGTGCTCTCGCCCCTTAACATGGTAATATTGGTTCATTCCCAATTGACATGTTTAATTTACTTATAAGTCGCTAGTAAAGGGCACTACATGTGCCCAGGGCCTGTAAATTAAATGCTACTAGTGGGCCTGCAGCACTGATTGTGCCACCCACATAAGTAGCCCTTTAACCATGTCTCAGGCCTGCCATTGCAGGTCCTTCGTGTGCAGTTTACTGCCATGTCAACTTAACAATTAAAACACTTGCCAAGACTTAAACACCCCTTTTATTGCACCTAAGTGACCCATAAGGTAGGCCCTAGGTAGCCCTTAGGGCAGGGTTCTGTGTAAGTAAAAGGTCGGACATGTACTTTTAAGTTTTACATGTCCTGGTAGTAACAAACCACTCAATTCGTTGTTGCTGCTGTGGGGCCTACTCCTCTCATAGGGTAACATTGGGAATTCCTTAATACACTTTTAAGCTGTACCCCCTACTGATAGTTTGGAGCCAGGCCTGGGAAGAAAGGACCTGGTGCACTTCAAAGACCCATCTTCAAAGACACCCCCAACTTCAAAGGTACATTTGGGTATAAGTACTGGATCTCTGACCCTACCAATTCAGTACACTTCTGGATCTGTGATCACTCTGCCAGGAAGAAAAGGAACCGATTTACTACTAAAGGACTGCCACTCTGCTGGATCTGCTTTTTGCTGAATTCTTGCCTTGCTATGTTCCCCTGCTGCTGCCGCTCTATCTCTGCTTCGGTGAAAAGGATTGGACCTGCATCACTTGAACCCAGAGTGACTCCAAGGGCTTTTTGGCTTGCCTCCTGTTGCCTAATTCTCAGGGACATAAAAAACGAAGAACTCTCCTTTTACAACCCTTGGGCTCATCTGCTGGTGAGTCTGTCCTGCCAAGAGTCCTGGACTCTTGGACATGGACCTAGGGGTCTGCTGCAATGCTATCAACGTATTGTTTGCTGTCTCTGGAATCGGAGCGTCGCATTGCACCAGAGCCGCTGCATTGCACTCGAGCTTGCCGCAATACAGGACCGACATTTCCCTCATGGCCCTAGTTGCATTGCTGATGCTGCAATGGGGATCACTGAAGCATCATTTGGCTGCACCCTACCTCTGTCGATGTGAACCCAGGATCAAGGTACTTTTGTTCAGCAGGCATAATTGAGTCCCTGTATCAGGCATGTGCTCCCTTGCGGTTGACTTGAACTCTTGACTTAATCTTCTAACATTGGTGATCAGCGGTGAGGATATGACTTGAGTTTGTGCACAATACAGTAACTTGGTGTACACTACCCATCCACACCTAAAGACCATTTCAAATTTTTTCATATTTTCTCTAATTTGCAGATTTTGTAACTTTATCCTCTAACATCATGTCTCAAGCTGGTTCTGCAACTAGAGCCATATAATTTGAGCTGTCTGGATACTTATATAGTGGTTCAGCTTAAAGACAAGGAGATGGGAGTACCTGCCAAGGGAGTCACCAAAAAGATGGAGTTTCAAAAGGCCTTGAAGGGCTCTGCAGTAGTCTGCTCCAAGGAGAATGATGAAACAGGAGAGTCAAGACATGGTTCTTCAGAGGAACCACCTATAGCAGCTAAGGGAGACATCCCTAAATTTGAGCTCCCTGTGAGAGCAGGAAGCAGTGTCTCTGCCCACGGCCTATCCCCGGAGGAACTGGCTGAGAGGAGAAAGGAGAGGGAATTCAAGATACAAAGGGCAACATTTAAGATCAAATCTGAGGAGAAGAAAGTTGAGGCTGACAGGGCCTTGGCTGAGAAGAAAATACTTCTGGTTCACAAACTGAGTCTGAAAGAGCTGGAAAACAAGGCGGATTCCAGCAGTGATGGTGGCAACATGCATGCAGTTCCTTAAGGAGAAAAGATGGTTCATATACCCAAGGATTTTTTGCCCAATTTTGTGGTGGGAGATTACATTGATAAATGCCTTTCTGCTTATGAGGTAGCCCTCAAGGCCCACAGGGTTCCTGAGGAGCACTGGGGGGAGGGGTGGTCTGTGGAAACACTTTCCTACACTTGAGAGGGACACACTTCTTACATTAGAGGTTGGGGACCAGACCAAGTACACACCCATGAAGGTTATCTTGCTAGCTAAATTTGGAATGACACCTGAGAAGTCCGAGCAGGCAGAGTGGGGGGTAGTTTCCCGGCACCCGATCCCGGCTGAACTGACGTTAACTTTTGTAACATACATCCTCTGCCTATCACTCGATGGAGCCTGACCATAACCCAAATCAGGTCGGTCCATTCTATATATAATAAAAAGGTACCTCAATGTTAGAAAGCAGAGTGCTTGGTTCACCTTGGAGAGCATCACCGAACCAACCACTGTGTAGATAGTGTAGTGTTTCTGGTCCTGAGGAATCGCCACATGATTTCTTACACACTAGGCGAGAAACATGTTGACCACCCACTTGTAGGCCACCTCTGACCATTATATCAGTGGTGACACCATTGATGTTTTTAATTGGGACCAGTAGGCTCGCAGATTAAATTCATTTTGGAGCACCACTGCGTCTCATTGTATCCCTCCACACACCATTTCACCACACACCTTGTCCACGTCTACACCACAAGGCCACACACCCACACGTAACAGCTTGGGAAAAAGATCTCTGACAAAGAGCCCCTCATAGGGTGCCCATCAGGCAATGCAGCGCCGGCCTGATTAGGAGCAAGCCCTATGATGAAGCATGACACCCAACTGGGTGTGTGAGGGTCCCACTTCCCAAATTGGGAGACACCCCGTCTCCACCTTAGGGTAGGGGTGTTGACCAACCCAGCCTCCTCCTCCCTCCTCCATAGGAACTGCACACCTCTTCTTCTCACCTGAGAAGTATCGCCAAAGATTCAGGGACAGTCAGAAGCTCCCCAACCAATCCTGAGTAGAATTTGTTGATTTCTCTGGTAAGGCACTGAATGCCTGGGTGAGGGACAGCAAAATGATTGATTATGTTGGGTTTTACAATTTGATTATGAGAGAGCACATAATCAGTATTTGCTTTACAGAGTTGTGCCAACGCCTAGTTGACAGTAAGCTTACTGACCCCAGGAAGCTTGCTGAGGAGGCGGACCTCTGGGCTAACACCAGAGTGTCCAGAAAGGTATCTGGGGAGACACCCACAAAGGTGGTCAGGGGGAAAAAAACTTAAAAACAAGGAGTTCTCAAAAGGCCCCCAAAATAATTCCCAAGGGAATAGTGGTAACCAGTCCCAATGTGATCCAAAGAAGAAAGGGTTCTTTGATCATAAGTAAGCCTTCCTGTTTTCCGTTTTTACGGATTTTTACAGATAAATACAGACAGAAAACAATGTGTTTTCTGTCTGCATTTATTTTTAAAAGTGGATAAATACTGAAAATTGTGCTGCTTTTAAGTGAATCTCTGTGCTGTCTTTCATTAATTATAGCCCAACAGCTGAGCAGATGAACAGCATGGGAAATTAAAAAACAGGATGAAATTTCTCTAAATAACGGCATGTGTCAATATACATTTGTGGTATAATGCTAGAATTTACCAGTGGATGTATTGTTATGTAATATTTGGCAGCTTAAATAGCTAAAACACAACAGACATCAAAGTATGAGTGCGTTTCTATTAGTTAAATAAATATGGAAATGTACAGTTTTACAACTTCATTCATACGCAAAACACAAAATAAATATGGATATATACAGATGAAATGGCCTAAAAATAAATATGGATAAATACAGTCAGAAATGTTAAAAAAAAAATAACATAAAACCGGGGGGCCCTAATCATAAGACGGGAAAGTCTTTACCCCAATGTACAGAGTGCTATAAATATGGTCACTCTAAGGACAACTTCAAATGTACCAAGAGGGCACAGCCCCCCACTGGTGGTCAAACACTTGGGCTGGCAAGCGTAGTGCTCGGAAGGAGGTAGTCCCTGATAGTCTGTGAAACAGACAGAGGTTACCCATGTGTCCCTGAGGAATAGAGAAATGGTACCAAAAGCTCACATGCCTGCAAATACTTCAAAGTATAGGCAGTGGTTCACCATTAATGGACAACAGATGGAGGATCTGCGTGACACAGGCATGACCACTGTCAAATGTCAGCTGGTATCAGCAGAGCAGGTCCCACCAACACATTCCACCAAGTCATAGTCTCTGCAAATTGTGAGAGCCTTGGTTCCCTTTGAATGGGGGGAACATTCAGGTTCTCTGAAAATTGCTGTGAGCCCTGCCTTGCATGTAGATTGTCTGTTAGACAATGACCTGGAGCACACTACCTGGACAGTGGTAGAGCTCAGGTCTGACTTGAAGATGATGGGATTGCCTGAGTGGGTCCGCATGACCACAGGAGCAATGGCTGCCCAGAAAGGGAGTCAAGGGAGTCTGGAGCCTGGAAGAATGGCCCAGACAGCTGCCAAGGAGAGGGGCAAGAGGTGTGGGAAACAAGTGCCTGAAGTTCCCGCTGTAGAGTTGATGGGGTCCTTGAGGAGGAGTCTCCTGATCCAACTTGAGAAGACATTGCTGCCATAGATGACCTCCCTGAGCTTGTTAGCTGGCAGGTTGAGGGTGGGCCCACCAGGAAGGAGTTCTGCCAAGCACAGAAGGAGTGTCCCACTCTTGAGAGCTTGAGGCGCCAGGCCTAGGCCCATGCAGTAGGTGAAGCCTCTGGGGATCACCTTATCTACGGGGAGAACGATCTCCTTTACAGTGAGCCTAAGGTTCCTGGTGCTGGGACAGCTTGTGTGCTGGTGGTTCCCCAATCTTACCGAACCTTCCTACTGGGCCTGGCTCACGACATTCCCCTGGCAGGACATTAGGGGCAAGACAGGACCTTTTCCAGGGTTGTCTCTCACTTTTATTGGCGCTGAATGAAGACAGCCTTAGATGCATTCTACAGCTCATCTTCCACCTGCCAGGCCAGTGGGTAATCAGGGAAAAAGCACAAAGCTCCCCTAATTCCACTTCCTGTCATTGATACCACCTTTGAATGGGTGGGCATCAATGTAATTGGACCTTTGAACCCCAGGACAGCCTCGAGCAACAGGTTTCTCCTGGTCTTGGTGGACCATGCCACTCGCTACCCAGAGGCAATTCCTCTGAGGTCTGTGACTGCACCTGTGGTGGCAAGAGCTCTGATGGGTATCTTTACCCGTGTTGGGTTCCCCAAGGAAGTAGTGTCAGACAGAGGCACTAACTTCATTTCAGCGTACATGAAGTCCATGTGGAATGAGTGTGGTGTAACTTACAAGTTCACCACACCCTACCACCCCCAAACCTACGGTCTAGTTGAGACATTCAAAAAGACTTTGAAGGGCATGAATTTGGGCCTGCGGGAGTCCATGAGGCATTAATGGGTTATCCTCTTCTATGCTCTATTTTTGCCTACTGGGAGGTGCCACAGAAAGGAGTAAGGTTCAGTCCCTTTGAACTCTTCTTTGGACATCCTGTTAAAAGACCTTTTAGCCTTGTCAGGGAGGGGTGGGAGAAAGCTCCCAAGAAACCCCCCCAGGATATGGTCAGCTACATGCTGGTTCTCCACAACCAGATGCACTACTTCTGGAAGAAGGCTAAAAGTAACTTAGAGGCCAGCCAAGAAATTATGAACCTCTGGTATGACCAGTAGGCCACACAGGTGGAGTTTCAACCTGACCAGAAAGTATGGGTCATGGAACAAGTAGAACCCTGAGCTCTCCAGGACCACTGGACTGGCCCATATGAAGTCAAGGAGTGGAAGGGTGAGGCCACCAACCTGGTGGACCTCCAGACCCCCAGGCACCCTCTAAGGGTGCTCCATGTTAACAATCTAAAGCCTAATTTTGAGAGGTCCGAAGTGAGCATGCTTCTTGTGACAGATGAGGGAGTAGAAGAGGAGAGTGAACCTCTCCCTTATTTCCTCCCTGGATAGGAACACGATGGGTCAGTGGAGAGCGTCAACCACTCTAGCAAGGTAACTGTTCCCAGTTACTGGGACAGTTTGCCCCATTGTTCTCTCTCATCCCTAGACTCACACACCTGTGCGTCCATGATGTATGCACTGGAGACAGTCTCCATTTAAAGAATAAATCTCACAGATTGTTTTACTAGGTGAGAGCAAGCATCTAGGAGGAAGTCTCCAAGATGTTGGCCTCAGGGGTGATTGAGCCCTCCAATAGTCCTTGGTCCAGCCCCGTGGTCTTGGTATCAAAGGCTGTTCCCCCAGGCACCAAACCAGAACTCCGGCTCTGCATGGACTACAGAGGACTCAACTCAGTCACCAGGACTGATGCACACCCCATCCCCAGAGCTGATGAGCTCATTGACGGGCTGGGTGCTGCCAAATTCCTAAGTACTTTGGATTTGACATTTGGGTACTGAAAAATCACTCTGACTGAGGGGGGCAAAGAGAGCACAGCATTCTCAACCACCGCGGGCCATGACTAATTCTGGGTGATGCCCTTTGGTTTGAAGAATGCCATTGCTACCTTCCAACGGTTGGTCAACAGGGTCCTGGTTGGCAAGAAGGCTTTCTGTGCTGCCTACTTAGACAACATCGCCATTTACAGTTCCAGCTGGGAGGAACATATGCATCACCTCCATGAGGTGCTTCATGCCCTGCTACAGGCAGGCCTGACAATCAAGGCCAGCAAGTGCCAGACTGGGCAGGGTTTCGTGGTGTATTTGGGACATCTGGTAGGTGGAGACAAGGTGTAATCCCTCCAGACCAAGATTGAAATTATCAAGACCTGGGAACAACCTAAACGCAAACAGAGGTGAGAGCCTTCCTTGGCCTCACTGGCTAGTACAGGTGATTTGTTAAGGGCTATGGCACAAGGGCTATCCCCTTAACTGAACTGACTTTTGAAGAAAAAGCCCAGATTGGTGATCTGGACAGAGGCTTGTCAGAAAGCCTATGACTTGCTAAAGGAAGCCATTTGCACAGTACCTGTGCTCAGGGCCCCTGACTTCTCCAAACAATTCATTGTGCAGACAGATGCTTCAGAGCATGGCACATGGGCAGTGTCAACACAACTGAATGAGAAGGGCCTAGACCAACTGGGAGCTTTCATTAGCATAAGGTTACTTCCATAGGAACAGAGGTGGCATGCCATTGAAAGAGATGCTTTTCCTGTGATCTGGGCACTGAAGAAGTTGAGACCATACCTATTTGGGTATCACTTCCTGGTTCAAACAGACCACAGACCCCTCAGATGTCTCATGCAGATGAGGGGTGAAAATCCTAAACTGTTGCTGTGGTCCATCTCCCTACAGGGAATGGACTTTACGGTGGAACATTGCCCTGGGACTGACCACACCAATGTTGATGGTCTCTCCAGAGTTTTCCACCTTAGCTTCAGGACTCTACACACTTTACTGCCATTATTTAATTTGCAGTCAATAATATATCAATATAAGTGATAGACTGAACGCTTGAATTAAGTGTAATCACTGAAAAGTTGCTCTGAGTGCATCACGTTCCATTGTTTTTATGTCAATGCAGCCGGGCATCAGCCATGTTTAGGTCAGTCTTGTTCCTCCCCAATAGAGGGAATCCTGTACAAAGTGTGCAGCTGCAAGGAATTCAAGATGTGCTTAGGCAGTACTGGGCTTCAAGGTTGAGGTGCAGTTTGAGTCTATTTGCCCAAGTGAGCTATGTAATCCACATTTGAGTATACCTATGCACATAGGCTTTTTCACTGAGGCCTGGGAAACATAATAGATGGAATGCTTGACTTCATAATTAGAGCTGCAATTAAATTGTATCAGTCAATTTCGCATACACTTGGGTTCCTGTGTCATTACAAACAAGAGCCAACCATCTGCAAGTCAGTCTTGTCTCTGCCTCGAAAGTTGCAGTCCAAAGCGAACTGTCTATGATATACCCTCTGCGTGGGAAGTCAATAACCACCGACGCATCCTGTGATTATTGGGCCTCATCATGAGTTGGAGGTTGAGCTTATATACCATAGGGAGCAAGGGTGATTCATTGAGAAAAACAAAAAGTAATGAATCGAGCAGTTGAATTAATTCTAAACACTGGCAATTAATCTGGCAAATCCCCAAATAAATGCACAGTCCCATGTAGAGGCACTGTCTCTGTGTGTACTCTCCTAGCCATTCACACGTTTACTAAGGTATAGCCTGACCACACATTTAAAAATGGGTACTAGCACACCCAACCCATTATCCTTAGTCAAACCGCCAGGTGCCATTCTGAAACCAACAAAGCTTACAAATGTATGGCTGTGAGAAAAAAGTAAAACTTGCTCTTCAGTTTTAAGATATTTACCTCAGTATTTAAACCCGAAGATGTTTTAGTTTTCTGTGCCCACATTTTGATGTTATCAATGATTCCAGCCTGTGCTTCCTGCCTATGTTTTATTGTGCAAACGACAATATCTGACGCATTTGCAGATTCGATCAATCAAAGAACTGTAAGAGGAATCTCTAGCAGGAATAAATGTAGCACTGTGATTTAAGAAAAGGAATGCAAAGTGCACTATACTACTTTCTTATAGCACAAAAGGAAAGCACATACTGACTACTTAGTGTAACAAATCAGCTCACCCAATACAAAAACTTGCCTTTGTTAATAGGTTGTGTTGCGTAATTTGGAACATAACTCAAGATTGTTTTTCATAGCTATAACCAAAAAGCTAGTTTCATTTTACCTTTCCTTCTAAGGCAGCTTTTTTGGTAATAAGGTTGTCATGGATTTTCCAGCGCAGGAACAGAACTCTACCCTTGATATTCCTCAGGATGATTTAACTTTGTTTTCTGTATAAAAGTCCTTGTGGGCTTTAATGTGGGGAAACCTGAGTATAAGTTTAAAAGTAAACTCTCTGAGCACATTTGAACTGGTAATCAGGGTTCCACTATTGCCCATCACTTTGAATAATACATCACCATATTAGTCAATTGAACTTTCAGGTACTCGAGTGGCTGGAATCTAGACCAGGCATGGATATTTTGTTAAAAAATACTACTCCATAAAGACGCACACTGGATCAGAAAACATGATTGCCATGAAAGACTGAGTGAAACAATTGAACTGTGCATTTCCTATCTGTTAAGATGTTTCACAAAGACATTTGACTTTATGATTTTCACATCTTTTGTTTTTACTTTTCTGTTTTTTTCACATAACTCTTCTTTCTTGCACTTAAATTAATTTTGATAAAATTTTATACTTTTCTTTGACGCAGCATCACTTAACACACACGTAAGTTGTTTTCTCCCTTTTTCTAAATACAAATAATTGGCATGTCAGCTTTTCTACACTCTGAGATAAGGTTTCAACTGTGGCGTTCTGCCCCACGTGTGCATTTTCATTTTTATTTTAAACTTACACTGAACATGGAGGGGCAGATTTATTAACAAGTCACCCAAAGCAACGCAGCAAAACAACTTGCTGTGCTGCGTTGCGCAACAAGGAGAGGACAGGAAATGGTGCATTCCTGCACTCTCCCTGTACTGGCTCACTGAGTGCAGCACAGACCAAACGCAGGCACCCTTGTGCAATGGTACAATGATGCAAGGGTGCCTGCGTTACAGCCACGATTATTTTCGTGCAGGAAGGGAAACCTGAAACAAAATAATCCCCTGAGGCTGTTTTCTCTTTCTTGTGCTGCGGATGTAGAAAGAGGAAAAACAAGGAGAAATAAACATATTTCTTCTCTTTATGCCTCACCTGGTAAGGCATAGCATTTTGACGCATTCCTGGGTTTACTAGTATTAGTAAATCTGGAAATGTGCCCAAATCCATTGGTGGAGACATGGGAACACCCACGCTCCACCCATGGAACACCTTCCCAGGGCAGAGTAACGCAAGGCAGTGATTTGTGCTGCCTTATGTGGCTTCAGATTTACTAGGCCATGCAAAGCCACTGAAGGTGGCTGTGCGTAGCTTAGTAAATCTCACTGAAACCCTTGTGTTGCCTTGCGCCGCCTTGTGTTACGCAATGGCAAGGGAAGAGGTTTGCAAATCCAGGCCGAAGTATCACTTTGACCCATTGATTTTGTGTTGGCATGCTTCCTAGTTATATTCTGGAACTCTGGTGCAGTGTAACATTGTAAGATAGCACAAACAAGTACTAACAACACTTCAAGACACAAATGCTACTCCCTCCTTTTCTCCAAAAATGGACTTGTGAGTTCCCCATTTTACCCTCTCACAGCAAATTGCTGCAGGCTTTTCTACTCAGTTGTACATTTTTATATTTTCACATATGTCCAAAATGTATCTGGATCTCATTCATAGCACTACAACTATCCATTAGGATACCACACCTAGGGCCTGATTCACAAAGGGAACTTTCACTTTGGAGTAATTTACACTTTTGAATACGTTTACTACATTTTGACTATTAACAAAATTGTTACTTACATGTCACCACCCAAATTGAAGGTACTGGAAGCTATTTACAAACTGCAGGAACTTAGGGGCTATTCACAAAGATAATGTAGACTTTTGATTAATTTACACATGTAATTTACCCTTACACGTTTGAGTAAATTTACACTCTGATTTTGTGAATTGCCTAAAAGTAGTAAATTTACTCAAAAGTGTAAAATACTCAAAAGTGTAAGTCACTTTTGTGGCTCAGGCCCATAGTGTATTGCTTTGAGATTTAGACACAGTGCAGCACATCAGTATAGCAAGTGCGAACACGATAGCATTGTTCTATTTCTTTTTAAACAGACCGTATTGACATTTATACCTGTCACTCATAAAATATTGAAGGCCAGATTTATCAAAGTTTGACGCAGCACAACACTGCAAGACAACTTGCTGTGCCGCATCAAATGGAGAGAGAAGAAATGTGCCATATCTATCAAGACAAGGTGCATTCCTGCTCTCTCCCTGTGCTGGCGCACTAAGTGCAGCCTAGCGCCAATGCAGGCACCCTTGCGTCACGGTGCAAGGGTGCCGGCATTGCAAGCAGGATTGTCCTTGGAAAAAAGCCTCATTAGACTGTTTTTGTGCAAGAAAGTGTCCCTTCTTACACAAAAACATACTTTTTTGTCTTTCTAAGGGCCTAATTATGACTTTGGTGGTGTGGTAGCGGGCTGCCATGCCATCACCCTGCTCCCACACCGCCACAGTCAACCGCCGCTTGCCCACCAGATTACGAGTTTCCTCGTGGTCTGGCGGGCGGTGCTTTGGCAGTCCCGCGACTGTGCAGTTCTAAGGCCCATATGTGAGCCTTAGAACTGCAGCGCAGAGGGAGCGCCAAAGCCTGTTCCTGCACGGCATGGACTGAGCAGTCCATGCTGTGCAGGAACAGGGGTGCACGCACACGGGGGCACAACATGTGCCCCCCTACATGCACCCCCATGCACAGGGGCACCAGACTTTCCTGACAGCCGCACTTTTCATGGCAGGCGCACCGCCATGAAAAGTGTGGCGGTCTGGAAAGTCGTAATATGCTTGGCATCTGACTTACAGATTGTGTTGGCATTGCAACACCCTGCGTGAAGCAAGGGCAATGCAATCCTTTGATAAATATAGCTCCAACTTCTTATAAACATTGATTGGCAATATCCACGTGTCATATCTCAGGCCTCTCTGAGTCAACAAATGACTTTTGGATTTGAATTACTGAGTGAAGACATATAGGCATGTGAAATGGTCATAATTCAGAAGTAATAGAATATTGGTTTTGCAGATCACAGCAATATTGATAATATATAAATAATAGAAATTTGTTCTAACAGATTGATAGAAAATTGTTTTGATGTGATCTTTACCCTTGATTAACAGGCATGGTAATATTTCATTTTACATGTGTAAAGTTAGTGGTGTCCACCGAAGAAGGATACAATTGCTAGAAAATATTGGGTATAGGCAAAACATGGATGATTTTTGCGATATAAAATAAATATTTTCGTAGAACATTTTGAAATTGTTATCCATAAAGAGCACATTTCTTTTCCAAAACCTGTAATGGAGAAACATGTATTTTTGCATTACAACTCAAATTAGTTTCCACCCTGGTAACATTTTTTTCGACAATTCATAGCGCAAAGAAAATTAGCCAAGAGAGAACAAGAAAATTGGAAAGTGGGACATCAATCAGTCGGGTTTGATGCTCACATAATCTGTATTTTCAAGCATTTGCAGACTAGGCATCAAAAATCAAGGGCTTAAAATTAAGTTTTCATCAAAATAAGGAGTGCTGAGAGAGACACTTTCTCATACATTATGTTAAAAATTGGAGTTAGATCTATGGGAGTGGAGAAAGGGCTTAGCCTAAGCTTTTGCACATCATGATGATTTAGCAAAATTCCATAGTGATTAGACGTTATAAAGTCATATCTCATTGAACAACCACTTTCTTTTGTTAGAGGTTTCTTACCACATCTGGAATGCTGATGCTACAAACAACAAAATCATCATGAACTAATTCTATGTAATATGTGTTTCAATGATTAATAAGGAGCGTATAAGTGCGTGCCATTTGCAGAATATTGCATATTTCCGTTCCTTTGGAGTGGTGCGTGGCTCATGTGAGTGCAGCCAATAGCTACAATCTGCTTCATGTAACCTGCCTGCTCAAGGAATCACTTTAGACATTCCAGAGTCTTGTGGAAAACTGGTACCTCATTTATGGCATTTTGGTGTAGGGCAGAGCAGCAAGGCACCTTGCTGTGCTGCCCTACGCCAAAGTGAAACGGCAGGAATGCACAGTATTTAAGCAATACAGAGCATTCTTGTGCTTTCTGCCAGTGCTGGTGCCGTTTTGACAGCTTAGCGACAACGTAGGGACCCCTGCACCATGGTTCAGGGGTGCCTGTGTGGTAGGCAGGATTGTTTTTGTGCAGAAGGGGCACCTTCCTGAACAAAAACAATCCTACAAGCCTCTTTCTATGTGTGTTGCGCTTCACAATTCCCTGATTGATTGATTGAGTTACACCTCACCTCAGGAGGCATACGGATCTGAAGCTTCCCCAGGCTTACATCACTTTGTAAATTTGGGGCAGCGTCAAATTCCATGGGTGTTGTGTGGGTAAACCCACCAAAATGCCCATGGAACGCCTCATGGGTGACGCAGAAATTTGTGATGCGTCGCCTTACTCATGATTTACGAGGCCATTCAAAGCCACGCAGGGTGGCTTTACGCAGCTTCATAGATCTTTATAAGAGCCCTGCGTCACCTGGTGCAAAAGTGACTCAATGCTCTCATAAATAAGCCCCCTGGTGTATTAGTGACAGAGGCAGGTTTTTGTACCGGACTAGCAAAATGCTCCACATGGGGCACCATGAACAATTGCAGCTGAATTTTCAAAGCAGGGGGTTGACATAGTCAACAGCTGGGAGCAGTATCCGTGTTTAAGCATGACTGAGGTGGCACATACATACACAATACAACCTGCACAAAGCAAATGAGTGAAGCAACAAGCTTTAGTTGTCCCATAGAGTTTCGAGCACCTTGAGGAAATATTGCTAAAATGGTTTTCTAATAATATATTTTAGAGCCTAATTTGAACCTAAACTGAGTAAGAAACAGTAGAGATACTCATCATATAGTTCAATACGTTCCTCATGTGCTACGCACACATGATCCTCACAAGGTATTTTAGTGGTTCACCCTACTCAAGAAAACTCTGAAAATGTATGATAAAGCTGAATTCTTCAGCACAATTTCAACAAGAATTGGCTGTTAACCCCTAGGTGGTAGAAGGATTTCAAAAATCCTGTGTATGTAATTTCCTGTGGTCTATTCATATTTAAAATGTATTTATAGCATCTTCCTTCATTTCTACATTACACTTTCTTTATTTTTTTCAACTTAAGACTTCAATCTAGGGGGTATATTTACAAGAATTGCCGCTAACCAGTGTTTGCGTTAGTTAGCAGCAATTCTTTTAACGCTGCCTATCGCCAAAAACTATCGCCCTGTTACCGACGTATGTACAATACGTCGCTACATGGCGATAGTATCAGCTAGCCGCAGCAAAAATTGCAGCTAACACTAGAGTCAAGGCGATAAAAAGTTTGACGCTAGCGAGAGAAAAGTGACAAAAGGCCAATTAGCGGCAAAAAAACTCACGTTAGTAAGCCCAACGTCACTTTTCTGCCTCTAGAGGCAAAAATAGCCTATAAGTCCACCTCCGAAATAAAATAAAAACAATGGAATGCAGAATGGAGCAGCCAGGGCCAAGTTCAGCACAGGTAAACAATCTCCCCATACCCCCCAACAGCCAGGATGACCAGCCAGAGTCCCAGGGGAAGAGGAAATGCAGATTCAGGGCTCCATTTATGTAAAGAGGTGCATCGCTGGGGAAAACCAGTGATGCAGCACTTTGCATAGCACCATCCTTGCGACACCATGGCAGCCGATGCCTGGAAGCGCGGACAGTCTCCGGGGCCCAAAGGCCTCGCTGGGCCTGCTTCTGCGACCTGGAGTGGGAGGGGGCGGTGCTGTGGAGCCACTGTGGCCTGATGGTGGAGGCGGGCCGTGTTGGGCCCTAGCCTGTAGGCTGTGGTGGTATTCACTGAGGCGTCGGTGATCGCCCTTAACTGGTGGTGAAGTCTGGCAGGTCACATGGAGACACGTTGCTGACCAGTGTGAGAAGACCACCTGGCACCCCTTGGAGTTGTGAACGGTCGAGGTGCTCCTACGCATCAACATAGAGAGGTCTGCATCGCATAACACACGCCACCGCTACACCGGGGTGCATGGAGGAGATTACCAATTGTGGGCCGCGCCTCTCTGCATCACAGGCCGGAGGATGTGGCGCTTCCCGGATGCTGTGGAGTGTGAGACCATTGAGCTGAACCAAACTTGTTTGGCGGGAGTGCTGCAACATCACGCCTAAGGGAGCCCTGTTGCATCACCTGCATCAGGAGGTTCCCCAGCGGGCTTGGCGGTGACTGCTGTACCCAATCTTGTGAAATCCTGCCTGGCTGAGGCTCCTGCTGGCTGAGTCACATATTTGGAGAGAGTGCAGTGGATTGAGCCCCGGTGACAATGTACACGTGAGGAGATGGTGGGACTCGGAGCGGAGAAGGGCGAGGGTCGAGTCGGGCCTAGTCCTAGTGCTTGTGGGTGGCGCACACCGTGCCCTGACCAATTCCTGCGCTGCGGTTGATCCTACATCACCGAGGGCACCGCACAAGACTGGTGGCAGACTCCTCTAACTGGCTCAAGTCGCTGAGATCGGCCATTGGTGGCAGTGAGTGCCAGGGGCACTGGGGCTGGTTCGGGCCCAGGCCCATGGGTATGCAGCTTGTTCCGCCGTTACTCACTGGGGAACACAGAATCTGGTCACCACTGTTAGATCGGAAGAGGCAACCGGGTGGTGCTGCCTTTCCTTGCCCCCCGTTAGTTTACTTTTGGGTGTACGGGGGACTATCCCTTAGTGGACTTGCTCTTCCCACAGCGCAGCACTGTCTGGTAGCTGCTGCTGCTGTCCCCATCTGCTGTTGGTTACTCTGACCCGGAGGTCAGGTGTTCGAGTCCCTCCTCCACCCACAGGCTCCTGCCTGCGCCTCACACCCTGGTGGTCCAGTGGTAGAGCGTCACTGCCCTGCTGCTTGACCTCCCTCCTGTCTCTCTTTGCTGGTGTTCCTGTCCCTCTTTCTGGTCTTCTCTCTTGTTTTTCTACCTTTGGCTTTGTGTTTTTTGTCTTTGCTTTGTTTGTATTTGTTATTCCTGTGCTTCATTTCAGTTCCTTTTTCACTGTCCTCTCCCTCGTTGCCACTGCTATCCCCTGCGGCCCAGCCCCCTCCAGTGTGCTTTTCCGCATTTCCCACCTCCTAGCTGTCGAGGCCCCCATTCAGCACTACTGAATGGCTGCCGCTGTGCATGGACCTCGCCGAGTGCAAGGGACCCTGCCTCACGGACAATCCACTGCTACGATGCCAGCACCCTCCTCGCCCTCAACCCTGGACGCCATGCCGCCTGCCATCTAGCACCAGCGAAGAACACCCTTGCACCCTTTGCCTGCCGAAACTGCAAACGCACCTTCTGCCACACCAACACACCAGCGCCTCTCGCCGCCCAGCCAACCAACAGCGCACCCGATCGGCTCAACTGCATCCTCCTCAACATGTGGTTCCTCCACAAATACGCCACAGAAATCTGGGACTTCCTCGACTCCACCTCTTCAGACATCACCTTCTTCACAGAAACCTGCACCAACCTCTTCTCCGGACCGAACAGCTCCGACGGCTACAAAATCCCCTGCAAGGACCACACAGGAGGAGGCATTGCCATCGTCTACAAAAGCACACTCCAACTGACTACACACTCTAATGACCCAACGGTGACCATGAAACACCTCCACTTCCAGATCCAGACCACCCCCAACACCAGCCTCTGCAGCACCCTCGTCTACATGCCCCCCGGCCCATGTCCCCCAATTCACCGAAGCCATCGTAGACCTCATGGCACCCCAGGCTCTCCCATCCATCAACTACATCCTACTCGGAGACCTCAACTTCCACCTGGACAACCCCAGTGACCAGAACACGACCACCCTCCTGGAGAACCTCGCCAACATCGGACATAAGCATCTGGTCACCGAACCAACCCACATAGCTGGACACACGCTCGACCCCGTCTTCTCCGCCAGCAGGAACTTCAACTACAGCCACACCACCGAACTCTCTTGGACCGACCATCATTGTATACATCACGCCTTCACCACTCCCACCATACACCACCGCCATCATCGCCATCCATTGCAGATGGATCAAGGCCACTGAAGAACTTTTCATCAACTACCTCTGCACCACCACTCCGCCAACGCTTACAGATGCCAATATCGCAGCGCACATCCTCCACCAATGGATCTCCAATTGCGCTGACACCCTGGCTCCCCTCAAGAAAAAAAAAGGCAAACAACACTCTATGAAGGCCAACTGGTTCACTCCCGCCCTCCACTAGTCCAGACGCACCTGCAGACATCTTGAGAAGAGATGGAGCCACAGCAATCCTCCTGAAACTCACACAACCTTCAAATCTGCCGTCTACGCACACCACCTGCTCATGAAAACCACTAAGAAAATGGCTCTCCAAGACAGAATCAACAACAATGCACAATACAGCAAGGAACTCTTCGCCAACATCAAGGAGTTCACCAGGCCCAACAGTGAGACCGCAGACGTGCCCCCCTCCCAAGACCTTTGCAACAAACTTGGCACCTTCATCCACCACAAGATTAGGAAGATCTAGGACAGCTTCAACACCCCAGATCCAGTCACCACACCCGCCACCAGCATACACAACCAAGCCGCACCCCAACATACTGTGCTCTGCTGGACCCTACTCACAACAGAGGACACGCTCAAAACCATGAAGAGCATCCATTCCGGTGCCCTGACGGATCCCAGCCTGTACCATATCTTTCACAGAGCAGCCGCCGACATTGCCCCCAGCTTTGCCACACCATAAACTGCTCCATCGAAATCACCACCTTCCCCGATGACTAGAAAGACACCAAGATCAACCCTCTGCTGAAGAAGCCACCCTCAGACCCGACAGACCTCAAGAACTTCAGACCGATCTCACTCTTCCCCTTCCCATCCAAGGTCATAGAGAAGGCCTTCAACGCCCAACTATCCGAGTTTATCGAAGTGAACCACGTCCTGTACACGTCCCAATCTGGCCTCTGAAGCAACCACAGCACAGATACTGCACTCCTCGCTGCCACAGATGACATCCGCTCCCTCCTCGACTGGGGCGAGAAGGCAGCCCTCATCCTATTAGACCTCTTGGCCTCCTTCAACACCATCCCCCAATGCACCCTAATCACAAGACTCCAGAACGCTGGCATCCACAACAAGGCTTTGGACTGGATCCACTCCTTCTTCACCGGCGGGACCTAGCGAGTCAGACTACCGCCTTTCCTCTCAGAACCCACTTGAGATCAGCTGTAAAGTACCCCAGGGTTCCTCCCTGAGCCTCACCCTCTTCAATGTCTACATGTCCCCCCTCGCAGCCATCATCAGAAGCCATGAACTCAACATCGTCTCCTACACCGACAACACCTAGCTGAGCACCATTGAACCCACAACCGCCAGAACCAACTTCCACAGTGGAATGAAGGCCATTGCTACCTGGATTAAAGACAGCTGCCTCAAGCTCAACTCGGACAAGACCGATTACTCATCCTGGGACCCACACCGTCAGCCTGGGACGACTCGTGGTGGCCAGCCGCTCTGGGATCTCCCCCCACCCCGACGGACCACGCATGCAACCTCGGCATCATACTGGACTCATCACTCACAATGAACCACCAAATCAACGCAGTTTCCTCAGCCTACTTCCACACGCTCACCCTGCTTCGAAAGACATTCAGATGGATCTCAACAGAATCGAGAAAGACGGTCACCCCTGCACTCATCACCAGCAGACTTGACTACGGCAATGCACTCTGCTCTGGCATCACCCAGAAACAGCTCAAGGAACTACGGAACGTCCAATACGCTGCAGCCAGACTGGTCCTTGACATCCCCCACGCAGCCACATCACACAACACCTCCGACAACTCCACTGGCTCCCAGTCAACAAGAGAGTCACCTTCAAACTCCTCACTCATGCCTACATCTCTACACGACAGAGGACAAGCATACCTGAACACCGCCTCACATTCCAAGTACCCGCCAGACAACTGCGATCCTCCCAGCTCGCCCTCGCCTCCGTCCCCATGATCCACAAGACCAGAACAGAACAGGAGGAAGGTCATTATCCTGCCTCTCCGCCAAGACCTGGAACACCCTGCCCCTGCACCTCAGGCAATCTGCATCGCTGACCCAATTCAGGAAGGACCTCAAGACCTGGCTCTTCAAATGATCCTCCACCCAGTCCGACCAGCAGCCCCCCTCCCCAAGCGCCTTGAGACCCTCATGGGTGAGTAGCCATGTTATATAAGTCCCTCATTGATTGATTTCCCTCGGTACCACCCGAACGAAGATTCCTGGCTAACATCCACCTGATTGGAGGAGAGGGGCTGTCTGGCCACACTGCACTGCACCGCAATTCATAAATAGTGCAACTATAGGCCGCCTGCACATGGGGCAGCGTCAACACCTGGCAACTCCTCCGTGTCAGTGGAATGAGCGGCTGGAGGTCACTGGCCACCCGGGTAGGTGACAGCAGACTCCCTGGACACCCAACTAGACTCTGTACTTGCGGTTGTGGGGAAAATAGGAACCTCCCTCGATCAAACGCGCACTTCCATTCTGGGCTGCATTGACAAAATCGCAGTCGACTTCACCCTGGAGCATGCAGATCATCGCAAGCTGACTGACAAGGTAAACGACATTGAGCAAGAACTGGCCGAAGTCCACCCTATTACCCGGAATGCAGCATTGAAGGTACAGCAGCTAATGGCACTTGTGAAGTCACTAGAAAGAAGAGATGAGGATGCGGAGGGCCGCTCCCGGCAGAACAACGTGCAGGTGGTGGGTCTGTCCAAGGGATCAGAAGGAGCTGAGGCAGTGGCATATATTGAGACATGGTTACGTGATCTACTGCAAGCAGTTGCACTCTCCCCATTCTTTGTTTTGGAGCGATACCATCAAGTGCCGGCGAGCCATCCACTGCCAGGGACAGGTCATAGTCCCTTCTCTTCTGCCACCGGCAGTGATCGTGACACTTTCCTGAGGGAGGTACGCAAGCTGGGGGGGATGAAAGTGGATAATGCCACAGTACTTTTCTACCCTGACTACGCCACGGGGTGCAGAGGCAGAGGGGGTCATTTCTAGTGGTTAAGTGATGCCTCCGAGAGTTGGGCATCAAATACTCCCTCCTTTTCCCGGCAGGCTGCGAGTGTTCTCAGATGGTAACACACGATTGTTTGACGCTGCTGAACAACTCTGGACTTGGCTGGAATCTACTGGTCACCAGGAGGTGCGGACAGGGAGTGAAGGGTCTGCACAACAAGCTGTCATTCGCAGAGCCAGTCATAGTGGGAGGCGTAGGAGGAGCAGACGTCCCCGCCACACCTACAAGCCACCCCCAATCTGGAGCAGGTTATACAAGAGAGGCGGAATGTGCTGCATGCAGCGGCTACGATGCACGATTGCTCTCAGAGACAGGATCCCAACACTTCCTCTGAACTCCCCCCAGCGTCAATGGCTTCACAGTGACGTGGCTATCCGGTGCGGAGTCCGGGCGGCCCCCGGATGTGACTCCTCAGACGGCACATAACCTCATTTAATGTTTACTGGTTGTGTGTCTCTCCTTCTTCCATGGTTACAGACAGCTCCGGAGAGTCTCTGGTTTTCTGCGGTTCCTGGTCTCCAGCTTCCTGTTGCTGAAGTTCAGGTGTACAGAGGTTAGCACTTAGAGGGGATCAGGTCAAGTTGTCAACCAAAGGGAACAGAGCCGTTGTTCAGGTGAATGATGCATATCAGGGGTGGTGGTGGTCTCCTTGATGCTCCAAGCTGCAATGGCAGGAGGTCCATGGCGTTGTCGACCTTGCTAAGGATGAATTGTTTGAGTTCTTCTATTATCCAAGGTGACGTCACATGTTTGATGTTCCGGTAGCGCAATCTGCCGCACTTTACGTGGCTTTTCATGGACTAGTAAATATGTGCCCCTTTCACGCATTAAGCAGTGTGAAAAGGGCGTTCAATGGGTGTTGCTGTGGGCATTCCCACGCCAAAGCAATGGAATCTGAAGCATTCCCATGTTTATGAGAAACGATAAACCTTCGGAATGCATGAGAATCTAATACCACCCCAAGGGTGACTTTTGGGAGGCGCTACGAGGATTAATGTTTTCATTTCTCCTCTTTTTCTCACTTTTCTATGTGTGCAGCATTCTGCAGCACACAGAGAAAGAGGAAATACCCTGGATTGGTAGGTTGTTTGCAGGTAGGTGTCCCTTCCTGCACAACATCAATGAACTCCGCAACTCAGTCACCCTTGGACCATGGTGAAAGGGTGCCTGCATTGGTGCATGGCAGCCATTCTGTGTCAACGTAGGGGAAAAAAACAGGGGGGCTTATTCATGAGCCCCTTCCAACAGTTTAAAGCCACTGGCATCATTTTCTTGACCCACTTGCAGCATGAATTTTGCACCACTTTGCGCCATATTTACAAATTGATGCATCTAGGCATATGCGTGACCTTGTGAAGCTCTGTGCCACATTATACCTGCGTCAGGTAGGATGTATGCAGGGTGGGCATTCCCACGCAACAAAGCCTCGGAGGAGTGGCGCAGTGAAATCTATCAGATTTCACTGCGATAATTCTCGGTCGGAAATGCGTCAAAACATGACGCCAGGCGTAAGGGTGGCGCAATTCCATAGGGATAGGCTGGCCCCATGCATTGCTGGAGTTGCATCATCCTTGCGACACAACTGTAGCAATGCGTGTCTTTAGCGCTGAGAGATACCTCAGGATTCCAGACGTATCTGTCATTGATTGCAACATGGAGTGCCGTACAGTAAATACGGCGCATCCATGGTGTCCCAAGGAGGGCACAGTGAAAAGTGTTGCAATGTTGTTTTGTCGCAGCAGTGCAACAGTTTTCATGATTAAGGCCCAGGAATGCATCCTATCTTATTGATAGGGCACATTCCTGGTCTTTTCTTCTGGTGCAGGGCAGCGCAGCAATATTCCTTGCAATGCTGTCCAGCACCCAAACATCTTATATGTGGACCCAAGTGTTTGCACCAATTTTAAGACCAGCTGTGGGTATGCCCAGACGTGGGCCCCTTGCTCACTGCGCCACTGGATTCAAGCTAGCCTGGCTGAAGAAGGGTGACATACCCTGAAACCGGTCCCACGATGCTTGTTTCCGGTCCAGGGTGGACCTGGCCTGGCAGTTCGGTCTGGACTGTTCCCATGGGGCACAGGGTCAAGACTGATTTGCATATGGCTGGGTCCAAACTGGGGTGGCGTAGTGGGCAAAAGAACAATGGATTTAACCCAGATCTTTTGACTGGGGGAGAATGTATGCATTGTCAGCATTCCGTCCATCATTTGTTTGCTGTACAGTAAATACGGTGCATCCATGGTGTCCCAAGGAGGGCACAGTGAAAAGTGTTGCAATGTTGTTTTGTCGCAGCGATGCAACAGTTTCATGAATAAGGCCCAGGAATGCGCCTTATCTTATTGATAGGGCACATTCCTGGTCTTTTCTTCTGGCGCAGGGCAGCACAGCAATATTCCTTGCAATGCTGTCCAGCACCCAAACATCTTATATGTGGACCCAAGTGTTTGCACCAATTTTAAGACCAGCTATTTTTTGGTCTTAAAAAACTGCCTCTAACTTAACTAAGCTGCAGTTTTTTTGCTTTTGCACCATACAAGGAATTCCTAGTAAATATTGCGCAGTGTGTTTAGTGGCAGTTTTTTCACGGGAACACCTACCTTGCATCTTATTTTCATTAAGTCCCACTAACAGAAGTGCAATCTTGAAAAATCACATATACGCTGGAAAAGTGCCGCTAACTGCAGTTAGAGGCAGCTTGTAAGCAAGGCGATAAAAAAAAGCCACCGTAACGGCATAAAATGTATGCTACGGCTGCGTTAACTTCTTGCAAATATGCCCCTAGGTTGTCAATCATATTTTATGATAGGAAATCTACTTGGAAAAGGGCAAAGTGGAAACCAAAAACTCACAGTTTAAGACTTAAACAGTGATAGTCACAGTGTTGAAATCTTAATCAATTTAGAGTATGAAATAACTCCCCTAGTTGTTAAATAACATTTAATGCAGGAAGTGCTTTCTGGCGCCAAAGAAAACTGTCAGCAATAAGTCTCTCCAACTAGCATGAATTGTTGTCCCTCTGTGTGCAAAAATCAACTTTTGAACTATTGGAAATTTACATAGTTTGCTATAAAATAGGAGGCACATTTATCAATATTTCACATAATGCAGCACAGCAAGTACTCTTGCTGTGCAGTGTTGCGTGGAAGGGAGAGAGCAGAAATTCTCCATATTAACTAAGAAATGGAGCCTTTATGCTCTCTCCTTGCACTGGTGCCCTGTGTGCAGTCTAGTGCCAACACAGGCACCCTTGCACCATAGTACAAGAGTGGCTGTGTTTTGGGCAGGAATGTTTTTGTGCAGTAAGGGAAACCTTCCTGCACAAAACCAATCCTTAGAGGCATATTCCTCTTTACATGTGTGCTGAAGAATGCAGCTTGCATGGAAAGAGAAAGTTACATGGAGAAATAAAGATATTTCTACTTGTTACACTTCTGTGGCATATGTGCACCAATATAGAGCAAACCCAGGTTTACAAGTCTTTGTAAATCTGGGTTTGCATGAAAATACATGGATGGATGCATGGGACCGCCCATGCTCCACCTTTGTGATACCTACCCAACACAAAGTAACACACACCAGCGCTGGGGTGCGTTACTTTGTATTACCTAAACATGCTAAGTGGCTTTGTGTGGGTTATAAAATGCCAAAAATGATTTTGCGTCGGGCTGCACTGGAAATAGGACACAATCCCGATTCAAATTCATAGTGAATCTGGGCCTACATATTTGTCATTTTGGATAAATAGATGCATTCATTGAATCTCCCCAACTCCCAGACCCTTCCTTCCTTCTCTGTCAACCCAGATCACATCCTTTATTTCCCAAGTACCAATCCTTACAGGCTGTGACTTCTGAGAACTCACAGACTCCTTCTAGGTGGGTTCAGCAAAACCCTTGTGCAAAGTCCTGTGAAGGGGAAACCCTTGAAGCAGTGTGAGGCCCTAGGCCTATTAGAGGAAAGCTCACCAGTCCTTCTTTCACTCTGACTCAAACAGAAAACTTGATCCTAGCCAAGTATCCCATGGATCCACATCTGCCTCTGAGGAACCTAGCAAAATAGATGACACTCTCCTACAAGTCCAGTGATGGGGAGAAAGGGAATAGGTGATGCAGAAGAAGAGATAAATAAAACCAGGTGAGCTTTAGGTCAGCAATGCTGCAATGAGGTGAATGGCAGCATAACAGTGGAATCAGCAACACATTAGCAGACAATCAGAGTTGTGAGATCCCTTAATCTGTGCACTTCTCCCATAATCCGAAAATGTTAAAACTCTTGGTCAGCGATGGGGGCTGCCAGTAATAGATCTGTTTGCATCGCCAGAGAAAAAGAAGGTTCATAGATTTTGTGCCAGAACAGCAGAGGGAAATGCTTGGGCAGTGGATGCCCTGTAATGCAAAAGGGCTTCGGGCCCTGTATGCCTTTCCTCTTTTTGCCTTGATTCAGACATTTCTAGTGAGACTCAAGAAGGAGAGGTCTGAGGTGACGTTGATTGCACAAGCATGGCCCTGCACCAACTTTTCAGAGGCTTCCACGAAATCAATCCCCTCTCCTGTTTCCAACACTAAGACATGAGTCTCTGGTGATACTCAATTTGATGGCCCGGAAATTGAGAGGAGGGGCTTGAGAGAAAGATGGTTACCTGTAGATCTAGCTTCTATTCTCCAAGCATCTAGAAAAACTTCAAATATTAGATTATATGCTAGACATTGGGGATTATTTAGTCCGTGGTGCAATGTAAAGGACCTATATCCTACTTCAGCTGATTTGATTCAGATCTTACAATTTTTGAAAAATTGGGTTAGTTTTGGTCTCAGAGTAACTACATTAAAGGTCCAACGGGCATAAAAAAAGCATTTAGGAGTTCCCGGAGGAATTGACAGGATTGACTCTACCCAAATTTGTACCATATCCATCCATAAAGGAGGAGCAGAGACTTCACATTCTATATGCAAGTAGATCACTCTTAATCTATTTATAGAGAGTGTTTTCCTTTAGAGTTACAGAAGCTCTCTTTGTTAATTTTGGGCCAACCAAGAAGGATGAGAAACCAATCACAGCCGCTTTAAGCCAATAGGTAAGATCTTTGATTGCTCTTGCATATAGAGCAGTAGGCCAGATTCAGGGAGCTTCCGTTCTGAAATTTGTAGAGCAGTGACCTGGGCTTCACCCTCTAAATTTATCAATAACTACAGAATTTCACAGAAGATGGAATTATTGAATGTGCTTGAGTTTTTAGTTTTATACTCTAAGTAGCATTAGGGTACTTGTGTTTTTTTCTGTTAGTGCTTTTTGTTTTCAAGAAAGACACTGTGTGGGGTTGAATAATGGACTACAGTTGCTTGGCTGGTTATTGCTGGCTAGCTCTCATAAGTAATGGATTTGAGTGATGGAGAGATGCAAGGGTAATACCCCAATTACTTACCAGGTAATTGCATTATTCCAAGTCCTACTACCTCACTTATATTGATAAGGTCATCCCCCCAGGATGACTACGTTTATTTAGTCTGAGCTTGGCAATTGAACAGGAGGAGTGGTGCGGGAGGACCATTTAAACAAAAAATTGTTTGGCGGGGGTGTCTGTAGAGGCATGGCTGCCTCATAAGTAATGAACTGAAGCAAGCATGACTTGGAGTAAAGCAATTACCTGCTAAGTAATTGATGAACTCTCATAACAATTCTTTCTAGAAAGTCTTCTTGTTTAAATTTAATTTATGATCTAATACATGTATTTATTTATTACAGAGTACTTGTGTAGTTCCTCAAAGAGATAAAGACAAAGAATAAACTTTGGATGTAAAACAGGAGAGAGAGACATAACTTTCTAGTGGCTGATTAGCAAAATGGGAAAACTGAATTCCCGGGATTAATCCTGCCTTCCATGCTTGTCTAAACTGTATATATGTATATAAATATTCAGTGCAAAAAGAAAGGTTAAAGGGACGTTATAGTGAGGTGAAAATGTCCTTTAAAACATACCGTTTTAAACAAATAAAAATACTGAAATTTACCAGTTATAGTTATTTCCAGGCCTGGGCGTAGTTCGCGGAGTTTTCCTACGTGGAACTCAGCGAAGTGACAAAAAAACTCAACAGAGTTCCGCAAGTGGCAGAGTGCAGTGCGAACTGCCATTCGCACTGGTCTTCCTGTCGCTCGGGTAGAAATTCAACCCGAGCGGCAGCTCCCGCTCGTGAACTTACGAATTGCGAGCAGGAGCGGGAAAAAAACTCCACTGCACTACGCGAAGCGGAGTTTTCTGCACTCTGCGAGCTCCGCAGGGCGCGGAATGCAGAAAGCTCCCCAAACTCCGCGAACGGAGCGGAGTTCACTGCCCAGGCCTAGTTATTTCAAGTAACTGCAACTCAACTTTTAGTGCATTTCAGTGGTTTTATTTGTTTAAAGCAATATGTTTTAACTGTTATTTTGACCTAACTATAACGTCGTTTTAACCTTTGTTTTTTAAATATATGTGTGTGTGTATGTATCTATATATATATTTGTGTGTGTGTTTGTATACATCTATATATACATAGAAAGGGTAGAGCTGTCCCTTTAAATAGCACTCTGTACACTGAACTCTATGACCCAGTAGAAGGCTACGGCCGAAACTCGTAGGTCTGATCTGTGGGTTAATATGCACCTTGCACTTTGCTGATTATTGGCTTAAAATCTATGGAAGCAGTTGAAGCCTAATAAATCACTTCTGTGGGATTCCTGTGTGCCGTCCTTCTGTTTGTCCTGGTTATGGAGTGTTGAGAACAGGGTTGGTTTTAGAAGTTTTCTTTAATATATACATATATATATACACGTGTTTTCTCCATGTTAATTTCCATAGGAAACCTTTGTCGCAGCTGCAGCCCGAACTGCTGAACGGAATTACACCAAATTTGGCAGAAAGGTAGCTCTTGGTCCAGAGTGCGCTCTTTGCTTTAAATGGTGTAAATCGGTTCAGTAGTTTTTTAAATATTAAAGGAAAAATAAATATCGATATCCGGGTGGAGCCTAACCACACATCTCATCGTGAGATCTGATTGGCTGTCAGCACTTCATCCAAGAAATGTGTGCAGCCATCTTGGGACCAATATACATGATAGCACCCCATTAAAGTGCATTGTAGTGAATGGAAGGTTTTGAGGGTCACCAAAAGGGTGATAACAGACTTTAGTTATATTATAAATGATTTGTTGATGATACCATACTAATTTTAGGAATTGTGGTGTGTTATAAGGTGATTTTACCCTGTGAAAAAGCCTTCTACTGGGATATCATGAATCATGTTTGAGAGAAAACTATTTTCTCATGCTTTTCCCATAGAGGTTTGGAAGGTGCTTCAGAAGCTGAAATGAGAGCATATTTTCTGTAAATTCACATTATCTTTCTCAGTCATGTGAGAATGAAGTCAGACATTCTCAGTAAAACATGTACATTCAACAAGGGCAGAGACTATCAGTTGATTCCTTTGTGTTCTACTGCAGCTTCCGGGAGTGTTCTAAAGAACAACTAGAGCGCTAACAGTCTTACTTATGACAAAAGTATGGCACACCTGAAGCCATCGTGATTGGAATAAACTGGTAACACTTAAAATATTTAATTTAAAAAGGAACAAAATGAGGGAGTTCATTGTGCCACAGAAATTATGATTAGTGCTGCAGAAAGAAAAATTAGGGCACATTTTGAGTGACTTCTCAAATCCTCTTCTATTTCATTAAAAAATTCTGACATGCAGACTGAAACATGCACTTTCAATACCAGCAGCAGAGCAGACTTCCATTTAACTCCCTGGTGAGCAGTAGCTTTACTACAGTGATCTAATGAGCAACTAGAGTGCTAACATTCTGAATTTATGGCAAATGCGTGACACATTTGAATGCCTTCTTGATGGAATCAAAGTAAAAAACTGAAAGCATTTCCTACTGAGGAGACTGCAGTAAATGAGGACATTAGAAAACTTTATAACAAATACGTCTCCCAAGATGGCCACCAGAGAAAAAAGAGCCCAAATGTAGCACAGATATTACCCAGATGTAGCCCACGTATGGCCCACTGACAGAAGTGTGCAAAACACTTTATTTATTTATTTTTGCAGTTTTTTATAGTGCAGACTGGTCAGGTATTGGAGCGTTGCATCTTACTTGGACCCCTTATTGTGTATTTTGCACGAAGTACTTGAGATTGATCTTGCGAAACATTCAACTTTACTATTCTGTTAAACTGAAGTTGCTCTGAGCCGGGCTTTGTAACACCCGTTTTTACCTAATGGTTTTAATTAATTCTCATTGTATTGTATTAAGAAAGAGGATTTACTGTTTTTATGTGCACTTTTATGATCTATAATTCTAAATCAGATCGAATAAAGTTTATTGAATTGAAGTCTCCCAAGATGGCCACCACAGAAAAAGGAGCCCAAATGTAGCACAAATATCACCCAGATGTAGCCCACGTATAGCCCAATGACAGAAGTGTGGAAAACACTTTTTATTTTTTATTTTTTTGCAGTTTTATATAGTGCAGACTGGTCAGGTATTGGAGTGCTTTACATGAGCATTGGTTACATCACACAAGGACAAATTCATTTTGGTTGAAGGCATGGGGAGATTAAGTGATTTGACCAGAATCACAGAATGTCAAGCTGAAGCAGAAACTCCAACCTGGTTCCCCAGTTGCAAAGTCTGCAGCTCTGGAAGTAACACCAAATCCTCTCCCCTAAGTGCAGCATTTAATCAAGTGGTCAACTGGATAAAAAGACATAAAGATAACAAATAATTGAAAAGTGCTTTGTCGCTATTTGAGAACTCAGAAAATATGTCCTCATTTTCGTTTTTTAGAGCACTAACCATAATTTCGAAGCAAATAAGACCCTCTCATTTCTATAATTTCTAATGGAAATGCTTTAGGTATTACAGTTTTGATTACATCAAGATGACGTCAGGCGTGCTACACTTTTGTAATAAATATAGGGGGATATTCTCAAGAACGTGCGATAATAATCGCCAAAATAGGTTAACGCAATTTTTCATATCGCCGTCTATCGCGGGAAAATAACTCCGTGTTAACATCGTATTCCCAACACGGTGGTAACATGCAATAGTTTCACGATAACGCATCAAATGTCCGCGATAAAATTACCGGGACGGCGATAAAAATCTAAAGCCTAACGTGAAAAAAGTTGCGTTGGGCCCAACCGCGATAAAAAAATTAGCGATAAGCTGCGCCAGGCCTGCAATTCACACACGTCAGGCGGGAAAAATCACTATAAAAGCAGAAAAAACCCCACAAACAAAACCAAAACAACTGCGAAGCACAATGGAGGCAGCCGGAGCAAGTACAGAGGACAACCAGAACCCCACAACTCCCATGGAGGACCATGTTGTATTCCTCTTAGGGTGTCCATACACGGGCTTTCCTGTATCATGTCCTTATATAGGCACAATTCGCCCTGCCCTTATATAGGCATAAAATCCCAGTCCTTATTTAGGCATTAAACCGTGCACTCCAAATACAGGCATGGTCTCCGACATCCGTCCACCCTAACGTCACAACGAGTTCTTGAAGAACAGACCCTTAGGCTTCGGGAGTTTCCCTAGCACAGGACTATTGATTTCTTCAAGGACTCATCTATTATGCATGAACCGTTATACCTTAGGGGTTCATTCATGACGTCTTCCGCTGTCCGATTCACGTCAATGCTAACATTCTGAGGTACCTCTCAGGTATAAATATACCTTCCCTAGCCCTTGTAAATCAGAGGCGACCTCGACTTCAGAGGAGCCCGTTTCCCGGCCTGACGCACTGAAAAGACGCTGTCATCCCTGCACGCAGAGAGTCCGGCTTCCAGTGATCTGACTTCCCTCGCGGGGTATTGGAGTTCGAGTCTGGCAAGAGATTCCCACCTCTCTCATTCTTAAGGTATGGAGCTGACTAGAAACCTAGAGGGACTCTTGGCATACTAGGCTTAACCTACTCTTAGTATACCGTAGTAAGGAATACTCCACCTACTTCATACCTCTCCCTACACCTAGGTTAGGTTAGGTACATTGGGGTAGAACTAGCTTAGAAACGCATCGTATGAGTACTCGCATTTTTAGCTCATGCGACTTATGTATGTGAATATATGCTAAAAGATAATGCTATTGCAGTATTATTTATTTCTACTGCTTACGCTGTACATTATTTATCTTACATACTGTCTTGTGATCGTAACAGCACATTTTACTTATACGAGAAACAAGACTGTTCAATAAATCTTTTATTGAAACACCCGTCTGTTCTTTCTGTGTAACTTTGGGAAAACTAAGCATGCACGATTGAGCTGAGTGAAATAGTTATCTATTGTTTCCACGACTCTGGGACACGTTCTGATTCTAAAAGGGAAACAAAGTTGTCATGTTTTGCGGCTGCCAGAAACTACTCCCTTCTTGTTTATCAAGGAGTTTCTAGTGGCCTCTGAGCTAGCTGGCACAAGTAATTAAGTTTAATATACTCGATAGGGACATACTGACCTTAGTCCTATGTCAAACCTATAGGGTATATTATTCCAATGCGCAGAGCCTATTAGGGAAATAGGAGCTACACTACATGGCGCCCAACGGTTTGGTAAGGCGGTAATTTAACGTTAGATACTGAGTAACTCAGCTGTGCTTTTCTCTCAGAGACCCCTACCCATATACTCCAAAAGACGTCTGGAGTGGGCAGGGTTAAGTATCCGCCACGGCTACATAGGGAAGCACCCTATATATTAGCTGTTTGGTTTGCTCAACGTTGAAGGATACAGTGTTCCAAAATATTGTGCACCTTATCTTTGTTTCCTTGAAACTTGTTCTACATTTTTCAAAAAACAAAAATGCCTGACTCCGACAATGGTGAAGTTACGGATCAGCCAGCTTTAAGAGCTTTAAACATTACAGGTTTAAATGAAACCGAGGAGGGTGTTATAGACATCCATCCAAACTTAAGAAGAGCCATCACTCTAAAACTCATAAAACACGGCCTACCACGGGCGGTAGAGCAGTTTTCGTGATAGAGGCACACAAATCATTTCAGACAGAGGTATTCTATTCATGGGTAATATTTCCTGAATCCAATCCAGTTACAAAACTGTTTCACTTCTACAAAGAAGATGATCCACCAGAGGAATATATTCCTTTCGAGGATATTGAAATTCCATTAACATACCAGGAGCATCAGCTCTGGTTTAAAGGCGCCCTAAAACATCACAGAAACATTACCAGGCTCGGTCCACTAGGTAGACCAGGAGCAACATGGCCGATTCTAGCCGGCTACACACCTCATCCTGACATCGAAATAATGTCAGACGAGGAACTACTTACTCAAATACAAGAGTTAATAAAAATCTACAGACAATTAGTCCAATATGTCATGCGGACTTTCACAGTCCAACCACCATTGACACTTCCAAATCAAACTCCTCACCAGGGGAATACACTAAAAATTACACCACAGACTCTATACGCAGTCATGGGAAAAATGCCCACAAAACGTGAGCAAATTCCGTTTTGGATAGCTCAAAAAATTACTCAAATCGAAGCAGTATTTCCAAATACTAGCCCGTATGAGAAACACAGAATCCTAACCATCAGTTTACCGATGGGGATCACACCACAACTGGAAGACTGCACCACTTGGGGCTCAGTCTTTGCTGCCATCTATACTAAAACACATGGCATTCCATCAATTGCGGTAATACCAGATGTCCTGAAACAAATTCAAAACGAATACGGGGCAGAGCCTGCTCTGAATTTAGGTATGAAATTACTGAAAAATTTCGACCAGGTCTCAACAATAATATTATCTAATATTAAAGGGGAGGCAGCAGCAGTGGCGATCCGCCAAAAATTAAGGGAATTTGATGTTACAGAACATCAAACTGAGCTACCCAGAATAATAGAACAATCTTATGCAGAATTAGGCAGAGATAGTTTGGGTGGAAGACCAGTGAAGCCGAAACTATCTGAAAGTCCTGAGAAGGACTCTATCAAACAAACTCCTACATCTTCTAAAAAGAAGTGGGAGACTAACAAACAAAATTCAAACGAGAAACGTTCTCAATCCCGAGGTAGGTCTCCTCAAAAGGAGCCCTCTGAAAGGAGGTATAACCTCAGGAATAGGGATAATTTGAAAAAGCCTGACAGGTATCAAGATACTGATACACGTTCCTCAATCCCCCTCGAGCTTACACCTGATATAATTCAGAAGGTGAATACTATGTTTTCGAATTTTATATGGAATTATCATAAAGTAAGACGGGCTTTGAGAACATTAACCCTTCCGCGAGATAGGGGGGGCTTGGCCGCCCCAAATTTGCTTCTATATTATTGGGCAGCTTCTCTGCAACAGATGGGCACTTTGTTGGTAGAGGAGAGGGCGGGTAGGGAGGATGGTCTGCCGTCTATATATCAGTTGTCCATGGGGAGGGAAGCAACAGGGCTATTCCTTAGGCAATGGGAGTCGAGGTATTATAAGAATATTCGTTTTCTCTGTATTAAAGCAGCAAGATCGGTCTGGGTCAAAGTCAATAAGATCTTGAAAATTCCCAAACTCAATAGTTATACTCCGCTATGGGGGTCATCACTGTTTCCAGTTGAAATAATGGATGGTATGGCTAGGGATTGGGAACAGGCAGGTATACTACATGCTGCCTGTATATATAATGATGGAGCTCAGATAATTCCCTTCCCGGACTTGGTGGAGAAATTTGGAATTGATAAAGGGACTTACTTTAAGTATATACAAGTAAAGGGGTGTCTCAAAAATTTGGAGAGGGGTTCATTTAATATAGGACCTATACCTATAATGGATCAAATATATCAGGGGGACGTCCGGATTGGGGATTTCTATAATATATTGATGGAGACTATACCAGATGATCTTGGAAAATGGAGACCCGATGGGCTGAGAAAACTGGGGATGCAGAGACGGATCTAGATATGTCTTTGGAATTGGGGGAAAACATATTCTTGGCTGCTAATTTAAAGGCACAACATTATAAAACTCTCTTTAATTTGTATTATACTCCAGCTAAGCTTTTTAAGTGGGGAAAAAGAGAGACGGACGAATGTCCAAGATGTGGTCAGGGCCCCGCAGACAGTATCCATATGTTCTTTTCATGTAACTCTCTTAGTTTATTAAAAAGGGGAATTGAGAAATTTTGGCAAGAAATAACTAGCCAAGTGATTACCATCACCCCGTCTATGATGTTATTTGGATACGATAACCGGGCTGAGCTTTTTAAAACTCATAGGGATTTTGTGTTTATCACAGCTGCAGTAGCCACGAGGTGGAAAGACACAGAACCTCCGTCGTATATGGCTTGGCTCCATCGGTTATTATACATTCATGTACAGGAAATGGCTCTATATAAGGGCTGGCGTGCAAAAGAGAAAGGTCATCAGATATGGGGGCTTATGACTAGCTGGATTAAAAATGGCCATCTGGAGCCCGCAAATCGGTTGGGAATTGGTTAGTTAGCATTAATGTGTATTTTTATTTTTTTTTGCTTTCTTTTACTTGCTAAAATGCTGGATTGTTATTATGTATATCTGACTATGTTTAGCTGGCCTATCACGATAACAATAGTAGTGTGAATCAGTTACAAGTGATTTAACTTAAAAGGCTGTACGGATGGAATTTGAATAATGGATGTATATTTTATGTGCTTTAGAATGTATCTTGTGGCTAAATAAAAAAAAAAATTAAAAAAAAAGTCTATCAAGGGGCTATGACATACTTCTAGCAGAAAAAGACTGGCCACCACAATTTGTCAGGGAGTGCCCACACGGCGAGGACATTATTATGCCTGCCTTCTCCAACCATATTCCAATTCACCTAAAATACACATATGCCAGGAAATGGGCAGTAGCCCAGGCCCCAGCATTATATAGAAATCATGTAGGATGGGATGAGGACTCCCTCACCATAAAATACATCTGAAACATGAACCAACTGCACAGAGGCAGTATCCAATAAAGCAAGAAGCTAAAAAACAGGTCAGGGAGATCTTAGATCAACTTGAATACCAAGGGGTGATTGAAACATGCACCTCTTCAATGAACAATCCCTTGTTTCCTGTCTCCAAACCAGACAACACATATCGTCTAGTTTTGGACTACAGACATTTAAACACTTGTTCTAAAACATTTGCAGTACAAAATGCACATAGCACAGCATTAATGAATAACATTGTGCGTAAAAAATATAAAACCACATTAGATATCTCAAATGGTTTCTTTTGTCAAAACATAGCACCTGAAAGCAGGCACTTAACAGCTTTCTCCATAATGGGGACACAGCGTCAATTTTGTCGACTCCCACAAGGGTTCAAGAACAGCCCGGGGTTATTCTCAGCGAGGGTAACGGAGTTACTACAAATTTATGACAATTAGGCATTGTCATATGTCGATGACATCTATCTGACAGACGATGACCTGGATAAACACTTGAACAGGGTGAACATCATTATATTGGGATTTGCCTCTGAGGGCTACAAATTCAACTTCAAAAAGTCCAGAATTACCCATCTCAATGTCCTATTTCTAGGATATGAGCTTTCAAGTGAAGGCAAGAGCTTGGCAGCTAACTTTCTAGAGAAATGTGCTCTGCTCCAACCTCCAAAAACGCTACAAAACTTACAATCCATCCTGGGTTTCCTAAATTTTGGAAGAACATACATTCTAAATTACGCAGAAAGGGTTAAACCTCTCTACGCATTAATCAAACCTGATTTTTCAATCAAAAACTGGACACAGGAACACACAGACATCCTGCGTTCACTCCAAGCTAACATGTTAGCAACAAATCACTTACAGACACGCGTAAGTCAACGCAATTTAGTGATCCGAATAATTTCGGGTCAATGCGGATTCACCTACTTAACATTTAATGAGGGTGAAAAAATACCAATTGCATACAAATCACATTTGTATACACAAGCAGAAATGCGCTTCACTTCAACTGAAAAAATTCTGACAGCAGTTCAAACCGCTGTAGCAAAAGAAAGAGCCCTAGCACAAGGGAAACGCATTATTGTCGTAACCCCAGTACCAACTTTAGAAGCGGTCACAAAGGCAAGCATTCCAAATGCTAAAGCATTACATCCAAGATGGATACAATGGGTTAATTCTCTTGCTGCAACAGATGTTGAATACGTTTTTGATCCCGATTTAAAAACACAAGCGTTCCTGCAATATGAACAAGAATGTCCTCTACCCACTGAAATCCTGCCTCTCAATCAGTATGAATTCATAATTTACACTGACGGATCCGCACAGCCCGCAACAGGGAGTAAGCAAGCTTCCAGTGCAGCGTGTGCAATCGTTAAAGGTCGCATGCGAGATGGCATCTTCAGACCTATGGTCACATAAACTCAATCTCTAGGAGATTGTACAGCTCAGCGAGCTGAACTACAAGCATTCAAACTGGCACTTGAAAGTACAGATCGAGAATTCCCCACACTAATAGTGTGTGATTCCTTTTACTGTGTTCAGTCGTATAATGAATATATACAAAACTGGCTTGAAAATGGGTTCAAAGACGCGAAAGGTGGCACAATTAAGCACAAAATGCTTTGGGAACAAGTAGTTCAGTTGAAAAACGAACTACCAAAGGCTCATGTGATCCATACACTGAGTCATCAACGTGATGGCGTTCACGTTGCAGGGAATTCATTGGCTGACGAAGCCGCAAAGGGGGCTGTTCAGATGGCTTCCGTAGCTGCGATCACTCGTTCAAAAACAAAAATAGACGGTGAGATAATGTTGGCTATCAATGCTTCAAGCAAGGGCAGCAGTGCAGCGTTACCCAAAAAGTTTCCACTCAAGTACTCTTATGTAATTGATGCGAACAACGTTCCTTTTGCTCGAATCCCTGGAGTGGGGGATAGGGTAATTCCAAACATGGAACGTAGAGCAGCTTTGATTTATGAAGCACATTTGGGGGAGGGTCTGTCACATCAAGGGATCTCTAAAACAATTTTGACGTTGAAAGAGATGTACTGGTGGCCTGGAATGAATACAGAAATACACATATTCATCAATAACTGCTTAGACTGTAAATTACAGCGAGAAAGTCACCAGACACCATGCTACGAATGTAGGTGCCCAGTACAGACACCGTTGTTAGACAGCATTAGACTATCTATGCGAAGGTGTCCCACTGGACAAATGCAAACCCACAAATACTAAATCTAGGTTCCTATGGATATGGCCTCAGCGCTCGGCTGACGCTCGAACTGTTAGAAAAGATTTGTGAGTCTTTATCGGCACATACGCAATAGGCACGGTACATTCTGACCAGGGCCCTGCGTTTAGCTCTCGGGCTTACAAAGAAGCCATTACCAGTTTGGGCGTTGCATTGCGGTACTCCTCTCCATTTCCATCCTGAGGGAAATTCGGTTGTGGAAAGGAAAAACCGGGACATAAAGCAGTCTATAACAGCTAGGGTATTAGGTTCGGGTGATGGGTGGGTCAAACATCTATATGGGGTCCAACGCTCATTAAATAACCTGCCAGAAGTTCTCTAGGGGGGGTCACTCCGTTTGAGGTCCTATTTGGGACAAGAATGTGGGTACCAGACCTCGATCACGTAGGCACAGTGGTGGAAAATAAACCGTTTGATATCAAAGATCGTTTGGCTGTTTTACAGGAACTCAATGAACTAAGAACGAAACAAAGCAACGTATTCCTGCAGCCAACCACCACTGGGGAAAAACCGGCGGTCCCAGCAAGGCCTGTCTGGATTCCAAAAGTTGGGGATCTAGTCAGAGAAAAGATTGCGGACAAGAAGGAATTTGGACCTTCTTACAGACAACCAGTACCTGTCCTAGCAGTTCAAGGAACAAGAACAGTACTTCTGCCGCCCCTTGCTGGAAGAAAGGAGAAAAGATTTGTGTCCATCGACCTCATCAAACCACAGTATGTGGCCAATACTAAGTAGTACGCCTCGTGGACTCCGACCTAGTAGCAGACACACTCCTCTCGCTACTATCCAAGAGGTTCAGACTGAAAGACTGATAACAATTGGGAATTCAGCAGTAACAGATGAAGGACTAAGCAACAATGCCATGGAACTCATCCCTCCTGAAAATCAAGTAACAGTTCATCCAAATACACCTGTCTACACCAATGTAGCACGTGATCAACTGGTTCCAGCGATTTCTACAAATCCTGATGCAATTCCAACAATTGACAGAACTGCTTCTGGCTACTTCATTAATTTTGATACGTTCTCAGAAGATCCAAGTGAACCTGAAACGATGCCAGCATCATTAACATTAAGCAGCAAGTACAAGACTTTCTTCACTTTCTGAAAAAGACTTATCTGGTTTCCCCATGGTTTGAACTCTGGATTATTTCTGGAATATTTGTTTTCCTGCTTTGGCTAGCTTTGGTTATAACTGTGAGCGTGCTTATAAATGGCAGATACATCCATGTGAACACTGAAGGAAAAGATGTGAACGTACTTTTGAAACCTCATAAATCTTCCCATCGTGAAGCAAGAGACTTGTCAACAGTGAACATCACAGCCGTTCCTATACAGGATGGTATAGTGTGGGACAAAACTGATTTTGATATCTTTGGCCCGACGGAACAATTGAACATTCCACATTTGTTTAAAATTTCACTAAGTGATCTCATTTCGTCCAGTACCTATTCTGATGATTGGGACTTTGAGACTGTTAACGACATAATGTTTGACCTAGAAAAATCTGCTGCATTTTCTAAAAATGAATATTTAGAGGGTTCATCAGACTATGAACAACTGTATTGCTATAACCACTATGGTCATCATTATTTGCATAAATCTGCATACCCTAGAAATGTGTTTATGTTTAACCAATGGGGGCATTGTCCTACACCACCAAAAGGTAGTTCAAAAACATTTGCTAACAAGTTTCCATATTTTTCAGGTTACAATACATCTGATCCAGAAACGTTTTACTATAAAAATGTAAACAAAACAGGACTGAAAATTATGTTAACTAATACAAAACAGATTTACTCTGCAACATTTATTGCCCAACTGTCTAGACAGGGTTTCGACTTGTGGAAAGACACAATAGACACAAAAACTGTCTGGGGTACTAAAGATTGGCAAGTTCAGGGGATAGAAGCTTTATTTAGAGCCTGTATCATCCCTGAACAAATAATGTTTTTGAATGAAACCATCCAACAAACATCTTGTCTTGGACTAGCCAAGATCAAAGAGATGAAAACACCTTCTGTACCAACACCTGCAAGTGATAACAATACACAGGCAGCGGTTACAGTTGACAAAATACTACAACTCAACAGATCTAATCCTGATTGGAAAAAATGGTTGATCTGGCCCACAGACACGAACAATTGTCAGGAAAGATTCCTGAATAGAAGTCAGGGATTTACTATTCATAGGCCAGACCCAAGATATGTCCAAAGACAACATCCGGGGGTAGTAACAACATACAGTGTAGGAAAATTATGCCTCGATTGGCTAGAGAAATCTACACTACAGGATGTGAAACAACACTTATCCTTACTTAAAGAAGACGCAGACCTTAGGGAATTCTTGCTTGGACCAAGAAAACCGCGTCAAAAACGTTTCATATATGCCGGCATTTATGCTGCCTATAATGAAGCATGGAAAGTGTCACAGATGGAGGCCGCAGAACGAATACGTGAACTTGATCGTATTAATTTGGAGAAAACACTCACTGTGGTCGACAATGGGTTAACAACTTTGTCCTCCAGGATATATTCATTGGATAGCGTTGTATCCTCTGCTATCGACATACTAGAACAAGATTTGGCGATGTTACAGCAAGGCCAATCTCAATTACGTTCTATTGTGTTATTGAGCTGGACGCTGCAATCTTTGCGTGCTGGCTATGTGCCTCGGCGTTTCATCAACACGTCGGCTCTGTTTGCAGAATACAATCTAACTGATAAACAGATCGAACTGGCACAAAGAGGAGCAAGGTATACAGTGCTGAGCATTGAAAAACTGGACAAGTTACCATTCACAGTGGCAGAAAAACCAGCTACAGAATGGCTCATTCATGGAAAAATTACACTACCTGTGAATACTTTTCAGTTTCAGTATTGCCTCAGACAAATGCAAGCAGGCAAATATGAAAGGTTGGGTAAGGAATACATTAAGACATCTTGGGATTTACCGCATACATATAGATGTTGGAGTGGGGATCGTGAAGTGTTTTTGAGCGGTACACACTGTAAAAGTGCACTGAGCGGTTCACTTATATGTCAGGACATTTCTTTACACGGGGTTTACAATGGTTCTGTGGCAAATTTGTCTTGCCATCAGCAGGGTACACCAGCTGCTGTGATTAATCCAACGTTTGGACAACTTTCGAATGGGAGTTACCTCATGTTGAATGATCAGAGTTGCTGCGGCATGTTGCCAGGCATCCCATATCTAGTAACGGTCAACTCCAGGGTCACTTGCTGTATGCAAGTATTGTTTGCCCCAATAGACACAGTCAGGGAGTCGCCTTTGTGGCCTTCGCTGAACGTCTCTTTTATAAGATTTGATACTTTGAGCAGAATGAAAGCCATGCTTTTACAGCAAACAGTGCCTTTGACCTCGGCCAAAGAAACCTATTATCTACAAGTAGCAAGGACTTCGGCTGAGATACAGACTTTAATACATACAAACTGCCCTATACATTTCGTGGAAATGATAGGACGTATCTTTAACATGTCTGATACAACCGGAATTGTACATGTATTTAAGAGCATCTGCTCCGGTCTGTTAGCACCATGCCAGGCAATACTCGGAATCATCCCAAACTTTGCACATTCGGTGTTTGGTGGCATACCATTAATTCTAGCACTTGTTGCCGGAATTCTATTTCTCTTCCTGCTATTACGCTATGGCCAGCCTATTCGCAGACATCACTCTGAGCGAAGTGGAGAAAGCTCTCCTTGAACAAAAGTGCCGTGAGCGAATAGTACAGCTTTTGGGCATGACTCGTCTACGGGAACTTAATACCACGTGGTTCCTGTCATTCAGACCAATTGCACATCTCTGTGCAATTAATCTACTACACGAGGTGTTCCAACTTACACCAACTTCAGTGGACGATATTTTGTCTACAGAAATAGATGATCTCATGTTTACACCAGACCCGGACACTGACTCTAATTCAGCCCACAGTGTACCAGAGACACAGTAAAATTTGGCCTTCATATTTCAAAAACTTGGAACTCTTCCCAAATTGAACTTTTTCTGTTTTTTTTCAAAACTGAATGGCAATTCAATCTGCTTGAAGTAGAACTAGTCTTATAGTACGGACTTCGCAGTACTTCCTCAGACACTTTGTCATCTTATTTGTCTAGCAAGTTCATTGATTCTCATGACATGAAATGACTTTGATTTTAGAACAACTTATCGATCATTTTGTCACATGTAAATATTACTGCTTCTTTCATTCAAATTGCATTTTTATTTCCAAATATATGCTTGAACTGAGAGATGCAATGCTTAAAATGTATAGTACCTTTTGCATTTTCATATGTTTTTAAATGCTTTTTAATGCTTTTAAGAAATATTTTTAGCAATATGCGGTACTCCATTTTTTATGTTTAGCATATTAAATGTTTAGCATTTTATTATTATCGTACACACGAAAGTGGAGTGGGTGTTGTATTCCTCTTAGGGTGTCCATACACGGGCTTTCCTGTATCATGTCCTTATATAGGCACAATTCGCCCTGCCCTTATATAGGCATAAAATCCCAGTCCTTATTTAGGCATTAAACCGAGCACTCCAAATACAGGCATGTTCTCCGACATCCGTCCACCCTAACGTCACAACGAGTTCTTGAAGAACAGACCCTTAGGCTTCATGAGTTTCCCTAGCACAGGACTATTGCTTTCTTCAAGGACTCATCTATTATGCATGAACCGTTATACCTTAGGGGTTCATTCATGACGTCTTCCGCTGTCCGATTCACGTCAATGCTAACATTCTGAGGTACCTCTCAGGTATAAATATACCTTCCCTAGCCCTTGTAAATCAGAGGAGACCTCAACTTCAGAGGAGCCTGTTTCCCGGCCTGACGCACTGAGAAGACGCTGTCATCCCTGCACGCAGAGAGTCCAGCTTCCAGTGATCTGACTTCCCTCGCGGGGTGTTGGAGTTCGAGTCTGGCAAGAGATTCCCACCTCTCTCATTCTTAAGGTATGGAGCTGACTAGAAACCTAGAGGGACTCTTGGCATACTAGGCATACTAGGCTTAACCTACTCTTAGTATACCGTAGTAAGGAATACTCCACCTACTTCATACCTCTCCCTACACCTAGGTTAGGTTAGGTACATTGGGGTAGAACTAGCTTAGAAACGCATCGTATGAGTACTCGCATTTTTAGCTCATGCTACTTATGTATGTGAATATATGCTAAAAGATAATGCTATCGCAGTATTATTTATTTCTACTGCTTACGCTGTACATTATTTATCTTACATACTGTCTTGTGATCGTAACAGCACATTTTACTTACACGAGAAACAAGACTGTTCAATAAATCTTTTATTGAAACGCCCGTCTGTTCTTTCTGTGTAACTTTGGGAAAACTAAGCATGCACGATTGAGCTGAGTGAAATAGTTATCTATTGTTTCCACGACTCTTGGACACGTTCTGATTCTAAAAGTGAAACAAAGTTGTCATGTTTTGCGGCTGCCAGAAACTACTCCCTTCTTGTTTATCAAGGAGTTTCTAGTGGCCTCTGAGCTAGCTGGCACAAGTAATTAAGTTTAATATACTCGATAGGGACATACTGACCTTAGTCCTATGTCAAACCTATAGGGTATATTATTCCAATGCGCAGAGCCTATTAGGGAAATAGGAGCTACACTACATGGCGCCCAACGGTTTGGTAAGGCGGTAATTTAACGTTAGATACTGAGTAACTCAGCCGTGCTTTTCTCTCAGAGGCCCCTACCCATATACTCCGAAAGATGTCTGGAGTGGGCAGGGTCAAGTATCCGCCACGGCTACATAGGGAAGCACCCTATATATTAGCTGTTTGGTTTGCTCAACGTTGAAGGATACAGTGTTCCAAAATATTGTGCACCTTATCTTTGTTTCCTTGAAACTTGTTCTACATTTTTCAAAAAATAAAAATGCCTGACTCCGAAAATGGTGAAGTTACGGATCAGCCAGCTTTAAGAGCTTTAACCATTACAGGTTTAAATGAAACCGAGGAGGGTGTTATAGACATCCATCCAAACTTAAGAAGAGCCATCACTCTAAAACTCATAAAACACGGCCTACCACCAAGAGGCGGTAGAGCAGTTTTCGTGATAGAGGCACACGAATCATTTCAGACAGAGGTATTCTATTCATGGGTAATATTTCCTGAATCCAATCCAGTTACAAAACTGTTTCACTTCTACAAAGAAGATGATCCACAAGAGGAATATATTCCTTTCGAGGATATTGAAATTCCATTAACATACCAGGAGCATCAGCTCTGGTTTAAAGGCGCCCTAAAACATCACAGAAACATTACCACGCTCGGTCCACTAGGTAGACCAGGAGCAACATGGCCGATTCTAGCCGGCTACACACCTCATCCTGACATCGAAATAATGTCAGACGAGGAACTACTTACTCAAATACAAGAGTTAATAAAAATCTACAGACAATTAGTCCAAAATGTCATGCGGACTTTCACAGTCCAACCACCATTGACACTTCCAAATCAAACTCCTCACCAGGGGAATACACAAAAAATTACACCACAGACTCTATACGCAGTCATGGGAAAAATGCCCACAAAACGTGAGCAAATTCCGTTTTGGATAGCTCAAAAAATGACTCAAATCGAAGCAGTATTTCCAAATACTAGCCCGTATGAGAAACACAGAATCCTAACCATCAGTTTACCGATGGGGATCACACCACAACTGGAAGACTGCACCACTTGGGGTTCAGTCTTTGCTGCCATCTATACTAAAACACATGGCATTCCATCAATTGCGGTAATACCAGATGTCCTGAAACAAATTCAAAACGAATACGGGGAAGAGCCTGCTCTGAATTTAGGTATGAAATTACTGAAAAATTTCGACCAGGTCTCAACAATAATATTATCTAATATTAAAGGGGAGGCAGCAGCAGTGGCGATCCGCCAAAAATTAAGGGAATTTTATGTTACAGAACATCAAACTGAGCTACCCAGAATAATAGAACAATCTTATGCAGAATTAGGCAGAGATAGTTTGGGTGGAAGACCAGTGAAGCCAAAACTATCTGAAAGTCCTGAGAAGGACTCTATCAAACAAACTCCTACATCTTCTAAAAAAAAGTGGGAGACTAACAAACAAAATTCAAACGAGAAACGTTCTCAATCCCGAGGTAGGTCTCCTCAAAAGGAGCCCTCTGAAAGGAGGTATAACCTCAGGAATAGGGATAATTTGAAAAAGCCTGACAGGTATCAAGATACTGATACACGTTCCTCTCGTACCTTTCAGATCTCGTCACAGACTTCGGAAAGAAGAGGACGGTCAGAACATAGAGAAGAACGCGTGAAATCCAAGGAAGACAAACACGTTCTGAAAACCAAATCAAAACCTCAATTCTCCAAAAAGAAAGTAGCAGGTCTGAAGATCAGACATGCCGAGGATACTGAGAACACAACTCAAGAACGGAGAATGGGCTCAGACAATGCTGGACAGTGCAGCAGAAGTCACAATAGCTCGCCAGAACCTGAAGGAACTTCTGGAGATAGTGGACTTGAATGAGTACATTACAGTTGAGACTGTAGACACCAGGGTTAGTACTCCACAAAAGTTATATGAAATAACACTCCGGATGGAGGGAGACATACCCAGACAGGTCAAAGCACTTTTTTGGGAAAGACTATCAAGGGGCTATGACATACTTCTAGCAGAAAAAGACTGGCCACCACAATTTGTCAGGGAGTGCCCACACGGCGAGGACATTATTATGCCTGCCTTCTCCAACCATATTCCAATTCACCTAAAATACACATATGCCAGGAAATGGGCAGTAGCCCAGGCCCCAGCATTATATAGAAATCATGTAGGATGGGATGAGGACTCCCCTCACCATAAAATACATCTGAAACATGAACCAACTGCACAGAGGCAGTATCCAATAAAGCAAGAAGCTAAAAAACAGGTCAGGGAGATCTTAGATCAACTTGAATACCAAGGGGTGATTGAAACATGCACCTCTTCAATGAACAATCCCTTGTTTCCTGTCTCCAAACCAGACAACACATATCGTCTAGTTTTGGACTACAGACATTTAAACACTTGTTCTAAAACATTTGCAGTACAAAATGCACATAGCACAGCATTAATGAATAACATTGTGCGTAAAAAATATAAAACCACATTAGATATCTCAAATGGTTTCTTTTGTCAAAACATAGCACCTGAAAGCAGGTACTTAACAGCTTTCTCCATAATGGGGACCCAGCGTCAATTTTGTCGAATCCCACAAGGGTTCAAGAACAGCCCGGGGTTATTCTCAGCGAGGGTAACGGAGTTACTACAAATTTATGACAATGAGGCATTGTCATATGTTGATGACCTCTATCTGACAGACGATGACCTGGATAAACACTTGAACATGGTGAACATCATTATATTGGGATTCGCCTCTGAGGGCTACAAATTCAACTTCAAAAAGTCCAGAATTGCCCATCTCAATGTCCTATTTCTAGGATATGAGCTTTCAAGTGAAGGCAAGAGCTTGGCAGCTAACTTTCTAGAGAAATGTGCGCTGCTCCAACCTCCAAAAACGCTACAAAACTTACAATCCATCCTGGGTTTCCTAAATTTTGGAAGAACATACATTCTAAATTACGCAGAAAGGGTTAAACCTCTCTACGCATTAATCAAACCTGATTTTTCAATCAAAAACTGGACACAGGAACACACAGACATCCTGCGTTCACTCCAAGCTAACATGTTAGCAACAAATCACTTACAGACACGCGTAAGTCAACGCAATTTAGTGATCCGAATAATTTCGGGTCAATGCGGATTCACCTACTTAACATTTAATGAGGGTGAAAAAATACCAATTGCATACAAATCACATTTGTATACACAAGCAGAAATGCGCTTCACTTCAACTGAAAAAATTCTGACAGCAGTTCAAACCTCTGTAGCAAAAGAAAGAGCCCTAGCACAAGGGAAACGCATTATTGTCGTAACCCCAGTACCAACTTTAGAAGCGGTCACAAAGGCAAGCATTCCAAATGCTAAAGCATTACATCCAAGATGGATACAATGGGTTAATTCTCTTGCTGCAACAGATGTTGAATACGTTTTTGATCCCGATTTAAAAACACAAGCGTTCCTGCAATATGAACAAGAATGTCCTCTACCCACTGAAATCCTGCCTCTCAATCAGTATGAATTCATAATTTACACTGATGGATCCGCACAGCCCGCAACAGGGAGTAAGCAAGCTTCCAGTGCAGCGTGTGCAATCGTTAAAGGTCGCATGCGAGATGGCATCTTCAGACCTATGGTCACAAAAACTCAATCTCTAGGAGATTGTACAGCTCAGCGAGCTGAACTACAAGCGTTCAAACTGGCACTTGAAAGTACAGATCGAGAATTCCCCACACTAATAGTGTGTGATTCCTTTTACTGTGTTCAGTCGTATAATGAATATATACAAAACTGGCTTGAAAATGGGTTCAAAGACGCGAAAGGTGGCACAATTAAGCACAAAATGCTTTGGGAACAAGTAGTTCAGTTGAAAAACGAACTACCAAAGGCTCATGTGATCCATACACTGAGTCATCAACGTGATGGCGTTCACGTTGCAGGGAATTCATTGGCTGACAAAGCCGCAAAGGGGGCTGTTCAGACGGCTTCCGTAGCTGCGATCACTCGTTCAAAAACAAAAATAGACGGTGAGATAATGTTGGCTGTCAATGCTTCAAGCAAGGGCAGCAGTGCAGCGTTACCAAAAAAGTTTCCACTCAAGTACTCTTATGTAATTGATGCGAACAACGTTCCTTTGCTCGAATCCCTGGAGTGGGGGATAGGGTAATTCCAAACATGGAACGTAGAGCAGCTTTGATTTATGAAGCACATTTGGGGGAGGGTCTGTCACATCAAGGGATCTCTAAAACAATTTTGACGTTGAAAGAGATGTACTGGTGGCCTGGAATGAATACAGAAATACACATATTCATCAATAACTGCTTAGACTGTAAATTACAGTGAGAAAGTCACCAGACACCATGCTACGAATGTAGCTGCCCAGTACAGACACCGTTGTTAGACAGCATTAGACTATCTATGCGCAGGCGTCCCACTGGACAAATGCAATCCCACAAATACTAAATCTAGGTTCCTATGGATATGGCCTCAGCGCTCGGCTGACGCTCGAACTGTTATAAAAGATTTGCGAGTCTTTATCGGCACATACGCAATAGGCATGCTACATTCTGACCAGGGCCCTGCGTTTAGCTCTCGGGCTTACAAAGAAGCCATTACCAGTCTGGGCATTGCATTGCGGTACTCCTCTCCATTCCATCCTGAGGGAAATTCGGTTGTGGAAAGGAAAAACCGGGACATAAAGCAGTCTATAACAGCTAGGGTATTAGGTTCCGGTGATGGGTGGGTCAAACATCTATATGGGGTCCAACACTCATTAAATAACCTGCCAGAAGTTCTCTAGGGGGGGTCACTCCATATGAGGTCCTATTTGGGACAAGAATGTGGGTACCAGACCTCGATCACGTAGGCACAGTGGTGGAAAATAAACCGTTTGATATCAAAGATCGTTTGGCTGTTTTACAGGAACTCAATGAACTAAGATCGAAACAAAGCAACGTATTCCTACAGCCAACCACCACTGGGGAAAAACCGGCGGTCCCAGCAAGGCCTGTCTGGATTCCAAAAGTTGGGGATCTAGTCAGAGAAAAGATTGTGGACAAGAAGGAATTTGGACCTTCTTACAGACAACCAGTACCTGTCCTAGCAGTTCAAGGAACAAGAACAGTACTTCTGCCGCCCCTTGCTGGAAGAAAGGAGAAAAGATTTGTGTCCATCGACCTCATCAAACCACAGTATGTGGCCAATACTAAGTAGTAGGCCTCGTGGACTCCGACCTAGTAGCAGACACACTCCTCTCGCTACTATCCAAGAGGTTCAGACTGAAAGACTGATAACAATTGGGAATTCAGCAGTAACAGATGAAGGACTAAGCAACAATGCCATGGAACTCATCCCTCTTGAAAATCAAGTAACAGTTCATCCAAATACACCTGTCTACACCAATGTAGCACGTGATCAACTGGTTCCAGCGATTTCTACAAATCCTGATGCAATTCCAACAATTGACAGAACTGCTTCTGGCTATTTCATTAATTTTGATACGTTCTCAGAAGATCCAAGTGAACCTGAAACGACGCCAGCATCATTAACATTCAAGCAGCAAGTACAAGACTTTCTTCACTTTCTGAAAAAGACTTATCTGGTTTCCCCATGGATTGAACTCTGGATTATTTCTGGAATATTTGTTTTCCTGCTTTGGCTAGCTTTGGTTATAACTGTGAGCGTGCTTATAAATGGCAGATACATCCATGTGAACACTGAAGGAAAAGATGTGAACGTACTTTTGAAACCTCATAAATCTTCCCATCGTGAAGCAAGAGACTTGTCAACAGTGAACATCACAGCCGTTCCTATACAGGATGGTATAGTGTGGGACAAAACTGATTTTGATATCTTTGGCCCGACGGAACAATTGAACATTCCACATTTGTTTAAAATTTCACTAAGTGATCTCATTTCATCCAGTACCTATTCTGATGATTGGGACTTTGAGACTGTTAACGACATAATGTTTGACCTAGAAAAATCTGCTGCATTTTCTAAAAATGAATATTTAGAGGGTTCATCAGACTATGAACAACTGTATTGCTATAACCACTATGGTCATCATTATTTGCATAAATCTGCATACCCTAGAAATGTGTTTATGTTTATCCAATGGGAGCATTGTCCTACACCACCAAAAGGTAGTTCAAAAACATTTGCTAACAAGTTTCCATATTTTTCAGGTTACAATACATCTGATCCAGAAACGTTTTACTATAAAAATGTAAACAAAACAGGACTGAAAATTATGTTAACTAATACAAAACAGATTTACTCTGCAACATTTATTGCCCAACTGTCTAGACAGGGTTTTGACTTGTGGAAAGACACAATAGACACAAAAACTGTCTGGGGTACTAAAGATTGGCAAGTTCAGGGGATAGAAGCTTTATTTAGAGCCTGTATCATCCCTGAACAAATAATGTTTTTGAATGAAACCATCCAACAAACATCTTGTCTTGGACTAGCCAAGATCAAAGAGATGAAAACACCTTCTGTACCAACACCTGCAAGTGATAACAATACACAGGCAGCGGTTACAGTTGACAAAATACTACAACTCAACAGATCTAATCCTGATTGGAAAAAATGGTTGATCTGGCCCACAGACACGAACAATTGTCTGGAAAGATTCTTGAATAGAAGTCAGGGATTTACTATTCATAGGCCAGACCCAAGATATGTCCAAAGACAACATCCGGGGGTAGTAACAACATACAGTGTAGGAAAATTATGCCTCGATTGGCTAGAGAAATCTACACTACAGGATGTGAAACAACACTTATCCTTACTTAAAGAAGACGCAGACCTTAGGGAATTCTTGCTTGGACCAAGAAAACCGCGTCAAAAACGTTTCATATATGCCGGCATTTATGCTGCCTATAATGAAGCATGGAAAGTGTCACAGATGGAGGCCGCAGAACGAATACGTGAACTTGATCGTATTAATTTGGAGAAAACACTCACTGTGGTCGACAATGGGTTAACAACTTTGTCCTCCAGGATATATTCATTGAAAAGCATTGTATCCTCTGCTATCGACATACTAGAACAAGATTTGGCGATGTTACAGCAAGGCCAATCTCAATTACGTTCTATTGTGGTATTGAGCTGGACGCTGCAATCCTTGCGTGCTGGCTATGTGCCTTGGCGTTTCATCAACACGTCGGCTCTGTTTGCAGAATACAATCTAACTGATAAACAGATCGAACTGGTACAAAGAGGAGCAAGGTATACAGTGCTGAGCATTGAAAAACTGGACGAGTTACCATTCACAGTGGCAGAAAAACCAGCTACAGAATGGCTCATTCATGGAAAAATTACACTACCTGTGACTACTTTTCAGTTTCAGTATTGCCTCAGACAAATGCAAGCAGGCAAATATGAAAGGTTGGGTAAGGAATACATTAAGACATCTTGGGATTTACCGTATACATATAGATGTTGGAGTGGGGATCGTGAAGTGTTTTTGAGCGGTACACACTGTAAAAGTGCACTGAGCGGTTCACTTATATGTCAGGACATTTCTTTACACGGGGCTTGCAATGGTTCTGTGGCAAATTTGTCTTGCCATCAGCAGGGTACACCAGCTGCTGTGATTAATCCAACGTTTGGACAACTTTCGAATGGGAGTTACCTCATGTTGAATGATCAGAGTTGCTGCGGCATGTTGCCAGGCGTCCCATATCTAGTAACGTCAACTCCAGGGTCACTTGCTGTATGCAAGTATTGTTTGCCCCAATAGACACAGTCAGGGAGTCGCCTTTGTGGCCTTCGCTGAACGTCTCTTTTATAAGATTTGATACTTTGAGCAGAATGAAAGCCATGCTTTTACAGCAAACAGTGCCTTTGACCTCGGCCAAAGAAACCTATGATCTACAAGTAGCAAGGACTTCGGCTGAGATACAGACTTTAATACGTACAAACTGCCCTATACATTTCGTGGAAATGATAGGACGTATCTTTAACATGTCTGATACAACCGGAATTGTACATGTATTTAAGAGCATCTGCTCCGGTCTGTTAGCACCCTTCCAGGCAATACTCGGAATCATCCCGAACTTTGCACATTCGGTGTTTGGTGGCATACCATTAATTCTAGCACTTGTTGCCTGAATTCTATTTCTCTTCCTGCTATTACGAAATGGCCAGCCTATTCGCAGACATCACTCCGAGCGAAGTGGAGAAAGCTCTCCTTGAACGAAAGTGCCGTGAGCGAATAGTACAGCTTTTGGGCATGACTCATCTACGGGAACTTAATACCACGTGGTTCCTGTCATTCAGACCAATTGCACATCTCTGTGCAATTAATCTACTACACGCGGTGTTCCAACTTACACCAACTTCAGTGGACGATATTTTGTCTACAGAAATAGATGATCTCATGTTTACACCAGACCCGGACACTGACTCTAATTCAGCCCACAGTGTACCAGAGACACAGTAAAATTTGGCCTTCGTATTTCAAAACTTGGAACTCTTCCCAAATTGAACTTTTTCCGTTTTTTTTTCCAAACTGAATGGCAATTCAATCTGCTTGAAGTAGAACTAGTCTTATAGTACGGACTTCACAGTACTTCCTCAGACACTGTCATCTTATTTGTCTAGCAAGTTCATTGATTCTCATGACATGAAATGACTTTGATTTTAGAACAACTTATCGATCATTTTGTCACATGTAAATATTACTGCTTCTTTCATTCAAATTGCATTTTTGTTTCCAAATATATGCTTGAACTGAGAGATGCAATGCTTAAAATGTATAGTACCTTTTGCATTTTCATATGTTTTTAAATGCTTTTTAATGCTTTTAAGAAATATTTTTTAGCAATATGCGGTACTCCATTTTTTATGTTTAGCATATTAAATGTTTAGCATTTTATTATTATCGTACACACGAAAGTGGAGTGGGTGTTGTATTCCTCTTAGGGTGTCCATACACGGGCTTTCCTGTATCATGTCCTTATATAGGCACAATTCGCCCTGCCCTTATATAGGCATAAAATCCCAGTCCTTATTTAGGCATTAAACTGTGCACTCCAAATACTGGCATGGTCTCCGACATCTGTCCACCCTAACGTCACAACGAGTTCTTGAAGAACAGACCCTTAGTCTTCGGGAGTTTCCCTAGCACAGGACTATTGATTTCTTCAAGGACTCATCTATTATGCATGAACCGTTATACCTTAGGGGTTCATTCATGACGTCTTCCACTGTCCGATTCACGTCAATGCTAACATTCTGAGGTACCTCTCAGGTATAAATATACCTTCCCTAGCCCTTGTAAATCAGAGGAGACCTCGACTTCAGAGGAGCCCATTTCCCGGCCTGACGCACTGAGAAGACGCTGTCATCCCTGCACGCAGAGAGTCCAGCTTCCAGTGATCTGACTTCCCTCGCGGGGTGTTGGAGTTCGAGTCTGGCAAGAGATTCCCACCTCTCTCATTCTTAAGGTATGGAGCTGACTAGAAACCTAGAGGGACTGTTGGCATACTAGGCATACTAGGCTTAACATACTCTTAGTATACCGTAGTAAGGAATACTCCACCTACTTCATACCTCTCCCTACACCTAGGTTAGGTTAGGAACATTGGGGTAGAACTAGCTTAGAAATGCATCGTATGAGTACTCGCATTTTTAGCTCATGCTACTTATGTATGTGAATATATGCTAAAAGATAATGCTATCGCAGTATTATTTATTTCTACTGCTTACGCTGTACATTATTTATCTTACATACTGTCTTGTGATCGTAACAGCACATTTTACTTACACGAGAAACAAGACTGTTCAATAAATCTTTTATTGAAACGCCCGTCTGTTCTTTCTGTGTAACTTTGGGAAAACTAAGCATGCACGATTGAGCTGAGTGAAATAGTTATCTATTGTTTCCACGACTCTGGGACACGTTCTGATTCTAAAAGTGAAACAAAGTTGTCATGTTTTGTGGCTGCCAGAAACTACTCCCTTCTTGTTTATCAAGGAGTTTCTAGTGGCCTCTGAGCTAGCTGGCACAAGTAATTAAGTTTAATATACTCGATAGGGACATACTGACCTTAGTCCTATGTCAAACCTATAGGGTATATTATTCCAATGCGCAGAGCCTATTAGGGAAATAGGAGCTACACTACAACCAGCCTGGGACCTCGGGGTCAGGGAAGGGCAAGGAGAAGAAGAAGAGGAAGACGCGGTTCAGTCCGCAGGAAAACAGGATCCTGATAACGGAGGTGGTAGAACACCATCAACAACTGTTCGTCACCTCCACTGTGTCATTGGCAACAAAAAATGGAATATGGCAGTCCATCCTGGACAAGGTGAATTCAGTCGGAGTGCTGAGGAGGACAATGGAAGAGCTCAAGAGGCGCTGGAATGATGTGAAGCACAAAACCAAGCAGAAACTCGACAACAACCAGAAGGCAGCAATGCATACTGGAGGTGGGAGTCCAGCGCCACAGGAGGACCTGGATGAGATGGAGGAAATGGTGTCCACAGTCATCAGTGGGGAGACGGTGGCAGGAGTTGGGGGATCGGACACTGCTCAACATGACCTGACACAACAGCAACAGGGTGAGTAACGACCAGGGACTGGGGGGAGGGTGGGAGATGGGCACAATGGCACACATGCACAATTAAGTATAGCACAGTGTACACCCACAATGACTCTGGATCATGTCCCTGATTCCCTGGCACACTGCAGCACACCTAGAAATAGCAAGTAGGCCCCTGTCGACTATGTGCCCAGAGGGGGCCGTTCCCACACATCACCAATCTCACAACCAACCCATGCACATGTGCCAAACCCAGCAAAGCGGCTTGTCTGTGAGCCACACTGACAATGCAAGTGACACTGCATGACGATTAGCATGGCTGCAGTCCAATTATCATGACATGGTGCACGCCACGACACTGAGGTGGCTGAGTGTGGACCACATCCGTAAAGGAGCAGGTCACACTCTGACACATCCATGTGCACAAACAACCCCTGACGTCAACAATACATCTGCGGACAAACCATGCCCAAGAGTACCAACTCCCACCAAGAGCCCAATTTACCTAAGTCTGCAACATCTCAGCACTGCATAAGCACAGAAGTGAAAGGCACACCGCCTGAAAGTGATAAGGGCCAGCAAAATCAGAGCTGCAGGGGCGACTCTCCCACAATGCAGCACACACACATAACATTCAGAGCACATCAACACTGACAACAATGTGGTACAAACTGCAACACGTTCACAACAGAACAGAGGAAACAACTGGTGCCGCTTGTGTGTAGAAACTGGCCAATCACATGTGGCATAGCAGGGAAATGTGAGATGATAAAGTACAAACACACATCCGTGATGTTGTCGAAATGTCCACTGTCCCGCATCAAATAGGCAGCTCCTCCCAAACAGTCACAATGTACATTGTCATGCAGTCTGTATGTAAACTTGTACAATGCGTCAACATACATGTGAACACAATGTTAAACTGCATCTCCCCTTCCCATTGCAGAGGAAGAATCAACACCTCCTGCAGAGCAGACCCAACAGCTCTTCACTGATGACGAAGAGGACCTCCACACTTTCGGCTCCGATGCCCTCCAAGAGCTCATGGACAGCTTGGGCACCTCACCTCAAGGAGCAGGGCAGCCCAGCTGCATCGAGGAGACCTCACCCCCTGCACATACCACACAGCAGGAAGCACCCACCACCACGGCTGACTCCCAGGACCCCCACGAACAACACATTGCCTTCCAACGCTGTGTGTTAGGGTGCCAGGGGAAGATGGCTGATCAGGTGCGGGTGGGGTTCGACCTCATGGCAGTCAAACTAGATGCAATACGTGGGTGTCTAAGTCCCATCAGGGACCACTTACAGTCCCTAACGGAAACCAACAATCCTTTCCATGCTCTCCAATGATCCATGGCTGACATCGCTGGAGTCCTGACTCTGAGACAAGAACAACTGTCTAGTCAGAATGGCTCCAGCGATGTCAGCCGGGAGTTGGAACACATGCGGACGATCATGGAGAACAGGGAGCCGATGCAGGCGGAAAGAATGGCTGCCATGGCTGCACACCAGCGAGATGTAGCTGGGATCTTCCATGCCCTGCAGACCCTCATCATGGCATTGCTGCCACAAGGCCTGGCGCCGATGAATGCTGCTGCTGCTTCTACATCCACATCTCCGCCCTCTGATGTGTCAGTGCCTCACAGTGCGGCAGACAATCCACCTCCGGCCCCTGATGTGTCACTGCCACACAGTGCGGCAGACATTCCACCTCCGGCCCCTGATGTGTCAGTGCCACACAGTGCTGCTGAGAAAACACCACCACCTACATGTGAGGCACATGAAACATCAGAGGATGAAGATGCAGATGATTCTGCCTTAGTGGTAAGAAGGAAGCAGTAGCATTCATCTCCGCCATATGGCCTGTTTCTGCTTGGTTCTGCCCTCTGCATCATCACCTTCCACTGTCCCCCGATACACTCTGCGACACTCACCTTGGACCTCAACATGGACTGCCATATTCTGTTTGGTTACCAATAACACAGCAATCAGACTGCGGACTGAACTCCTCCTCTTCCGATAAGCTTGTCATTCCCTGAAGGACTCTGGCTGGCCCTCCACGGGGCAACAATGTAAAGTGGGGTTTGCATGGCCCTGTACTGCTCCAGCTTCAACACTCCACTGAATGTGAATAAAACATTCAGATTCACACAGATGTGTCATGTCTATGATCATTTAAGTATGAAAGTATGGATGAATGTAGGGTCTGTGATTCCCCCTTAAGTCCATGTTGCTCATGTTGTGGAACTTGAGTCACAGGGTGCAACATTGCCGATTGCGGTCCGGGTGGCGCCGACACTACAACAGAGACACACGCATTAGTTACTTCCTTGTCCAGCCCAGAACTGAACCACGCCCAGATTCCCCGGCTCATTGTTCACACCCCTACGCTGGACTGGCATACGCCAGCCCAGCCCACTCCGCTTACGCTTACAGGGGGGGACGTCAAAGCTACATGTCCCAGGTCTTCCCTGTAGTGATCTGCTGATCACTGGTCTGGTTGTCAGCATACCACAGCCACTCCCTGAGGGCTGGTGTACACCCACACCACACCCATCCAGCACAGGCGTCACAGGACATGTGACCCTGCCAATAAAAGGGGCCTACCACATCACATTACCCACTGCCGGAGGTGACATGATGGCGTCCGCACCACGAGACTCAATCATAAAGGGGCCATGACCTGTGGCGCACTGGGTTAGTGGCACCCGATGCACTGCGGCTGGCACAGGCCCACTGCCACGGGACGATGACTTGCGGTGCACTGAGTTGGTGGCACCCGATGCACTGCGGCCGGCACGGGCCTACCGCCACGGGACGATGACTTGCGGTGCACTGAGTTGGTGGCACCCGATGCACTGCGGCCGGCACGGGCCTACTGCACTCGATGATGACTTGCAGTGCACTGAGGAAGGGGCACATGAAGAGCTGAGCGGGTGTACAGCCTGCAATGATGCGTAGACCTCGATACGCCGTCCTGCCAATCAAGATTCGATTTGATTTGCGGGCCCTGCAGGAGCGCAGTGTACGCCAAAGGCAGCAGTCAGCACACACATGACTCCACGGTGCGGTGCCGCAGGGTGCGCTGTGGGCCTGTGGCACGGAATCCAGCGATCAACTGAGGCGGTTGCACCGGCACGTGGTGGGCCCTCTTGGAGACATGCCGGTGGTGGCAGGTGAGCATTGAGGCCTGGGTACGCAGGGGCGACCAGTCATCGGTGGGCGGCGGACCGGTCTGGGGACCAGTGCTGGGGTGCAGCAGGTGCACAGGATCACCCAGGCACCACCGGTCACGGCGCCGGCCTCGTGGCTGGGTGGGGGGCACCGCCCTGGCAGACATGACCCTGCATGCGATGACGAGATGTGCGCGGGTTTGCTTGGGACGTAGCCACCTCGTCTCCAGTGTAAATCTGGCCGTTGAAGGTGGTCAGCCACGTGTGTGTAGGCCTATGGACAGGATGTGGCAGACACAGAGACACATGCAGTGGTTACTTTGGTGGCCATCCCGGAACTGAACCACGCCCAGAGCCCCGGGCTATTTATTCACGACATACGCCGGCCAAGGCCACTCGGCTCACGCTTATGGTGGGACAACAAAGCTACATGTCCAAGGTCTTCCCCACTGCCTGAGGTAACCTGTTTGCGTCCACAACACTACAAACACCAGCAGTATATGCCCACATGGACATGTCTTTGCTCTGCATACTGAAGTCTGTCCAGCACATCACCGCCACACTTGGCATTGTGTACATTCTTATTGAATGGTCACTTGCCTCCTTCGCACATACTTGGTTCCCACCTCTCCCCACATCCTGCAATTGTGTGGCAGAGGTGCCATGCCGTGGATGGTTTGTCTACATGGCTGGCCACGGTTTCCACAGTTACTTGTGTTGTCGTGTCTGGTAGTTGGGCATGTTGATTGGCATTTTGTATGTGATTTTGTAACGTGTGCATTCCCACAGTTGGGAGTTGTATGATTGTGGAGTTGAGGTGTGTGGTGTGTTCAGTTGGTACTTACCAACGAGCAGTGCATTTCCATAGGTGCCATCCTCAAAATGCTGGTTGGTGATGGACTTGCAGAAGATGTAGGAATCATGCACACTGCCTGGGAAGTTTGCGACGACATTCGTGAACAGGGCCCGGTGGTCCACTTTTGCCTGCACATTGATGGAATGCGTGTGGTTTCTGTTGCGGTTATTGTGTGCAGTGTCGCAGGGGGCACAAGTAGTACATGTGTGCAGTCAATTGCCCCCAACACGTGCGGGAAGCCAGCTATGGTGTAGTTCCCTTGCTTGGTCTCCAGCTGTTCCTGCGCAGTGTGGGGGAAGTGAAGGTGCAGGGGTATCAAGCTGATGCAAACCGTGATGCTTACAGGTATGATGACTCCTGCATAATAAGACCGTAACAGAAGTTTGTGTGGTCGTAACCTTCCTTTTCTTTCCTACGAAGGTTACGCCCACACGTACTTCTGTTACGGTCTTTTTATGCAGGATTTATCATACCTGTTAGCATTCCGGTTTGTCCAAGTGCAATACACTGTACCAGATTACGTTTGTGACTATACGGACGCTTGACCATTGTCACCATTTATCCAACAGGTTTCTGAATACTGACTTTCGGAATATGGAATTGTATTGGGGAGTTCCCGCAGCATATGCAGTTAATTGAATCCACACATTGCCCTGATGATGTTCCCCGTTGGGAATGGAACGCATTGGCTGAGCTTTTCGTATTCTTGATTTATGTATTTGTAATAAAGAACTGTTTTTACACTACTGTTGACTACTGGACTTCATGACCTGGCGCACCCCCATTTCAGTGACTACAATCTTGGATATGAAGCACAGAGGGGTCAGGTGATGGCTGGCGTTGGGGTTGGTTGCGCAGGAACACTATGAATTGGGACTAGCGTGTGGTGCGGATACAGGGGCCCGCCGTTGCTTTTGTGGACATGCATCCAAGACATGGGTGAGGAAGTTTGATAGAGCTGGCTGTGAGACTCCTCCGACTCTGGCAGTTGTTGGTTGGAAGGTACCAGAGGCCAACAGGTGCAGCACAGCCAGCAGCTTTGTCTGCGGAGGGATGTTGGTTGTCCACTGTGTTGGTACCGTCACCCTGTGGGCAATGTGGGTCAGGATGCGGAGGATGGTTGTCCTTTTGAGCCTATAGTGGGCAATGGCATCCTCTGGCGTTGAGTGTCTGAGGCTGGTGCATTTTAGGAATGTCCGCTGTCTTGTTCTGCGCTGCCGAGGTGGTAGGCCGGGGGGGGGTGGTCTGGGGGGGGCCTGGGGGTGGTGGCGGTGGGTGTTGTGGCCCTCTTGGGTCTCTGGACTGCATGATAATTGGCTCCATGGCATCTGTTGGTCTTCAGATGAGGCTCTGTGCTGGGCTCCCTTTCATGCTGCAGGTTGTCGTCCTGCTTAACACCAGTAAAAGGCAGGCATTAAATCCCTGCTGCTAACGCGCCTTATCGCCTGTTTTTGGATCGGTTCGCCGATCTGGCTGGTCGCTGAGAATATCGCGAAGTGGTGTTTTCGTGTGTTTTTGCACGGGAACGCCTACTCTGCATATCATTAGCATTAGTTATCGCTCTCATCCGTAGCGATGTTTTTTGCGGCAGCTATCGCTGGAAAACTGGCGATATTGGCAGTTTGCACCAGCTTGAGAATAGGACGATAAATCTATCGCCACTTTTGCGGCGCTAATGTGCCGATAAAGCGGCGATAAGTCCTTGAGAATATGCCCCTTAGAATGTTAGCAATCTAGTTGTTCATTAGGACACTGTTGAGAGGCAGAGGTCAGGGGCACGGACTCAGAAAATTGAAGGCAGGTAGGAGGGTGCAGAGGCAACAATTTGACCACACTGGGCAGGCAGGAAGGGCAGTGGCAGCACAACAGACTATGGAGGGCAGTGAAAATGGGAGCAGGGGCAACAAACCAACAATGCAGGACAGGCAAGAGAGGTTGTGGCAATATAATAGACCATTGTGGGCAGAAGGAAGAGGCAGTGGTAGTACAACGATACATGCCAACAGACCCGATTCAGCCAGGAAACGCCCAATGTTTTTTAAGCCCAAATGGGCTTTATTTTATCTGTCTCCTGTCTACAATCTCCTCTTTTTCAATGTAAGTCAATGGGGAAAATCAATTCCCCAGGTTTTTTTCAAAATCTCCCTCTTACCTAGTTCAAAATGTTAGCAAGTATGGTACATTGGATCATGGAAGGCAGGAGGAATTGGGGTAGGGACATGGACTCAGATAACAGAGGACAGGAGGGACATGGATAGGTGCACCAAACTGACCTTAAAGGGCAAGCATCAGGGTTTGCAGCAGCACAATACACCACACAGGGCATGTGGGATGGCAGTGCAGCACAACTGTCCATGGAAAGCAGTAGGGAGGGGACAGGGCCATGCACATTGACAACAGAGAACAGAGGGGAAAGAGGCAAAGGCAGCAAGCTGACCATAAAGGACAGACAGGAGAGAAAGCTGCAGCATAACGGACCATAAAGGGCAGGAGGGAGGGATCAGGGGCATTACAATAAAACAGACAAGCCAGGAGGGAGGGATTAGGGATTTGCACATGGACAACAGAGGGCAGGGGGCAGGAGCAGCAAGCTGACCATGGAGGTCAGGCAGGATGGGCAATAGAAGCACAACATACCATGGAGGGCAACAGTGAGACTATAATGGCACACAGACCATGGAGGGAAGGTGGGAGGGGGTCAGGGGCAGCTAGCTGACCACACAGGGAAGGTGGGAGGGGCCGTGGCAGCACAGAAGACCATGCATGGCAAGTGGGAGGGTTAGTGGCAGCACAATAGCCATGATGGGCAAGAAGGAGGGGGCAGGGGCATGCACAAAGGACCATGGAGGATAGAAGGGAGGGGTAGGAGCTGGGCACAGACAAGAGAGTTCAGGGGAAGTGGCCTCACAACAGACCACGCTGGGCAGGCAGGAGGAGCAGTTGCAGCACAACAGACCAGGGAAGGCAGAAGGGTGTGGCAGTAAAATGGACCATGGAGGACAGGAGGAAGGGGATGGGGGCATGGAACGTGGACAGGCAGGGTGGAGGTGGCTGGGACAGGTTACAGTCATCTGACAATGCTAGGCATGTGAGAGGGTAGTGGCAGCTCAACAGAACACTCAGATAGGAGGGACAGGTCCATGGAACATGGTGGGCAAAAAGGATGGAGCAGGGGCATGCACACAGACATCGGAGGGCAGGGGGAAGGGGAGTAAGGGCAGCAAGGGGCATAGAATTGGGCAATGGAGGGCAGGAGGAGTGGACTGGGGCATCATGCTAAATGGAAAGCAGTGACAGCACATCCGACCATGCATGGCAGGAGGGAGGAGGCTAGTGCATGGATTCAGACAACAGAGGATAAGGAGGAAGTGGATGGGGCAGCAAGCTAACTGTTCAGAGCAGGCAGGAAGGCCAGTGGCAGAACAACGGCCACACAGGGCTGTAATGAGGGAGCAGGGGCATGGACTTCGACAATGGATGGCAAAGCGGAGGAGGGGAGGCAGGAGCAGAAATCTTAGGTGGAGGCAGCACAATTCGAGGCCAGGCCCTGCTTCCAACCCCCCACCATCCATTGTGATAGGCATCTTACTTAACGTTTAAAAAAACCTAGAAATTTGCTGGAGAAAACAAAGATTCCAAGGATGTTATAGTTAGACTCAAATTTCACTCGTACAAAACCAGTGAAATTCAGCAGTTATAGTTACCTGAGCTAACTATAAATTACGCCCCCACAATGCACTGCTTATGACCTCAGACATTACATCATTCATGACATGGTCAGTAACATCACTCATGACATCACTCATGACATCTCAAATGAGCTGTGAATGGAGTGGAACTATAATCGCTAGAACTTTATTTAGGGATAGTGTGTGTATATTAACGCTCTTTTTTTCTTTTCTTCCGAGTAAGAACCAATATAATACGCAAAGTGCCCAGATCAATATGGCCGATAGCCTTTCACTTTAAAGTAATGTGTAGTCCATTTTTTATGTTGATGTTTGCAACCGTAAGTATGTTTATTATGAACAAGTCACGTTGACGAACATACAGGTACGGCGGTCACGGGGCAAGATATGCTGAAATGACATTGTGTGCATATTAACACTTGTTTTCTTTTCTTTATTGTATGAATTCCTGAAATTTCGCATCGTGACCAGGCCAATATGGCTGCCAGCTTTTTGGATTAATGTAATATGTAGTCCTTTGTTAATGTTGGCAACTAGAGGCATTTGTACATTTAAATAAGGAAGCTGCAATGACATCTTGTATCGTTATCAAGGTTCGGACGAGCCGAAACGAACGGATTGCGTCTTTTCCAGACTAAATACTTCCAAACTACAACCTGAGTGCTGATTCCTTCCTTGTAAGAGTGAGAGGAGATTGAATGCATATATATTAGCATTTAAAAAACCTTAGATATTCACTGAAAAAACCACAGGTTTCAGGGACGTTATAGTTAGTCTGACATTTCACTCATACAAAACCAGAGAAATTCAGCCATTATAGTTAGCTGAGCTAACTATAGCTCACACCACCGCAATGCACTCACATATTACATCACTCATGTCATGGTCAGTGACATCACTCATGACATCTCAAATGACATCACTGATGACATCATCCAGTGACTGTGAGTGTTTCTAACAAGTTTAAGAATGTGATATATATATATATATATATATATATATGATGATTCAGTCAGTGTGTGACTGACTTTATAAGTGAGTGATTATACGTGCCTGGTTGAATGTATGGGTGAGTGACTAATGTGTCTGAATGTCTGTATCAGTCTGTCAGTTGGTGTGTAAGTGGCTGCATGGGTTGGTGATTAGGACATGAGTGTCTATATAGGTTATTGATTGGTTGTCTGAGTACCTGTAGTTGTGCCTGAGTGTCTGTGTGTTGTGTGACAACCTGCATGGATGTGTGAGTGGGTGATTCACTGGGTGTATGGGTTCATGAGTGCGTCTGCGAGGTGCTGTATAGGTGAGTAAGTGTTTATATGGCTGTGTTGGTGAGTGAATGGATGTGTCAGTGGTATATGTGTGAGTAACTGCATATGTGAATGGCAGTATATGTGAGTGTTGGAGAATATAAGTGACTGTATGTGAGAGTGAGTGATTGTGAGAGTAGATGTATGGATGAGTGTGTGCTTGTGTCAGTGATTGTATAAGAGAGTAAGTATGTGTTAGTATCTGTATGAATAAGTGAGGTGGTGTGTGTATAACTGTATAGGTGAGTAAATGGCATTGTGATTGACTCTTTGGGTGACTGACCAGGTGTGTGAGTAACTATGGGTAAGTGGTGGTGTGTGAGTGCCTGTATGGGTGTATCAGTGCATATAATAGTGGCTGTATTGATGAGTGACTGCATGTATGAGTGACTATATGGGTGAGTGAGTGGATGTGTGTGTAGACCTAGGAATCAGTGAGTGGGTATGTACTAACTGGTATTGGTGTGTTTATGGTTTCGAGAATGGTAGTCTGTATTTTAGAGTGGGTGTATGAAAGGTTATATTAGGGTGTGAGTAGGTGCATCAGAGATTAAGTGGATGATGTCATCAGTGATGTCATTTGAGATGTCATCAGTGATGTCATCAGTGATGTCACTGACCATGTCATGAGTGATGTAATATGTGACGTTATCAGCAGTCCATTGCGGGGGCGTGAGTTATAGTTAGCTCAGCTAACTATAACGGCTGAATTTCTCTGGTTTTGTATGAGTGAAATGTCAGACTAACTATAACATCCCTGAAACCTGTGTTTTTTTCAGTGAATATATATATATGCATATACATAGGAAAACAATTTATTGTGTTGCTAATAACTTTGACACCATTTGATGAATCTCCACAAAACCTTTTAAAAAGGTGCTACGTTTTGACTAGTTTCTGCATGGAATGTTGCGGGGTGATCCGCCAAGCGGGAGCCAAGAAAAAAGGTGGGGTCCCAAAACTCAAAATCCCCATGCATTTTCCACAGACTTCTTGAAGATGGCTTACCGCAAATAGTGCTGAATGGAATTGCACAATATTTGGCAAGACGTTAGATCTTTGTGTACAGATTGTGCTTTTTGGGATTTGGTGTCAGTCTGTTCAGTAGTTTTTGAGAAATCAAGGTTCAAAAATTGTATATCTGGAAGGTTAGGTTCACGAGACTCTTGAGAGACTCTTGTGGGAGCGCCAATTTAAAAATAGAGAGTTCTGATTGACCCAGGGAGCTTTATTTCCATTGGGCCATCTCGCTCCCTGAAAAAAACAAAGGTTAAAGTAACGTTATAGTTAGGCGAATATGTCAATAACAGCATTAATGTTTTGAACTAAAAAACACAGAAATTCACCAGTTATAGTAAGCAGAGTTTACTATAACTTGCACCCCTGCAATGCAGTGCTTATGACCCCACATATGACATCACTCATGAGGTGTTCTATTATGTCAGTTCAGTTCAGTTCAGAAAAGCTTTATTCGGTTATAAGAAACAACCATAAAAGCGAATGTACATACACATATATATAATAACATCCTATTACAAAAAAGTTACTTTAAAATGATTCAGCAATACAGGAATATAATTCCATTAAAATACTTTAAAAACGATGCTTTTCCGTGCATAAATTGACTTTAAAATGAATGTTGCTACAAAAAAACAGATATCCGGCTCTTTAAGTGTAAACATTAGACTCATAGCTGCATTAAAAGTTGTAACATTATATTTCTTAAACAATGGTTTTAAATATACAAATCTATAATTAGAATACAGTTCACAAAAAAGTAAAAAGTGCAGAGTGCTTTGCGCGATTATCACACGGGCATGGAGTGACTGGGTGCTGTTTCATTTCTGGGAACGCCACTAAGTGATGTACAAGACCCAATCTCATCCTTGTCAGTACAAATCGGTGGGATGATCTTGATACTGATGTTAAGTAGCTTTGAAACCCAATAGTGTCTATGTGCAGTTGGTATTGCTGGTAAGTAGATTGTAACTCCACTTCTCTCAACCTGCCCTCCTTCGTGCCAAAAATATATTCCTCATCTCCTGTTTAGAGAAATCTAAAACCTCCATTGGGTTGTCCAGGGTTCTTAACTTAAATAGTTCTCTGGTGGTATTTACTATGTATTTTAACCAAGGGATCTTGAGACAGTTATCCAGTCGCATGCAGTCCTTAATAATTGTTTGTGTAAACAGGGTTTCTTCTTTCGCCCAAATAGACCTCCAAAATAAAAGGGGTCTCAATGCAATCAAATCTGTCAAATATTCGATCCCTGCCTCCCGATGGACTATCTCAGTGGACGCTGATTTAGGGAGGCATAATAATTTTTTTAGGAAGGTATTTTCCTCTGTTTGCAGATCTGGACAGGGGTAGTAGCCCCATAACCCTGCTCCGTATAATGCAATGGAAACACATCGGGCTTTATAAATATCAATCATGTCTTTAATACGTCGGTCCCCTAGTTTGGCAGCAAATCTAAAGACCCCATATATACTTTTGGTCATTTTCATTTGTACATTGGATGTTTCACATGACCACTTACCATTAGCAGATAGGGTTATCCCTAGGTAACAGAAGGTATCAACCTGTTCTACTCTTGTGCCCTCTATAACGAAGTGTTTCATTTTCTTTAGTTTTTTTCCACAGACCATAGTATATGTTTTGGCCTTATTTATTAACAACCTCCTCCCCTTAATAAAATCAGTAAACCCATCCAATAGTCGTTGTAGACCTAGCGGTGTCCGGGATAGGAGCACCGCATCGTCTGCATAAAGCAGTACTGGTATATTCTGTCCATCTACTTGAGGAGCATCTGCCGGTATTGACTTAAGGGCTGCGTCTACTTCATTAATGAATAGAGTAAAAAGTAATGGCGCTAAGACGCAGCCTTGGCGAATTCCTCGTTTGACCTTGAAATTCGGGGTACATACACCCTGTTGGCCATACCGGACTCTGCTTGATAATTTTTCATACAATCTGGCAAGGAAGTAGATAATGGACTCTGGGGCCCCTAGATTGAGTAGAACTTGCCATAGCAAAGTATGATCCACAAGATCAAAAGCGCTGCTCAGGTCAGCAAAACATAGGTAAAGTCCCCCTTGCTTTGCACGTGTGTATTTTCCAATTAAAAATTCCAAATTAATACACTGTTCTAACGTACCCAGCCCCTTTCTAAAACCATATTGTGATTTAGCTAAAATATCGTTATCCTTGACCCATTCATCCAGTCTTACCAAAAGGAACCTGCTCATAACCTTCACTGAAGAGTCCAGTAAGGAAATGGGTCGGTAATTTTTAGCTTCCGATTTATCTCCTTTTTTATAAATAGGGATTATATGTCATTTATTACATCACTCATGACATCTCAAATGACATCATTGAGGCCCACAGGCAGCCAACCCCACGCTGTGCACAGCCTTTGACCATGCCCAGCAGGGGGTTGGCTACAGGACCTGGCCTATGGGCAGACCGTGTGGCCAACCCACCTTGAGGCAGCTGACCCCCTGCAGGCTGCCAACCCCATGCTGCGCATGGCCTTTTGTCGTGCATGACGTGTGGTTGGCCGCAGGGCCTGGCTTACAGCCAGGTGTGTAAACTCCCCACAGGCATTGACCCGGAGGCAGCAAAACCGAAGCCTCATACAGCATTTGGTCATGCATGGCATGGGGTTTGCAACTGGGCCTGTCTTGCAGCCAGGCCCTGCTTCCAACTCCCCGCAGGCAGCCAACTCCATGCTAAGCACAGCCTTAGCTGTGAGCAGTGGGGATGGGCCACGGCTTGGCCTGCCACCAGGCACTATGACTAAACCCCCTGCAGACTGTCAACCCCACAGCATGCACAGCCTTTGGTGTGCATAGCATTGGGATGGCCTTCGGGCCCCTGAAACCCTATCCCCTGGGGCCAAAACGTATATATTAAAGGTAGCGGGTGAGCAGCCACCCTCCTTGACCTTTAATTGGCCACGGGAATCCCATCCCTCAGGGCCAGTTACAACAAACAGGGACGGGGCCACAAGGCCTCCTCCCTGAGCCTTATTATACCCCAGGGACCCCATCTCTGGAGCCAAATATCATAAAAAGGCAAGGGGACTGTGTGGCCATACTCTCTGAGCCTTATTATGCCCCGGGAAACTCATCCCTGGGTCAAATATCATAAAAAGTGGAGGGGGCCCCACATCCCCTACCCGATCCTTCTCAGGCCATCTAGATCCCATCCCTTGGGGCCCAATGCACTTAAAAAGGGGAGGTGGGAGCTTGCCCCGCCTCCGTAGCCTTATTAGGCACTGGTTAACCGATCCACCAGTATTTATTTTAAAAGAGGAGGGGGCATCCAGCCCTCTCCCATGGCCTACTCAGGCCCTGGGGACCCCATCCCCTAGGGACATATTTCTTTTAAAAGGGGAGGGGTCCTCTGCGCCCCCCCTCCACGCTTCCCAGGCCCCAAGGACCCCATCTCCGAGGGTCAAGTGTTTGTTTAAATGAAAGGGGGGCACTCAGCCCCCTCCTCAAGCCAATGTTGGCCACAAACAACACATTGGAGCTACAGGGGGGGACCCAGGGTTCCCACGGACCGAGCCAGCCCCCCACAAGGTGTGGGAGCCATCATTGCTCCTGCCCGGAAAGAGCAGCTATTTATGCTGCTCCCTCCAGGTGGGAGTAATCTGGTATTCTGTATCCCTGTCCGCACCAGTGCAGCCAGGGAAATAGAACCCCTTCTCCATGCACTAGCTATTCCATTGCATATTAAATAAGTTATAGCATGTGAAATCACTGCAATAATAACAACACTTATGACATCTGAAATTACATTATTTGAAAGAACATAGTGCATGGTACAGTGGTGAGTTATAGTTAATCTAGTGTGGCGAGTGAGGTGACAAGACTGTGTACGGAGATGTGTGAGGTATATTAATTTGAAGGTTTACATAAGTGTAAATGTGAGTTATAATCGTAATGATAGATGTAAGAGATAACTATAGCTTTAGAATTTCTAATGTTTGTGTAGTTCAAGTTGGGTTTGTCACAAATAAGAAGTAAATTAGTGTGTAAGTGATGTGTAACTCATAAATGTAACAGATAACTGTAAGTGTAGAATTACTAATGTCTGTGTAGTTTAAGTTGGGTTTGTATATCGAAAATAAATAATGTTTTCCAAACTATAACTTACCTTTAACCATTATTTTTTCCTAGACTATAAATGTGTTTGTTTTTTTCACTCGGAATAAAACTACTGGTGTTTACTTGGTGTGCCGCCTTTCCTTCCTTGGTTTGGATCTTTCTACATGTTTGGGGGCGCTGTCAACCCCGGCAGGCACCGAAACTTTATGGGCAGGCTATCGGCATTTGTGGCAGCTATTGGATATTCATATATATATATATATATACATATATTATCTACTGGCGGTCGCCAGTAGATAGTTATAGTTAGGAGCTATTTTCCATAGGAAATTCACAACATTCTATTTCCGATAACTTTGGCGCCGGTTGACGAATCTTTGCGAAATTTTAAAAACTCGTGTGGCATTCCGGTCCGCTCGTATCCTGAAAGTTTCGGGGTGATTCGGCAAGCGGGGGCCGAGAAAAAAGGGGGGTCCCAAAACGTGTTTTCTCCATGTTAATTCCCATAGGAAATTTTAGACACGGGTACAGCCCGAACTGCTGAACAGAATTACACCAAATTTGGCAAAAAGGTAGCGCTTGGTTCAGAAAGCAACCTTTTTTTAAATGGTGTAAATCCGTTCAGTAGTTGCTGAGAAATTCAAAAAATAAGAGTCAAAAATTCAATTTCCCATAGGGAACTTTGTGCAAGGCTACAGCGGAAACTACGGAACGGATTTGCCCCAAATTTGGTATAAAGGTACTGCTTGGCTCAGAAAGCGACCTTTTCAAAAATGGTGTAAATCCGTTCAGTAGGTTTTTAAATATTAAAGGAAAAAGAACTATATATATCTGGGCGGAGTCTAACCACACATGTCATCGTGAGATCTGATTGGCTGTCAGCACTTCATCCAAGAAGTGTTGGCAGCCATCTTGGGACCAATATACATGATAGCGCACCAATGAAATGCATTGTAGTGAATAGAAGATTTTGAGGGTCACCAAAATGAGAACTATAAAGGGTGATAACAGACTTTAGTTACATTAGAATTCATTTGTTGATGGTACCATACTAATTTTAGGAATTGTGGTGTGTTCTAGGGTGATTTTACCCTGTGAAAAACCTTCTGCTGGGATTTCATGAATCATGTTTGAGAGAAAACAATTTTCTCATGCTTGTCCCACAGAGGTTTGGAAGGTGCTCCAGAAGCTAAAATGAGAGCATATTTTCTGTAAATTCACATTATCTTTCTCAGTCATGTGAAAATGAAGTCTGACATTCTCAGTAAAACATGTAAATCCAACAAGGGCAGAGACTGTCAGTTGATTCCTTTGTGTTCTACTGCAGCTTCCCAGAGTGTTCTTAAGAACAACTAGAGCGCTAACAACCTTACCTATGACAAAAGTATGGCACACCTGAAGCCATCTTGATTGGAATAAACTGGTAACACTTAAAACATTTAATTTAAAAAGGAACAAAATGATGGGGTTAATTTTGTCATAGAAATTATGGTTAGTGCTGTAGAAAGAAAAATTAGCACATGTTTTAAGTGAGATCTCAAATATCTTCCTGTTATATTTCAACAGGAGCAGCCTGCCAGTTGATTCCTTTGTGTTCTACTGCAGCTTCCCAGAGTGTTCTAAAGAACAACTAGAGCGCTAACAGTCGTACTTATGAAACAATTATGGCACACCTGAAGCCATCTTGATTGGAATAAACCGGTAACACTTAAAACATTTAATTTAAAAAGGAACAAAATGAGGGGGTTCATTTTGTCATAGAAATTATGGTTAGTGCTGTAGAAAGAAAAATTAGGACATGTTTTAAGTGAGATTACAAATATCTTCCTGTTATATTTCAATAGGAGCAGCCTGCCAGTTGATTCCTTTGTGTTCTACTGCAGCTTCCCAGAGTGTTCTAAAGAACAACTAGAGCGCTAACAGTCTTACTTATGACAAAATTATGGCACACCTGAAGCCATCTTGATTGGAATAAACCGGTAACACTTAAAACATTTAATTTAAAAAGGAAAAAAATGAGGGGGTTCATTTTGCCATAGAAATTATGGTTAGTTCTGCAGAAAGAAAAATTAGGGCATGTTTTAAGTGAGATCTCAAATCCTCTTCTATTTCATTAGAAAATTCTGACATGCAGACTGAAACAATCACTTTCAATACCAGCAGTAGACTTCCAGTTAACTCCTGGTGAGCAGTAGCTTTACTACAGTGATCTAATGAGCAACTAGAGTGCTAACATTCTGAATTTATGGCAAATGTGTGACACATCTGAATGCCTTCTTGATGGAATCAAAGTAAAGAACTGAAAGCATTTCCTACTGAGGAGACTGCAGTAAATGAGGAAATTAGGAAACTTCATAACAAATAAGTATCCCAAGATGGCCACCAGAGAAAAAAGAGCCCAAATGTAGCACAAATATCACCCACATGTAGCCCACATATAGCCCAATGACAGAAGTGTGGAAAACACTTTTTATTTTTGTTTTTTTGCAGTTTTATATAGTGCAGACTGGTCAGGTATTGGAGCGTTGCATCTTACTTGGACCCCTTATTGCGTATTTTGCAAGAAGTACATGAGATTGATCTTGCAAAACATTGAACTTTACTATTCTGTTAACCTGAAGTTGCTCTGAACCGGGCTTTGTAACACCCATTTTTACCTACTGGTTTTAATTAATTCTCACTGTATTGTATTAAGAAAGAGGATTTACTGTTTTTATGTACACTTTTATGATCTATGTTTCTAAATCAGATCGATTAAAGTTTAATGAATGTAATTGAAGTCTCCCAAGATGGCCACCAGAGAAAAATGAGCCCAAATGTAGCACAAATATCACCCAGATGTAGCCCACGTATAGCCCAATGACAGAAGTGTGGAAAACACTTTTTATCCTTTGTTTTTTTGCAGTTTTATATAGTGCAGGCTGGTCAGATATTGGAGTGCTTTACATGAGCATTGATTACATCATACAAGGACAAACTCATTTTGGTTGTAGGCATGGGGAGATTAAGTGATTTGACCAGAATCACAGAATGACGAGCTGAAGCAGAAACTCCAACTTGGTAACACCACATTTTTTCCCCTAAGCGTAACATTTAATCAAGTGGTCAACTGGATAAAAAAACATAGAGATAACAAATAATTCAAAAGTGCTTTGTCGCTATTTGAGAACTGCTTGGCTCAGAAAGCGACCTTGTTAAAAATGGTGTAAATCCGTTCGGTAGTTGCTGAGAAATTGTAAAAAAACAAATATCGATATCTAGAGGCGCGGTGGATCCGCGAACCCTCCCGACCACGAGCTTCATTTTAATTGGCTGCCAACACTCCAAACCAGGAAGTGTTGGCAGCCATCTTGTGACTCGGTAGAACCGAGTCACAAGAAAACAGGGAAACAAAGGTGAAAAAGAAGAAAAGGGGGCAGGGTAGAAACACCCTGACCCCCTAGGCCTGCTCAGGGACAAAAAAAGCATTTTTTTTTTTTTAAATTGGCGAAATTCGCGCTGGGGTTGCGAATCCCGCCGAAATGTAAAAAAAAATGAAGCGCGGGATACCGCGCTTCATTTAATTGAGACCCCCGGGTGGGCCAGGTCCTGGGGGCATTGCCAACAAATATATGCAGGGCCCGCGGGGACCCCACAGCCCCGGGGACCGCCACCTCCCGGGGCTTGTTTTTTAATATTTGGGGGCCTCCAAGGCCCCCAAGCCCCGGGGACCGCCACCGCCAGGGCTTTTATCAAATAGGGACCCTCAGGATTCAAGGGGAATTAATCCTCCAACTTACCCTGAGCACTACTGATGCAGTCCAGCCATTGCCCTGTCACTACCCATGCACTCCTCCAATCAACCAGCGAGCACCATGTACTTATCCAATCACTCCGCCAAAATGCAAGCACTTATAAATTCACCATCCACTCTCCTTGCAGCACTCTAATCATCCAGTCAGTACCCATGTACTCATCCAATGACCCAGGCACTAACTCATGGCAAATACAGAGGAGGTCATGCTAATCACAGGGGTACCCCAACGCATAGTGTTCCCTAGTGTATGTAGGTATTTTCACTGTATTCTAAGTGTCTTTTACCACCAGAGACAGAGTCAGTTACCACCAGTACCCATCAGCAAAAGTTGGGGGCACAGGAGTACTTTCTACTCCTCTGTTGGTTCTTTCTGCACATCTCTTCCTTCTTCTTGCACTTTTTTTCGTCTTTCTGGACTTCTGTTGCCTCTTTCTGCATTTGTCTTCCTTCTTTCTGCGCTTTTCTTCTTCTTTCTTCACATGTCCTACCTCTTTAGGCATAGTTAGAAACTAGCATTTAAAAAACCTTTGAAATTCACTTAAAAACCAAAGGTTTCAGGCATGTTATAGTTAGAAATTAGCATTTAAAAAACCTTTGAAATTCACTGAAAAAACCATAGGTTTCAGGCACGTTATAGTTAGAAATTAGCATTTAAAAAACCTTAGAAATTCACTGAAAAAACCATAGGTTTTAGGGAAAGTTATAGTTAGATGGACATTTCACTCGTACAAAACCAGAGAAATTCCCCCGTTATAGTTAGTTCAGCTAACTATAACTCGCGCCCCCGCAATGCACTGCTGATGACGTCACATATGACATCACTCATGACATGGTCAGTGACATCACTGATGACATCACTGATGACATCTCAAATGACATCACTGATCACATCACTGATGACATCATCCATGTGATAATTTGATGCTCCTTCTCACACCCTAATATAACTTTTGATACACCCACTGTAAATTACAGACTGCCATTGTCAAAACCATAGACACTCCAACACCAATAACTACATTCACACTCACACACTCACTGATTCTTAGGTCTACACACACATCCACTCACTCACCCGTACAGTCACTCATACTTACGGTCACTCAGTACAGGACTATCATATGCACTCATACACCTATATAGACACTCACACACCGTCACTCATCCATAGAGGTACTCACACACCTAGTCAGTCATGCAAATAATTAATCACACTGCCATTTAGTCACCTATATAGTTATACACACACCAGCTCACTTACTCATACAAATACTAGCACATTCTTACGCTCTTATACAATCACTGATACAAGTACACACTCATCCATACAGGCACTCTCACAATCACACACTCTCACTTATACCCATTTATATACTCCAACACACATATATACTGCCTTTCACATATGTAGTTACTCACACATGTACCACTGAGATATACATTCACTCACTAACACACCCATACACACACTCACCCACCCATACAGTCCATCACAGATGCACTCTTAAAACCATGCACCCAGTGAATCACCCACTCACACATCTATGCACAGAGTCACACACACCCCACCCACACAAACACTCAGGCACCCATACTGATACTCAGACAACCAATCAATAACCCATGTAGACACTCATGTAGCTATTCGCAAACCCATGCAGCCGCTTACACACCAACAGACAGACGGATACAGACATTCACACAGTTTAGTCACTAACCCATGCATTCAGTAAGATACGTTTAATCACTCACTTATAGAGTCAGTCACGCACCTACTAAATCATCCATTCAGACACTTATACACCCACTCATTCTTCAATACGCCTTTCCCTATATATATTAAACATATTTAAACTTTACAGAAACACACAGTCACTGGATGATGTCATTAGTGATGTCATTTGAGATGTCATCAGTGATGTCATCAGTGATGTCACTGACCATGTCATGAGTGATGTAATATGTGACGTCATCAGCAGTGCATTGCGGGGCGCGAGTTATAGTTAGCTGAACTAACTATAACGGGGGAATTTATATGGTTTTGTACGAGTGAAATGTCCAACTAACTATAACTGTCCCTAAAACCTATGGTTTTTTCAGTGAATATATATAATGAATTAACTTGACAAACAATGCATTAACGTGACAACCATAGGTTAATGATTTTAAGATTTTAAAGACATTTTTCTACTGTATGAGATGTACAACATCCATTTAGTATGTATAAATGAATTATCTTTCTTGAAATCTCTTTTTTACCTTAATGTATCGGTATAATAATCGCAATGAACAAGCAAAGTTTGTCGACAGATTTATATCACAAGCATTTGATCACTTTAGGGTGTATATCACTTTAAAAAACACAAAAAAATGGCCTATAAAACCGGAACAGCCACCATGTAGCGCGTCATGTGAACAAGATCCCACGGGATCGAAACGCGTCATGCTGACGGTGTACTAAGGCTGAAATAAATTGCTTTTGCACCTACCTGTGGTCCGGGCTCCTCTGTTTCCTGCGGCATCGTGTGAATGGAAGGAACGAAAGGAGTATGCTGATATATATATATATATATATATATATATATATATATATATATCTTCGCTCCTCTCCTCTTGGGTAATCGTACCCAGAATAAGGCAAAGCACTCACGGGGATAAGTACCGTAACTTTATTAAATGGTCTCCTGGTCACACAGACGCGTTTCGGCAGACGCCTTCTTCGATGTTCATGAAGAGCGCCTGCGTGACCGTCATTTAAAAGAACAGCTAATCAAAACAAATGAGGGACTGAAGTCACAATTTCCAACCAGTCCGCCATTGCATAATGTGCAAATTAAATACATTTCACAACAAAAAATGCGTGTTAACCATTACTCGCCCCCTCAATTCTTGGCGAGATATGAGCTATTTGTTCACATATTCATATACACGCATTAAAAGGACGAACCCACTGCTATGTAAACAATTTCATTTAAGAAGTGGTGATGAAAACCCACTAGAATATCTCAATTACGCCCTGGATGGGCAAACCAGTGGGAGGATTATAAATGTCAACACTAAGCCAATCCTCATATGTACAGTGATCAATCTTTGTCCTAAATGCACTGACACTAATCTCTTTCTGAATCTTTGCCTAAATGGCTTTTCACATATATCCTCCTATTCCATCACTAACACCTTCACTGTTCATTTTCGCGGTTGTCATACATCAAAATATACTATGCATATATCATTAGCTGTTCAAAACCATATCAACGGTGTCTTAGAGACAAATCCCAAGCATGTAAAAAACCCATGGTGTAATTATCATCACCATGTTACATCAATAAATCACACCACTTAATGCAATACATATCCCTTAATCCCTACAGAGAATCCCAAAATTGTGAAAAGGAGTTTAAAAAGGGGAAGAAGAAAGGAGAAGGGAATAAAATATCATATTATATTCATATCTGAAATCAGAAACCTAGTCGTTATAATATGTATCTTCCTATTTTCCGGTCTATTTAATCACCCAGATGTACTGTAAGTTCCTCACTACTGTTTAACCCTCCTGGTACTTTGGTCTGCAAATCGATAATGTACCGTGATTCCAGGCGCCTCAACCTGAGCACACGATCGCCTCCTCTGGGATGTGCTGGTACATTGTCTAGGCAGAAAAATGTGAGAAGGTTCCTGTCCTTATTATGCATTTTTGCAAAATGCCTGGCGACAGGATACGTAACATCGCCATTGGCAATTGCCCTCATATGTTCCAATATCCTTATTTTAGTCGGATGAATTGTATTGCCAACATATTTAAGCCCACACGGGCAGTTAAGACAGTAAACAGTGTAAGGTGTAGTGCAAGTTAGAAAATTCCGTATTTTTTTATTATGTTTTCCCTTTTCTGGAATCTCATAAGTTGTAACTCGTCTGCTATTGTGGCAAGCTTTACACTTGCCACACGGGAAAAAACCCTCTAATGGTGCCAAAACAGATCTCTTTTTATTGCCCCCAGTCAAATAACTGTGTACTAATGTATCTCTTAGTGACCTTGATCTTTTGAAAGTCACCAGAGGGTTCGTGGGTAAATCACCCCCTATGATAGGATCAGTCAGTAAGATGTGCCAATTTCTCCTTAACATTTTTTTCAGATGTCCTGCATCCGAGGAGAATCTGGTTATCATTCTAAACTTGCTTAATACTGACTCAGTATGTTTACGGGGATTCTTTAAATGGAAATTTTTTAAAAGGTCCTCCCTACGTAGGGTGTTTGCCCTACTCATTGCCTGTTTCAGTGTGACACTGCTATAGCCTCTGGTTTCAAATCTTTCAAGACATTCACTGGCTGCCATTTGAAAATCAACTTCATTGGTGCTATTTCTCTTCAGTCTCAATAGTTCCCCATAGGGGATACTACTGATTAATTTGCTAGGATGGCTACTACCTGCGTGGAGAATAGAATTCCCCGCAGTTTCCTTCCTGTAAGGTTTAGTGCATAATTTGCCATCAAAGACATAAATCTTGAGATCGAGATAATTCACCGTGAGTGGATTAACCTCTCCTGTGAATTTCAAATTGTAGTTATTGCAGTTCAAAGTTTCAATGTATTCAAAAGCTGTTGCAGATGAACCTCTCCAAATCAAGAAGAGGTCATCTATATAGCGATGCCATACTACAATCTTGTCTGTCCACTCCTTGTTACATGCTGCCCAGGCCACCTGCTCCTCCCACCAGCCCACGAATAAATTCGCGTAACTGGGGGCGAAGCAGGTGCCCATGGCAGTCCCTGAGATCTGTTTATAAAATTGCCTCTCGAACAAAAAGATATTGTTTTCTAAACAAAATTGAATAAATTCCATCAACATCAAGTTATGTTCCAGATATTTTAAAGGACGATTTTCTAAAAAGTACTTGATCGCTGTCAGTCCATCGGCATGAGCTATGCAAGTGTACAAACTAGTAATGTCAAGTACCATCAAATGCCATCCCTCTTCCCATTGTATATGTGCAATCTTCCCAAGAAAATCCTTAGTATCTTTAACATAAGATCTCAGATTGTACGATTACCCAAGAGGAGAGGAGAGGAGCGAAGATAAATAACGGGTGCACCTCCGTACGAGCACCCGTCCGTGAGTGCACCGTGTTGGTGCGATCTGGAGCTGTGAATATATATATATATATATATATATATATATATATATATATTTTTTTTTTTTTTAACAAATTTCCCCCAGAGATGAGGCCGCACTCCTTAGCAGGTCGGTGTCACCACTTTTATTCATGAAACGGAATGCTTCTCACCCCCAATGATGCCCCCTGGCCTGACGCGTTTCAGGGAATCCATCCCTTTCTTCAGAGGCTGACACGAGCAGCCGATCCTGTGCTCTACACTGTCCCCTGCATGCTTGTTCATTTAAATGGCCTCCAGTGTGCCTCTTTAGTAGTCCGTTTTGTTTCTTTTTTGCCTGCTGGGACCTGTAGTCCAATATTGCACCAATTACATCCCTCCAGTGGGTTGGGTGCTCGTGTCTCCTTTCAGGGGCCGATGTATAGCTCTCCATTAAGCCCGGGTGAAACTCAGTCCGTTTGATTCTCATTACCTGCTGCGCCGATCACGGAGACACATTTTCTTCACGCAGACCCAAGACGTTGTAGGGGTGGTGCGTCGCCTCCACGGCCTGGAAGCGACGCACCGCATCAGAATTGAAAAAGGCAGAGCACCAAAACGCGTCTTCTGGAGGAAATAAAATTGCAAGTGAAACCCGAGAGTGCTCCTTGTCCTTTGTGGATGTTTGATGGTATATATATTCACTGAAAAAACAAAGGGTACAGGGATGTTATAGTTAGGAAATAACATTTGAAAAACCTTAAAAATGTACTAAAAAAAACAAAGGTTACAGAGATGTTATAGTTAGGCTCATGTTTCACTCGTACAAAACCATAGAAATTCAGCAGTTATAGTTAGCTGAGCTAACTATAACTCACGCCACTGCAAAGCACTGCTTATGACCTCATATACTACATCACTCATGACATGGTCAGTGACATCACTGAAGACATCTCAAATGACATCACTGACGACATCATCCACAGAATCTCAGACTCGCCCACTCATATCCCAATATAACATTTCAGACACCCACTCCAACTTCTACACTATCATTCTCAAAACCATTGACACACTCACACCAGTACTTACATACCCACTCACTGATTCATAGTTCTACACACACATCCACTCAGCTACCCATACAGCCACTCATATACCAACTCACTAACTAATACAGCCACTGATATATCCACTCATACAGCCATACAGCCACTCACACACAGTCAGTTACTCATAGAGCTACTCACACACCTACTCACTCACCTATAGAGTCAATCACACAGCCATTTACTCACCTATACATTTATACACACACCCACTCATTTATGCATATAGATACTAACATATACTCACTCACCTATACAGTCACTGATACAAGCACACACTCACCCTTATGGCCACTCTTGCAATTACTCAGTCACACATACAGTCACTCATATACTCTAACACTCACCTATACTGCCTTTCATATATGCAGTTACTCACCCATGAACCACTGACACATCCAATCACTCACCGACACAGCCATAAACACACTCACTCACCAATACAGCCATTTACACACACACTCACTAACCCATAGAGCCACTGACTCACCCACCCACCCATCCATACAGGCAGTTTCACACCCCCTCACCCACCCATACAGACATTGAGACACCCATACATGTACTCAGACAACCAATCACTCACCCATACAGAAACAAACATACCCACTCACGCACCTATACAACCACTTAGACACCAACTGACAGACAGAAACAGACATTCACACAAGTCACTTACCCATATATTCAATGAGACACTTAATTATTCACTTATACAGTTACTCACGCACCCATAGAATCATCCACTCAGGCACTCATACACCCAGTGATTCCCAAATACACCTTGGTATGTATAATTAACACTCATAAACATTCTAAAAAACACTCACAGTCACTGGATGATGTCATCAGTGATGTCCTTTGAGATGACATCGGTGATGTCATCAGTGATGTCACTGACCATGTCATGAGTGATGTAATATGTGAGGTCATAGCAGTGCATTGCGTGGGAGCGAGTTAAAGTTAGCTCAGCTAACTATAACAGCTGAATTTCTCTGGTTTTGTACGAGTGAAACATGAGCCTAACTATAACATCTCTGTAACCGTTGTTTTTTTAAGTTAATTTTTAAGTTTTTTAAAATGCTGATTCCTTACTATAACGTTCATGTAACCTTTGGCTTTTATCTGTGAATTTCTAAGGTTTTTTAAATGCTATTTCCTAACTATAACGTCCCTGTAACCTTTGTTTTTTTCAGTGAATTTCTAAGGTTTTTTAATACTATTTGCTAACTATAACGTCTCGGTAACCTTTGGTTTTTTAAGTGAATTTCTACAGTTTTTTAAAAGCTAATTTTTAACTATAACATCCCTGTAACCTTTGTTTTTTTCAGTGAATTTCTATGGCTTTTTAACTAGTAATTGCGTTTGCAGAGTGATGGAGAAAGGGGGCTGGGCCTGTGACCAGCTCTCAGGAATCCCGATGTGTAGGACTTACAGGAGGCAGCAGGAGGGCTTCTTGGCCCCTAAGGTCCCTCAGGAGTAAAGTGGACTTCATCCCCCAGCCAGTAGTGCACCATGAGCAGAGCCGCATTTACAGAATGGTGGAGAAAGAGGGCGTGGCCTCCAAAGACCTCTTAGCAATCCTGCTGTATGGGACTTACTGGAGGTAGCAGGAGGGATAGTTGGCCCTCAAGGACGTCCTTGGGGGCTGTTAGATTTGGGGGTCTCTAGTTGGCAGAGGTAGGTACCTTTGTCCAAATAGGGACCCTTGAGTCTAGTCAGGGAAAGTAGGTACACTCCCGAAATAACCCCTGCTCACCCTCTTGGTAGCTTGGCACGAGCAGACAGGCTTAGTTCAGAGGCAGTGTGTAAAGCATTTGTGAACACATACAGTAATCAAGTGACAACACTACAAATGGACACCACACAGGTTATATATTTATAAAAATAGGTATACTTTATATAGATTTATCACAAGACCATAAACGACAAAAATAATCCACAATACTGTTAAGAATACTTAGTTCTGATCAAAAAGGCTTCATTCAAGGTTCTGTGCGAGTCGGTAGCCTCCTCCGGCTACGGCGATGTCGAGAACAAACAGAGTCTAACAAATCCAGCTGACCGCGTCGAGACGGGCCAACACAGCATAGACAGACTCGGTCACAGTACCTTTTACTTGAAGCGGCAGGCACGGGCGTGCGAGCCGGATGGCTGTTCGTCGCGGTCGCGATGCAAAAATGGAAGCGTTGCAGGACGCGTTGTCCCTCGATGCGGTGCAGGCAGCGGCTCGTTGACGTCGTCGAGACGGAGTCGGTGAGACCAGGGCCTTGCGTTGCAGGGCGAGACGGTGCTTCGATGCGGTGCTGGCAGGTTGCGGTGCGGCGACGGAGCCGGATTCAGGAGCTGGCGTCGATCAGTCCGGACAGCGGTGCGAGTCGGGCGGTGCGTCGCAAAGCGTGCGAGCGGTGCCCAACTCCGGTGCGGTCACAGGACTCGAACTCAGCAGCAGTGACCGTGTCGGTCGGACCAGTTCGATTCGGCGTAGCGAAGCGTTGCAGGACGCGTTGTCCCTCGATGCGGTGCAGGCAGCGGCTCGTTGACGGAGTCGGTGAGACCAGGGCCGTGCGTTGCAGGGCGAGACGGTGCTTCGATGCGGTGCTTACAGGACACCGAGTCGGTCGTGAGAGTCGGTCACAGCTCCCTACCTCTGCAGCCACTGAAACAGAGTTTCCAGCAGCAATTCACAAAGGGGGTGAAGTCCAATGGTCCTGGGACTTCGGTCAGGGGGCAAGCTCTCTTCCAAGCCCTTGGAGATCCTTCACAAGTTGATGAAAGTCACAGCAAAGCAAAAGTTCCTTTCTCCTTTCTTTGGCAGTCAGGCAAACCACTGCAGGCCAATCCCCCAAGCAGCACTTCAGGCTTAGGGATAGTCTCTCCTCAGTTTCTTCTTGGTTCCGCTCCTCAGCAAAGGTTTCTTCTTGTTCCCAAAAGTGATCTGATTTTCCTGGGGTCTGGGTGCCCCTCTTATACCCTGATTCTCTTTGTTCTCTGGAGGCAGAGAGGCCTCTGCCTAGTCCAAAACCAGTTCTGGTCAGTTCTGGAGTACTTTGTTTTTCTGACTCCTTCTTTCCTTTCAGAATGTGGGGCAGAGTGCTCAGCCGCCCGGCAGGAGGTGGAGCCAGCATTGTGGAAGGTAGGCACAGCCCTATTCAGACCCTGCGCTGACTCACCCTGTCTCCTGTAGCCACCCCCAGCCCCTGTCACTCAATCTCCAGACAAGGAATACACAACCTAGCAGAGGCAGGCTTGGATAGTTAGGCAAGAAAATACCCACTTTCTAAAAGTGGTATTTTCGAACACAGAATGTTAAAACCAACTTCACTAAAAGATGTATTTTATCATCCTGAGTTCAGGCATACTAAATTCGTTTTTCTACCATGTTCCCTGGGTCAGTTCTGACTATAAGGTGTAATAGTCAGTCTGCCCATTCTGGCCTATGGGGAGCAGGTAGCCTTGCAATAGTGAAAAACGAAAATGGCTGTAATTCACTATTAGGACATGCCACACACACCAGGGCATGTCCTACCTTATACTTACAATGCACCCTGCCCTAGGGCCTACTTTAGGGGTGACCAACATGCAGTAAAGGGAAGGTTTAGGGACTGGTAAGTGGGTGCACTCACCAAGTCGACATGGCAGCCCTAGGCTGCACACAGGCTCTGCGATGGCAGGCCTGAGACATATTTTACAAGCCGCTTCTGTGGGTGGCACAACCAGTGCTGCAAGCCCACCAGCGGCATTGGATTTACAAGCCCTGGGCACACTCAGTGCACTGTACTAGGGACTGACAAGTAAACCAATCATCCAATCGTGGAGTCACTAATCCATAACACAATTTACAATGGGGCGAGCATATGCACTTTAGCACTGATCAGCAGTGGTAAAGTGCCCAGAGTCATAAAACAGCCAACAACAGGTCAGAAAAAATATAGGAGGAAGGCAAAAAGTTTAGGGATGACCCTGCAAAAAGGGCCAAGTCCAACAGGGGCCAATTACCCCTACTGCTACCTCCAGTAAGTCTCACACAGCAGGATTACAGAGAAGTTGTCGGACGCCATGCCCCCTTTCTCCCCACTGTGCAAACGTGGCTCCTGGTACACTACTAGTAGGGGGATGAAGTGCCCTTGGCTCCAGAGGATCCTTGGGGGCCAACTACCCTCCTGTTAACTCCAGTAATTCCAACACAGTGGGCTTGTTGAGAGATGTTTGGTGGCCACGCACCCTTTCTCCACCACTCTGCAAACACACCGCCTGGTGCAATACTAGTTGGGGGATGAAGTCCCCTTGGCTCCTAATGGTCCTTGGGGGCCAACTACACCTCCTGCCACCTCCAGTAACTCCCACACAGCTGGATTGCTGAGAGGTTGTCAGAGGCCACACACCCTTTTTCCACCACTCTGCAAACGTTCCTCCTGATGCACTACTTGTTGGGAGAAGTAGTCCACTTTAGTCCTGAGGCCCTCAGGAGTAAAGTGGAATTCATTACACAACCAGAAGCGCGCCAGGAGGCGTGTTTGCAGATTGGTGGAGAAAGGGGGTGTGGCCTTCAAGTCCTCTCAGCAATCCTGCTCTCTGGGACTTACTGTAGGTAACAAGAGGGCTTGTTGGCCCCCAAAGACTCTCAGCATTTAAGGGGATTTCATTCCCCAACCACCATTGTGCCAGGTGGTGCGTTTGTGGAGTGGTGGTGAAGGTTTTTTTTGTAATTAAATATTTTTTTTAGGGAAGGGGGCTGCGTATCCCCCCTTCCCTCAGTCGATTTTGACCCCAGGGACCCCATTTCCCGGCGCAAGTCTTTTTTTAAATTTTAAATGGGGAGGGGCCTCCTTCCCCAGGCCAATTACTGCCCAATGGACCCCATCCTCCGGACTCCGGCCTTTTCTTTTCAATTTGTTTTTTAAATAAAGGAAAGGGGCATGTGGCCCTTCTTCCCTGGGCAAATTTCGACCCAGGGGACACCATCCCCCAGGGCTAGACCTTTATTTATGTTTTTAAATAAGTGGGAGGGGGGCCGCGCTGCCCCCCTCCCCAGGCCTATTTCGTCCCCGGGGATCCCATCCCCTGGGGCCAGGCCTTCTTCTTTATTTTTTAAATTTTGAGGGGGCCTGTGTGCCACCCCTCCCCGGGCCGATATTGCTCCAGGGACCCACTCCCCAGAGGCATGGCCACCTTGTTGGGGACCACGGGGGAGCCAGACAGCCCATGCGGTCCCTGCCAGCTTCCTGCCTCCTTCGGGAGCTGGCATTGCTTTTAGACAGAGGGAGCTGCTAACATGCAGCTCCCTCTGTTTAAAAGCAATTCTGTTCCGCTTCATGGAAGCAAGAGCATTTTTAATGCTTCCACTTCCACGAGGCGGAGCAGTGTTTGCTATGGCTTGGTGGGAGCAGTGATCCCGCCAAGCCATAGCAAACTGCAAGGCCCCATGTGGGGGCACCCCGGAACATTGCTGAAGCTGCCCCTGGGGGGGTGGCAGACCCCAGGGCCATATAGTGCTCCTGGAGGGGGGCTACACGTCCCCCCTCCATTGATCACATTTGCCCTGGCGATGTGCTGGTCCCCGGGGCCGTGGGTCTGCAACTGAGCCCCTTAGTGATTTCTTTTGTGCCCGGGGAGTTACTGTCCCAGGGGCTGCATGGGGGGCAGGAGCCCCCCCACGCATTAATAATTAATATAGCCCTGGGGAGGTGGGGTCCCCGGGGCTGTGGGGGGGGCAAAGATATTGGCAAAAGAAAAAACGCTTTTCCTATGGAAAATAGGTCCTAACTATAACTACCTACTGGCGACCGCCAGTAGGTAATATATATATATATTATATTACCTACTGGCGGTTGCCAGTAGGTAGCAATAGCGGCTCATGGAGGGAGTACTGCGGGGTGGTGGGGTGGGGCACGGGAGGAGCAGGGTGGGGGGTAGTAAACTACCCTCCACACACACTAACCCCAGCAATGTTGCTGAGGGTGGGAACCAGAGGCACGGGGCCAAAGGGCGAGCCAGCCTCCACTATCTCATGAATACACAAAAGTGGGCTGCCCCTTGAATCAATTCCTATGTTTATCTACAGAGTTCTATAGAGATGCATTACCAGTGGGGGCATCTCATAAAAGGTTACGGACTGGCCTCACACACCACCCGGTGTCATGCTTCATCATCGGCTGTCCTCGCCCTCTAAACACTTGGTTTGATAGAGGGCGGGCATACACCTGGAGACAGGGATGCACTTCTAAATCTAAGTGATGGCCGTGGGGGAGTGATAAGTGATTTAAAAACCATTACATTAGTCCATGTGCTATGCTTTATTCAAATGGTAAATGTATGGTGGTTAAAAACTAAGTGAACGGTGGTATGGGATATTATTCTCCCTTCACCGTATGAAATGCGGTCGACATGTTTCTGCTGAGGTGTCCCCGAAGGGTACGTAGCATTCTTCAGGACCTAAAAAGGGGGGGGAAAGGGGGGTTATATACCATATGTGTTCACTTCCTTTTAACTAGTGAAAAATGGAAGGAAAATCCTGTCGCTAGATCAGGGGAGGGGTTAAAAAAACACTATGTAGGTGGATACTTCCCTCTTGGTATAGTACCACTGAGAGTAACTCTTTCTATAGAGAAAGGAAAAACAAAAACAAAACATACAAACCAAACCGTGTGAGTATGTAAACAAATAGTTTATAAACATCATCCATCCCGCGTCATACCTATAGCGTGCGTGGTGGTGTGAAGTGGTCTTTATGAGACACGTGGCAGGTGCAACGTGTACTCACACCGTTAAAAAGTGGTTGTAAACCAACTCTTACCCTGTATTTCTACCCTAAACGCTCCATGGGAGGGCTGAGGTGGAAGGACCTACTTAGACTTTCTGTAGGGAAAAAACACATAAAACCACTACTGGTAGTTAAGGGTTAGTCACCAGTATTCAGAAAGAACCAGGACCAAGGTTCCTAGTTAAAGCAAACATAACAAGGTGAAATCCAGAACTAATGGACCACCTATTCATTCAAGTTCACACCAGCATTCCTTCAGGCATACTCTTACTGTCTAGTTTCAGTGCTTCCAGCCGTTCTTCCCGGAGGCGTCCTCTCTGTCTCCCCGCTGAAGGTAAATGGTGAGATTCAGAGGGTTTTTATACTAAAGAGCTGTGACTAATTAGTCAGCTAATCAGTGTTAATTGGGCCCGTTAAGTGAGTTTCCTGTGCTCCTCTATGGGACTGCCTGACCGCCTGGTGGGAGGCGTAACTGTAAATCGCCCCACCCGATTGGTCAAAACATGCCTCCAACACTACCAAGGCCATTAAGATAGTAAACAATGGGCTTGTGAGGTTTGTTTCCTGTGTCCCTCTTGCGTGAGCCTGACCGCCTGGTTGAGGGTGTGTATTCAATGAAGGTTTCGTTCGGCATTGGTCAAAACATGCCTCCAACACTATCAAGGCCATTTTAGATAGTTAAAAATGGGCTTGTGAGGTTTGTTTCCTGTGTCCCTCTTGCGTGAGCCTGACCGCCTAGTAGAGGGTGTGTATTCAAAAAGGTTACGTTCGGCATTGGTCAAACGGCGCCGATACCGATGTTATGGTCCTTCCCCTTCCTGCGGGAAAACAAATGCAGTTACGAGGTCATTAGCTCCCATGTTTGTGAGGACGCCCATGTTCATTACCGGGTCTGATCAGTCTCCCGGTATTTGAGCATGCGCTGAAGTAGTGGGAAACCCGCTACCGCGCATGCGCCTAGGTGTATTCCGTGAGACGCTTGCCCTGCTATGGCTCCTATGCTTGCACACTGATAACTACCAGCGTGGATTACAGCAGGGGCCGCTCGAGATCCCCGTAAAGTGAGGGGATACCCCAAGAGTTCTAAACACTGTGAGAAAAATAAAGCAACATTACTCTGTTCATAATGGGATTACGGGCCAATGGTACCTCACTTGTTATATGTGTGAAGTACACACTAATGATAGTCAGTGGTGGTAATTGCTACAGCTGGTATCTATGTTTGATAACATGGGTTTACACAAACCAATGTGTTCCCCATGCCAGCTTGATCTGTTTGAATTTGCGAGCACAACAATGGGCCCACTCTTAGTGAACTACTTAAAATAAAGTAGAGGGGTAGCAGTAGAGAATAGTCCCTACTCTATTAGGCCAGCTTTCTTGGAGTTGGTTGTTGACTAAAGAAGGTGTGCATGGTCAATTCTATACATTTTCTATTTCGCAAGTTGCAGCCATGGTATCTCATCATTTAAGCCTTTATCATCGCTGCGAAGCCTGTATACCCAGCGCTGTTCTCGGATATGGAGTTGTCTAGCGATATCAGTCTTTTGTTTATTCATAACCTCAAGCACCACCCATCTGAGGTCCAGGTCGTTGTGGCCTTTCTCCGTGAAATGTTTTGTCAGTTTGGTGTTGGTCTTCCTGCACCTAATCGTACTCCGGTGCTCGCTGATCCGCGTCTTCACCTTCCTGGTGGTCATCCCGACATACTTCAGGTTACATGGACAGGATAGGAGGTACACCACACCTTCTGTATTGCAGTTGCTGAAATGTTTTAGCTTCCAGGGTCTCTCTGTACCTATGTCGACTTCTTTTGTTGTGGTGGTCAGCCGGCAGCACACACAGTTGCCGCATGGGTAGTGGCCTGTTGGTCTCGGTTGGCTCACTTATAGAGTCAGTCACGCACCTACTAAATCATCTATTCAGACACTTATACACCCACTCATTCTTCAATACGCCTTTCCCTATATATATTAAACATATTTAAACTTTACAGAAACACACAGTCACTGGATGATGTCATCAGTGATGTCATCACTGATGTCATTTGAGATGTCATCAGTGACGTCATCAGTGATGTCACTGACCATGTCATGAGTGATGTAATATGTGACGTCATCAGCAGTGGATTGCGGGGGCGCGAGTTATAGTTAGCTGAACTAACTATAACGGGGGAATTTCTCTGGTTTTGTACGAGTGAAATGTCCAACTAACTATAACTTTCCCTAAAACCTATGGTTTTTTCAGTGAATTTCTAAGGTTTTTTAAATGCTAATTTCTAACTATAACGTGCCTGAAACCTATGGTTTTTTCAGTGAATATATATATATATATATATCTATATATATGTTACCTACTGGCGATCATGGCTTATTTTACAAATAATAACAAGCTTGCGGAGAGTACTGCAGAGCTCTGAATAGTTGCCAACACTTCAACCAGGAAATACTGGCAGCCATCTTGGGACTCAGCTTTTACGGAGTCCCCAAAAAAACTTGAAAAAAAAGAAAAGGGGACAGGGTAGGAAATACGTGACCCCCAAGCCTTGGTCTTGGGGTCCCAGAGGGACCATGGCAGGGCAAGAAAGCATTTTATTTTTTAAATGTTGCTGTGGATTTGTGGCAATTTTTTTTTTTAAAACAAGCGTATGCTCCTCCACTTGTTTTCAAAAGGGCCCCTTGGTGTGCCAGGTCCCGGTGGCATTTTATGAAAAAGGAGGGGCGCATTTTCCCCCTGCTAAGGGTCTTAGAGCCCTGGGCACCACCACCTCCTTGGAGCTTTATTTGTAAAAAAAGGAGGGGGGCTCACGGAGCTCCCCTCCTGCTGCTCTATAAGTCCCGGGGACCACCACTTCCTGGAGCTAAAGAAGTATTTTTGGGGCAGTCGTGTGGACCACCACCTTCCCGGGGCCAAATAACCCAAAATGCGGTTGCCCTGTGGACACCTAGGCCTTGGGGACCACCACCTCCTCGGGGCCAAAAGTTTTCTGAAAGAATGAGGGAGGTGACCACCACATCCCCCAGTCAGGCCTTTGCTCAGAAAAGGAGGGGGGCTGCGCTGCCCCTCCCTTGAGCCATATATGGCCCTGGAGACCCTGGCCCCAAGGCCGGCTCCTGCTATGTCCCAGGATGCCCACCCTCGGGACAAAGCTGTTTGTTCTGACTTGGCTGGAGCTTTGACAGCTCCCGCCAAGTCAGAGCAAACACCTAAACTCTCAGCAAGCGAGAGCTGTGAAACCGCTTGCTGAGAGCTGCGTTTTCCTCTGATTCTCTGCCCGCTTGACAGTAGATGAAAAGATTGCTCTCACAGACAGGTAGCTTCATGTTTAGTAGCTCCCTGTCTGTGAGAGCAATGCCGGTCCCCGCAGGAGGCAGGGTGGCGGCAGTCCACAAGAGGCCTTGTGGCTTCCCCCACAGTCCCCAACGGTGGTGACTAGGTGCCTTGGTTGGGCTCCAGGGCACTCACAATCAAGAGGCTGGGCCCTAGGGGATGGGGTCCCCAGGACCGAAAGCATCCCCCCTCTCACTTTTATGAAAGTATTTTGTCCCAGGGAGGTGGTGGTCCCCGGGGGGGTCCACGTGGCCATGCATATTATTAAATTTGCCCTGGGGAGGTAGTTGTTCGCTGGGCATTTGAAAGCCTCAGGAGGGGGCATCCATGCGGCCCCTTCCTTTAGTAAAAATAAAGCCCCAGGGAGGTGGCAGTCCCTAGTGCTCTTGGAGCTAAATGGAGGAGGTCCCCCCAGCACCGCTCCTTAATATCTGTAATGCCCTGGGGAGATTGTGGTCCCCGGGGCTTTTAAGTGGAAAAACAGAGGGCAGAAATATTAGCAGGAAAGACAAAACAGAGGGCAGAAAAACAAGCAGGAAAGGCAAAAAATAGGGCACAAAAATGAGCAGAAAATGCAAAACAGAGGGTAGAAACATGAGCAGGAAAGGCAAAACAGAGAGGAAGAGGGCAAAACTGAGGGGAGAAAAATGAGCAGGAAAGGCAAAACAGAGGGCAGAAAAACAAACAGAAAAGGCAAAACAGAGCAGAAGAGGGAAAAACATAGAGCTCTCAGACACTCACATACCCACTCACAGACCCACTCAGAGATTCACGCACCCACTTACAGACCCAATGAGATTCTCATACAACCACTCACAAACCCACTCTGAGATTCATGCACCAACTCACAGACCGACTCAGACACTTACACACCCACTCACAGACCACTCAGACACTCAGGCACCCACTCACAGACCCACTCAGAATCATGCACCTACTTACAGACCCACTCAGAGACCATGCACTCACTCACAGACCCACTCAGAGACTTGTGCACTCACTCACAGACCCACTGACACACCTCCTCATAGCCCAACTTAGATACTAATGTACCCACTCACAGACCTACTCAGAGACTAATGCACCCACTCAGAGACTCACACACCCACTCACAGACCCACTTACAGACTCACACACTCACTCACAGACCCACTCAAAAACTCATGCACTAATTCACAGACCCACTCAGATTCTCATGCACTCACTCACATACCCACTTGGAGACTCATGTACTCACTCACAGACACACTCAGACTCACACACCCACTCTCAGAGTCACTTAGAGACTCATGCACCCACTTACAAACCCACTAAGACATTCATGCACTCACTCTCAGTCTGTTTCACACACTTATGGAGGAAGTGGCAAACCCACTCAGACACTCTGATATCCACTCACTAACCCACTAAGACACACACACACGCCCACTCAGACACCCACTCAGACACTCACACACCCACTCAGACAGCCACTCAGACACTCATGCACTCACTCACAGACTGACTCAGACACTCATGAAGGCACTCGCCAACAGTGATGTCATCAGTGATTTCACTGACCATGTCATGAGTGGTGTAATATGTGAGACCATAAGCAGTGCATTGCGAGGGCATGAGTTATAGACAGCTCAGGTGACTGTAACTGCTGAATTTCTCTGGTTTTGTATGAGTAAAATATAAGCCTAACTATAATGTCTCTGTAACCTTTGTTTTTGTTCAGTGGATTTCTAAGTTTTTTTAAATTCTATTTCCTAACTATAACATCCCTGTAACCTTTGGGTTTTTTCATTGAATGAATATTTATATAAATATATTATTTTAATTTGATATTTAATTTAATTTTTTTCTTTTTTGGGGGAACACCCCAACCCCCATTTTGTTATTTACACCTATCCTCCCATTGCCACTACCCGCTCCTGCACCCTAAATTTACCCTTCCTTACCTCCCTTTACCACTACCCAACCCTAAACTGTAAATTTAAACTTACCTTCCTTTACCACCCCACCACTAAACCCTATAATTTCCCTTTCCTCCCTGTACCACTACCCTACCCTAAACCCTAAATTTACCATTTCCTCTCTTTACCGATACCCACCCCCAAGCCCTAAAATTACCCTTACCTCCCTTCACCATTACCCACCCCTAAAGCCTAAAATGACCCTTACCTCCCTTTACCACTATTCACCACTAAACCCTGGAATTACCCTTATGTCTCTTTGCAAAATATCCTACCCTAAAATTACCCTAACCTTCCTTTACAACTACCCACACCGCACCACCTTTTTTAAATAACAGTATTGAGCTTTTTTTAAAAAAACTTACCTGTGTGGTAAAGGCACAAATACTTACCTGTGCAATACTTATCTGCATGGTAAAGGCATTGCATGGTAAAGACTTTGTTTTGGAGGCTATTTCCCCCTTGAAGTACATCCCTTCAGGATGTGTGCTGTACAAAATCTCTTATGTAGATGTTTGAAGTGATTATAACCTTGGTACATCTGTAGTAACCAGGCCACCAGGCCACCTATAGTGTACACATGACAACTGACTATGTCAGTTAATTGCTGGCTTTGTCAGTAGAGCGGTGGAGGGAAAGGCATGAATGCTTCTAATTCAAAGCTTAGAAACTACCGATTCCAATAAATGAAAACCAGTGCAGTGCTACAATCTAATGTACTAAAGTGAAACCTATTCCGTATGTTAAAGAAATAAATATTTTTTATTTTGAAGAGTCTTTATCAATGTTTAATATTAGCATGATTTACATAACAAATATTTTGATGGGTCTGCTTGTGCTCTTGAAAACAATTCAGAAAGTTTGCCCAGCTTCCCCTATCAATTTGGCTTGCCTACCCAGGGGTGTTGCTTCAGGGTTGGGGGTTGGTGTGTGACATCCCCCAAATAAATGCATTCTTGGCTTTGGGAGTTGTGTTGGGGAGGCTGAGTCGGGTCTTGTTAGAACTGGCACTCTCTGCAGGGTCACCCTAAACCTTTTGCCTTCATCCATCCTGTCTTGTTTACTTTGCTTTTGTTGGCCTTAGGACTCTGTGCTCTGTTGGCTTTAGGACTCTGTGCGACTCTACTAGTGCTAAGCAGTGCTAAAGTGCATGTGCACTCTCCCTAAAACATGGTACAATTGGCTCACACCTGATTGCCACCTTATAATTATTTGTAGGTCCCAAGTAAAGTGGTATTACTTGTTCCCAGGGCCCGTAAGTTAAATGCTACTAGTGGGCCTGCAGCAGTCATTCTGTCACCCACTACAGTAGCCTTTTAAAACATGCACTGTAGTACTGTTTTAAATTGAGATTTTGATCTGGCAAAATAAACCTTTTGCCAGGCCTAATCCTTTTTTAATGCACTTAAGTCACCCTAATGGTAGGCCCTAAACAACTCTAAGGGCAAGGTGCATTGTATTTAAAAAGTTGGACATGTACTTTTAAGTTTTGCATGTCCTGGTAGTGAAAAATTCTTTAATTCATTTTTCACATCTGCAAGGCCAACCTTCCCCATAGGATAACTTCAGGTTACCTTATCACATTTGATAAGTGATAACATTTGTTTGGTAAGAGGTAAAAATGTCATGTTTGGCCTCTCGTGAATTGTAATTTAAAACACTGTTTAAATGGTAGAGTCAGATTTTAAGTCACAATTCTGAAAATGCCACTTTTAGAAAGTTAACATTCACTTGTCCTAACCATTTGGTGCCTAAAACCTGTATCCTGGATCACCTAGCTAGGTGTAGTTGGCAGGGTGCATTGTATTTAAAAAGTTTGACTTGTACTTTTAAGTTTTACATGTCCTAGTAGTGAAGAATTCTTAAATTCCTTTTTCACCACTGCCAGGCCAACCTCTCCCATAGGATAACACTGGGTTACCTTATTACATTTGATAAGTGATAACTTTTGTTTGGGAAGAGGTATTAATGTTATGCGTAGTCTCTCATGAATTGTAATTTAAATGGTAAAGTCGGATTTTAGGTCACAATTCTGAAAATGACACTTTTAGAAAGTTGACATTTACTTGTAACCATTTGATGCCTGCAGCCTGTATCCTGGGTCACATAACTAGGTGAAGTTGGCAGTTGGCCTTTGTGTTTTCCTCCCAGACAGTATCACAAAAGGAGGACTAGAGGTTAGCAGGATGGGCCATTCTGACCTGATGGGAGGGGTGGAGCTGTCACCTACCACACTTGCACTTCAAAGGAGCTGCCTCAGCACACACACACAAATACCTTCACACTAGCCTTTTGTGACTCCAGAAATCCAGGGACCAAGGCAGGAGGGAGGAAGGAAATTTTAGTACCAGATGTGGGGGGAGAAGTCTGGAAGTTTCTCCCACTTCAAAGCTGGCACCAGGTATACACTTTGTACCCTCAGACCAACTCCTCAGATCACTTCTAGACCTGTGGAAGACTCTGAAGAAGGACTGCTCTGCTGCCCTGCTGCTGGAAGGGCTGCCCTGCTGCCCTGCTGCAGGAAGGACTGCCCTGCTGCCTGAGGAAGGAAAACTGGACCTGCTGCTTGAGCTCAGAACCACCAGAGTGACTCCATGGCATAGCTGACTGGCCTCTTGTTCTGAGCTACAGGGGCATAACAAGACCTGTCCAGCATCTGCTCAGCTGGCAAGACTCAACTGGACCTTCCTATGCCCTGATGCTGGCCTCTGCTGGAGTGAGTCCTGATCCCCAAGAGGTGCATCCCAGGTCCTTGACTCTTGGCTGGCATCAGAGTGTACTCCTCCTAGCACAACTGTGAGTTCCCTCAGAACTGACACAGCACAACTCAATTCTACACAGTTCAGCATGACACAAGACCTCCCATCACAGCACCTCGCAGCTACTGATTGGTGGCCTCATCAGAACTGATGCAGAGTGACACATCTCGTCACAGGAGCTTGCATCGCAACATATAGCAGCTCCTGATAGGCGGCCTCATCAGAACCGACTCATAGTGACGCATCTCGAAACTGGAACTTGCATCGCAGCACCTTGCAGCTCCTCATTGGCAACCTAATTCGAACCAATGCTGCTCGATGCAGTGCGACACAAGACCCCGGATCTCTGTCCAAGTACAACCAGATAATTACTCAGCGGGCCAAAATCGGTCCTGTACCAGGCCCGCACTCCATAGCAGTCGACTTTGCCCTGGTCTGGTGCAATCAGATAACCCCAGTTAGCATTTTGCACTTCTTGGTGCTACTTTTGCATAAGACTTTGAATTTGCATATCCCCATTGATACTGATGGGATTTTTGTTGTTCTGGTATCATTTTATTAATTCAAATGTAATTTACTCAATTTGTCTAGATTGGTGTGGGAATTTATTTTTGTTGTGTGTTTCACTTAATTGCAGTTTGAGCGCTGCATAAATGTTTACAAATTGCCTCTAACTTAGGCTTGACTGCATAGGTTAATTTAGTGACTTTTGTGGTTCACCCTGACAAGGATTGTGGCAATGGGCGTCATTTGGAGGTGGTCAGGGGTCGCAGCTGTGACTTTCTAGCTCCCTGATACTCTTGCCACTTACTTTGCGACCCCTGGCTTCAGAGCGGGCAAAACATTTGCCTCCTCTGAGGCCAGGGGTCGCAAAAGAAGTGTCAGGAATAGCAGGAAGCAAGCTAGAGGTCACATCTGCGACCCCCGACTACCTCTAAATGACGTCCATGATTGTGGTTTTTGCTTGAGAAGGGCACACAACCTCAACCAACAACCTAATTTCTCACAGGTCTGCTATGTTTTTGTTGGATTTTCTCATTGTGCACTAAGCATAAAAGACAAAACAGTGACCTTTGATGCAAAACAGAGGAGAGACAGAGAGAACTATACATCTGGTAGCTGAAATGTTAAAATGTGAAGCCAGATAACGTGGAATCAATACCAGCTTCACTGCTTGTCCACATTGTGTGATGCTCGGCAAATATATTATTTCACAACCTCCATTTTCTTTATTATCACATATAAGGGAGCACTTTTAAATACTTGAGTTCAGAATGTGCCTGTTAAGCACCTCTTCTCTTTGATTTAACAGACTAAAATATTGCTCCTTCTATAATAAGAATCTAGGCCTCTCTTAGGGTTGACATGACTACTGACTTGCCTCTTGATGCACTAATGGCATTTGCTTTGGGGCGAGCCATTAATGTTTCTAAGTGTATGTTTACAAACGATCACTTTTAATAAATGCCTGCATGTGCAGTGATATAATCTGATGTACTAAGCTGAAACGCTTCTGCATGTTAAAGAAATACACTTTTTTGAATTTTGAAGAGGCTGCATAACATTTTTACATTATGTTTGTTGCATGATATACATGCTAAATGTTTTCATGACTTGGCTTGTGTATGAATTCTTAGAGTCAAGCCAAACTCTTGGCTCGGCTCACCCTTTTAATTTGCTGGTCACCCACCTCTATTTGCAACTTGGGCTTAGTACATGTGGCTATCAGTCACTTGATAAAATAATTTTTAAAAGGTGAGGAATGGAAAGATGAAGCCCTGCCTACATGCATCGATTTGACAAACTACCATCATTGAGTCTCTTATCAGAGACAACGAAAAGTGAGTGCAGTGAAAATACATTTAAATAAGTGATCCCAGGGTAGGGACTTCAGGCCTTTGTGTTGTATGTGATCGTAGTCATGAGCTGTCAGAAAGAAAAAATAGGACCATGTTGGACGACCAGGGCTGTAGCTTAAGGGAGGGGATTTTGGGGTGTGCCACCACTTCACATATGCATTCTTGACTTGGTAGTTAAGCTTAGGCCGTGAGTCGAGTATGATATGTCTGTGATGGTTTTCTCATTGTTCTCATTTCACTAAGAGCTATTAACTTGTTCATTTATTGGAACAGAAACTTAAATGTATATAATGATTGGTTTACTGAAAAAACTGTAAATATGCATCCATAGAAGTACTCCTTGTATGGGTGCAAATGTACTGCTTTTTGGAATTTACAAAAATTTGCAGTAGTAGACTAGAAAAGCTACACCTGTCTCAGGTTTCTAGGTATACTACTGTCAATCAAGCAACCAAAAGGTGATGGGAGAAATGCTTGCAAATAGCCTAACTAGTGGCAATCGCTTGGGGTAGCATTCTAAACCATTGTTTTTCGATCACTGTGTCACTTTATAAAGAGAACAACTGTTGGAACTGGCACTTTCTGGTTGGCTGAGGCAATGCCCTAGAAAGGCAGAACCTAACACTCCTGTCAGGGACAGGTGATTACACTCATTGTATAACCTGCGCTCTCCCTTGGGCAGCTTGTCACTGAGCAGTCAGGCTTATCAAGGAGGCACTGTGTAAAGCACTGGCACAGCAATTACTCATGATACATACACTGAGCATCACAAAAGAGACTTCACACATGATTTATGTAAATAACGTTTTTATTTAACACACACAATATCAACACAACATGAACATCGTGTATTTCTGGGCATAAATCACACTATCAGGACTTCACTTGGTACCAAGATTTCCACAGGATCAGATGCTTAATACCCAGATCACCCCTGTGACTGCTTGCACAGATTTTAGTTTTTCTCTAAAACCTGTGGCTCACATCCACAAGGGGGAAAGGAGAATGGGGAGAAAGAGAGACTGCCTCCTGGTCCTAGTATTCTGCCAGAACTTATACCTCGACTGACTTGCGATCAGTCTATCAGCACAACTGGATTAATTATTGAGGGATCATCTTGGCTACCTGTAATGGTATGACACGAACATTTTGATTAACGTCTCCCTATCTGCCCAATCATTCTCCAATCATGTGAGTCAGTTCTTTTCACTCAACTACCTTAGACTCAAGATTGGCTTGCCTCTCTCTTGCGTAATTTATAGAAGAAATTCTTATTAAGTCTTTAGTTTTCAACCCTTCTTCTTTCAAGTTAATTCACTAGGGGAAAACTGCTGGCATCATTGAGCATTTTTTTTACTTAACCTTGTAAGTCTTTAGTCACTGATCAATTTTGTCTTTTCTCTTACTGTCACTTGACAACAGATGTTGGTCAAGTCTGTAGATCCTTCTCCGAAGTCTGTAGTTTTCAGTGGAACTCTGAATCTTCTCAATTCATTCTCACCGCCGGGTTGCGATTAAAAGCGAAACACTAATCTCTGGGAAATGGCTTCCCTGGTGTGCACAACGCTCCGCTATGGGTGGAGCCCTCAACTGACTGAATCTGACTCTGCCTACTCTGAGCAGGCACGATGCTGAGAACACTGGAAGCACCGCCTCTTCACTGGGCAGGCGCAAGAGCAAACTCGAAAAATATTTCACCCTCATGGAGCAGGCGAGAAGCAGGAAACTATTCTAACGCGCCTTTACTTTTGAGAACAAGCGTGGTAACAATGTTGCTGGTCTCTAAGGGCAGACGCAAGAAACGCTGCTGTCTCACTGAAATTTTCAGTTGAAGTGCGCAGCTTCAAACGCGTGCGCACCGTTGTGAAGCCAACCAACGGAGGAGGCAAAAACTAGAGCGCCGACTTCAAACAACATGGCGGCTGCCATGTTGAGTGTATGTCCTCTTCACTGAGGCCAAATAGCGCAAAAAACACTGCAGTAGAATCCAAAGGTGAGGATGCCTCTTAAGCCAACGGGGGTAAAAGGCCTATTGATGCTTATGATGCTTCTTCCCAACAGAGGAGCAGAGGCAAGCAATCGACTTCCTGACACTCCCATCAGGGGCAGGTGATTACACTCACTGTATGACCTGCGCTCACCCTTGTACAGCTTGTTACTGAGCAGTCAGGCTTATCAAGGAGGCAATGTGTAAAGCACTGGCACAGCAATTACTCATGATAAATACACTGAGCGTCACAAAAGAGAATTCACACATGATTTATATAAATAACGTTTGTATTCAACACACACAATAATCAACACAAAATGAACATCATGTATTTCTGGGCATAAATCACACTTGGAATTATTACTAGCAGTACTAGGCCCAACCGTGTTTAAATGACATCAGTAATATATACACACTTGGGAAAGATCCTATTCTACACCCCCAAGCACCCTTATGTGGTGCAACATGTTGTCCACCTCAGGCCCACCCTAGCAATTCTTATAATTCACTGTCACTCAGTTAGAGGGTGCAGCCTGGGTCACAACAATATCAGAAATATGTACATACACAGAATTATACAATTTTTTAGCAGCACCACAGGCCAAGGCTGCATGGGTAAAACCAATGTCAAAGGTAATGCTCTTCTGGCAAGAAATCAACGTGTCACTCCCACACACACATTCGCTCTTCACCGATATGCGTTGAAACGGATATCAGGCAGGTATGTACAGAATGCATTTGCGCACATATGCACTCAGCACCCTAATGGGGCGCACTGATACCCAGCTGGTCAATTGATAACACACTGCAGACCCCGTGGCCCAAGTCTCCCTCCACCCTTCAACTCACCCTGACTAGCCTACACCCACAGATTGGAAATAACCAATCTTCCCCCCAGACACTAGGCTGCATGCGGCCGAAGTCACTCTTAGTCAGGGTCCCAGGGAAGCAGGTGGTGATAGGTAGCAGGAATAATTAGGAGGCAGTTCTCAAAGGGGGTTTGTCAGCCACTCAGGAAGTTCACCCACAGGATGGGGTTGCAAAAATAGGCTGAGGGTAGTAGTCTGTCACACCAAAGGGTTCCACAAGGGCCTTTCGGCAACAGCCCAGTTCTGAGAAGTACAGGGGGGGGTCACACAGTGACTTGACCTGCTTCCAATTATTCTCAGAAGTGTTCATTCAGCCCAGTCAATCACTCTCAACAACAATGCCCGAGCCAAGAAATACTACCTGGCAACACAATGTCGTCGGGGGCCAGGTGAGGAGAGGGCAGTTGGTCAGCTGCGCTGATGGCCAAAAAGGGAACAATCGATGAATGGAGAATGAAGCAGGGGTGCCTATCAGGAGAAGGAGGCACACGCTCAGCTACACTTTGATCAGAGTCACACCCAGGCAATCCAGGCACAATGTCTGGTGTGCAATGATACGGGTCGCACCAGACTGTTCCAATCACACAGAACAAAGAGTTGCAAGTTCTGTACTTCCCTGGAAATGAGGCACAACGTCCGGTGGGCTTGGATATAGGTTGCACTAGACAATTCCGGTTACACACAACAGAGAGTTGTAAATTCCGTACCTCCCTAGAAATGAGGCACACACCCGATGCGCTTTGATATGGGTCGCACCAGACAATTCCGGTCACACACACAGGTACTGGTTCAGCAATGCCTCATAAGGTAGAGTGAGGCACTACTATGGTTACGCCCCCTCCTCCGAGGATTGCAACCAGTGAATCGGACACTGCACGCAATGAGCATGCAGTGGGCATGTCACATGAGAGAGATGTGGCATGATCGACAGAGCAGGCCATGCTGGATCTTGCAACCGGTGAATCCACTCACCACAAACAAGATGCTTATGCGTGCTGAGGTTCCCATGATGCAGAGTCCACATGCCTTAGATGCGGGCAAGACTTCTGGGTCTACACACAAGGCAATACCGTCTCCAGGCACAATTCTTTGTTCCACACTCACGCTGCTCTACCAGTTAGGATCCAGCAGACAATGTGGTCACTTAAGAGGTCACCTTTCTCCAGGTGTCACAAGTAGACAGTGTGGGTCCCTCTTAGGAGATCTTTGATGTCCCTGAGACCCCTGAAAGAACAGGGGGCAAGCCAACAAGCACTTGGAGAGCACACTTCAGGGTGCCACACAGCAGGAAGTTGTCGGCCCAGGCCAGTCACTATTCAGGAAGGGCACGCGTTCCCTTTCAATGGCAATATTCCTCCTTGTGCACAATAGATTCCTCTGGCAGTGTGCACCACGCAGTTCCAGGTTCTCAGGTCCCACGTCCCCGCAAGAGTATGTCTGCCCTGCTTAAGTATGGCACCTGTAGTTATACTGTAGTGTGCATTTGAAGTTGGGAGAACCTTTGAACCACAGATGCATCCCCTAAAGTTAAGTCCTGTCTGCCATGAGGCCGTGGAATGCAGATCTTAATATTTAGTGGGGCCATGATCTGGCTCCATATTCCAAGTGTCAAAAACACTTCCTCCAATCTATCTAGCTAGACCTGCAATTGGCAGAGATCTGTTGTTCCAGTTGCATGCCCACTGTTTTATACCTGTCGCTGGGGAATGCCCAGATGTGCTCACCCAATCTCCAGTTTGTTCTGGAGCCAAGCACAAAGGCACACAAATAGTGTTAGAGCATAGAAAGGCCCATTTTCTATAAGTGGCATTTCTACGCTAGTCATGACAAAACAACCTTAACCATTAGAAAGAGTTTCTCACTGTGAATCCAATGATAGGAAACTTTATGAGGCTGCTCCACTGCAATCCACTATTGCAGCCTGAAGTAATTTCAACCCCTTTCCCCATGTTAGCCCATGGGAAGAGCAAACCTCAGTTGACTATTCTTCACTAGCCGGTCAGGGAACACATGTGTACCTGCCCCGCCTTTCACATACCACTCACTTCACTGCCTAATACGTACCCACGGGATGCTCTGATGGTAGCAAAAGGTCCTCTCAGGATGGCTAGTGATTCAGACAGGCCAGCCTGAGTAGAACTGCAATTGCGCCCACAGACTTGCAATGGCAGGTTGGACACATGTTTAGAAACATCATAGGTGCAAATGCAAATGCCAGCCTGCAATGGCAGTCTGGACACCGGTTCACAAACACCATAGGTGCAAATGCACACACTGGACTGCAATGACAGCCTGGACACCAATTTACAAACACCTTAGGAGCAAATGTGCACACCAACCTTTTGATTGTGTTGTACTGAGGCTTCACTAACATTGTTTTTTTTTTTTAAACCTTTATTTAAAGATTTTCAGATTAAGGGTAAAGAACAAGGAGACATTAGACGAGATATAGGTAGCACATCGTATACCAAGACATTGCAAGACTTGCTCCATGTATAAAATACATTCCAATAAGGGATAGTAAGTGTAAGTAAAACTGCAGACAACTGTTGAGTAGTAAAAAGATAAAATAAACAAAAGAAGGGAGTTGCTTCAGACAGGGACAATGGGACAACGCGTGGGACGTCACATGTCAGTCTCCTGGCTGGAGCTGTCCGAGGGTGGCTCGTTAGGAGGCGCTTGAGGGGTGGGAGCGGGAGAGTCTGGAGTCAATGTGAGGTGATACAGTCTAAGAGGCTGCCAAATATCTTTAGGGCGGGCTGTAAGAGGTAGTAAGGAGGAATACACTTCAATCGTCAGGTCGCAGTATGTTATACTGCGGAGCCAGGCTTTAACGGTGGGACGTATACCACTGCCCCAATGAAGAGCAATCTCACGCTTGGCCAGAAGGAGTGCGATGGCGGCAAATCTGTGATTAGTTGTGGGACTGGGAGAGACATTGCCTAGGAGGGCTATAAATGGGAAAGGATCAATAGAAATGGAAATCATCTTAGAAATTAACTGGAATACTTCCGTCCAGTATGTAGCTATCGGTGGGCAGGCCCAGGCTAGATGTGGGAAATCCGCATCCGGGCCTCTGCATTGGGGCACAGGGTTGATCTGGAGGGGACAATATGGGCTAGCCCACTGGTGGTCACATAGGCTCTTTGTAGAAAGCGAAATTGTAGAAGCTTATGTCAGTGAATGGGGGAAACCAGTTTAGTCTGTGCGCAGTAGAAAGCCCAATCCTTGTCAGTGATTGGGTGTCCCAGGTCCCTCTCCCACTGTTTCCGGACCCCATCTACATTGGCTCGCTTAAGAGCTATGCATGCACAATAGAGCTTGCAGATGAGATGTGACACGTCTGGGTCTAGTATCAAAAGGATGAGAGGAGTGAATTTGTCGGCGGCGAGTGGGAGGGCGGGATACGGGATCCCAGCGTACCGTGTAGTCTATTGAAAATGAATCTATCCATGAAAGGGGTGTCAGAGTGTGCAGTATCGAGGTTGTGGGATAGCATATATCCGCCCGGGAATACATCCCCAAAGGAGTGGAGGTCATATTTATGTAGAGTGTGTTGTACCAATTATTCTGTTGTGAGTGGGAGCCATGGATTCAGGGGAAGGGGGAGACTCGGCGAATATATGAAGTTAAGGCCCAATGTGCTGCAGAGTTTCCGCCAGGCCCAGCAAGTGGTTGATAAAGTCCGAATGTCAGTAGGGTCCAGTCTGATGCCCTGCCACAATAGTGTATTCAAGGGTGTAGAATTTGCCAGGTCATATTCTGGTCTGGCGTAGGGTAGCCACTCGTCTAGGTAGAACAGTGATATGCAAAATGGACCTGGGCTACCAAAAAAGACAACCAAAAATCGGGGACCGCGAAGCTGCTGCAATCATAGGGTGAGAGTTAGGGTGTTCCTGGAGACCCGAGGTCGTCGGCCCGCCCAAACCAATTTCAAAAGTAGGCGTGTGAGTGTTGGAAAAAAGGCCTTGGTTAAGGGTATGGGTATGTTTATAAAAAGATACAGGAAACGAGGAAGGACTGTCATTTTTAGAATGGCTATATAGGCGGCCATAGGAAGGGGGAGTTGTATCCAGCGATCAATTTGGGTAGAGAGCTTGTCGACGGCAGGGCTGTAATTCAGCTGGATAACCTGCTCCTTATTCCTGTGTAAAACCACACCCAGATACTTAGTGGTGTCGGCGGACCATTTAAAGGGATATTCACAGGTAGGGAGTGTGGTGGCGTCAGTGAGGGGAAACAGCTCTGATTTTGCCCAATTAATGCATAGGCCAGATAGTTCACCAAACTGGATCGCCTCCTGGACTACTGGAGTTAGATTAATGGAGGGGTGTTGAATGAAAAAAAGTATATAGTCAACGTACATGGACGTAAGGAGCAGCCCCGTGGGGAACTGTAAGCCACGGTGCATATGGTGTTCCTGGAGGTGGTGCACCAGTGGGTCCATTGCTATAATAAATAATAAAGGCAAGAGTGGGCACCCCTGCCTAGTGCCACAGGAGATGTTGAAGGGGTCAGTGAGGGAACCATTAATGCAGATACGAGCCGTTGAATTTAAGTATAATAAGGAGATAAGGGCTGTGAACCTCCAAGGAATTTCAAGTTTCCGCAGGGTGTCGTGAAGAAACGGCCACTCCAGGGAGTCGAAACCCTTCTCCGCAACTACTGAGGAGGTGTCGGGGATATCCTATTTAAGACCGAGAAGACAGCACACAAATTTAGAGAGGTGGACCTGTATGGTATGAATCCCGTCTGTACAGGTGACAGTATTGTATCTAACAGTAACAACAGCCGATTAGCCAAAGCTTTGGCCAAAATCTTATTATTAAAATTAAGGAGAGAGAGTGGTCCGTACGAAGCACAGTGCTTGGGGTCCTTTCCTGGTTTCAGTAGGAGGGAGAACACTGCCTCTCACATGGAAGGGGAGAAGGTTCCGGTAGTAAGAGCTTTGGCGTATACCTCCAGCAGATGGGGGATCAGAGTAGTTTTATATGCTTTATAAAAACACCCGGCAGGCAGTTCAACCCAGGGGCCTTGGAGCCGTCCAGGGAATCAATTGCCTGGGCTATTTTCTCAGCCGTGAATGGCTCACTCAGAAATTGGGATTGGCTGCAGGAGAGGCAGACCATGGCTATCTCCTTTAAATAAGTCTGACGCACTGGGGGCGTGGCCGAGCCGGCGACCAACATGGCCGCCTAGCCCGAAAGCTCTGGAGTCGCCGCGCACGTAATGCCAACTGCCGGTTAAAACTCCTGCTGCAACGGGCCGCCGACATCACCAAGCAACGGCGGAAGAGACCGTGAGTGCCCCGGCATTTACAACGACGTTCGGGGGTGCCGGCGAGAAGGAGATCTGCTCACGGCGATCCCGGGTCTGACGCGGCCCTCGGAGGCCCCGAGTTATCAGGGGACTCGGGTGAGCTTGAGGGCGGGGCCCGGATCGCGCAGCTTTGCCTTGTGCCTCCGGAGGTAATCCGGTATGCTGGGATGCCAGCGCGGGCTATGGCGATCCCGAATCCAGCTGCCAGCACCGTCACTTTGATGGGAACGGTGACTGTGATGCAACGTAGCGATCCTGCCTTGTTCCTGACTTCTGGAGACCGGTAGGAGCCCGCCTGGGCCGTGTGATGTGCATTACCCCGAGATATGAGCAACTGCTGCCCCGCGTTTCGGTGGGGGGCTGAGATTCACAGCCACTTGTTTTTTATTATCTTGAGCTGGCCTGGCTGACAATTCATAATTTAGGGCACAGCGTTGTGGTTGAGTGCCCTCCCTACATGTTGGATAGTGTGGCGCGGAGTGATTGTATGCTACCCCGCGTCCTGAGGCTGAAGTGTTCGAACGTCGCCTTTCTGGGTCATACCACCCCACATTTGTCTGGCTCTCGGTCAGCATGATGAAACTGTGACGCTACTATCACCCTGGAGAACATATCACAGGCTTTGCTGGGGATACAGCTAGTAAATAGTCTACCAATCCATACTTGCTCTGCGTTTGATGCCCCCAATCGGAGGTGGACGCTGAATTTAACACCTGTTGAACGACCTGGGGCCTTTTGCATCTTTTCTTCAACCCTGCAACGCCACTGGCTATAACTAGAGACGTGCCTGGACCTTGATCTCCGTTGCCCCCCCCAAGATGGGCCGCACAGACCCGGAACAAAAGCAGCTGAGCTTCGATGGGGGCAAGCCCCCCCCCGCCGTGATGAGGTAGATAGTGCCTCGGGCCAGGATCAGCCCCCAATGGATGGCGCAGCAGCCATTTTGGCGGAACTCAGACTCCCGACTCAACACACTGACTACCCGCCTTGACAACATCAGCGGGCGCCTGGAGAAACATGACACTCGGCTGGATGGTGTCGAACAACGTGTTTCAGATTTAGAAGACACACAACCCACAATTCAAAAGTGATTGGAAAGATCTGAAAGCCAACTTAAACAATTGACAATGAAGGCGGAGGACTTGGAAGCGCGCTCGCGCAGAAATAACCTGCGAGTCGCAGGTATTGCGGAATCCACCAACACAGGCCCTATGGCTAAATTCATCGAAGCTGTACTAACTGATCTCTTTGGCCGAGATGCCTTCTCGACCACGTTCGCTGTCGAATGAGCACACCGCACGCTGGGCCCACCACCACCTCCTGGCGCTACTCCCCGGATAATTATGGCCAAATTACTAAACTACAATGATCGGGACACTGCTCTACGTCTGTCCAGAGAACGCGGTGTACTTACCTATCAAGGATCCAACATCTCCTTGTTCCCTGATTTCACCCCCATGGTCCAGGACGCTCGGCGAAAATATGCAGACGTGAAGCGCTCGTTACAAAATGCCAGCCTGCGCTACGCGATGCTGTATCCGGCCAGTCTCAGGGTGCAAATCGGTAACAAATCACAGATTTTCGACACCCCGGAATCCGTGACCCAATTTTTGAAAAGCCATCAACAGTTAACACAACGCCAGGACATGGGCGACTGATGCCAATGCTAACGGCTTCATGACGATCTAGACTGCGGTGCCCCATGGTTATTGGAACTAATGGTCTGCATGCACAACATCCTTACTTAGCCCGATTCCTCACGGATGGCAATCACTTCTATCTAGCCACTGGCGGATTGGCCATAGACCAAACATTAACTGCCTGCATATGTGGTGGCTCCAATGGAGTGTTGCCGCGTTCCTCAGGAAATTTCCTAATGCTTTTTTTCTCTTTCCTTTTCCTTTTCCTTCTCCCTCTCTTTCTATTTTCTTTCTTCTGTATCTTATGTCTCTTTTGGGATTCACCGGGTGCCACATATTTGAGTATCCGCTGGGGGTGGGGGAGGGTGTTGTTGTGGGATGTTTATTTTTGGTTATGTTTTTATTGTTTTTAGGTGTCTTTGGAGCTCTTCCTTTAGCATAGTATGTTACACATCAGTCAATTATTGCATTTTATCCATGATCAGTTGTTGCTCCTGATAAATACATGAACAGCTCCACCACCGCTGACCTCCATATTAGATGTCTGTCTTGGAATGTTAGAGGACTTTCCTGTCCCAAAAAAAGTAGACAAGTGTTGTCATATCTGACAAGGCACTCCATTAAGATTGCAATGCTCCAGGAGACACATTATGCACCCCTTACCACACACAGGTTTGCAGCGTCCTGGGGCCAACACCGGTTCTTCTCCTGCTACAGTACATATTCACGGGGAGTGTGCATACTGGTGCATCGCTCCCTTCCTTTTCGCCTGATGTCGTGTATCTCGGACCCAGACGGGAGATTTCTGTTGGTCCAGCCCATATTACTGATAAATATTTATGCCCCCAACATTGACACACCTGACTTTTTCACTACAATTTCCTCATATATTGATCGTTTTGGTTCAGACACAATCCTAATGGGGGGAGATTTTAACCTTACGATGGATCCCATCACTGACACTACTGGCCCGGGACGAATCACTAAGCCTTTAGCTACTAGGGACCTCCAGCACTTCTGAAGGCATCATTATTAGCGGACCATTGGTGTCTTAACAACCCGGGAGTTCGCAATTATTCTTTTTATTCAGCCCCGCATGGTACATGGTCGCGTATCGACCATTGGTACTTAACACCACAGCTCTTGACAGAGGTCTGCAAGATTGAGTACTTTCCCCGCACCATATCCGACCATTCCCCGGTATTATTAGAATTAGCCTTTCCATCCATCCCTAGGCAAAGCCCGTGGTGGTGATTCCCCGCGCATGCACTACTTGACTCTGTGTTTCATATCGAGATCGGTAGTGCTATTGCTGACTATTTTGAACTTAACGAGGGCTCCGTTACATCCCAACTCACGATTTGGGATGCCTTTAAGGCATTTATTCGTGGGGTATGTATCTCCAAGCACGCTGGAGTCTTGCACTCCATCAGGACTGAATTATCGGCAATTGAACGGAAGCTGAGGGATGTTGACGCTCGAATGCAGCCCACCCCATCAATGGCAATTTTGCGTGAGCGCTCTGCTTTGATGGTGGAATTTACAGACGCTGCAGCTCGTGAGGTCAAGTTCCTAGGCAAATATGCAAGAGCACGTACGTATGGGAAGGGAGAGAGACCCGGTAGAGTATTTGCACAGCTCCTTAGACCCCAATACCAATCTACATTTATCACACAGTTGGACGAAGGTACTGACCGGCCAGTTACGACAGGGACAGAAATCATTCACACTTTCCTTGACTATTATACCAAATTATACCAGACGCGATGCCCACCCACGGGACAGGCCCTAGATACGTATCTCCAGGAAATAGCTATGGTGTGGTTAGAGGAGGGACAGCGTGAGTTCTTGGCCCCCCCCTATAGATGAAGGCGAAATTAAACAAGCTATTAAAGACCTTGCCAGCAATCGCGCTCCAGGATCCGATGGACTCACTGGGGAGTTCTACAAAGCATACCAAAATGAGTTAGCCCCCCCACCTGATAGAAGTATATGACGAAGCGTTACAAACTGGTGCCCTCTCGCCGACCATGCGCGAAGCAATTATTACATTGCTGCTAAAACCCGGTAAATCCCCTCAGAAATGTCAATCTTACAGGCCACTATAGTTGTTAAATCATGATTATAAAATCCTAGCCAAAATACTGGCCACTCGATTAGCCCTACTAGTCGACACCACTCTGTGCCCCTACCAAGCCGGATGCATACCGGGCCGCTCCACAACACTCAACCTACGTACAATATTCTAGGTAATCAATCAGATGGAGCCTACCTTACCGGCGTTTGCAGTAATGCTCGACGCCGAAAAGGCTTTCGTTTCTTTAGAGTGGCCTTTTTTAACTGCAGTCATGCAAAAACTGGGGATCCCAGTAGGGTTTTTTAAATTAGTTGGATTATTGTACTCCTCCCCTGTTGCTCGCCTTAAAATAAACGGTGTGATTACACAGCAGTTTAGTTTGACTCGGGGCACCAGACAGGGATGCCCACTCTCACCATTATAATTCATTATTGCTATGGACCCACTTGCCCGTCATATTCAGGAACGTCACTTACATCGAGGGTTACAGCTTCATACAGGCCCCCTTGCGGCACCTTTTTATGCAGACGACGTCATGCTATTCGTTCGCCATCCTGAGGATAATTTACCACCGCTTTTACGGGAAGTGGTCCGATTCGGCGTACATTCGGACCTGTCCATTAACTGGACTAAATCTGAGATATTTGCACTGACACCTGGTACCCACCTGTGCGACCTTGAATTCCCACTGAACTTGTGCACAGAACCCCCGAAATATCTGGGGATATATTTGCACTGTAGTGCGCCTGAATTAATACGGTTAAATTATGGGCCGGCGGTTGACCGACTCGAATCATTAATTCCTAAGTGGACGAGGCTTCCGCTTTCCATGGCGGGTAGGATAGCTGTCATTAAGATGGTGGTGCTGCCGCGCTTCCTGTACCTTTTCTTAAATATTCCCTTACCTTTAACTATGACATTTTTTGACACGCTTTGTTCACTCTTAACCCGACTGGTATGGGCTGGCAAACAACTGAGAGTGAACTGGAACACGTTAACCATGCCTTTCGAGCGGGGAGGCTTCGGAGTCCCTGATTTCTATCTTTACTATTTAGTAGCGCAGACCCACTTTACATATTACTGGTATCATCCAGACGCCCGGCTACAATACCTCAAACCTGATAAATCGCAGATATATTTATTTATTTAAGCAATTTGTAGGGCGCACCAATACCCTTGGGTGTCTCGGCGCTGAGGACTGTGTAGAAGATCGAGCCAGAGGTGGGGTGCTTATTGATTAAAAAGCCAGGTTTTTATCAGTTTCCTGAAGGCAAGTAGGTTTGGGCAGGATTTTATATGCCGAGGGCGGGTGTTCCATAATTTAGCAGTTGCGATAGTAAATCTTCTGTCACCCCAGGAAACTTTTTTAGTGCGAGGGACCATCAAAAGGTTGGCCGTTGAGGAACGCAAGGTTCTGTTGGGAGTGTAAACACAGAAAGCCTTCTTCAAGAAGTCAGGTCCAGTTTTGTGGATGGCTTTGAAGGCAATGCAGAGAGCCTTGAATTTGATGCGGCTAATTATAGGTAGACAATGAAGTTTTCGAACTACCGTTGCGATCGGTTGATACTTGGGGGTACCAGTTATCATTCTGGCGGCCGCGTTCTGCACCATCTGCAGTTTGTTGGTGACCTTTTTCTGGGCGTTAATGAAAAGGCCATTGCAGTAGTCGATTTTTGACATTACTAGGGTGCTAACGAGGGTTTTTCCGGCACTTGATGGAAGAAAGGGTACGAGTTTTTTAATCATTTTGAGAGTGTAAAAAGATGACGAGACAATAGTATTGGCATGTGATGTGAAAGCCAGTTTGTCATCGAATATGACTCCTAGATTTCTAACTTTCGATACCGGGGGAGGCGGTGGTCCCAGATTGGTGGACTTATCGACACTGCTCCCGCAGGGCCTCCCTCGTAGCCCGACGGAAATTCAAACAATCCCAACTACATGCTGGGCATGGACTAAACTGCGAAAATATTTGAACCATGAAACTCTCTATTCCCCGCATATACCCCTACTCGACAACCCGGCAGTACCATCTGCCATGGAAACAATCACGAAGAAAACGCTACAAAAAAACAGACTCTTTAAATTAGGCGACTTGTTCCAAGACTCCAAAACTTCTTCCACTACGGAATTGGCTACGCGTGGCGCCGATACATATATGGACATGTTTCTGCTTCATAGAACCCGTAACTCCCTGTTGAAGATATTGCCCGACCGGACGTCTGAGCCAAGCGAATTCTTACCACTCAAGCTAGTCAGAACATCCCCGGACAATACGCACTTAGTTTCTCGGCTGTATCATCTGTCCTTGTCCCTCCGCCCTATGGTAGGCGCCAAGGCGCGAGCATCCTGGGAACAAAACTTGAGCTTGACTATCACCGACGACATATGGCGCTACTGCTGCTCACAGATGCGTTATGTGTCTTGCAATTACAAGCACAAATTGTTACATTTTAAATATTTACACAGACTTTATGTCACTCCCAAATTGATGGCTATAATGAATCCCGCAATGTCTGGCGCCTGTGCGAGATGCGGAACCCTTGAGGCAGATTGTTTCCACCTCGCATGGGATTGTTCCCCAGTGAACGCATATTGGACTGAGGTGTTTGGTCGACTCTCCCTTATGGTAGAATAAGCCATCTCCCCTAATCCATTGACAGCTCTACTGGGATATGTTAAACCCCTAAAAAAAAGTATCAGACATTTTAGTGCTATTGCTCTATTAGTGGCTAAGAGAGAGGTTTCAGTACATTGGGGCAGGGCACAAGTACCATCAGTAGAAGCGTGGCTTCGAGAACTCATTTATTGTGACACCATGAATGACATCTATGCTACACTGTTGCCAGTCACCTCTCGCCCCTGCGATATTTGGCAGCCCCTTAAAAACTATTTACAATCATACCACACAGACGCTTGATGGTGTACTTCTTCCTCATTGTAATACCTATGATTACATGTTTGTGGAACAAAATGCTGGACCTGCATGGTGCGGAGATCTTATCTTAGTTTTCATTCATAGACTGTTTGGATGGAACTGTTAAATTGGATAAATGTGCAAATAGATCCGTGATGCATGCTTACTATAATCGGATCTACCATATTGCTCCATTGCTTCTGTGTTGTAATGTTTTAAGTTCATTATGTTTTCATGAATGGTAACTAGATAATGTATCCTGATATACTGTACATAAGAATGGAGACCTCCATCTGCGTATGGGATATTAGCTACTACGCCAGTCAACCAAGACTTGGTTGTATGCTTTCTTTTATTTTTTATTGTACTGTCTGTTCTATTTGAAAAACGTAATAAAAACAAATTTAAAAAAAACAAATAAATAAGTCTGACGCGCTGCCAACTCAGAAGTGAGGTGAGATGTATAGAGTGATTTATAGCAGGAAGCTACTTCGGCGAGTATGTTCACGGTAGAAGTGAGAAGGGCACTATCGTCCAGCTCCAGTGCTGCAATATATCTAGGTCCCGGTAGGGGGCATAGGAGGCGAGCAAGCGTCTGACCTGGGCATTCGCCCTCACCATATCTCCGCGCCATAGTGTGTTTACCTAGAAGAGTAACCTCCCTGTCTACCAGGTCATGAAACTCCTCCAGCAGAACAGATCACTCATGGAGAGCATAAGGGGACAACGAGGGAGCATTCCTCTCGTCTATGTGCTTGAGCGCATTCTCCACCCGTGTCAGACTATTACTGACATCGTGGACGAGGCCCGCCTGCTTTGAAATGCCTATTCCACGAATGTAGGCCTTAAATGCATCCCAGAGAGTGGCATATTGTTGGACAGACCCCACGTTCAACAGAAAATATTCTACTACAGCATCCTGGAGCTCGGAGCTGAAAACCGAGTCCAACAGCGCAGTCGAGGGGAAGGACCAGCAGCGCTCCCAGCCGCAGCGGTAAGGAAGACTAAGCATCAGCCACACCGTGGCATAATCAGGCAACGTGTGTGGCAACACCTGTATGTCTCGTAGCCATGGGAAGTTGGCTGCCGACTGGAGCCAAAAATCTAGTCGGGTCCACAGTGAGTGTGGAGCTGAGTAAAAAGTATATCCTGGAGTCGCAGGATGGGGTGTGCGCCAGACGTCCCAGAGGGTGTGCGTATGTATCATATCCTGTCAAGCACGCAGTGAGCATGGCTTAGTATAAAGGATGGCGCTGGAGGAGTCCATGGCGGAATCGAGAAGGATATTTAAGTCACTGTCCACCAAAACAGTACCTATGTCAATGCCATCCAGGAGGGCGGCCACGATCTGCTAAAAGGGGGGGGTCATCGGTGTTCGGGGCATATACGTTCAAGAAAACAATTTGTCTCCCCAGCATGGTTCCCGTCACCATAACATAGTGACCCTGACTGTCTGCAACAGTAGAATGGTGTATAAAGGGAAGGGACTTAAGTATAAGTATGCTGACTCCCATGGAAAAGGAGCTATACTTGGCAATAAAAAAGTGTTGGCCCCACAACGCAGCAAAAACTAGAGATGTCTGGGGCGGTTGGTGTATTTCCTGTAGGAATGCGATCTTGGTGCCATGTCGAGTGAGGTACGATAATACCAGCTTGCTTTTATGAGGATTATTCAAGCCTGGGACGTTCCAGGTAAGGAGGGTCATACGCACAGTCTGCTTAGACGTACCCATTGAGAAAAGAGTGGAATAGGAAGGGTTTGCTCTGTCAGGTCTGTTAGGGAGGCAACTTCAAAGTCCTGTCTCGTCAAGGATGAAAAAAGAAAGGAGAGGAAGAAAAAGAAGTCAGTAAGAACATAAAAATATCCAAAAGACAATCCTTCAATAACACCCCCCACCCACACTAGGAGTAGAAGTCCTAGCGAATCCCAGTAAAGCCCACAACATCGTAGATATTGGAATCATCCTAGGGGGGTGGGCAACACATTGGAGCCAGGAGCCCATTCAGATCAAGAGCAATTATGAGTTTTCCGTCAGGGTCGAGGAAGTCATCATGGATAGCGGGGAGGGGCCAACAAAATAGAACATAGAACTGTAGGAAACCCTTAGCGATCTGGTGGCTCGGTGAAATCTGCAATACAATAAGGGCATGGTTCTTCAGCCAGGATTGAAGAGGTCCACACTAGCTGAAACATTGTCGTCCTGTGGTGAGCTGTCCGGTGCAGCGCGGTTCGAGGAGGGGCCACCCGGTCTCAGTCATTTGCAGAATGCAAGTACTTCAGCCGGATTGTAAAAAAAACCCTGTTTGCCATCTGAGATCACACGGAGCCGTGAGGGGTAGAGCATGCCGTACTTGATCCTGTGTTTCCTGAGCTGCGCCTTTGCCTCCAAAAACCTACGACGTGTCTCCTGCACAGCCAAGGTAAAGTCCGGATAAGTGGAGATGGCAGTGCCCTGGTAGAGTAGAGGAGAGCACTCTTTGGCCTACTGGGAGCACATCCTCCCGGTCCCTATAATTTAGTAGCTGTGCAATTATTGGCCATGGTGCTGCTCCAGGGAGTGGTCGAGGGCCCAGGGACCTGGACTCCAAATAGCTCAACTAGCAAGGTTTCCTGTTAGAACTGGGGGTTTCTAGTTGGCAATGGTATACACCTTTGACCAAATAGGGACCCTTGCTTCTAAGTCAGGGAAAGGGGATTACACTCCTGGATAACCCCTGCTCACCCCCTTGGTAGCTTGGCACGAGCAGACAGGCTTATCTCAGAGGCAGTGTGTTAAGCATTTGTGAACACATACAGTAATACAGTGAAAACACTACAGATGGACACCACACAGGTTTTATAAAAATAACTATCCTTTATATAGACTTATCACAAGACCACAAACGACAAAAATCCACAATACTGTACTCGAAATAGACTTAAAGTTGGTAGAAGTAACTTAGTTCAAGATGATGATAAATGCGACACGTTTCTCACAAAAGTACCTTGGATGCGTAACGCAAAACAAAGGGTCCGCAGGGAGGGCGATGCGGCGAGCAGGCACCTCGATGCGATGCGACGATCCGGTGCGATGCAATGAGAGTGCGCCCTTGATGCGATGCGATGACGTGAAGATGATGCGGGCACGCCCGACGGCCGTGCGGCGAACTCTGTACCTTTGGAGCCGCGACAGGCCCTGCGACATGCCTCTCCGGTGATGCGACGGCAGGCAGCTGCGACGGCGACACGCTTCTCCGGTGACGCGGCGGCGACCCTTGCGGTGGCGAAACGCTTCCCCGGTGATGCGACGGTAGGCAGTTGTGACGAAGACACGCTTCTCCAGTGATGCGACGGCAGGCAGCTGCGACGAAGACACACTTCTCTGGTGATGCGGCTGCGGCCTCTGCAGCGGCGACATGCTTCTCCGGCGATGCGACGGCAACAGCTGCGACATGCTTCTTCTTGTTGAGTCGCGCTTCCAGCTCCCAGCGACACCCAGGCTTCTGCAGACAGAATCCCCAGCAAGGGAATTCAGGAGGGAGCTGGTGGGGAAGTCTTGTAGCCCTGAGACTTCAGCAGGAGGCAAGCTCTAGTTCAAGCCCTTGGAGAAATATTCTGCAAGATGATGAAAGTTTTTTGAAAGTTCCTTCTCCTTCCCTTGGCAATGAAGACCACTGCAGGCCAACCCAGCAAACAGCACACTGGCAGAGGGGCAGTCCAAACTCCTGCAGCTTCCTTGGTTCTTCTCCTTGGCAAAGGTTCGTCTTGTTGTTCCAGAAGTGATCTAAAGTTCTGGGGTCTGGGTCCCCCTTTTTATACCCATTAATCCTTTGTCCTCTGAAGGCAGAGAGTCCTGTACCTAGTCCAAACCAGTTCTGGGTGCATTCTGCCAGTGCACAACTTCTTCCTTTGTCAGTGTGGGCCAGGGTCATCAGACACACCACAGGAGGTGGAGCCAGCATTGTGGAAGGCAGGCACAGCCATATTCAGGCCCAGGTGCTACTCCTCCCACCACTCCTCATGCAGTTAGGTCTATTCAGCCTAGTGCTGACTCACCCTGTCTCCTGGAGTCCCCCAGCCCCTGTCACTCACAAAACCAGACATACAATACACAAGCTAGCAGAGGCAGGCTGGATGGTTAGGCAAGAAAATACCTACTTTCTATAAGTGGTATTTTCAAACACAGAATGTTAAAACCAACTTCACTAAAAGATGTATTTTATCATCCTGAGTTCAGGCATACTAAACTCGAATTTCTACCATGTTCCCTGGGTCAGTTAGGATTATAAGATGTTATAATCAAACTGCCCATTCTGGCCTATGGGGACAGGTAGCCTTGCAATAGTGAAAAACGAAATTGGCTGTAATTCACTATCAGGACATGCTACACACATCAGGGCATGTCCTACCTTTTACATACAATGCACACTGCCCTTGGGCCTACCTTAGGGGTGACTGATATGTAGAAAAGGGAAGGTTTAGGGACTGGCAAGTGGGTGCACTTGCCAAGTCGACATGGCAGTCACAGACTGCACACAGGCTCTGCAATGGCAGGCCTGAGCTACACTTTACAAGCTGCTTCTGTGGGTGACACAACCAGTGCTGCAAGCCCACCAGCAGCATTTGATTTACAGGCCCTGGGCACCCATGGTGCACTATACTAGGGTCTGACAAGTAAATCAAATAATCCAATCATGGAGTTACTAATCAATACATCAATTTACCATAGGGAGCACTTGCACTGTGGCACTGAATAGCAGTGGCACAGTGCCCAAAACATCTAAACCAGCAACACATAACAAAAACAGAGGAGGCAATCAGTGAAAAAATGGAAGGGAGACTCACACCAATGGTACCAGGTCTAACACGTGTCCCCTCCAGCTGAAATGTGGGGAGGACTACCCAACCCCTTGGGAGTTCTCTTCACTAAGGCGGAAAAATCTGGACAGACCATCAGCATTGGCATGTTCTGTTCCAGGGCGGTGTTCCACCGTGAAGTCCATCCCCTTTAGGGAAATGGACCACCTCAACAGCTTTGGATTCTCACCCCTCATCTGCATCAACCATCTGAGGGGCCTGTGGTCTGTCTGAACCCGGAAGTGAGTCCCAAACAGGTATGGTCTCAACTTCTTCAATGCCCAGACCACAGCAAATGTCTCACGCTCAATTGCACTCCACCTCTGTTCCCGTGGAAGTAACCTCCTACTGATGATGGCTACAGGTTGGTCTAGGCCCTCCTCATTAATCTGTGATAGAACAGCCCCCACACAATTATTATTATTATTATTATTATTATTATTAAATTAAATTTATAAGGCGCACAGCTACCCGGAGGTTTCCCGGTGCACAGGACAGATTGCAGACAAATCGGGCAAACTTTTTACTGGTTGAAAAGCCAGGTCTTCAGGCTTTTGCGGAAGCTTTTATGGCTAATTTCGTGGCGAAGTGGGGAAGGTAGTGAGTTCCACAACATTGGGGCCAGGTACGAGAAGGAGCGTCGGCCCATACGTGAAATTTTAAATCTAGGAACTATAAAGTTAGCTTGGGATGCGGAGCGAAGTAGACGGGGCGGAAGATATATCTGGGCTAGGGAGCATAGGTAATGGGGTGCTGTACCTAGCTTAATCTTATGCATATAGCATAAGGCCTTAAATTTCATCCGTTGCTCAACCCTGAGCCAATGGAGATCACGCAAAGAGCCTGTGATGGAGGATGTTGTCGATACCTGACAAAGTAGCCTGGCCGCAGAATTCTGCACCACCTGCAGCTTGCGTACTAATTCCCTATTTGCTCCTAGATAAAGGACGTTGCCATAATCAAGCCTCGACATGATTAGGGCCTGGATGACTGTTCTTTGAGTAGATTCAGGCATCATCCATAATATCTTATGGAGCCATTTGAGAATAGTGAAGCAATAGAAGTGGTCTTCGCTACTTGCTGTTTCATAGTCAGCTGATCGTCAATCACTATGCCCAAATTACGTACAGTTTGTACAGGTTTAGGAAGTTCACCCATTTCAGGCGGCCAGTGATGCGGGCCCCAAAGATCTTTATCCTGCCCCATGATCAAAACCTCCATTTTTCCTCCATTTAGCTTTAACCAGTTAGTGTGCATCCAGTTGGCAATTTTATACAGCCCTAACTGTAGGGATGAAACACTGGATTTGTCATTGGTGGATAGTGAGAAGAGAAGCTGGGTGTCATCCGCATAAGAGAAGATTGACAACCCAGCCTCTTCCGCGATGGTAGCTAATGGGCTGACGTAAAGATTGAATAGCATAGGACTAAGTATCGATCCCTGAGGCACTCCATGAGGAGATGCATAGGTTTTGGAGCAAGCCGATGGAGAGAAAACCTGAAAAGTCCTGTTGGTGAGGACGTTTTTAATCCACTCCAAAGCTGATCCAACAATTCCCAGGGACTGGAGAGCTTTTAGAAGGGTAGAATGAGATACCGTGTCAAAGGCGGCACTCAGATCTAATAGAATGATTGCCACCGTTTCCCCTTTATCCAGAAGCAGGCGTATTGTTTCGGTAACTTCTAAGAGAGTAGACTCTGTGGAGTAACCGGCTCTAAAGCCTGATTGGGACCCGTATAAGATGTTATTAGATTCCACAAACCGTGTAAGCTGTTGATTCACGTGTTTTTCTAGGATCTTAGAAAAAACAGGGAGTAGGGAAATTGGGCGGAAGTTGGAAGGCTCAGCTGGATCCGCATTTGGTTTCTTCAAAAGAGGAAGAACCATTGCGTGTTTCCATTGCTCTGAAGCGTCTGTTTGGACAATGAATTCCTTTGAGAAGTTGGGCGCCTGAAGCACGGGCGTTGTTCACATGGCAGTCTTCAGGGCGTCAAAAGCCTTCTGACAGGTGTCAGCCCAGTTCACTTTCTTGGGCTGCTTCCTGGAAGTCAGCTCAGTCAAGGGTGCAACAATGTTGCCATACCCCTTGACAAACCTCCTGTAGTACCCTGTGAGTCCTAAAAAGGCTCTCACCTGTGTCTGGGTCTTGGGGGTTCCCATGCCAGGATGGTATCAATCTTGGGTTGTAGGGGCGCCACCTGGCGCTCCCCACCTGGTGCCCCAAGTATACCACAGAACCCTGCCCGATCTGGCACTTACTCGCCTTGATCGTGAGGCCTGCCTTTTGCAGTGCCATCAACACTTCCCAGAGGTGGCGCAGATGTTCTTCCCAACTGGCGCCGAACACTGCAATGTCATCCAGGTAGGCGGCACTGAAATCCTCCAGTCCAGCCAACATCTGGTTGACCAACCTCTGAAAGGTGGCAGGGGCATTCTTCATCCCAAAGGGCATAACCCGGAATTGGTAGTGCCCATCTGGTGTGGAGAATGCTGACCTCTCTTTGGCCCCATCAGTTAAGGCGATCTGCCAGTACCCAGACGTTAAATCAAACTTTCTGAGGTACCGGGCAGCCCCCAACCGATCAATGAGCTCATCAGCTCTGGGGATGGGGTGCGCGTCAGTCCTGGTGACTGAATTGAGTCCTCGGTAGTCCACACAGAACCGGAGTTCGGGTGTAGCACCAGGCGCGGCAGCTTTTGGGACCAAGACCACTGGGCTGGCCCAAGGGCTGTGAGAGGACTCAATCACCCCTAAGGCAAACATCTTGGAGACCTCCTCCTTGATGTGAGCTCTGACCCTGTCAGTCACTCTGTAAGCCTGTGCTTCAAGGGAGGACTGTCCCCAGTGTCCACGTCATGGATGCACCACTCAGTGACACCAGGAACCAGGGAGAACAAATCAGAGAATTGTCCCAACAATTGGCGACAATCTTGCTGCTGCTCAGGGGTCAGTGTGGCAGAGAGGCTGACACCATCCACTGACCCACCTTGCTCTGTTGCAGACAGGAGGTCAGGAAGAGGCTCGGTCTCCTCCTCCATTCCATCATCTGCCGCTAGGAGCATGCCCACTTCGGACTTTTCTAAGTGGGGCTTCAGGCGGTTAACATGCAGGACCCGCAAAGGGTTCCTAGGAGACCGCAAGTTCACCAGGTAGGTGACATCACTCTTGCACTCCACCACCTCAAATGGTCCGGTCCACCTGTCCTGGAGCGCACAGGGCTCTACAGGGGCCATGAACCAAACTTTCTGCCCAGGTTGAAGCTCAATCAGAGTGGCATTCTAATCGTACCACCGCTTCATTTCCTCCTGGATGGCTTCCAGATTCGCCTGAGCAAGTTGTCTGATTCCTGAAGGCCAGCATGTAACTGTATACATCCTGGGGAGGTTTCCTGGGAGATTGCTCCCAGCCTTCCTTGACCAGACTCAAAGGTCCTCTTACCGGGTGACCATACAGCAGTTCAAAGGGACTGAACCCTAGGGACTTCTGTGGCACCTCACGGTAAGCAAAAAGAAGGCATGGCAAGAGGACGTCCCACTTACGCCTCATAGGTTCCTCAAGACCCATTATCATGCCTTTGAGGGTCCGGTTGAATCTCTCAACCAGCCCATTACCTTGGGGGTGGTAAGGAGTGGTGAACTTGTATGTAACACCGCACTCCTGCCACAGGGATTCATATACTTTGATATGAAGTTTGTACCATGGTCTGACACCACCTCTCTGGGGAACCTCACATGAGAGAAAATCCCCATCAGTGCACGTCCCACCATGGGGGCCGTCACTGTCCTGAGCGGGATGGCTTCCGGGTTGTGGGTAGCATGGTCCACCAAGACCAGGATAAACCTGTTGCCCATGGCCATCTTGGGGTCCAGTGGCCCCACAATGTCAATGCCTACCCGTTCAAAGGGGGTACTGACTACAGGGAAAGGTTGGAGAGGAGCCTTGTGCTTCCTTCCACTTTTCCCACTTGCCTGGCAAGTTTGACAAGTCCTACAATGAGTATCTGAACTCGTGCGCAACTGGGGCCAATAAAAGTGGGTGACAAGCCTTTCAAAGGTCTTGTTCTACCCCAGATGTCCAGCTAAAGGCACATCATGAGCCAAACCCAGTATGAAGGCTCTGAAGCGCTGGGGTACCACCAGCACACGGGCTGACCCAGGCTCAGCAACCTTAGGCTCGCTATACAGGAGGTCGTTCTCCCAGTAGATCCAATGTGATCCAGACTGATCACCTGCTGCCTGGTTTGTGGCCTGTTGCCGCAAACCCACAAGAGAAGGGCACTTCTTGCTGCCAATGGGTCAGCTCAGGCAGGTCCCCCAGTTCGGCCACTTGTTCCCCTGTAGGTTCCAGGGCATCCCCCTCAAGGTCTGCCTCCTCCTGGACCGTGGGAACTATGGGGGCCGGTTTCCTTCGCCCCCTACCTCTTCTCTTTAAGGCAGGGGTCTGGGCCATATTTTCAGGCTCCAGAACCTCTTCAACACCCTTACTGGCTGCCATAGACCGAGTGGTCACACATGCCCACTCAGGCAGACCCAACATCTCCAAATGAGACCTTCTCTCCACCTTAGCCCAAGGGGAGCTCTCTAAATCATTGCCCAACAGACAATCAACAGACATGGCTGGCCTCACAGCTACTTGAAGAGTACCTGAGACCCCCCCCACTCAAAGGGAACTTGAGCCACCTCACACTGGCTCTGCGAGTTGTCCGCAGCAAATACAGGGCAGAATGCATGGGGGATAACTGGCTCTCTGGACACCAGACGGCAATTGACAGCTGTCACACTAGCCCCAGTGTCTCTGAGAGCTTCCACCCTATGGCCATTGATGGTCACCCACTGCCTGTACTTCTTAGTGTTATCAGGCAGTTGGGTCTCAGGGACCATCTCAAAGTCTCCTAGCGAGACAAGGGACATTTCTGCGGGACCCCACCCACCTTGGGCATCCATCTCCCCCCACCCCCAGGGCTACACAGCCATCTGATGGGGTGGTGCAAGTGGTGGTGCTTTGGAATCCTTCATGGGACACTGCGCATCATACCAATGGTGGCCCATTTGACCACACGTAAAGCACTTAGAGGGGCCCCTGAGAACAGGTTTACCTGTCGGGGCCTCTTGCTTTTTCTCAGGGGGAGGCTGGGAACCCTTCCCTTGGTTCCCTTGGGAATTACTTTGGGGCCCTTTCTGGAACTCCCTCTGTTTACCCTTGTCCCCCCACTCTTCTGCTGGGGACCCTGCCCACCGTTGGCAAAGTCTCCCACGTGACCCTTGTGGACCCAGGTGCTTACCCAGTGGTCCGCCTCCTCAGCAAGCTTCCTAGGGTTAGTTAACTTGCTATCAATAAGGTGCTGGCGTAGCTCTGGTAAACAATTACCAGACAAGTGCTCCCATGCAAACAAATCATAGAGCGCTTCAAAAGTATCCACTTTGCTACCCTTCACCCAACCATCCATAGCTCTGCAAAAGAAAGACTGATACTCCACCCAGGTAGTTGCCTCCAGCTTCTTACAATTCCTGAACCTCTGTCTATAGAGTTCTGGGGTCAAACCATACCTTGTCATCAGGGCTTCCTTCATGTGGGCATAAGACATCCTGTTCTCACTGGGTAGGTCTAACAATGTATCCCTCCCTTCACTCACAAAGCGGCCCCACAACCCCGCTCCCCAATCCTTCTCAGGGACCCGGTGGGCCAACATAGCTATCTCATAGGCTGCAAACCACTGCCCAATATCTTCCTGTCTGTGGAATTCCTTTATGACATCCTTGGGGATATGGACTCTGCTTTCTGCAGGCACAGATGGTGTGCTGCCACCAGAGGGATTGATTTCTAAGCCTTTTGCTTTGAGCTCTAACTCCCTCAACATTCTCTCATGTTCCAACCTCATTCTCTCTCTCTCCACGGACAACCTGCTATTCTCTAGGTCCCTCTGACCCTCCAATTTGAGCCTGGCCATCTCCAGCTTGTGCGCCCTGTCTCTTTCCCTGTCTTCCAGCTCTCCTGCGGACGGGCCTTGGGAAGAGACGCTACTGCCAGGCGGGGACGATACCCCTGCCCTGGCTGGAATCAATGGTATATTCAGCTGCCCCTCTGCATCCCCAACTGGCTCCACCACCAGATCAGGGGTATTTCTTGATTCCACCCAGGCCATCAGCGCCTTTTGGTATTCATCCTTTTTGGCAATGCCTGGGGTAGCAATTTTAAATTTTTTGCAAAAGCGCTTTAGCTGTTTCACATTGTAGGTTTCCAACCTCTCTTCCTCAAAATCAAGATCCATAGATGCAACAGATGCTGGTCGGCTCATGGTAGTAAGAATTGGCAGTTCTCAGAAAAAATAACAGTCCAAGGAGAAAAAATTCTACCAAAAAAGTATGCGGTTGCGTTTGGTCTGCACTCACTAGTAGTGTACACCAATCACTGTATATGAGTCACAAATGCAAGTCCAGAATCCTCACCTCTGACCACCAATGTTAGAACTGGGGGTCTCTAGTTGGCAATGGTATACACCTTTGACCAAATAGGGACCCTTGCTTCTAAGTCAGGGAAAGGGGTTTACACTCCTGGATAACCCCTGCTCACCCCCTTGGTAGCTTGGCACGAGCAGACAGGCTTATCTCAGAGGCAGTGTGTTAAGCATTTGTGAACACATACAGTAATACAGTGAAAACACTACAGATGGACACCACACAGGTTTTATAAAAATAAGTATCCTTTATATAGACTTATCACAAGACCACAAACGACAAAAATCCACAATACTGTACTCAAAATAGACTTAAAGTTGGTAGAAGTAACTTAGTTCAAGATGATGATAAATGCGACACGTTTCACACAAAAGTACCTTGGATGCGTAACGCAAAACAAACAAAGGGTCCGCAGGGAGGGCAATGCGGCGAGCAGGCGCCTCGATGCGATGCGACGATCCGGTGCGATGCGATGAGAGTGCGCCCTTGATGCGATGCGACGACGTGAAGATGATGCATGCACGCCCGCCGGCCGTGCGGCGAACTCTGTACCTTTGGAGCCGCGACAGGCCCTGCGACACGCCTCTCCGGTGATGCAATGGCAGGCAGCTGCGACGGCGACACGCTTCTCCGGTGATGCGGTGGCGACCCTTGCGGTGGTGACACGCTTCCCCGGTGATGCGACGGCAGGCAGTTGCGACGAAGACATGCTTTTCCGGACATGCGACGCCAGGCAGCTGCGACGAAGACACGCTTCTCTGGTGATGCGGTGGCGGCCTCTGCGGCGGCGACACGCTTCTCCGGCGATGCGACGGCAACAGCTGCGACAGCAACACGCTTCTTCTCATTGAGTCGTGCTTCCAGCTCCCAGCGACACGCAGGCTTCTGCAGACAGAATCCCCAGCAAGGGAATTCAGGAGGGAGCTGGTGGGGAAGTCTTGTAGCCCTGAGACTTCAGCAGGAGGCAAGCTCTAGTTCAAGCCCTTGGAGAAATATTCTGCAAGATGATGAAAGTTCTTTGAAAGTTCCTTCTCCTTTCCTTGGCAATGAAGACCACTGCAGGCCAACCCAGCAAACAACACACTGGCAGAGGGGCAGTCCAAACTCCTGCAGCTTCCTTGGTTCTTCTCCTTGGCAAAGGTTTGTCTTGTTGTTCCAGAAGTGATCTAAAGTTCTGGGGTCTGGGTCCCCCTTTTTATACCCATTAATCCTTTGTCCTCTGAAGGCAGAGGGTCCTGTACCTAGTCCAAACCAGTTCTGGGTGCATTCTGCCAGTGCACAACTTCTTCCTTTGTCAGTGTGGGCCAGGGTCATCAGACACACCACAGGAGGTGGAGCCAGCATTGTGGAAGGCAGGCACAGCCATATTCAGGCCCAGGTGCTACTCCTCCCACTACTCCTCATGCAGATAGGTCTATTCAGCCTAGTGCTGACTCACCCTGTCTCCTGGGGTCCCCTTAGCCCCTGTCACTCACAAAACCAGACATACAATACACAAGCTAGCAGAGGCAGGCTGGATGGTTAGGCAAGAAAATACCTACTTTCTAAAAGTGGTATTTTCAAACACAGAATGTTAAAACCAACTTCACTAAAAGATGTATTTTATCATCCTGAGTTCAGGCATACTAAACTCGAATTTCTACCATGTTCCCTGGGTCAGTTAGGATTATAAGATGTTATAATCAAACTGCCCATTCTGGCCTATGGGGACAGGTAGCCTTGCAATAGTGAAAAACAAAATTGGCTGTAATTTACTATCAGGACGTGCTACACACACCAGGGCATGTGCTACCTTTTACATACAATGCACCCTGCCCTTGGGCCTACCTTAGGGGTGACTGATATGTAGAAAAGGGAAGGTTTAGGGACTGGCAAGTGGGTGCACTTGCCAAGTCGACATGGCAGTCACAGACTGCAAAAAAACAACAGGAGGGTCCAAGGGAAAATTTATAGACCTTAAACGGATTAAATCCCCTATTCCATTATTCACACAAACATCTATATAATCCATAGTCTCGTCTGCTGACTGTTTATCCCAATGTATGATTCACTGAAATAGAGCTATGTGCTTGGTAATTATGAACCTAAGTGTCACTAGAAAAGTTAAGATGAAATAACCCTTCAGGATTATAGGAATCCCATCACACACCGAAGTGAGCCTTTATCATCATTTGGGTTCCCAAACAATCTTCCTTCTATCCTCTTGATCATTGAGGCATACTGGATAGATTGTCTCCTTTATTAGGTCTTTCAGAAAAGAAGAAAGACACAATAGAAAGTAGGAGAATAATCTCCAGTAGAAAGAGTGCAGTGCAAAAGATATAAAGTACGTGATTAAAATAGAATTTGCCAAAAGAAAAAGAACTTAATCTTCAGCCAATATCTAAGGCAATCCTAATTAAAACCAGTGAAAAAGAGTGGGAGAATTATTTCAGCAGTTCAAACAAATTACTGCTTACGAACGGTCGACATGTTTCAGCCAATTGGACATCCGGTCCACGGCTTTTGTCAGGACCTCACCATAAACTTATCTGCTACTGCATTATTCCAAAAGTGAAAAAATATAATTTATACATACATCCTGGTTGGATTTGATACAACCTCTGATATTGTACTGATCCTCTGAATCTACCAGATGTGTAGGACATCTGCAAAGCACAAAGGATAACATTAATAGTGACAACATAGTCAAATGATTCACATCACCCAGTCAGCTCTTAAATCAAAAAAACTTTTGTATATATCTAATAAATAGACTAGCAATTATTCTCACCCGTAGAATACGAGGACTTAACCTCACCTCACCCGGCACCAACTCCAGTCCGAGAGACCCCGCTCTGCCAGGCGTAGCCCCAGGGCCCAACATGGAAAAAACGGGGAAGGAAGGGAAGGGGGAAGGTTTTGTTTAGAACATGCTTAATATGTCGACATGTGTTAATCACATGGATCACATTTTCTCTCTACACTGTGTTTCTGAGAGAGTGTGTCTTTTAAGTATACACATTGGGTAAACAAAACCACTATCGATCAATAGCAAGCTCAGGAAAAAGCATATTAATGAGCAGCCAGCTTACACAGTCACACTTGTAACTGCGCTTCATACTGTCATATAAGGTGGACTTTCTCTAACTCGATACTAACTTTCATATGACCAATGTGAAAGTTATCGCTATTCATTATCTAACTCACACATATTTACACCGAAGTGCTCACATCTATTCCTCTTCTGGTTATGTCTAAGACTAATACCACTCCACCGCTAAACCGGATAGCGTTTCTGCTTGTGTCTATGGCAAAAATAATCATAAAGCGTAGTTGACAACATATGCTTGTCCTGTATAGACCTTGCCTCTCTATAGCTTCTCAACTTAATCTAGGCTAAAGAACAAATAAAGAGAAATTCCTCAACCTTTATAAGCTTATCATCAAATCACTTTTCGCCAAAACGTACTGCAACTCGGTATTGGTGAAAAATTGCTTCCTCACAGACTGCACACAGGTTCTGCAATGGCAGGCCTGAGACACACTTTACAAGCTGCTTCTGTGGATGGCACAACCAGTGCTGCAAGCCCACCAGCAGCATTTGATTTACAGGCCCTGGGCACACCTGGTGCACTATACTAGGGTCTGACAAGTAAATCAAATGATCCAATCATGGAGTCACTAATCAATACATCAATTTACCATAGGGAGCACTTGCACTGTGGCACTGATTAGCAGTGGCACAGTGCCCAAAGTATCTAAACCAGCAAAACATATCAAAAACAGAGGAGGCAATCAGTAAAAAATGGAAGGGAGACTCACGCCAATGGTACCAGGTCTAACAAGGGTCTGACAAGTAAATCGAATAATCCAATCATGGAGTCACTAATCAATACATAAATTTACCATAGGGAGCACTTGCACTGTGGCACTGAATAGCAGTGGCACAGTGCCCAAAGCATCTAAACCAGCAGCACATATCAAAAACAGAGGAGGCAATCAGTGAAAAAATGGAAGGGAGACTCACGCCAATGGTACCAGGTCTAACATTTCCACAAATCTTTCTGGGCACCCCATGTTGGTGGTCTCTGCCAGGCCAATGATGCGGATATTATTACGTCAAGAGCGCGCCTCCAAATCCTCATTTTTAATGGTGACTGCTTTCAGGAGCTGTTCAGTTTTTTCAATTCATCTGGTCAAGGAGGTAGTGGTGTCCTCAAGAGTGGAGATGTGCTCCTCCGCAGCATCAAGGCGGGTGCCTTGTCTGTCTAAACGTTCTCCCATGCAGTCTAGTCAGGCGATAAGGGAGTCAAAGCGCGCATCTATGGGGCGGAATTCCATGCGCAGCTCGGTGAGGATTGAGGTCACTTCTTCTGGGGTCCGAGCGAGTCGCAGAGTCCTGTTCGTCGTCCATGTTGGATGGGGGGTCCTGGCGACTCAATGATTTGTGTTGGTCAAATGTCAATTCACGCTGTTTAGGATCCCCTCGGCCCATGGTGGTAGAGCTGCAGAAACAATGTCTCGGTGCAGCAGACAGACGCAATTTGCCACACAGAGGACAAAAAGGGCAAGGGAAATTGGCACTCGCCCACTGATGCAAAGGGCCACATTAATTTGTGGTGGCTGTAATATACACAAGTTCCAGCCCAGAGTGTCCCCAGCAGCGATGGTTATAACCCGAGAAGCATAGTAGGGCAGCGGTTGTCGCTGGACGTCAAGGAGCCACGCCATAGCCGCAAGCAGCTATGTGGGCACAACCACTCATATAAGATAGAGGGTGGGCCGGGATGCAGGAGACGGGCCAAGGAGCCCCAAATGTGGGGCACTCACCGCAGCAGGAGGGAGGAATCACAGGTAGGCAGCCTCCCAATGTGCGACAGGCAGCCAGCGATGGATGGGGTAGCAGCAGGATCTCTCACCACAAGGGCCGCGGGCCCACCTCTTCGGCTGCGCAGCACCCAGCAGCCGTCCAGCGAGGGTGCATGCCTCATAGTGCCGTACAGGAACTCTGCAAAATGTAGGGAGGCCGTGCTCCCGCAGCGCCAGCCGATCCGCAGGAAGGTTCAACCAACGCAGGGGTCCACACAGGAGGCACCGGTGGCACCAGTAATAGGCCGCAGCACGCCCAATGAGGAAGGGTCGATGTATCAGGCCCAGCCCGGGCCCATCTGCAGCCCCACTGCCGTCAGCGGTGGCCCAAAGTTGCGCCTCCATGGCCACCGAGCAGGAAGCAGCTGGTCAGTGCAGGCAAGGCGCGGCAGGAGGGCAGAGGCCCAGCAGGGCCCCGCAGCCTCGGCCTCAGACTTGCCCGCTGCCCCTGTCGGAGCAGGGCCTCCAATGTGGGCTGGGCCTCGCCTCTCTTACACAGAGCTACACGTCAGGATAGGTCACCAGACTCTGCCAGCAGGTCAGTCAGATCTCCAGACTATCCAGCCCCCTCAGTGTTTTGCCTAACGGAGCAAGGATGGAAGCCGCGACCCATAGGATTAGGGCCGTTGGCTCTGGAGATTCACAGCCGCGCGGCCATCACGGTCGGCCCCTCGGCCACGCCCCCTTCACCCACACTGTTGATCACGCTGCATGTGTGAGGAAGAGATTGATGTTGGTGTGATCTACCCTTAGGGTTGCCACCTTTCCCAAATAAAAATACCAGCCATTTATTCACGTTTTAAGATTCTGCAAAATGCCAAACATTATACTTAAATAGAACTTTATATAAAATCACCTCTACTCATTTTTAACATGACCTTTCTACCTATGTTTACTTTAATTATCAGATACGGCACATTAAGGCAGCTCTAGAAAGTATTTCTTCTTATATCTATTGTTTAAAGGATGTACTGACAAGGGAAAAAAATACCTTCTTTGGGTGATTTTACTAATTTGTGGATGGGCTGGGACATAAAAATATCGGTCCTGTCTGTAAAACAATGGCCTTATAGTAAACCCATCTGCCCTTTGCTTGGCCGCATTTTATTTAAATCAAAAACTGCATAAAAAAGATCTTGGCGAGGCGGCCATGGGCAGAAGGAAGAGTGTCCCATGACAGCACAGTGAAGCCGGACGAGGGGGTGGGGGGCATCCACAGCTCTCACCACCTAAAATCTCTGCCACAGAAGTGTACTGTGGTGTACTGCAACACATGCTTCATAATGGTTACCGATACTTGTTGAAGAATTGTACACAATGTTGTCAACTCTTTGAAACTTTTTGGGAAATATCTCTTGGCAACTGAACATAGCACTGCAGGAACTTCACACTTGAAGGCACTGCTCCAATTACAATATAATTCAGCACTAACTCGTTCTGTATAATATCCAACTCGCATGGAACAGTATGCAAATCCATTCAACAACACATAAATGTCTATCGCAAACTGCCTTTTCCTGTTTCCTTACCCGCATTTTGATTCTGCCTTTGTTAACCCAATTGTGCAATGTAGCCTCTTTTGTTGACATATCGACAGAAGACAAGAGAACATGACACAATAATATACACAAAGCAACATTACACAATTAAACATAACAGAGGGCAACACAAGAAAATAGTCAAAGAATACAACCACAATACAACACAACAGCACATTACAAATGCAGCACAAAAACACAGCTGTACAAAAAACATCACCAGCACGACAAAATATGATACAAGTAATATGTACAAACATTCTTGCAAGACATTACCACTCCCAAAAACCTGGTTTCATAATATGGTGGTGAAAGATGTTTGCACTAATCAATTCGTTAACTTACCACCGTGGACATGAAATAGCATCACTCAATAATGTTTTATGATCCAGCCCACATTCCCGGCTACAGTTGATGCTGACACGTGTCTTGAATAGTTAAAAAGACTGCAACAGAGCTAGTTTAATACCTTAGACAGTGATAAATGATTGTTTGTGGAGGGACCTTTATAGGCAGGTGCTGCCTTTGCTGGAAATGTAACAGCATTTGTTGGCAACGCTAAAGTAAACAGCAGGAAATCGCACAAAAATACACACACAGAAACAAACCAACATATTTAAACATAATAGGGCGCAATGCAACAAAATAGTGAAAGCAAAATGCAACACAACAACCACTGTACAACACAACATCACATTGCATTACTGCAGCAAAAACAAATAGGGCCATATTTATGGCCAAGTCACACAGTGCAGCGCAGCAAGCCACCTTGCTGCGCTGCACTGCGTGGCAGGGAAAGGGCAGTAATGCAGTGTATTTAAGGCAACACAATGTATGTGTGCCTTTTCCCCCATGCTGGCGCCCTTTTGGCTGCTTAGTACCAACTTAGGCACCCTTGCACCATGGTCCAAGGGTGCCTGCATTGTAAGGGGGATTGTTTTTGTGCAGGAAGGGGCACCTTCCTGCGCAAAAACATTCCCCTGATGCTTTTACTCTTTCTATGTGTGCTGCATAATGCAACACACATGGAAAGAGGAAAAAACAAAGAGAAATAAAGATATTTCTCTTCGTTACGTATAGTATATATAACCAGATGCTGACTGCGAATCCATTTCCAATATCAAAATATTTTGAGGTATTTACAGTTTTTGAAGTTTTATCCTTTCCTGTATTTTTGATTTATGTGGTTTACCAAGCCTAGTGTCTATGAAAGAGTCCGCGGTCAGGTACTGTTTTCTCGTACATGCCTACTGATATCGGTATTCATATCTATGAGCTTCACCCCCCCCCCTTAATCTCACGGTCTAAGCTTCGCCCCTGTGCCCACCTCTGTTCAAAATAAAACAGAATGCCAGCCAAGCTAGAAACAACAGTTCTTGAGCAGCTGCATGTGCTCCATCAAGCTTCAGTGTGTCTCTTATTCAGAAGCATACACACAATACATGCATGTGTGGCACACCGACACTCATGAACATAGACAAGCCATGCTAACCCCACAGCAAGCGGCCCTAACCTCAATCTTTTTTAGGTCTCGCAGAGCCAGCGCATGTGCTGCTCTGCAAGACATTTAGTAGGGGCTTTTGAAAGTGCTACCAAAGAGGCTTTTGCCGGCCACCAGCGTGCGGTTACGCGCGCGTGGACGTGCACAGGTCATTTGGCTTTCTGTAATGGCTCATTAAGCCTTACAGCGCGTGAATCCCCTCCCCTACCCCCTCCCTTCTCCCACTCCCTCCTCGTCAGCTTCTCTTATTACAAGCTTCCCGCGTCGCGCGGCAAATGCTTGTTACTCTTTCTTTCACTTCCCCTTCTCTACACAGAGCAGTCCCTTCCACTCCCCGCCCGCACAGAGCATTCTCTTCCACTCCCCGCCCGCCTCTCCATACTCCCGCAGCATGACCCTCACTCACCCAGCATTTTCTCTCTTCCTCTGCCTTCTGTCACCTTTTCCGCGCGCAGCCAGTTTTTAATCTTTCTTTCAATTCCCCTTCTCTACACAGAGCATTCTCTTCCACTCCCCGCCCACCTCTCCATACTCCCGCCGCATGACACTCACTCCCCCGGCATTTTCTCTCTTCCTCTGCCTTCTGTCACCTTTTCCGGTTTACCTGGCTCTCCCTCACTCACCCGGCAACATTTGTCAATCCTCGCCGTGCGTGACAGCATTTTGCCATTTTACTGCGCGTTGTGTGGCTGCGCACCTGATAGGAGTCCATTTGTAGGCACCATGACCGCTCCTTATTTTCACACTTCACGAAGTTGTTGTGAGGATGGTGTGCTGCAGGGTAGGCAGTTCGGGCCGAGCTGGGACATTGCTGTCACTGCGCTTGGAAAAACCTGACAGCTAAGGAGAAAGCTGGTTAGGGTCGCGAGGTAAACACAAAGAACGGACCTTTGAACGAAAGCCCCTACATAATTGTAAACATGTATAGTAATATTCAAAGATATCGGTGCTCCGCACACTAACTAACAGAATGCTTGTAATATTTTGTTGAATCATCAAAACCTACCACCTCAAGTGACCACTTTCAGCAGCACGATTTCATAGTTTTTATCGTAAACTATTGATGGCGCTATTTAACAAAAAAATAATTGGTGACATGTAGTTTGTAAGGCACTAGTTCTAAAGACACGTTTTGTAGCATGCCTGTGCTCTAACTCTCGCACCCCCTTAAACTACAAGGAAAGGGCACGGCATAAGGCCTCAGGTGCACGCCAAATGTGCCCGGGGTCGCACATCCGGTTGCTGGTTACAGAGCTCCGCAGCTTTAGTGGCAGTGACTGCATATTTACGCCCCAGTTTTGTTTTACCAGAATTGGGAAAATATAACTGGTCGAGCAGGAGAATCTGTTTTGCTTTCAGGTTACGCTGCCTGTCCTTTTCTCAATAATGAATGCACGCGGCATGTCCCCTACAAACTCCGTGTTGCTTTAGAAGTTTATTGGTCCAGGAGGGGAAAGGGAACAGTAACTCTTCTTACAGAAGTGCTAATAAAAGACCGCTCCTATAAACGACGTCTGGTGCCAATAGACTGGAGCAGAGTGTTTGCAGTGCTTCTCTTTTAATTACCCGCTCTTCTGTCTTGGGTGAAAGGCTGACCCAACCACCAGAACTGAACCCTTGTGCATCATTAACTGTGTTGCATTCACATTAACCCACTGAGCCAATAGGTCTCACTTTTGGGACCTTATAAGTGTTTAGCCATGCAACAGTTGATGTTGTTGCACCAAGGATATTGTGCTGCATAACTAAATACTTAGAAGGTCCCAAAAGCGAGACCTATTGGCTATGCCAATGCTTGTTTTGTTTGCTTTCCTGTCACTGCTCGATCTCAGCCCGGCTCCCATCTTCTACTAGCCATATCTTCACACTGCTGCAGCTCTGCATGGCAGTCCTGGCGCTGTAATCACATGTGTAGTGTGGTTGACAGCACAGGCAGGTTCTGCTACATTGGTGTTTGATTGTGTTGTACCGAGGCTTCACCCACACTATTGATCACACTGCATGTGTGAGGAAGAGATCGATGTTGGTGCTATCTGCCCTTAGGGTTGCCACCTTCCCCAAAGGAAAATACCAGCCATTTGTTCACGCTTTAAGTTTTTGAAAAATACCAGACATGATCCTTAAATAGAACTTTATATAAAACCACCTGTACTCATTTTTAACATGGCCTTCCATTATGTTTACATTAATTATCAGATAGGGATCATTTAGTTAGCTCAAGAAAGCTCTAGAAAGTGGTTTCTTCTTTTGCCTGTTGTTTAAGGTATGTACTGACCAGGGGAAAAATACCCACTTTAGGTGATTTTACTAATTTGCTGTTGGGCTGGGAAATAAAAATACCGGATCTGGCTTTAAAAGAATGGCCAGAAAGTAACCCCATCTTCGTGTGGCCGCATTTCATTTTAATTAAAAACTGCATAAAAAGATCTTGCCAATGTGGCCGTGGTCAGATGTAAGAGTGCACTGTGACAGCACACTGAAGCCGGGGGAGGTAGCCACACCCTTCGCCCTCTAATATCTCTGCCACTGTGGTGTACTAAAGTTAATATGGATATCAATGTGTTTGTCGACAAAAATGAACTATTTTCCTTATTAATAGAATAACCCGTTCTGAACTCCACATCTACCTCTGCACGCAAGTATGTAGTCAGGCAGGGCCTGCGACCTAGACCCGGAATTACTGATTGATGGTTAACAGGTGGGCGGGTCCATAACTGGCAGGCAAGCAATCGGGCAGGAAACTCTTGATCAATTCCAGAGATAGGCACAGCGACATTACAATGGTCAGGGGAGATTGCCCCAATAAAGCACACATGGACGGTGGGGGTATGGTTCCTAAAAAAACAAAAAAGTCAGATGCCACAGGAGTTAGGAACACATAGCCAATCAGGGCTTAGCACACATATTAATCATGCGCTCCCCATGCCGGACATCTGGACACATTCACCACTGACCACACTGTGTCCATGCAGGTCAAGACCCACCTATAGTTACCATTGGCCATTAATTTATGACTCTAAAGGCAGCAACCAACAGTCCTCACCATATATCGTACCCCGGAAACCTTGTATTGCTGTTGTAATATTGTATATAAAGAAACCTCAAACTCGATGTAAATGGAGACAGTCCTCAGACCCAGTGCATGTAACTATTCTCCCAGCTGAACTGTTTAATTAAACAAACTGTTCCTGTTTTGCCAAACGCCTCTTGTCTTCTGTTCTTTAAGGAAATCCGATTCAAGCAACCCTGTGGTGTACTGCAACATATGATTCATAATGGTTGTCAATACTTGTTGAAGAATTGTATGAAATGTTGGCAGCTTTTTGAAAATATTCTTGGAAACATCTCCTGGCAACTGAATACAGCACTGCAGGAACTTCACACTTGAAGGCATTGCTTCAATTTTAATATAATTCAGCACTAACTCACGTTGTATAATATCCAACTCACATGGAACAGTATGCTAATCCACTCAACAAGTATTCAAAATTTGCTTATCAAACTATAACAATGAAACTTACACTGCCTTTTCCTGTTCCATCGCCCTCATTTTGGTTCTGCCTTTGTTAACCCTATTGAGTAATGTAGCCTCTTTTTTGACATATTTACAGTAAACAAGAGAAGGTTTCACAAAAATATACACAAAGCAACATAACACAATTAAAACACGACAGAGTGCAACACAATAAGATAGTCAAAGAAAAAAGCAACCACAATAAAACACAACAGCACATTACAAATGAAGCACAAAAACACAGCTGTACAAAAAACATCACCAGCATAACAAAATGTGACACAAAAATATGTACAACAATTTTTGCCAGACATTACCACTCTGAGAGACCTGGTTTCTTAATATGGTGGTGAAAGATTTTTGTACCAATCACTACCTTAACTTACCACCAAGGACATGAAATAGCACCACTCAATAATGTTTTATTATCCAGCCCACATTCTCTGCTACAATTGATGCTGATGGGTTTCTTGAATAGTTGAAAGGCTGATAAGAGCTATCGTACCACCTTAGACAGTGATAAATATTTGTCTGTCAAGAGGACTTTAAAGTCAGGTGCTGCCTTTGCTGGAAATGTAACAGCATTTTTGGCATCGCTAAAGTAAACAACAGATCATAGCACAATAATACAAACACAAAAACACACCAACACATTAAAACATACTGTTAGAAATGGGGTATCTAGTTGGAAGAGGTAGTCACCCTGTCCAAGTAGGGACCCACACTGTAGTCAGGGTAAGTGTAGTACACACTTAAAGTGTACCTGTGCTCACCCTCTGGTAGCTTGACACACAGCAGTCAGACTATACTATAGAGACAATGTGTAAACAATGTGTGCACACACACACAGTAACACAGTGAAAACACCTCAAAAGTACTCCACACCAGTTTAGAAGAATAGCCAATATTTATCTGAGAAAAACAAGGCCAAAACAACAAAAATCCTCTATACACAAGTCAAGATATGAATTTTTAAAGATTAAATCAAAATGGCAGTGCTTAGAAGTCTATAGCTCCAACTGGGGCTTTCTGGGTGCACTTCAGTACCTTGGTGGCATCAAAAACACAGCTTAGGGCCAAGGACACGGCGTCAGAAACCAAGCATGTGGCATTATGCAATGGAGGTGAGGCGTCGTAGTTGCATGTGAGGCGTCGGTTGCTTAAGGTGGTGCAGGGTCGTTGAAGCTTGTACTGCTCTCCGGGACGATGCGTTGCACAGAGGAGGTGATGCATTGGATGCGGGGGTGAGACCTCGGTTCCAGAAAGTGATGTGGTTTCAATGCAGCGGCATTCTCGAGAGCGTGGAGCATCAATTCCTCATTGTTAGAGTCGAACCACTGGGCCCAAGATGCTACGTCCATCGGGAGTCACGCAGGGCCGGGGATGTGTCGGAATTCGAGACGGGGCACTACAGACGTCGGTGGCATGGTGTCGAGACTCACGCTACAGCAGTTCTTCAGCAGCGCTGAGACAAGATCGGGCTGCGTTGAAGTCGCGGTCGTAGCGTTGCACGCCTGGCAAGCGGTGTCCACAGCTTTAGTGCAGGCAGGAGCGATGCAGGAAGGCGCCAGTTCCGACTGCATTGAGGCGGCGATTTTCTTGTTTTGCAGCACCAAATTCACCTCCAAGGGCCCAGGACTGGGTTTGGCACCACTTGGCAGGTCAGGACTCACAGCAGAGGAGCCCAGGTGCTGGTTGCAAGATGCATGTGAAGTATTTGATGTCCCTGAGACTTCAGCAACATGAGGCAAGCTCGCTCAAGCCCTTGGAGAACATTTAGAAAGAAGAATGCAGAGAGCAAAGTCCAATCCTCTCAGAGCAGGCCAACACAGGAAAGCAAGCAAGCAGCAAATTGGCAATCCCACCTGGCAGCACAACGGCTCTTCTTCCTGGCAGAATGTCCTCAGTCCAGAAGTGTTCTGAGCATATGGTGTCAGAGGTCTATAGGGGGATATGCAGCTCTTTGTGTGGGGACAGGCATAGCCCTATTCAGGTGCAAGTGTCAACTCCTCCCACCACTATAGCTCAGGAAGGTTCATCAGCCGAGTGATGGGCCATCAGTATATGCAGGGCACACTTAAGCTCCCTTTGTGTGTGACTCTCTAGATTGAATTCACAAAGCCCAACTGTGATCCAACCCAGACATGTATTTTAGGGACCAGCAGAGGCACAGAATGGTTAGAATAAGAAAATGCCAACTTTCTAAAGGTGACATTTCCAGACCTGCAATTTAAAAAACAACTTTACTAAAAGATGTGATCTTAAATTGGGAGACATCAAACTCCAATTTTCTATCTGCTCCCAATTGGAAGTTACACTTGTAAAGTGTTACAAGGCAGCTCCAATGCTAACCTATGGGAGAGATAGGCCTTGGTGTAGTAAAAAACGAATTTAGCAGTTTTAACTACCAGGACATGTACAACTTAAAAGCACATGTCCTACCTTTTATATACACTGCACCCTGCCCATGGGGCTACCTAGGGCCTACCTTATAAGTGCCATACATTTATTAAAAGGGAAGGTTTGGGCCTGCAAGTAGGTGAACTTGCATGGTCGACATGGCAGTTTAAAACTACACACAGAGGCTCTGCAGTGGCAGGCCTGAGACATGTCTGAAGGCAACTAGTGTGGGTGGCACAATCAGTGCTGCAGGCCCACCAGGGGCACTGGGTTACCCCATTATACTAGACGCAGGCCCACTAGTAGCATTAGATTTTCAGGCCCTGGTCACATGTAGTGCACTGTACTAGGGACTTATTAGTAAATCAAATATGCCAATCAGGGAGAAAACAATCATACCATGTCTTAGAGGAGAGACCATTTGCACTATAGCACTGATTAGCAGTGGTAAAGTGCCCAGGGTCCTAAAGCCAACAAAAAGGTCAGGAAAATAGGCAGAGGAAGGCAAAAGTTTGGGGATAACCCTGGCAAAAGGGGCAGGTCCAACACACACCACGGCTCAATGCAACAAAATAGAGAAAACAAGATGCAACACAACAACCACAGTACAGCACAACATCACATTGCAGTAATGCAGCAAAAACACACAGCAGTAAACTCCCACCACAACAAAATGCCACACAACAAATAAGTACAAATGTTCTTTTCACACATTTCCACCTCCAGAAACCCTCTTTCATAGTACTGTGACAAAAGTGTTTGCACCAGCACTGCCTTAACTTACCACCAAGAACATGCAAAAATGCCAGTCAAAAATATTTTCTGATCTGGCCTGAGGTGTATGAAGTTTAAACTTTGCAAAGTTTCTAAATTTATTAGTTTTACGCAGCATGCAGTATTTCCAATATTCACACAGATTCACTCTTTGAGATATTTAGAGCACAAATTTGGATTTTGTCATGAAGATTCTTTGGCTCAATATTTCTGCCTGTTTTCTTTATTAGAACTCTGTAACCTGTGCAAAGCTCACAAACATTTCAAGGTGTTAAAAAATATCAGCTGTGAGAGAAGTAACTAGAAACTTCACACATTCATAGGCAAAAGAAGCAAATTCTTAATTCACATGGCAACTCTAACTGCTGCCTTAGTAACATAAAGAAAACTTCAATCCACATCACATTCAATGGAAAAACAAGACAAACTGCCTTCTACATGGCAACAGCTTTAATGAAATGTGAAGTGCTTAATTTGTTAAAGAATGAGTGCCGCGGTTCAAATTTCTCTCAGAAACCACTGACTCCAATGCTGAATGTCAGGAGTAATGAAAAGCAAGGCTGTTTAGTCTTTAATTTACCTCATGCCGCTTTCATTCACCAATTATACTCTTGCTGCCAATTACATATTTCTCTCTTGTAGGTTCCTTTTCATCCCTGCATCTTTCTCCTTCTTTCCCTCCTGTGCTGCCTTTCTCTCTCTCTCTTGCTTGGGTCAAAGTTTGATGATTAAAAATAAGTCCCATTCCCCAAAAAGAATTCTGGTTGGCCCCACTTGCAACTACCGGCAGACATTAAGCACTGGAAATGTGAAATAAAAGACACGTTTAACATAGAGGTAATGTACTTCAAAAATGCCACATTGAAATTGTCTTTATCCAGTATTAAAATGAGTATGTACCAATTCCAACAGCTCTGCATTCAAAGATAAATGGCATAGCAACTGGATTGAACCAGCTGCTGACTGTGAACCCATTTCCAGAAGCAATATATTTGGAAGCATTTGCAGATTTTGTCCTTTCCTGTATTTTTTGGAATTATCAGGTGATTTATGTGGTTTACCAAGCTTAGTGTCAGTATGTGGCTTTGGAAGGGAGGGGGGTGGGCAGAATGGCCTACCCTCCCGGAATTTTTGGGTGGGTGGTAGGGTCCAGGGGTTTCAGGATTGGGGTGGGAGCACGGGGGCGGGGCTATCGCAACAGTTTAGGGACATTTCAGCTAGTTCAGGATGCCATTTTAGAATTTGGGTACATCCTGGCTGGTAGGAACTGTCCTTAGTTTTTCCCCAATTTTCAGTGGCTAGGTAATTTAGGTGCTTAGTTCGTAGTGTGCCGACTATTATGGCATTGGGCCGGAGAGCACGGACCAACCAAATTGACCCCTTGTAAGTGTGAAAAAGGCCGCTTTATTGAAGACAGGTGCACCTTACACAAAATTAACCTTGGCCTTTGCCGTTCAAAACTAACTCTAACTATACATAATGCATCTACTTGTCCACCTCCCCCCACCCCTAATGTTTACCCCGAAAACCATTGCACATTATTGCACATACCCAAATTAATCAATAACTTTTCCCCCTTTATACATTGTAACCTGCATCTCCAACAATCTAAAAATCTACCTACTCGCTCAATAACTGTTAACCTTTAACCCTGTAACCTCTTCACTAACTAGGTTTAACCTACTACCTCATTACCTACCTGTCCCCAACTAAAATTGAATCAGTAACAAACTGGCCAAAACAGTCAACCGACGCACCGCACCTGCTTCAAGCGACAACCAGAAATACATACATCAAATTTAACCCCTGATGCACCTGTACCCCAACAAAAAAGCCCCAAAATTAAACTTATAAAAATACCCACCAAAAGAAAAAACCCCAAACCCCCAAAATTAGGTTGGGCAAAAAACTTTGCCCTGCGCTACCTCCACCCTCTCTGCTGCCGTGTCACCCTCCAAAATGGTGGCACGACAACCGAGACAGCCGCGCATAAACCCCCTCCCCAGCCCAAAAACCGCCCAATGCGAGCCCAATTGGGCTCGCCCGTACCACCCGGCCCAAAAACCCTGGGGGAGCAAGCCTCCCTGGCGGTCGGCCGCCCCCCCAAAGCCCCATTGGGCCGGAGAGCACGGACAAACCAAATTGACCCATTGTAAGTGTGAAAAAGGCCGCTTTATTGAAGACAGGTGCACCTTACACAAAATTAACCTTGGCCTTTGCCATACAAAACGAACTCTAACTATACATAATGAATCTACTTGTCCACCTCCCCCCACCCCTAATGTTTACCCCGAAAACCATTGCACATTATTGCACATACCCAAATTAATCAATAACTTTTCCCCCTTTATACATTGTAACCTGCATCTCAAACAATATAAAAATCTACCTAATCGCTCAATAACTGTTAACCTTTAACCCTGTAACCTCTTCATTAACTAGGTCTAACCTACTACCTCATTACCTACCTGTCCCCAACTAAAACTGAAACAGTAACAAACTGGCAAAAACAGTCAACCGACGCCACTCAGAAATTAGTCCTGACTACATTTCTGACCCCCCCTAGGGCGCTCTAGTGTAACGCCTCACACCAACCGATGCATCCAATACCTCTTTAATCTGAGCCAGATACAACTCCATACCGAACTTAGACAAATGGACGCCATCATCCCTGAAAAAATATCTCGCCCAATACTTGTGATCCGGGTAATCATCCGGCACGAATTTCAATTCCGGGTGTTCCACTCTACCCAGACCCGACTCCTTACAAAAAACCATCATCTCACGATTGATCTTCCTTCTGGCCTTATCTATGGCTGCCGGCCTCTCAGCTCCCTTCCAATGTCGCCTAGGTATAAACTCGTTCCAAACAATAAAACAACCTGACCACTGCCGCTGAATCTCCTTCAAATCCCTCTTCATTTGTTTCAGTAAGGACAATCCCTTACAAACCACCAAATCATTTTCTCCCAAATGGAGAACCAAAACATCCGGGCAAATATGGCGCCGCAGAAGCTTACCTAACAACGGCAACAGTTCATGCCAACGCATGCCACCCCTACCATGCCAAGATACCTGAAACAAAGCCAGATCTAACCCCAAGTTAACACCCTTGCCCTTATTACGCTCATGCCTCTCAGCCCACTTTACAAAAGAATGGCCAACAATCCAAATGGCGATCGCCTCCGAATCCGGCCCGGCCACAGCACCTGAAAAGACACAAGCGTGAGAAAAAGAATCACAACTCCCCTACTCCCCCCAACCCCCTCCCCTGTTCCTTAATGTAGCGCTTATAACACTCTGACGACCAACGTCCCAATTTTTTCAGTCTTTCAGGTCCCCATCCCCAACCTGCTGCATCCAATGTCACCCCAATCCTAAAAGAATGGGTCCCGTACGCCTCGGGCGCCTCCCCAATTAACTGCAGCGCACGCCTCATCACCCAGAGCAACTGCGCTGCTGTTACCCCCCTCCCAGAAGCTCTGGAAAAAACCGAGCCCAGCCTCTGACATCTCTCTCCTTGTAGCAAACACCCCCACCTTACCGGACAAATCTCCTGCTCCCGTCTCACGCTTAGCCTCACCGATGCCCCCCTACCTCTTTGATCTGTCTTTGAACGCCTCAAGTAAATGACCACAGCTGCACTCCCCACTTCACACCCATGCACTTCGTCCCATTGCAAACCTGACACCCCTTTCCGTCCCAGCAGCTCCGACACCCGGAAAGCCCCTCCATACAACCAAGACATAAGGGCCGAAAAGAGTAAAACTTCTTCCCCCCCTCGACAGAACATTGGCAATGCCCCAATGATCCCGCGCAATAATCCCAATGTCACTGGCAAACGGACCCTCTGCCCTCTACCTACTTCCCTGGACCAACCTTCCAGTAGCCTTTTCCCAAGCTCCCCCGCCGTTTGCGCATAACCCCACAACAATTTTCCCATAAAGGCCAAACCTGCCAACTTCGCAGCAATGGTCACCTTTGACAAACCTTTCCCAATCATGTCCAAAATGAACTGCACCACGTCCTCCTCCCTGTCCCAAGTCCCTGCTCGCCTCCTCGCACCAACCTGCCAAAACTCCCGCCAAGCAAGCACATAGGCCTCCCTCGTGGAAGGCGCAAACGACCCTACCACCAGCTGTAACATCCTTTCTCTCCTACGGACCACATCCCGTCGGGCACCGGCGTCCTGTGGGTTTCCGCCTCCGTGGCCAGCCCATGGAACCTCTCCCACTGCAAATGAGACAAAGCATCCGCAATGTCATTTTCCACGCCCGGTACGTGCTGCGCCCTGAACAAAATGTCATGCTGCAAACAACCCAGGATGAAAACCCGCAATAGTTTTAACACCTGCTCATCCCTTGCTGATTGCCTATTAACCACATGCACCACAGACATGTTATCCACCCTGAAAGTGACCCTTTTGTGTGCTAATGTCCACCCCCATAGAGCCACCACAACCACCAAAGGGAACAATTCCAAAAAGGCGATACTCCTGCCACCATTCTTCCATTGTTCTGTCCACTCCTCCGCACACCACTTTCCCTGCCAATACAAACCGAAACCTCCTGACCCTGCCGCATCGGAAAATATCTGAGCGCTCCAGACCCACTCTTCTGGGGCTGCCAGAGGTATCCCATTAAACTCTTGCAAAAACCTGCACCACATTCGGAGGTCCTCCTTTGTCCCTGCCGACAAGTGCATATGATGATGAGGCAGCGTAAGGCCTGTGAGTGACCTGCCCAACCTTCTGCAAAACGTCCTCCCCGCTCTCACCACCCTACAGGCAAAATTCAAATGCCCCAGTAGTACTTGCACCATTCGCACCGTCACTTTCTTCCGCGCCAGCATGTCATCAATTAACAACCTCATGTGTAGCTTCTTATCCTCTGGCAACCTGGCCTCCATAGCCACTGAATCCAGCTCAATCCCCAAGAATGACAGCACCGTACACGGACCCTGCGTCTTCTCTGGTGCCAAAGGGACCCCAAGTGTCCCCATGAGCTCCTGGAAACTGTCCAGCTGCCGCTGGCAGTCCGTCGAACCAGGCCAGCCCACCAGGAAGAAATCATCCAAATAGTGCGTCACCGTATCCTTGCCCGTTTTCCAACAAAAAACCCACTGCAAGAAGGAACTGAATTTTTCAAACAGTGCACAGGTGATGGCACACCCCATGGGTAGCGCCTTATCCACAAGATATGCCCATCAATCTGAATGCCCAGCAACTGAAAGTCCTCCGGGTGTATCGGCAGAAGCCGGAAGGCTGTCTTGATATCACATTTTGCCATCTCTGCTCCTTGCCCCACTTTGTGCACCAAAGCCCTCGCAGTATCCACAGAGGAGAAGGAAACCGAGGTCAATTCTGCCGGGATGAAATCGTTTACCAATCCCTCCTTCCGGCCACGACAAATGCTGTATCAAATGATACTGTCCCTTCTCCTTCTTCGGCACCACCCCCACCGGGGAAATGATCAGATCCTTGAGCGGACTGACCACAAATGGTCCTTCCATCCTACCCTCCCTCACTTCCTTCTGCAGCTTCTCCCAGACCACCTGCCTGTGGCTTGCCACCGATTTTAGATTCTCCGCCCATCGCGCCAAACTCGGCCCCTCGTACCCCAGGCGAAAACCCTCCCGAAAACCTCTACTGAGCAGCCGCGCGTCCTCCTGATCCGGATACCATGCAAGCCATGCGTCCAAACACCCCAAATTAATGGGTGTATGCGCTTTTGCCCATGTAACCCTGCCCCCCTCTACCACCCCTGCCCCCTGGCCCTTGCTGTCCGCTGCCAGCCTGCTGCTGCTGTCCCTGTCCCCCGGGGTGGTGTTGGCCTGCATAACCCTGCCCAAAGCACAGCACCACGGGATGTCTTCCCGAACATTTGGAGCACTCGTGCCGAAATCTGCAGTAGTCTCGAGAACACGCTCCCTTGTTATAATCCCAACACGCCCCCGGACCTCCTCCTGCCGCTGGCTGTGTAAGTGGTCTTACCAAACTTCACTGCCCCCATAGTCTGCTGGTATAGATCCGAGTCACTCTCCCCCCACTTCGCCTCAGGATCCCACGCAAGCCTGGCCCGAAATTCCTCATCATAATGCGACCAAGCGTACCCCCGTATGTCAAATGAGCCCGCCGTACCACGTCCAGATATTTAAAAAGGGCGACGGCCCTCTCGGGGTACTTTTCGCAATAAACGCTCGCAAAGATTAGGAAATCCGCAGTCCAATTCTCGATACTCAAAGGCACCCTAGGGCGCTGGGCCAGCTCCACTTCCTCCTCTTTTGATCCCTCCTTGCAGCGCAACTCCCTGTGCAATAGCTTCAACATGTCAACGTATTCACCCTACCATATCTTTTCTTTAGTGCTCAACATGAGGTGTGCCCCTAAAGGCTTCGTCGCCCCCATGTATGGCAATTTAGGTAATTTGATCTCATGACTGTCCTTCCCCTCCTGTGCCTCCCCGTCCCCTTTGTCCGTGGCCCCCTTTCCTGCCTCCCCAGTCTTCTGACCTGCTTCCGCTGTTGCCCCCGCAACCCCTTCTCCCGGTGCCTCAACCGTGCTGGCCTGGCCGTCTGTACCCACTCCCGTGTCCTTTACATACTTACCCTTGCATAACTTAACTCCACTATCCCCGTCCGCAACCCCGTGTCTGTCCCTGTGGACACCCTCCATGCCCCAGCACCTACTACCCCTTTGGCTGCTTTACCCTGTGCCAACTTCGGCGTCCTCACTGGATCCAGTCGCCTGCTGCCTGCCGCCGAGAGGGTGGATCTCCGTGCTGGCATCTCGCCTTCATCCGCCGGCCTCACGTCCTGCAAAAAAATAGGCACAGCATTACTGGGCCCACCCCCGGCCTCCTCCACTAATTCCCCCTCCTCAATACTAGCCTCATCGAAATCCAAAGGAATCTCATCCCATTCCCCTTCATCCTGCCCACGCTGTGCCCAAGTGTGCCTGGCCTCCTCCCATAACCTGTCCACGGCAATCTCCGCCTGCCGCTTTCTTCCCTCCCCGGTCACCGCCGCCCTGGAGGGCTCTACGCCTCCGGGCTGTCGCCCTGACATGACATGACCGCACCATCCCGTTTCGCCAATGATGTTACCACCGCAAGCTGCTTGCTGGTCACCGCCGCCCTGGAGGGTCCTGCCCCTCCGGGCTGTCGCCCAGACGTGACCCTGTCTTCTCGTGCTGCTTGTACCCCATCCCTGGCCACCGCCGCCCTGGTGAGAGCCTGTGCTCCCCCGGGCTGTCGCCCTGACGTGACCGCTGCCGACCTCTGCTCCAATCCTTCCGGACGGTCCCGCGCCGCAAACCAGCCGGCCGCCCAGGACCCTGCCTTCACTTCTGTCCTGTATCGGGGAGCCGCATGTAACTCGTCCGGCCTGTATGGGCTACCCGCCCGCTGCACCTGCAAATCAAATGGAGGGTCCGGCATGCCGAGGTTAGAGTCCCTATCTATTTCTACAGTGCCCTCCCCCGGGCACCACTGCCAATAGCCCCCATGTAGTCCCCCCCACAACCCCCTGGGGTCCCCCTGCCCCCATACCCCCAACCCCCCCCTCCACCCCCGCCGCCCGGGCCCCGCCGAATGCCCTCCCCTCCTGGCGGGCCCCTCCCCCTGACCATCTCCTGCCCCCCGGACCCCTGATCCCTCCCTGGGGCCTTCCGAACCCTACCAACACCCTCCTCCTCACTCTCGCTCCACTCCAGAAGGACTGAAGGCCGCTCCCCCCCTCCCCGCCCCCACGTCCCTTCCCAAAAGGGCCCACACCCCCCTGTCCGCTGTGGACCACTCCGCCACCCCTCCGCTGCCGACCACCTGTCCCTCAACCCCCACGGGGCCCTGTCCAGCCACCCCTCCATGGCCAGTGCTGCCCCTGCATCCCACCTGGGCCTCACCTCCTCCTCGCCCCCGCTCCCCGATCACCCCGACCCCCCAACCTCTCTGCCCCCCACCCCGCCCTTGTGAATATTCTGCCGGGGTAAACAACCCCTGGCCCCCTCAACCCCCCCACCACCCCCTCTCCACTGCCTACTACGGGCCCCCTGACCCCCCCAAATCCGCCTCAGCCCCTGTATCCCTTTGCTTCAAAATGCCCCCGGGCCCCCTCACGACACCCCCACCAACGCCTAACCCAGGCCCCCTAACCCACCCCCAACTCATCATCCGCCCCTGTGGCCCCCCGAGGCCCAGGGGCCTTGGCGCCCTCATCGCGCCTGCTGGCGCGTGCCTGCCCGCCTTTCCCTGTAACAAAATCCAGGGGGGGCGCCGAGCAGCGCGCCCCCCTTTCTTTTTCTTGATGGCAGGGGCTGCTTTCACACTGCGGCCCCCTGCTCCTACCCTTTTTCCCCTCCGGTCACTGGCCCCACCACATGGTGGCGAGCAGGCGAAAACCGCCGCCTCCACTCGCTCTGATGCGCGCCGCGCGATCCGCGGCGCCCTGCCTGCTGGGCTCTTCAGGAGGTCCATGCGTCCGGCTTCCGCGAGAAGCCGCATGGCCTCCTGAACCCGTATGTCGTCACTGCCAGTAATCTTCAACGAAAACACTTTCCCCTGCGCTACCTCCGCCCTCTCGGCTGCCGTGTCACCCTCCAAAATGGTGGCACGACATCCGAGACAGCCGCGCATAAACCCCCTCCCCAGCCCAAAAACCGCCCAATGCGAGCCCAATTGGGCTCGCCCGTACCACCCGGCCCAAAAACCCCGGGTCGGCCGCCCCCCCAAAGCCCCATTGTTGGAAAGTGTTGTGAAGGCTTTGTGGGAGGCCGGCAGGGCCTATCTGTTGGTGGAAGGGGCCCTGCTGGAGGCCAAAGCCATTGTGGAGAGGCCCAAGCGGAGGTCGGCTTGTGGATTGGCTGTCATGGCCTGCTCGCCTCCATCCCTCAAATCGAACAGAAGTGCAGAAGGTGACAGCCCTGCAGGTCCATCACGGAAGGGGTCAGGTGGGGGTGAAGGGGTTAAGGGGAGCTCCCGGTGCCTTGGGTGCAGGAATGCGGGCGGGGGTGGATGGGGGCAGGAAGGACTTGGCGCAGGGGCTGCTGCGATCTCTTGCTCCACAGGAGCCCGTGCTGGCAGGGGGTGCGCATCATGTAGAGGCACGCACCCTTCACAATTAAAATTACCTGGGCTCACAGCATCAGTGCAGCGGATACAGGCACCCGCCGGCACTGTTCTTCCTTCCGCAGAAGTTTCTGGGGCTTATAGTGAGCGGGGGAGCCCTAGAGTGCAGTAATGCCTCTCGGCCACATGGAGGCTCAGAGCCTCATGATGTCAGGGGGCAGGGACGGCATTTCCCAGGGCCTGCCTCTGGACCTATTGAGTCCTTATAGGCAGGCTCTGCAACAGAACGAAGGGAGGGAGGAGGAGGGAGGGACCGGAGAGGATGCTGTGGCCTCTGTGGAGCGCTTGGGGCACACTTAGAGTTTTTCTGGCCAGGTGGGGTCGGAGTGGGATAACAGTGAGGGAGGTACCTATTGGGAGTTTTGTTGAGCCCTGCATTGTTTTCCACAATTGGAGCAGGCGCTTATGGCAATTCAGGGACTTATGGTCATGGCTTTCTGCAGAGGTCCAAAGTGGCTGGGGGGATGCAGGGGTTCCTGGGGCAGTTGGGGGGAGGCATGTTGCAAGGCGATGATGCCTTGATGCCATCCCAGGCGCCAATGGCGCATTCTGTTGTCATGTTGGGGCAGGAGGCTTTTCAGGGTGGAGTTCCAGGCAGGTGGGTATGGTGTTACAAAGGACCCGCGAGTGGTAGTGGGCAGGCAGTGCAGGGTCTGCTTAGAGTCAGCCAGGTGTTTGAGGCAGGGTCATCGGAGGTGGCGACATCCAATATGCAGGGAGGGACTGGTGCTGGGTGGCAACCCTGGTCTGAAGGCAAAGCGCGTGTCTGTGCGGCCAGCTCTGGGACAGCATTGGACCAATTATTGGAGCGGCAAGGACTGGGTTATACACCCACCTTGCATATGTTCAAACCTTCGCAGGACGTGTATGATGCGCAGTTTTGTGATGGGGGTATGGGTGATGGTGAGGTCCCTGGCATGAGTGCGGAGACTGGTGGAAGGTGCGAGGAGACGGAATGGGAGTTGGATTATGGAGAGGAAAATTAAAAGAAGCGGAGATTGCTGAGGTTGATGGAGACGAGGATGAATGGTGGGGGGACCCACAGGATGGGCAAACGCTCAGGGTGCCACTAACCGGAGGGGGAGTTTTGGTATTTTTCAGTCAGCAGAGGACGCACCAGAGAGAACAGTGTCTGCTAGCAAGGTGACCTTGGCATCAGGAAAGACGGCTTTAGTGCTGGCCCCGACCTTGAGGGCGGGTATGGTGTCTAGTGTGGTAGGCACTGCGATGGGGGGTGGAGGTTGGGGTGCAGGCAATTGAGACAGCAACGCAAATGCAGGGGGATTCTGGACTTAATTTATCAAAAGATAGGTATGTGCAAGATAAGGGCACAGGTATGGAAGCAGCTGGAGAGACAGAGAAGTCAGCGGGGGGGGGGCTATCAAAGCACCAGAGCCCTGGGTGCCCAAAGCCGTAAGCGAGGACAAGACACCAGATGAGAAGAAAGAGAGTAAGGAAGTGAAGTGAAAAAAGTTGCCTGACATGGGCATTACTAAGCCCCTAGGGCTCATTTAATCATGTTGATTATCAAGGAGGATATTTGGAAAGGGGAGTACATAGAATTGTTTAGGCTGTTACATAGGGAGGTGAGGGCCAAGGAAGGTTCTAAAGTAGAGGAGTGTGAGTTATCCAGCAGACCCAGGGTGCCAGTTAACATAGAAAACTGGACTGCAGCATTCCTCATTTACGCAAGTGTTTACTGCGAAAAATACCCAGAGAGGTGTGTGGCCCTGTTTAAATGCCTTGATGTGGTGCACAAGGTGCAGTTTACCTTTGGGGGTTGGGCTTGGGTACGGTACGACGAGGAGTTCAGAGCTCTCCTCGCGGATGAGGAGGATGGGGTCTGGGGGCAATTGTACATTGAGTTACAGACTATGACGTCCGAAAGGCCAGCCCCATCGACTTATACTGCGAGTGTCTGGCCGGTCAAATACAAGCCCTTTCGAGGACACCCCACCCCTGCAGACTTGGGTGCAGCAGGGCAGGGTCAGGTGGGGACTGGTGGGGCCTGTTGGGGTGTTAGTGCTTGCTGGAATACTGCAAATATCGGCATGAGTGCTTAAAGTGTGTGGGAAGCACGCCCTAACTCAGTGTGGTCCCCAGTGGGGAACTTTTGGACAGTAGGCTGGTAACATAGTACAGTGGACAGGCTCCAGTGATCATGGTAGGGGCAGGGGGCAGAATCCCATGGGAAAAGGCACGTACATCAGTTAATGTGGTTAGGTTGAAAATTTGGCTTGAGTTATTGGGTACTGACAAGGGAAAGGAATTTTTATTGACTGGTTTTCAATTTGTTTTTTGTTTGTGCTACAAAGGTCCCAGGGTGAGGCAGTGGGTGGACAACTTAAGGTCAGTGAAGGGGCAGAAGGAGTTGATGTGGAGCAAGCTTTTGAAGGAGGTAAAGGAAGGGGGGATGGATTTTCAGACTGGCCTTTGGAAAATTTTAGGGTTTCCTCGGTAAGGGTGGTCCCGAAGAAGGAAGCTGGAGAGTTTCGCTTGATCCACCATCTGTCCTGGCCTGAAGGATTGTCAGTGAATGATTACATTCCGGAAGAGTGTAGTAAGGTGCAATATGCATCAGTGGATTTGACGGTGCAGTTGGGGAATGTCATGAGTCAGGGGGCGCTGATGGCAAAGTGTGACGTCAAATCTGCTTTCCGCTTACTGCCGGTCTATCCTGAGGACTATGAGGTGTTGGGCCTACAGTTTGGTGGCATGTTTTTTGTGGACAAGGCTCTCCCATTGGGTTGTTCTGTGTCATGTTCTTTGTTTGAAGCCTTTAGTACATTTTTGCAGAAGATTTTTAATCATGTGTTAAGGAAGGAGGTCATGACCCATTATTTGGATGATTTTTTCATGGTGAAGGCAGCGCAGACCAGGGAATGTCAGGAGTGTTTGTTGTTACTTCAGGAGCTGATGGAGGACATGGGTGTTCCTTTGCACTGGAAAAACAGTTGGACCAGTGCAAGTTCTCACTTTTTTGGGGGTTGAATTGGATTCTATCAGGATGGAGAGTATGCTGCCAGAGGAAAAGAAGCAGCGTTGTATAGAGTTGCTGGACAGGATGTTGGTCAGGAGGAAGGTGCGGGTGAAAGATATCCAGTTTTTTTTGGGTCATTTGAACTTTGCGTGCAGGGCTGTGCATGCAGGGCTATGGGTGCAGGGTGGACTTTCTGCAGGAGGTTGGGTTGTGCTCTGCTTGGCACATCCCTTCCTCACCACCGGGTGCACCTCAAAGTGGGTGTCAAGGAGGATCTTCGCCTTTGAAGGACGTTCCTCTGTATATGTAATAGTATTGCCATGGCAGGATTGGGGGAGCAGATGGAATGGTCAGTTGAGCTGTTTTCTGATACAGCAGGCGACCTGGTTTCGGCATACTTTGGCAAGGCCGGTGGTGTGCGGATGAATGGCCAGATGCATGGAAAAGAGGGGGGTGGAGTATCGCTTTCTTAGAGTTTTTTTCTCTGGTGGTGGCAGTCTGTCTGTTGGGCCACCATTTTGCAAACAAGACAGTTATCTTCAATGTGGACAATATGTCAGTGGTGAGTATACTCAACCGCCAATCCATGCGGGATCCCAAGGTCTGGCAATTGTTACTGGTTTTTGTGCTGGAGTGCTTGCGTCCGAATGTTACTTACAATGTGCGTCTTATTGCTGGAGTCAACAATGAGATCGCTGACGCTCTTTCTCGTTTTCAGTGGATGAGGTTCCGTGGGCTCGCACCATGGGCCGATGAGATGAAGACGGCGATGCCAGTGCATTTGTGGTCAATGGGCGAGTGCGTGTGACGCAGCTCATCTTGGGGTCGTTGTCGGAGTCTACCGCTAAGGCATATGGGCCTGCATAGGATGAGTTTGTGCAGTTAGGGGCATTGCAGCATAGCAGCTCGGATGTAGGTCAGGCTCGGCGGAATGACCTGATTCATTTCATGATGTCCCTTATTGAGAAAGGTTTGTCAGCTGTTACTATAGCTGGTAAGTTGGCAGGGTTGGCTTTCTACGGGAAGCTGTTGTGGGGTTATGAGCCATCAGCGGGGGAAATGGGGAGGAGCATTCTGGAGGTCCAGGGAGCGTGGCCCCTTACGTTGAATAGGTTGAAGAAGGTGATTGCCATGTTGCCGAGTGTGTGTCGCACTGAATTTGAGGCACGTTGTTTCTCTCTAATCATGGTGTGGCTGTTTTTTGGTGCATTCATGGTCGCAGAGGTAGTAAGATCCAAGTTGAAAAAGGGCATTTGTTGGCAAGACGTTAGAACTCTGGAACATTGCGATAATAAATATGAGAGTTTGGAGTTTTTTACGGATGAATGGGTCCATTTGTCAATTTTTGGCATTGATTTGTTTTTGATGCAGATTCGGGGAGTTTTGGCATAGGTGCTTCATCTGCCAGTCGGGATGTAAGTTCAGTGAACGGGACAGGCAGAAAAACTCTGTGGTTTTTCTGTTGGGGGTTTGGTACAAACAGTGCTAGGCCAGAGGCTAACAATGGGCTGGGAGAGATGACATTGCTCACAGGAAAGGAATATTGGGCATATGGCAAGCCCCTAAATTCAGAGGCATGCAAACCCTCTCAAAGACCCACTAGGCCCCATAAGAGAGCACCCTCCCCTGACAACCGAGCTCTGCAGTTTGGCGGCAAAAGGGCCCCTCACCACTATAATCACTACAGTCCTGCAACCAATAAGCCTTACCCCACACGGCAGTGGGGGTGGAAGAGACTGGGCGAGCTTCAGCCCTATGGAGACACATTAGCCACAGTCATAGCCAGCCCCCAGATTTTGTACACTATCGCCATGGGAGTTGGGGAGGCAGTCGCCACTCTCTGAGGCAAGCACCCATATGTATTGGACACCCTGAAGTGCAGAATAGAGGGTGGACGAATCGGTCATGAAGACGGCAGAACGAGGCTTCATTGTGGTTTGTGACGAGGTGTGTGTCCCTCCTTAATGATAGGCTTGGCCTCAGCTGATGACAGTCCCCTAACTTGGTGGACACGAGGGCCTGTGGCTTTTGCGAGCTGCTGATCTGACTGCTCATACTGCCCCGGAGAGACACAGTGAGGGTGAGGAGGGTCAGAGGTAGATTGAACTTGCGGGGAGCTGGGGATTGTGCCCAGGACTGCCTGTGCAGCATGACGAAAGACAAGGGACCACCAGCAGCTAAACAAAGTACTCTAGATAAGTACACCCTACCGGGCAGCTCCATGCCACAGTCAACACCAGACAGCCAGGAGGGAATGGTCCCAGATAATGCAGCCCTGTTAGCTGCCATCACCCATTCACTAGAGGTTCCAGATGCTAATATAAGTGCTGTGGGCTCAGAGGTGACGCTCCTACGACAAGACCTCTGCAATGTAGTGGAGCAGACCACGGAAGCAGAGACTGAGGTGTCCAGGGTAAAAGATTCTGTTGCATCCCTGCAGACTACAGTATCCGTGACTAAGGAATTGGCGGCACGCGTAGAGGACGCTGAAGGAAGGGCACGCCGCAACAACTTGCACTTTGTTGGATTCCCGAAGGGCTGTGAGGGAGCCTCGATGGAGCATTTGCTAGACCAATGACTTAATAAGTTGCTGCCAGCAGGAGCCCACTCCCCATGTTTTGCAGTTGAGCGGGCCCACAGGGCTTTGTTGCACTGACCTCCGCCGGTGGCCAGGCCACGACCAGTTACTAAGAAACTTCTGAATTACATGGATAGAGACACCATCCTAAAACATGCCTGAACACAGGAAAAGATTATGTACCAATCGCACGTTATTATGATATTTCCAGACTACACTATGTTGGTACAGCAGCAGTGTCAATCCTTTCAAGACACAAAACAACGTCTCCTTGAATTAAATATCAGATACATGCTTCAGTATCTTGCAAAACTCGAAGTGATGTACCAGTCTGAGATGCTCTTCTTCAAATACCCGGAGGAGTATTCCAGTGGACAGATGAACGGATCTGGATTAAACCTCACACACCACCACGTCAGGATTCTGACTCTTCCTCAAGCCACAACTGTAATAAGAACTAAAAGACCCCAGCTGCCCTCCCCACAGATTCCGATCAACATGGCGGAGTTCCAGAAGGATGGGTGACCCCACAGCGACTACAGGGGGCTCCCTGATTTCTCAGGTGTCTCGTGCAGAATCTCCTAAGTGACAATGGGGGGGGGTAATCATATTAGATAAAGCTATCTTCGATCCTAATGGTGTATGATGCTTTGGGTGGCCACACAATGAAGTAACCAGGAGCTTACATCCTCCTACTAAAATGTTAATGTTGGGTAAGGGAATTCATTTGGATGGGCCGGAACAGATCCCAGTTTGGGTCTGCCGATGTCCCATTCTGCAACAGATACTTCTGGTTTTCAGAGTATGGGGTGGGGGGTGTTACACACCAGCTGTTCTTGTAGTGAATCCTACATCGGAAGAAGGGTCTATTGTGTGGTAGTGTTGCTACTATTGTTATGCTCGATTGTTCTTTTTCTTTTTCCCTTTTGGTGCCTGCCAGATGCCCACTCTCTCACATACCCAGTAAACAGACACTGCAACAGGATTCAATCATGTGTACCCAGCCGCAGATGTGTGATTGGACTTATTCCGATTAATGTCATGGAATGTACATGGCCTACTAGATTAGGTGAAGAGAGGGGCAGTACTGAAGCAGACCAAGAGGATGGGGGCAGATATCCTGCTAGTACAAGAGACTCACATTATAGGGATCAAAATCCCACGCTTGGCCAGATCGGGGATACACACATGTTTAACACTTGGGGTTCGCGCTGGGTTCTAGGGGTACAGGGATTTTGATTAAACAGACAGTCCCTTTCTGGCATCTCAATACATAGGTTGACAAATATGGTAGATACAAAGCAGTTACGGGGACACTTTATGGAGAAACTATCACATTGCTGAGTATATATGTTCGTGCCCCTGGACACTCCTTTGTTGAAATATTGGTGGGGCTTTGGAGTGAGCTACCAGACAGGCTTGTGGTGTTGGGGGGAGATTGGAATGGAGTCATCGCCCCAGCAGTGGACAGATGGCGCCCACAGGGGCTGTCTCCGACATCAGAACGGACACCCTTTTCCTCCTTTGTCTCAGCGTTGGGCTTCGTTGATGTATGGTGGGCCCACAACCCCTCCTCAGGTGGCTATACCTTCTACTCAGCAGCACATGGCTCCTATACTTGTTTAGATTATTTTTTGGTCCCCGGCAATCACTTACATCGGGTGAACGATACCGCGGTGCTCTCCAGGGGTGTTTTGGATCACTCTCTGGTGGAGTTGGGTCTTCAGATGGGACACCGGCACCCGGTGTTCCGTTGGTGCATGTCGTCATGGCATCCTCAGAGCCCTGACTGCCGCAACATATGGAAGATTGCATAGACGGGTGTTTTGCACATAATATAGGCACAGTGTGGTCCTCTCAGGCTTTATGGGAGGCCTGAAGCCCACGCTAAGGGGGGGCGAATATCAGTTAGTGTACTGGGGAGCACAGGGGCAGGATGCTGGACATATTTGATCTTGAGATGGAAATCACAGTGCTGGGCCGGCAAGATTGCACACCAGATGACCAGCGAGTGCGTAGACAACTCAGCCTGGTGCAGCAGCAGTACCACAAGGTCCTGTTCGGTGAAGCAGGGCTGGCCCGGCAGGCTTCTCAGAGCCATATTTATCAGTAGGGGACAAGTCAAGTCAATTAATCCATAGATTATGCCAGGCTACCCCCAGAGCGCTCCCTTTTCCCCTAATTAGGAGTGAGACAGGTATCCCACTTACATATCCGAGAGATATCGCTTGTACTTTGGTGTCCCATTTCGAAAGGGTTTACAACAGGAAAGAGGAAATTGCGGAGACACAAACAGAAGAGTTTGTACGGTCGCTCCCACTTCGGTCCCTGTCTCTGATAACCCGCAAGTTGCTGGACGCTAAGCTCACAGGGGAGGAACTCCTTGCAGCTGTGGCCGATATGAACTCAGGCAAAGCTCCTGGGCCAAACGGCTTCCTCAGTGAATTTTTCAAGATGTATATGTCCAAGCTTCAAACTCACCTACTAGACGCAATGCTAGATGCAACGGTCATGGAAGTGATGCCACCAGATTAGCGCCATGCAGAGATCGTGGTCTTTCTCAAACCAGGGCGCCCGGAGGATGATCCCATATCGTACCGCCCGATGTCCCTCTTGAACCTAGAGTTTAAGATATTGGCCAAGGCTCTGGCAAATAGACTAATCACCCACATTCCGGATTTGGTCCACCCAGACCAATCCAGGTTCATGCCCCATAGGGCAACCCGCCACAATATACGAAGAGTTTATAATGCACTGGCGATGGTTGATGGGCTGAAGGAGCCGGTGATCCTTCTCACCGACATAGATAAGGCTTTTGATTCCATGAGCTGCACATATCTATTTCTCCTCCTTCGGCGCCTCAACTTTTCCCACAGTTCCTCTCATATCTCTGATTGTTATGCGGGTAGCGGGGGCTCGGTTGGATATTTTCCCTATACAGCGGGGAATGTGGCAGGGTTGTCCTCTGTCCCCACTGCTGTTTGCCATGGCCATGGAGCCCCTGGTGGTTTGGGTGAGGATGGATGTGTAGGTGCGGGGCTTTGAGTGGGGTGATGGGCGGTCAGACACAATCACATTATATGCAGATGATGTTCTAGCCTTCATTACAGCACCAGACACAATGAGACTCCGGCTGTTGCTGATAATTAGCATATTGGGGAAACATAGGGCCTCTACCTAATACCTCAAACTGCATGGTATATGCTGTGGGGCTGGGTCCACATAGACTTGATTGGGCGGCGGGCGTACGGGTTGCCACCGAAGGGTTCAAATACTTTGGTGTTTATATATCCCCAGTGGCGACTATCACTTGGAACACTAATATAGAACCAGTGTTCAATCATCTGAAGGATGATATAAAGTTATGGTCTGTGCTCCCGCTTGTAAGAAAGTAGGATATTTCTGGCATAGAGACCCCCACTTTATGCCTAGTGTTAGTGTGTTCTGACTGTAGTTCACTGGGATCCTGCTAACCAGGACCCCAGTGACAGTGTTCTCTCCTCTACATTTGCTGGCAGGTACTTTGTACACCCCACAATTGGCATACTGGGTACCATTGTAAGTCCCTAGTATATGGTACTAAGGTATTCAAGGGCATTAGTACACCAGGGGTCTCCCATGGGCTGCAGCATGTATTATGCCACCCATGGAAGCCCAAGCAAACTGTGTCTGCAGAGCTGCCATCGCAGTCTGCATGAAATGGTGCTTGCACTTTTCACATTAGATATAAGGTTTCCCTAATATCCTGGTCATTGCACTTTTAACCTATAAGTCACCCCTATGGTACGCCCTTCAGTCCAAGGGCAGAGTGCATGGTTCTAAGTGTGTGGATAGCCCTGCATGAGCAGAGGTACCCCTACAAACCCCGGACTCCATTCTCTGGGCTTTGAAAGTACAGGGCAGCCATTTTAAGATATGTAGTGGACACTAGCAAGTCGAGATGCTCAGTTACAAAATAGCTACTCCAAACTTGGTCATGTTTGAATCATGCAACTATACCAATCCCAGTGTTAGTTGCATGATACCATGTACTAGGGGTCTCCTTTGAGGACCCTCCCAATACCTACCTGTGTAGCCTTCCACTGTCTGCCTGCAAGCCCATGGTGCTGCCGACCATAGACAGTGCTCTGCCCCCGCTGATGAGCTTAACTTGAGCAGGGGAAGCTGAACAAAGAATTTCCTGTGAAGGAGAGGTGTGACCACCTGTACTTTGGAATTTGGTAGGGAGGGGGCTCTTTCAAGAGCCACCAGACTGCATTAAAGGGCACATTCAATCAATCAATCAATCACGGCATTTATAGAGCGCGCTACTCACCCGGGAGGGTCTCAAGGCGCTGGGGGAGGGGGTAAGTTACTGCTCGAACAGCCAGGTCTTGAGCTGCTTCCTGAAGGAGAGATGGTCCTGGGTTCGCCGAAGGTGAGTGGGGAGGGAGTTCCAGGTCTTGGCTGCCAGGTAGGAGAAGGATCTTCCTCCGGCGGTGGTTCTGCGGATGCGTGGTACGGTGGCGAGGGCGTGGCTGGTTGATCGTAGCTGGCGTGTGGGCGTGTAGAAGGTCATGCGGTCGTTGAGGTACTTTGGGCCCAGGTCGTGGAGGGCCTTGTGTGTGTGGGTGAGGAGTCTGAACGTTATTCTCTTGCTGACGGGGAGCCAGTGCAGGTCTTTCAGGTGTCCGGTGATGTGGCTGTGTCGGGGGATGTCCAGGATGAGTCGTGCGGAGGCGTTCTGGATGCGCTGGAGTCTTTTTGAAGTTTGGCTGTGGTTCCGGCGTAGAGGGTGTTCCCATAGTCCAGTCGGCTGGTGACGAGTGCCTGGGTGACGGTCTTCCTGGTTTCAGTGGGGATCCATCTGAAGATCTTGCGGAGCATGCGCAGGGTGTTGAAGCATGAAGATGAGACGGCGTTGACTTGTCTGGTCATCGACAGGGAGGGTCCAGGATGAAGCCCAGGTTGCGTGCGTGGTCCGTTGGCTTGGGCGCGGTGCCCAGGGCCGGGGGCCACCAGGAGTCATCCCAGGCGGAGGGTGATGAGCCCAGGATGAGGACTTCCGTCTTGTCTGAGTTCAGTTTAAGGCGGCTGTTCCTCATCCAGTCGGCGACGTCTCTCATCCCGTCGTGTAGGTTGGCTCTGGCGGTGGTGGGGTCGTTGGTGAGGGAGAGGATCAGCTGGGTGTCGTCGGCGTAGGAGATGATGTTGAGGTTGTGTCGGCGTGCGATGGCTGCGAGGGGGCTCATGTAGACGTTGAAGAGGGTTGGGCTGAGTGAGGATCCCTGTGGAACGCCGCAGATGACTTCGGTGGCTTCGGATCTGAACGGGGGAGGCGGACTCTCTGGGTTCTTCCGGCGAGGAACGAGATGATCCATTCCAGTGCTTTCTCTCGGATTCCGATGTTGCTGAGGCGCTTCACTAGGGTGCGGTGGCAGACGGTGTCGAACGCCGCGGAGAGGTCCAAGAGGATGAGGGCAGCTGTTTCCCGTTGTCGGTTAGGGTTCTGATGTCGTCGGTGGCTGCGATAAGGGCGGTCTCGGTGCTGTGGTTGGCCCGAAACCCGGACTGCGAGGGGTCGAGGATCCATTCGTCTCGAGGAAGGCGGCAAGCTGTCTGTTGACGGTCTTCTCGATGACTTTGGCCGGAAACGGAAGGAGCGAGATGGGACGGTAGTTCTTAAGGTCGGTGGGGTCCGCCGTTGGTTTCTTCAGGAGGGCGGTAAGCTCGGCGTGCTTCCAGCTCTCCGGGAAGGTGGCGGTGTGGAAGGAGGAGTTGATGATGTCCCGGAGATGGGGTGCGATGGTGGCGTCGGCTTTGTTGAAGACGTGGTGTGGGCAGGGGTCCGTTGGTGATCCGGAGTGGATGGAGTTCATCGTGCGGGTGGTGTCTTCGGTGCTGATCGGGGTCCAGTTGCAGAGGGTGGTGGTGGCGGGCGTTGGTTCGGCGGTAGGGTGCGTTGTTTGTGCGTCGAAGCTGTTATGTATGTCGGTGATCTTGGTGCCCTCCTTGCATAAACCAGTTTTGCCTAGTTCAGGAGCCCTTGGATCCTGCTCTGGCACAAAACTACACAAAGGACAGGAGAGTGTCCATCACCCTGTCCAGTTCCTCCCTAGGGAGGTGCCCATAGCTCTTACAGGTGGTCACTTGATTGTGCCATGTTGAATCTTGGCCCCTGGGAGCATCTGCCTGACTAGGCCAGCTGAGTAGTGTACCTGACACCCCCCTGATAGGTGGGTCACCCCAGAAAAGGTCCTTTCCCCTTTTTAGGGTTACTTAAGGGCTCCCCTGAGGGTGGGTCCTTAAATTCGTCCTGACAACAACTTCAAGATCTTCTACTGGTGGACACTGGAACTCTGCTCTTTCTTCATGCCAGGACTAAAGACAAGACTGATCTCGGTGGGAAGATTCCTGCTGCAACTTTGTCTCCATGTTCTTCAGGTTTCTGCAACTTCGTGGCCGTTCATCCTCCGAGTCAACAAGGACACTGCCTGCATCCAAGCCAGAAGCAATTTCTCTTGGAGTGAAGGAGTCACTTTCCTGCATTCGCAGGAACCTCTCCGTTGACGACTGGTTTGATGACCCTGTTGTCCCACGAACATTGCCAGCTCTGCAACACAGGTGGTGGTTTGTTGGTCCCCCTGAGGCCTGATGACGTCTTCCCTGCAACTTGGGAGACTGTAATCCCTCACCAGCCAATGGGAACAGCCTCCCTGTGCACCGTGTCTGTTTTTCATTAGTAAGACTTGTTGGCTTTCTTCACAGTAGATTGTCAAGCTCCAAGAAGCCATAGCCTCCAGCATTACACTGCTCCAAGAACGACGTCCTGTCTGCATCCTCTGCATCGTGGGCCTTCATCTCCTGTGTGCTGCTGAAACTTCCCTGTGACTTCCTGTGCCTGCTGCCAGAGGATCCTCGAGGAGGCTACATCAATCTGCTGGCTCTCCTGCATGCTGAGGGCCGGCTCTGACTTACTTTTACTTGGTTAGTCCCACAGACCTAGCTGGTCTGCAACACAGCATCTTCTCCCTCAAACCGTTGTTTGCGTTTGCCAAGGCTTGTTGGTGGCCCTGCTGGCCACAGACCTTCCTGCACTCGTTGACCAGCGTTGGACAGCTCGTAGACAGCTCTTGTACTCCTGCATCATCGCCTAGTCTTCACAGCTGCTGCTCCAGCCTCACCGTTCTATAGCAAGATCCCTGGCTACTCACCTTTGGTGGTTCAGTGCTTCCCCTAGGGTCCTCCATCCTTGGATATTAGTCACGTTTTGGTAACACTTTCACATTCCACTATTTTAGTATATGGTTCGGCCCCCCCATAGGGGCCCATGTGTTTTCCTATGTTACTTACCTGGTTTTGAAGTATTTCGTGTGTGTATTGATATCTCCGGGTTGGAAATATACCAAGTTAGTGTGTGTTTAATAAATAAAAGTATTTTTATACTTACCTGGTGAGGTTCTTTCTTATGTGTGAGCTTACTGAATGACTAGGTGGTAAATGCACCTGCTTTACACACTCCTGAATAACCCTTAGCTGCTCTCCACAGCTACCCATTGAGAGCTTTGGTTATCAGGGACCAAAACCCTATCACTAAGGGTTTCCTGGACTCTGTGCACAAGGGCTCTTCATAAGTGAACACTATATACTGAGCCAGCCTCCTACACCGCTGTCCCTTACAGGACGATCAGCTATCTTCAAGATGGTCTCATTGCCCAGATTCCTCTACCAACTACAAAATTTCCTATTTGATGTCCTGCGACAGTGGTTTTCCAAACTAAACTCCATCATAAATGCCTTTCTTTGGGACGGGGGTACACACTGCGTGGCCCTCAGCAAATGCTTCCAATCAACATACTGTGGGGCATTGCAGCAGCGAATATTGAGTCATACTACTTAGCGGCCCACCTTCAGATCATAAACACTGGGTGGTATGATACACAGGGGGTCCCGCATATGCACTCGATAAAATGCCAATGGGAGCAACTCCACTGCAAGCCTACTTGTATGGGGGGGGAAGCGCTACTCTGCCCTCAGTGACAAAAGTAGACTTGAACCTGTGGCAGTCAACCCTTAGACGGATGAAATGGTGGGGCAGACTGATAGAACAGGCGCCACTATGGTGCGGAGCCATGCTCTCACAGCCGGCTGCATTGAAGGGATTCTGAAAATGCGATCTCATTGGGATCTCCACTTAAGGAGATGTCATGCAAGGCATGGTACTTAAGTCATATCAGACACTCCAGACTGAATTCCAGTTACATCACAGCCAGTGCCACAAGTTCTTTCAGTTCTGCCATGCACTGACCCCACACATAAGGGCCCTACCGGACCTTCCAGAATGTAATCCATTATAGGGGAAACTTCTCATGAGAGACCTGGGTGATCATAAAATTGGCAAGATTTGCCAGACCCTAATTTCTAACCAACCTGATATATTTAGAGCCCTGTGCGGTGCTTGGGAGACAATGTAGGTGAATTAGAGAATGAAGACTGGACGTAAATTCTGGGTTCCCCAAGAGTAGCGGCCTTAGCGGTACAAATCAGGCTGATAGAATTTAAGTACATCCCCCGGGTGTACCTAACGCGTCACCAGCTCTGGCGTATTGGGGTGATTGCTTCCCCCGCATTTCTCTGTTGCGGTGCTGAGAAAGGCACCTTCATCCACACAGTGTGGAGCTGCCCAGAGTTAGAGAAGTTTTGGCAGGGGGTTGGTCACATGTCTGGGTGGGGTCCTGTCCTGGCAGATCCCGTGTAGCACACGGTTGGCCCTCCTTCACCTTATGGATGATGTGGGTGGGAATAAATATAAATTATCCTTGCTTAGTCTGGGACTGACACTCGCTAAACACGACATAACCAGGGAGTGGAAGGCAGGAGCTCCTCCATCACTATCGGTGTGGAAGAAGGGAATGGACCACTGTATGGAAATGGAGATTGCGGTATATAAAGCTAGGGCCTGCCCCCAAAAACACTCAAAAATATGGAAGAGGTGGCCAAATACAGAGGAATCAAATTAGCGCCAGTCCATCAAATTCACCAACTCCTTGATGAAGAAATTAAGACATTCCACTGCCAAAAAGAGACCTATCGAACTGGACAGATGAACATTATGAGTTATGCAGTCGAAATGTTTTTTGTTTCTTATTTTATTAATGGATGGGGGTTGGGGGGAGATCAGCAGGACAGTTTATCTTATTTTTATGATATATTTGTTACATTTGCTTATTTGTACTATTGGCCGCATTGGCCGTGTTGAAATCCTTACATATACATCAATAAAATATGTTCGAAAAAGAACAACTGGAACTTCTCATGAGGGGCTTTTATATTTAGGGGCTGTCTTCAAGACAAGAGTGGGGAAAGTTTACCTCCCTCCATTTTGTCAAGAAAAGCTGATGGGGTGCCCTAGCAATCTTCTGGACTCTAAGCGCCTCCATCAAGGCAATAGCTGAGTGTAGGGGGACATTTCAGCAGCTTTATACAGAGTTCCCTGGGCTTGCATCCATTTTTCTATTTGGTTTACCATCTGCTGTAGTTCTGGGCTCTGACACCTCTTAATTATGAGGCACTGGTACCAGTCATGAAAGCTCCATTAGTGTCTGGACCCCAGCAATTTAAACATAGGTGTTCTGCTAACCCTGCTTCTTCTTCAGACTATTACAGTAGAAGCAAGCACTCTGGGGGGGCAATATAAGAACATTGATCGGTCCAGGGCCTCTGGTTGACAGAGGAAGCTCTCAGTTCTTAAAATTGGAAGGAGGTGTAGGCAATTCACAGAGCTCTGTTAGCCTCTGCTCCTCTATTCAGGGACAAACCAGTCTTAATCCACATGGACAGCCAGGCTGATCAAGCTTGTATTAATTATCTGGGGAGTACCAAGGTTCCTCTTCTAGCTTGGGTGACATAGTAGATTGGTATCTGGGCAGAAACCAACCTTCTCTCTCTGGCAGCTATGTATCTTCTGGGAGGGAGAAGGGGCTTGCGGATCTACTAAGTTGCACATTCCCCTCCTTCGTATACATGTCACTGAGCCCAAATATTTTCCAACAAATTATCAGGAATTTTGGGGAGCCATGTTTAGATATATTTCCCTCTCCTCAGGATGCTCAGCTCTCAAGATTCTGCTCTCTTCTCCGTTGTTAGGGTTGAGTGGATGAGATGACTTTCTATGGTCCAGAGGGACTCCTGCTCACTTTTCCTCCCTTTCTTCTAATTTCCAGAGTGTTAGCTGAGATCAGGGTGGAGTAGGTTTCAATTCTTCTGGTGGTTCTAGAGTGGAGTCACTGCCTTAAGTTTCCATTACTAAATCACTGGGCGATCTATCCTTTTTAGATTTTTCCTTTGAATCCATCCCCTTTAAGAAAGATTCCTAGATTCCTGGAGAGATCTCTGCTCTGCCTCTCAATGGGGGTCTGCAGTTTTAGAGGGGGAGGTTAGAAGCTTGTGGCATTTTTCCTGATACCAAACCATTCAAAATTCCAGGAAAATCAGTACTCTTAAAAGTAAGAGACACTGAAAAAATGTATCGGATTGGTATGCTAACAAATATTTTGCCATGGATCTGTGCAGGAGATGACTCTTGACGTATATGGACTGTGATGAGGAAGACTATGACTGGGAGTAATGAAGATTAACGGTGGGCAGTGATTTAAATGGGCTGGTACTGTCAGGTACTGAGTACCGACACTTTTTATTTGATAGAGAGAGTACCTGCCCACCCAAAAGAGATGTGATACTTTTCATTGGAGAGTACGAGCACATCTCAGAAATAAGAAGGTACTCTGGTTTAGGGTACCTGCACTTCTATTTTTCCATTTCAAGCACTGCCAGTAAGCAACCCAGTCCGAACTATTCTGATATGAGATGATGACAAATTTCTTTTCATATTATTGAAATAAAAGACCTCAATGACTAGTGTGGCATTCTCTATTTCTGCACATGATATATATACAAGGATGTGGACATTGGCGCAATTTGCATTTGCTTAATTAAGTGAAATTTTCGAATTGGTCAGCAAAATTACACGTAATTATGCAAAATGCAAAACCTGCATTGGGGGCATATTTACAAGCCCCTATCGCCACTGGAGCATCACTTTTTTTGATGCTCCGGGGGGGTAGCGCCATTTTCTATAATTCAAGGTGGCGCTAAGCCTTATAAATATGTCCCTTTCCACCACAGTCCTCTGATGCAAAGGGGCATGCAATGGGTGTTGCTGTGGGCGTTCCGCTGTAATACACATAGCTTTTTGAGGCTGCCCCAGATTTACAAGGCTGAGGCAGCACCAAAAACTAATGCCATGGAATACCAGGCATTAGAATGGTGATACGAGGGGAAATCATTAATTTCTCCTCGTTTTTAAGTCTTTTCCTCAGTGCTGCATTCTGCAGCACACATAGAAAGAGCACATCACCATTATTGATTGTTTATTTACAGGAAGGTGTGTCTTCCTGCACATAAACAATCATCTCTGTAGCCCTTGCAACATGGCGGCAGGGTGCCTGCGCTGGCGCTAGGCAGCTTTTTTGCACCAGCGCTAAGGGAAACACAGTGGTGCACTGTATTCTTGTGAATATGTTGCATCTCTGCGTTTTCAAAATGTCGGAGCACTGCGCTGCCAAATTTGGTGCAGTTCCACACTCCAAATTTTTTTTGTAAATATGCCCCTCGGTGTTATATTAAGTGCAAAATGTGTCTTACGCGAGCATGCATGCCACACTAAAGAAGGTAAAAAAAGACAAACAGCACAAACAGCAGCCACTCACGTTCTGTTGATTCACTTTGTTCCTGTTTGCTTGCATTAAACATTTGCTGAAAATGTACTCGATGTGGCGTAATAGCATATTTTCAGGAATTATGTGTAACAAGCATTATGCAAAATTACTGAAATTACATGAAATTATGCCTTGCAATGGACTGGTAGTAACTTGTCTTTGCGCATTACACATTGCAATTTCTGCTATTGTTTAGAGAGCATCAGAACGATGTGCTTTGTAAGCATTTTGTTAAAGGTAGTAATTGGGCAATAATGTGTTCCAAAATCTCGTAGCAACTTAGTTTTGCAATGTGAGTGATATAATCAAAATAGTCATAGGGCCATATTATCAAGAACGGCGATAACATTATCACCGCTTTAGTGGCAGGAAACTGCAGCTAAAGTAGCGATAAGGGGCTTGATAATATGCCCTATAGAATTCCAATAGAAGCCCAGGTTTGATGTCCTTCACACCAGAACCTGGGCTTCTATTGGAATTCTATAGGGCATATTATCAAGCCCCTTATCGCTCGCTTTAGCGGCAGTTTCCTGCCGCTATAGCGGCGATAATGTTATCGCCGTTCTTGATAATATGGCCCATAGTTTGCTGGCTCTACTATTCTGCAACAACGTTTGCATAAAATATTGAAGCATGTGTTGGTGTTCATTAGGTTAAAGAGCATCAAGGGCCAGATATACGACCATTCCATTTTGCTAGTCACAAATTGCGATGTTTTGCGACTCGCAATTTGTGACGCGCAAAATAGAATGTACAACAGTGTCTGAGACACTGTTTGCGATTCCCAAATGGGTCGCAAATGCCCTGTCTCATTAATATTCATGAGGCAGGTCGCAATTTGCAACCCGTTAGGAATGGCCAGCACTCACGGGTATGGTGGCCTGCTGGGGTCAGCAGACCACCATGTCTGTGACTGCTTTTTAAATAAAGCAGTTTTTTTTAAATGCAGCCCATTTTCCTTAAAGGAAAACGAAATGCATTTAAAAAGAAAAATGAAACGTTTCTGTTTCATTTTTTAAGAGTAGGCAGTGGTCCGTGGGACCACTGCCTGCTCCTAAAAAATATTTTCACTGCCCAACACAAAAGGGAAGGGGTCCCGTGGAGACACCTTCCTGTTTGCCACTGGCTTACAACCTACTTGAAGTAGGTGGTAACTGCGATTGTTTTGCGACTGCCTTTGCGGATCACAAAACAATCGGGCATGCCACTGCGACTAGCTATTAGGAAGGGATGCCCTTGGCACGCCCCTTCCTAATAGCGACTCGCAAACCCTATTTTGTCGATTGGTAATAGGTTATTGACTCACAAAATAGGGTTTGTACATACCACACTCCTTTTTAGCGGTCGCAAACGGGCCGATTTTCCATTTGCGACCACTAAAAAAGGTCGTACATCTGGCCCCAAATGAGATAAAAATGGATTGTAAGCTCTTGCAAGATAGAAGATGCTCTAGACCGTGCACAATTGTGCCTAATTACACAACATGCACTTAAGTAGACATTTTAGAATCCCCAGATGTACTTTTCAATTAGAGGCATATTTACAAGCGTTGCTCTTGCACCATGCAATGTGGTGCAAGAGCGACGCGACTTCGAAATGAGATTTATGAAGCCACGTAACACCACCTTTGCGTGACCCTGAGTTGCTTCATAAATCTCTAGTAATGCAACACAGCGCAAATTGCTGCATTGCATTACTCTGTTCCAAAGAGGCATTTCAATGTGTGTTTCATGGGTGCTCCAACGCAACATCCATGGATTTTGACGCATTGCCAGATTTACCTGAAGTGGTAAATCTGAGAATGCGCCAAAAACCTACACCTCCCCAGGTGAGGCGTAGTGAGGAGAAATATATTTCTCCTTGTTTTTTTCTCTTTCTATGTGTGCTGTATTTGCAGCACACATAGAATGAGGAAACAGCCTCAGGGGCTTGTTTTTGTGATGGAAGGTGCCTCTTCTTCCACAAAAACAATCCTCCTTACAATCCAGGCACCCTTGCAACGTAGTGCAAGAGGCCTGCATTTGCGCTAGTCACAGAGCCGGACTGGCCGTAGCCGGCACTGGCCGTTTTCCCAGTGGGCTGGAAGGGTGGGGTCGGTTTTGGACTGGGGGGGGTGCGTTCTTATTACTGGGGGCCAGTTTTGCAGATTTACTGCAAAATCAGTCCCCTGTAACAAAAGCGCACCAGCAGTGTTTCCCAGCCAGCACCCTCCCACACCCACCCCAGGGCCGGACCGATGTAATTGCCAGGGCTGGTTTGAGTTCCCAGTCCGGCCCTGGCTAGTCAGCCAAAAGGGCACCAGCACAGGGGAAAAGGTAGGAATGTGCTGTATTTCCTTAAATATGGCGCATTCCTGCCCTTTTCCTGTCATGCAGTGAAGCGCGGCAGGGTGACTTGCAGCACTGTACTGCATGACTTGGCTATAAAGATAGCCCTTGATGTGCAGCTGGCTTGCACCACATAACTGGTCCTCACTCAATGAATGCCAGTTGCTCAATCTCAATATGTGATGCTTTGTAGACTGAAGTATAAGTATTTCTACAGTCATGCCCAACCTGCACCAAGACAGGAACTGGTTTACTGGTAAATTTGAGTTTGGCATGCACATGAACAAATTGAGGCCCCATTATGAGTCAGGAGGAGCAAAATTACCGCACGATTGGAAACATTACTTCCACAAATGGAGAAATCACAGACGGAAAAAACAACCGTTATAATCACGTGCAATTGTTTCGTATGCAGAAAAACCAAAATATAAAATCCCATTTAAAATTGTTATATCTGGAAGCACACTGGAATTACCAAGCAGTAACAGTGTATGCAAATAATGGAAAACTGTTGTTTCGAGATGAGTGGTAACCATTTCCATAAGAGGAATTAGAACATAAAAACCCCTCCTTCCAACAGCATGAGAACATCGGGTGGAAAGAGCAAAAAAAGGTGAAATACACAATTCTGGCATAGATGCAACTAAAAAGTGGTCCACTTTACCCTTAAACCAGGGATTTAATTTTGGGGAGAATTTATTGTTAACAGTACAACCACACATTAGTGAACAACTACACACAGGCACCTCTATAAAAGCAATCCACACCCATAGGCACACTTTCAAGTTGTAGCCTAACCAGGAAGAGTCATACATTGCACCCCCATATGCCTTGTACCACCAATGGGAACACAATGGAAACAGCAATTCACCATCAATGTACAGATGGGGGCATATTTACGTTCCCTGGCGCATCCCTGCATATCAGCAGGGATGCGCCAGGGAAAATGCGTCACGCAAGTTTACCCTTGCGCCACGTCCGATGCGCCGCATTTACAATGCGGCGCATCGTGGCGCTAGGATAAGCAGATGCGTGACGCATCTGCCGAGCGGAAGGTTGGCGCAGTGCTGAAGTTGTGTCCCAAGCGCAACGCAACTCCAGCACTGTTCCAACCTTCCCTATCCCTAACATGGTGCGTCAATCCTTACGCCTGCTTGAAGCAGGCATAAGGATTTGACGCATTCAGCGTCGGAAAAGTGACTGCGTGAAATCTTGTAGATTTTACTACGTCACTTTTCCGAGGCGTTCCTGCGCCGGAACGCCCCCCCCCTGCGCCGGTACGCCCACATGAAACCTGACGCAGGTTTCATGTGGCGCAGGGATTTACTACTTGACGCATCTCCCTAGATGCGTCACGTTGTAAATATAGCGCAACGCGGCGCATGGTTTGCGTCGCCGTTGCGTCACATGCATGACACAACGGCGGCGCAAAAGTGGCGCAAGGGGCTTGTAAATATGCCCCATGGTGTGTGACACAATCTTGGGTTCACCCACTGCTGTGCATGATTCCAGGAGCAACCCATGATCCTTTGTAACAGTACGATTCCATATACCATGGAGACCTACCACCTAGGCAAGAGTAAGTGAGCACATGCATCTCTCAGCACATCCATCCCCACAACCTACACAGTCAATTACAGTACAAACATCCCCAAAAAAATGCATGCTGCATGACACTAGTAAGCCTAATTATTGTGAGCGCTTGGCAGACAGGTCTATGAAAAGCACAATGACAATGCATCATTAGAGTTGTACAACTATCTCAACATTCATATCAGCATTTCACAAGAATGCTGAAATTGATCTAACCAAAGCAGTTTCAAATACGAGATACACGTTACATTAGAAAATATAGGGGCAGCAAATGGTGCGTTGCATGAGGAGGAGAGAGCAGGAGAGAATCATATTTAAAGAAATATGGTGCTCTCCTCCCCTCTCCCTAACGCCGGCGCAGAAATATGCTGCCATGTGCCACGGACACACCCACACCTTTGCACCATAGTGCAAGGGTATTTCTGTGAGTCTAGCATAGGTTTTGCACTGGAAGGGAACCCTTCGATTACAAAATACCATGCTTAGACTAACTTGAAACCTTTTCCCACTTTGTATGTGTGCTGTACAGTGCAGCACACATACAAAGTCAGAAAAGAAAGGAGAAATTAAAGCATTTCTCCTTCATAGCACCTATTTGAAATGGCTATTATTTTCTCACACTAAATCCTGTCTATTTTTTTAAGTAAATAGGGCTTAGTGTCAAAAACCTTGGGTGGTTGCATGGGAACGCCCACGCACCACCCTTGGTAAACCCCTGTACAAGTTTAGTGCTGGAAAGTAAATTAGTAACACAATATTTCTCGTCATTTTGTGACACTTTTGTGATGCAAACACGGTGTTAAATCTTAGTAAATAGACCATAGTATCATCTACCCTAATAGTATGCTCCCATCCCTTCAGGTGACTCTGGATACCCACTTTGCCCCTGGCTCATGACACCACTCCTGGACCCCAGAGCAATAGCAGAAAGGGTGTCAAATTAAGTTCACATCAGCACATGAAATAACACTGAGCATGCGTTCACACTACTTACGGCATCGTTCAGGAACCTACGCCGATTGGGAGGGCCATTGTCCTATGCAACTGAATAGATGTACAGTATCAACCTCCTATGAAGCATGCTCCAAAACATCTCTTTCAAGCAAAGTCTGCCCATGCATGTGGAAGATTAGGATGCAGATGAAGTCCCTGAAGATGATGTGGAAGAACCACATTTATATATACAAAGACAAGAGCAACAGGTTGTAAATACCATTGGCATGAGAGACAACCTTATGCATACTTATTTCTAGATCACTCGTATACCTGTTTAATCTACAATGTCAGTTAACAGTGCGTTTTTTTGTAGCAAAGATGTACCACCAAGAAACAAACCCTTCTTCCATCCAGCTCTTCAAGTAATCTAGCACACCAACTGAAACTAATAAACAATACTATCACCTGATGCACATTCCCACTACCGCAGCCGCCAAACTTGCCCTGTGCCTATTCCTTACAATTATGACCCCTTCCCACCAACACTATGCAACCCCTCTCATCCCCCTATTCATAGGTCCTAACTATACTACTAACCCACACCTACTACCCATCTAATGAGACACACCACACTGGATGACCATGAATTATGTGTTCTAATCTCATTACGCTCGTGGTGCACATTTTTGAGAAGCTCGGTCTTAGCTGTTGGTAGTTGAGGTTGACTAGACCTCTCCTGCGGCCATATAGGGGAGAACTGCTGGGAAGATGCTAAAGAAAGCATGGGGGGTAAATGACTGTAGGAGGTTGTAGGGGATGTGTATGTGCCACCAACGACAGTAAAATAGCCAGCTGTCCATCTCTAGCTATGGATGTGAAGTTACGCATAGCGTCATGAGACAAATTGCCCATTTGCTCTTTGTTGTGCATGGTCAATCAAATGTTAACTTGTCGCAGACCTCATGTTGCACCACATTCAATGAGATGATGTGCTGCTGATCTCTGCACCTGTTGCTGCACCCTCACCAGCTGACCACCAGTCTCACATAGAGACCCACAGATGACTGGGATACAAGTCGCAATCCTTTGTGAGATACAGGTCCAATGTTTTGGCCATAGTGCTGGTGGTGGTGGACAGAGGTGAATGTTCTTTGGCTAACACTGGCTGCATGATGTCTGCAAAAGTGGAATCCATTTTATGTCAGCCTCAAGTTTTGGCAGTGACACCTTCTATTCCTCCTTCTGCTCCACCTCTTCCTCCTTCCCTCTCTGCGTGAGCCTATCCTCGATGCTTTAAGCAATGGGGGCAGCTACAAAGGGTGATGTGATGGCAACAGTGCCAGTTGTTATTGGCCTACTAGAAGCCTGGGGAATTGATGTACTACCATGTAGATAATTACTTGTGTTTTCCACTACAGTGGTAATGGTGCATGTTGATGCAGTGGTGACAGAAACAGGAGGCAGGCTGGCCTTGTGTGTTGGTGTGTATGTGATAAATGGAGCGCCCATTGCTACAAGACTCGATCTAACAGTGGCAGTGATGGCAATTGTGGCAGTTGTGGACTTTGTGTGTTGTTGACCCAGTGAAGGCATTGGATTGTTGGGAACTCTTCCCCTTAGCCTGTGTCCTAGGTAGATCATTGAGGGCTGTTCTGAATCACTGTGTGCTGTATCACCTGCAAGGATAATGGTGGGGGATTGTTTAATGAATTTACAATCCCATCTTGGGGCATGCAACAACAGTTTCATGATTTCACTGTTCATGTGTGAAAGTTTGTGTATATGCTAGCAATGTTTCAGCCTTTACAACCCTTCTATGGCATGCTCCTACTTTTGCAATAGGGATTCCCATGGGCTCTTCCTACACTATTTGTCATGGATGACCTATTATCAAACAATAGTTGGTCTAACATGGCTTCATCATCCTGCATGTCCTACACCAGTTGCATATTTCTCTCATTTGAGTCTTGAATGTAGATCTTGGACACAGCGTTTTAAATTGTTAAATCTTTGCTTGCAGTCTTTGACTGTCTAGGGGTATGCTAAGGCTGCATTCACTTTGTCTGTGATTTCTGCCAGATCTTTGCTTTGGTCTTGGCATTGGGTTTAGGTAACAAATCCAGGGGTGACTCCTCTGTTGGAGCGGAGGCGTGTCGCCCCACTTATATGCCCCGCAAAGACCCAGAGATGAAAAATAAAATGGCACTCTATTACCATTTTATTTATCATCATCCCGTCCTGAACCGAGTGTCGGGGCGGGGCCTGCTGAGTGGCAGCAAGAAGGAGTGGTGGGCAGAGGTCTGCCTGTGCACTGTTTAAAGTGCGCATTTCTCTTTGGCCGGCCATCTTGGGACAGCCAGCCAGACATGCGCACTTTAAATCTCTCAACCAAGCTGTCTTAGACAGCTGAGTTGAGAGCAAGTGCAGGCCTCGAGTGCGCTGGGGAGTGCCGAGAGAGGCCGCTCCCACCAATCAGGGGGCTACTCTCATGCGGATTAACAGCATGTGAGCAGTGCCAGAATTGGTCAAGGGAGTTTGTTGGTGCCTGCAGTCGACGAAAGAAGAGGTCCGGAGCGGAGGACGTGTTCGGTAAGTATTTATTTTTTTATTTTATTTGCGCACGCGCCCACCCTCCGCCAAATGCCAGCCGCCACTGCAAATGGCCCCTTTGTCAGGCCTCTCCTTTAAGCACCTCCTCTGTCAGTATCTAGATTTCTGGTTTGCTGAATCTATACTTCCTGACTCGTTCAAGGGCCTTGGTTTAATGTTGGCTGGTCAGATGTCTTGGAAGGCGCTCTCTTTTGATGGATTGAAGTGGATTGTAATTCCTCAAAATAGCTGCCAGGTGTGAATGCAGCTGGCTTTCTCAATTACTGTTTCTTCTGAGAAGGCTTAGAGTGCCTGGAATTCAGTCAGAGGGTTATCTTCTGAAATTGCATTGGGTTCGTCAACATCAAATTACATTTGTTGTTTTGTAGTTTCCAGTTGACTCAATCTTTCTGTGCATGCACAGTTTTTCAGATGGCAATTGGGTGTGAAAAAATTGCACCCCGGAATTCTGGTAAATTCTCTTAATTCTTTACAAACCCATTCTCTCCTGACACTACACCTGGGTTCATTTACTTGGTCCTCCGATGGATTTTGCTTCATGCCACGAGGGGTCGGAAATAGCGGATTCAATACAGTTATCAAATGAGGAGCAGGAATTGGGTAACTGACCTACAAATTCATGATTAGATTCACACATATCACTTTCGAAACTAGGCTATGCAAGCTTAAAGTATTCTCTGCTAGACTAAATCTCCTGAAGAAATTCAGTTGGATCAAAATCATATAAAACAATAATTCAGTTAAAGCTATGCAGAATAGTGACATTAGTATCTGCTGTCCAGAGATCTCTCTATTAGAATTCCCACCCCTCATTAATAATCCAATTGGAATGCACAACAAGTTATTGGAGACAAACCAAGGAAAGACAGAAACAGGATTTAGTTGAGGTTAGGTTTTATCAGAGTTTTTAAAGAAGTAACTGCATCAATATCAGGCGTTCAAGGTCTCAGAGTGCAGCATATCAAATCAAAATTTGGATATTGCCATTAATTACCAAAGCCCTGGAAAGGTTCAGGGAGGAATATGAAACATGACAGCTCAAAGATATTCTCCCATGAGGGAAAGAAGTCTGGGAATAGCGCACACAGCGTATGCGTCAACCGAAGAAAACCAATAGAGTCCGCAAGGAAGTAAGAAGAAGCGAATGACGTCTCTCCAAAAGAAGGAAAAAAGGTGTTTATGTCCATTTCCGTCACATCAATGTATAATATAATCCTCAAGTTCCGGGGAGACACCTCCTGGGTCACCTCATCTGGTCCGACCACCCAGTCCATTGGTCAGTTCATATAGGGTGATTGTTATGCAGTATAAAGAAGACACATATTATAGCAAAAAAGGTGGTGATCATAACGTAAGCTGTTTAACCATTTAGTATGTATAACTTCCAAAAAATAATCCCTCTGCAAAAGCTCAAGAGTAGGTTGAAGAAGACAGTTTCCCATGGTAGATGTTCCCAAAGTAGCGAAACTGTTGCAAAAAGTCCTCGTATGCGGTAGGGAACTCTCCCTATGAGACATACTTTTTCTTCACATTGCAAGTTTACGAAGCATTTCCATGAGAACAGAATTTAGCAAAGTAAGGGAAATGCAGGCCTAAATTGAATTTGATTAATGAAATACAGAATATAGAGTAATAGAAATATACATTTTCATTCATCTCTTGGGGATCTTATATATTTCTTTCAACTTATTTGCAGTCTTAAAGCATTTTAATTTCATTGAAATTAGCACATATACCTATGACATATTACTGCATTTCCAGAGTACCAACATATAAGATTATTTCAAAACATAAATTATTAATATTGTTTCTAGTGATTCACATTAGTACATTATGAAGATCATTCTCTAGAAGTTTCGGACCATTTGGTTTTAGTATAAATGTACAGCGCCTTTCTCTCCTTTCTCACGTGGTGCACAATTTCACATATGCAAAACATGGAATTTAGAACAAGACTCCTTAATGACACACATAATATCTCCTAAATTACATTAGTTTCATTAGTACTTCATAAGTGCTTAGACCACATGAATTTATCACTTAACATTATTTATTTATTATGGTTGAAAAGATTCACCAATACCAGTTAATAGAGCACAACCTATGCTATTCAAATGACTAATTCTCATCTAATTTACTGTCATCTGCATGCTTTTATGATGCAGTAATTAAGTCGCCAAGATTTACTCATGTTTCTGTAACGTATATTTAGCACAGTTCTTAATCTATTAAAGATAATAACCAAAGTCGATATACAGATAGGAGTTGTCAAGATGGGCTTCAACATTTTTCCCAATAATCCACATACTAGGTTTGCAAACCATTTACCTATAGGGGAAAATCCTTTCCCAATCGATTCCCAAGCACCATCAGCTTTTAGATCATTGAAGTCCTTTCCAAGATGTTTTATGTTCTTAATGTATCCTTTCAAGTCCCTACTTTTATCTGGAATGTAAGTGCAACAATGTTCCACCTTTAGCATTTGGCAGACTCTGGCTTCTTTTGCAAGAAGGACGTCTAAAGCAAGACGATTTTGAAGAACCATGGAGCTCATGGCAATTATTTCAGTATCTATTGCTAAGAATCCTCCAGCAGTGTCAGTAGGCAGCTTGTCTACTATAGTCTTAGAGCCCAACGCAGTGGGCTCCACTGGCCATTAAAGGCCTGCTCAAGCGCTAACGAGGGCCTTTAATGCTGGAACAGGTCTTTAATGGCCGGTAGAGCCCGCTACGGAGGGATCTAAGGCTATTAGAGCATTCTGTCCCTAGAAGGTAGTATGTTCTAATTGGTAAAAACAAGGGCATCTCTGAGCCCGAGGGGGTTTAAATCCCCTTGGGCTTTGAGAGGCCTTTGTTAACAGCAACAGCTGTGAAATGAGAAAAACGTTGGAAAGTTGCTCTCCGGGCTTCTACCAGCCATTAAAAGGCTGGAGCACTCCATTGTCTTCAATGGAGTGCTCAACATTCCAATGTTCTAATACAGTAGAGAGTTTTCATATCTTGCTTCAGTATCAGGCACAGAATTTAGGTATTTCCTCACAGGTACTTCGGAAAAGATGAAATCATAGTTAGAATAGTAATACTGAAATGTCCTTTGCCATAAAATAAGCTTGTTAATACACAGCAAGAAATTCCATTTGCTACAGCTGGATGGTGATAGGCCAACCCCTCAGAAACTGATGTAGGCAATTGCAAACACACATAACAATCTCTATCATCCATAGTGTCAACGTACTCGTACAGAAGTTTTGTAAATACATTAATTGAAAAATCACCAGTAGCTAGATCTCCATGTAATATCTTATCGTCTGAAATACTTAGTCCATTGTGATTCGCTAAGTTAATTTTAGACACAGAAGTAGGCTCAAGCTTGCTCATGTATAGGGCAAATTCTAAACTACAAGAAATACTACAAGCGCTACAGAAAATACAGCAAGTATAGATGCACATATACATTTGCGTTTTGATATCGCATTAGGATCCATTGTTTTCCCAGGAACCAGACCTTATGACTTTTGATAAAATTTGGATTAGATGTTAATGGCGTTAGCAGCACAAGCAAAATTCTGAAAGCTCGTTTTCAAGACTTCTGCTACGTTACATTCTGGTAAATGCAGGTTCTCAGTAAAAGCACAATTCTCTTAGATTGCAAGATGTTCTCCAACACCAATTGACTCAGTCCTTTTGATAGAGCTAGATTTCTCAAATTAAGCATTGCTTTATTTTTATGTTTCAGACAGACTGCATTTAAAATGGCACACAAATTTTGGTGCAAGTGAAAACACATGGCACATGCCTAGTCAAAAGTTTTTTTAAAGTGGCACTGTTGGTGCATGCAAAGTGAAAAACATAAAATGAGGCTTGGTCATAAATGCTTTCAGTCTGAAATGCTTGCGCTGAATTAACATGTGTTTTTTGCAGTGTAGAGAAAACTCGTGATTTCAGTGGCCTCTTTAGGTTTGAATCATGGAATGTGTTCTCTCTTCCCAGTTTCCTTTCCCTTATAATCTACACTCCCTGTTCCTGTCTCAAGAGACTTTGGCTTTGTTGCATATTTAGACAATGCATATTCAGTTCATAACACATCTTTTTATAATGTGTATTAATTAACCATGCACCAACACTACACATGGGGCAAACGCATTTTGCATGAAAAGCTATCTAAAACATTAGAGCATGTTGCTATGAGTATGTATTAACTGTGTGCGCTTTCAAAATTTACACTAGTGCATGTTTTATGCTATGTTGTACATTGCACATTTTTGCATGTTGTGCACAAATAATAAGAAAATCTGCTTTAAACTAATAGCTTTTGCTAGGTAATCATTTATACAGGGTATTAGTATGGGGGAGGTAAAACATAATGGGTTTATTTCGTAAATTAATACTATTTTTGTGTTTGTTTTGTTTATGGGCCCACCATTAAATGGCTGCCTAAGAATCCAGCATGGCTGAGAATCGTGCTGAAAACGCATGCGCAGATTATACCAGCTTGCCTCAAGTGGAGGAAGAAGTCAAGGCCACCATGAACTGTACATTCTTGTTACCCTGCCAATGTATCAGTGTTTGTGGAATGTGTCCTTCCTGCGTGCGATGTGACAGGAAGGAGGAAATAGACTGAAACATTTTTCCTAGTAAATGTTGCTAAAACATATAATTGTATTAATCATTAACGCTTCTTTTGTTAAAACTGGTGTGGGTTGGATTTGCCAATGAGAACAGGATGGTGAGACCCTCGTCATCTAAGCTATCCAATCAGGGTACAAGCTTTACTGAAAATTTGCAACATTATTAGAATAGTCAGCCAAGAATTAGAGTATAAATAATGACCTCTTAGGGGGCTTGGGGGCTCACTTTTTAAGCCTTAAGCTTTAGGGCCTTAGTCTGAGAGGGAGGAGAGGAGAAGAAGCAGATGAGATCAGACATCATATGGGTTAGGTACGTGAACGTGGCGGGTGCAGTCTGAGAGCAGATTGCGTCCGAGGAGAGATAGAGGGAGGTGGGGGGCATAGGCTAGCCTTGCATGTCATATTTTTGGCAAGGCAGATCACATTCCTCTGTGGTCTTGTGAAGGGTGGGCTGTCTCGCTCCTTGTGAAGCAGCCTCTCTCAGATTGAACAGACCAGTGCAGAGAGTGGAGCTGGATAGAACAGGCAGATTTAGATGCTAAAACTATAAGTTTATGCTTTGACTAATTAATTAGTTTTGAAAAGATTTATTTGTCTTTTGCATTTATTTCTCTTTATGGGAGATTTTTGCCAATTATTAATTATTGATTAGCCTTGCAAAAACTCACTCTTGAATCATATTTTCCTGAACTTTCTTTGGAGAATTCTGATTGACATTTGATTGCCTCATTCCCTTCCTTTATGGAATGTTTTGTATGCAACCTATAATATGTTCTGTATTAATTCTATTTTTCCTATTTTCAATTCTGTAACCTGATTGATATTTGACTAATGAATAAAGGGTCAGAGAACTTTAACTTTTAACTAGAAAATAAAACCCTTTAAAATACTCACCAACTCTCTTTATTGGCTTAAATATTATTTGTATTTTGATTTTTCATGTTTATGTAACGTCTCCTGATGGTAATATACAGTGGCAAGGGTCCAGTACCTTTGCAGCGGTAAATTAGAAGGTAATTGAGGTTTTGCATTGAGAAATTACCGTGAAATTACCGCTACATCACTTTTATTAGAAATCTATTTCAAGATATCAATTGGAACACAGAGTTTCCTCAAGGTGCCTCATGCAAACTTGGATTATTGTAGCAAAATACATGATATGCTTTTTTCAAAGTCATTCAGTGCCAAATAAGTCCATTCAGGTGCAGCATATTTTTGACTTGGTATCTTAGCTCATTTATACCTTCTCAATGATGGTCCTTCATCATCACTCTCGCTTTGTTCAGACTGACTAGAAACTTCTGCTATTGTTCATGGTACTCATCCTTCTTTAAAAATGCGTCTCAATCTGTCTTGTCTTCTGGGCCAATGGTCTCTGGGTGCTACTCGCTTTTCAGGTGCACTATTCCCTTTGGTGGGATCAAAATCACGCCTAGTCAGCCCTTCCTCTCATGACCCTTCGGTGCCTACAGGAGCCAACTCACTCGGACCTTCCTCAGGAAGAGTGCACAGAGTCCCAGTAACTGGAGCCCTCTCTACAACAACTTGGCTAACCTGAGTTGGTTGTCTCTCTGTAACCACTGGCACATCCAAAACAGGTGCTGTATCTTCAAGAGGACATGGGACTCTGCGAGTATAGGTGGCATGCACCCAATTTGGAAAACCCTCACATTGGAACTGAAGGCTGTTTCATAGCCTCCCCATAATTACTTCATGAGGAAATAGTCCTCTTCTTCTGTCTGGGGTAATTCTCAAACTTATCAACACGAGAGGCAATGCATCACGCCATTTCAAAGAAGTTGAAGCACACACTTTTGCCAATCTAGATTTCAGTGTTCCGTTTATCTGCTCCACAATTCTAGAGGCTTCTGGAAGATAAGCACAAGGGAGCTTTCGGTCAATTTGTAATTGTAGGAGGCTGGCTCACTATATGGTGTACACTTATTCAAGTGATGCACCTTGCACCAATCCAGGCAACCCTTATGGTGGTTTTAGTGGTCTTTGATAACCATAGAAAGCTCTCAAATTGGTAGCTGTGCAGAGTAGCCTTCAGGCTTATCTTGAAGGAGTGTAAAGCAGCTTATTTTACCAACCTTAATCAATAGTGTAAGTTAAATGAAAAAGTACCACACAGCTTTAATGTAAAAATAAGTCTATTTATTCTACAACACCATCATTAACACATTGGTATATCTTCTACCCGGAGATATCAACCTAATGCACAAGAATACTTTGAAATAATCAGGTGAGTAGCACAGATAAACACTGGTCTCCTGGGGGAGACCAAACCATATATTAAGAAAGTGGAATGCGAACTGCAAAGGAGGATGTGACTTCGACCAGAAGACTCAGAGTAGCTAGGGACACAAGTAACCACCCAAGGTAAGTACCCAGGAACTCCACCGAGGCTGTGTGCAGAGTGGAATCACAGCTGCTTGCCCAATAGAAGTCAAAGGAGAAGTTGCAGTTGCAGTTTTAGGGAAGAAGGACCCTTCCCGGAAGACCCCGAAGAAACCCTTTGGAAGACAGAAGGTTGGAGAGCCACCCCACCCGTGGATGCCACAGAAACCAGGTTACCTGCACCAGGGAAGTCGGGTGCATAGGGGTGAATTGACATCAGAACCTGCCGTAGATGACAATGGGAGACTTCGAAGAAGATGACTCTGGAGAAGACTGTGAAGGAGTCCGGTGGAATCCAAGGGTGGATTCTTGAAGTGAAGAATCTGCAAGCAGAGGGGACAGAGTTTATGCCACTCGGAGGTGACCAGGAGGCACAGGAGCACAAAGCCCACGTATGTCGAGTGGTTCAGAAGACACAGCGGTGACCTTGTAGCAGCAGCTGTCAGGACCAAGCGACACTGAGGAAGACCAGGAGCCGTGCATGAGCTATCCCATGTTGAATGTTGGTGTATAGGTGATCGGTGTCCTGTGGGAGCACCAACAAGCTTTGGTAGTCACAACTGGTGTGGAGAACAAAAAGGAGCAAATGTTGGGACCAGCAAGATCCAAGGGACTCACCAAATGCAGGAGAGTCAGAGCAGGCCCAGAGCAAGCAGGGGATCCCACTGAAGCATGAGAAAAGCCTTAGGAGGACCCACAGGCCAGAGGCAGAAGAGTCGCAAGAGGCTGTTGAGCAGCTCACCAAAGTCGGAGGCTCACGATGCAGGAGATGCAGGGAGGACTCTGTTCTTCCGGAAGTGAGATGATGGAGGTTGGAGCTTCTTGCAGCCCAAAGATCTCTGGAGTGCAGAGCCAACAAGCCTTGGCAACAGCAAGTTGATGCAGTGCGCCAGGGTCCGGTGTCGCAGCTGACACGAAGAGGCATACTGTCCTCCAAATGGCAGGGAAGACAGGTCAGGCCTTTAGGGAGCCAGAGAACCGTGACATGTGTTTCTGAGCTTCGGGATGTCTGTGGGATATCAGGAGCAGCAAACTGGTCAGCTTCATTGCGGTGCCTGCAGATGCAGGGGGGTGACTCCTTCACTCCAAGGGAGACTTCTTTGGGTATCTTTGATGTCCACAGGCCTTTTGGAGGACCTGGATGAAGCACAGACATAGACAATGCAGAAGACTTGAAGAACAGCAAGATCAGGAGCAGCAGGAATCTTCCTTGATGCAGACTCAGTTCCAGTCGAAGTCCAACAAAATCCAAGTGTCCAGATGATTGAAGAGTGACGTAGTTTCAGGGTTGAGTCTGGTCCATTGACGAATCTGAGGACCCACCCACAGGGGAGCCCTTAAGTACCCTAAGGAAAGGGTTGGGACAACTCGGGGGTCCCTCTCAGAGGAGGGGCTGGACCGAGGGTAGGATACTCCCCTGTCCTTTGTCCAGTTTCACACCAAAGTGGGAACCAAGTTTCCTGAACTGGCTCAAATCGAAGTATGCAGGGGTGGCACCAAATATGCCCTTCAAAGCAGTCTGATGGCGATGCAAAGCGCCCCCACCCCAGCGAAATACGCTAAGTCCTATCTGGGAGGTGGTTACACCTCCCTGCGACAGGAAACCTATTGTTGTTCTGCCCTCCCCTGCTTGAGCATTGCTCAGCAGCAGGATGCCTGAATTGAACCTGTGGTCGGCAGCAGCACTAGCTTGCTAGCAGACCCCAAAATGCTGTTAACGGGAGTACAGGGAGTCCCCTAGGGAGCCCCCCAGTACATGGGATCATACTTATATCTGTCATGAGAGGTGCAAGTGCCAACCCACACAGGCTGCAAGGGCAGGTCTGTAGTCATAGTTTAAGTGGACTCCCATGGGTGGCACAATACATGCTGCAGCCCCTGGGAGACCCATGGTGTACCTATGCCCCGGGTAACCTAGTACCATATACTAGGGACTTATAAGGGTACACCAGTAGTCAATTGTGGAGGTGCCAAAGTACTTACCAGCACCAAGTTAGGGGAGAAAGCACAGATGCTGGGGTCCTGATTAGCAGGAACCTAGCAGACTAAGTCAAAAACACACTGACACCAGGCAAAAAATGGGGGTAACCATGCTAGAAGGATCCTACCTTCCTACAGTAATGCTGCACATAACAGCTTTAGGACCTCATTGTTAAAAGGTGTCCCTAGGTTTGATTCCAAAGAAGTCGGGAATCCAAAACTCGGTATCAACTCCCTCAACAGTAACTTGGCTACAGTTAGACTGTCATTACCTCTTGTTGGGTAAGCTTCCACCCAACGTGAAAATATGCAAACAATTACAAGAATGCATTTTAAGCCATTGCACATGTTTTACATGTGTGCTACCTTGTGCAGCACACATGGAAAAAGCAAAACGCCTTGGATTGTTTATGTGTGGGAAGGTGACCCTTCCTGCACATAAACAATCCTTTAAAAAAAATGACATTTTGTAACTTCCATGTGTGCTGCATTACGCAGCACACATAGAAGTGACAAAATGGCATTTCAGGATTGTTTATGTGCAGGAAGGGACACCTTCCTGCACATAAACAATCCTCCCCTGCACGCAGACATCCTTGCACTATGGTGCAAGGGTGCCTGCATTGGCGCTACATTGCTAAGTGTCGCACCAGCGCAGGGATGAAACGCAAGGCTGCACCATATCCTTGTAAATATATTGCAGCCTTGCGTTTCTGAAGTGGCGGAGTGAGGCGTTAAGCCATGACGGCTAACGCCTCATGCCGTCACTTCCTTGTACACATGCCCCACAGTGTCTCTCAATTCTAGAGGCAGGTCATCTGTGGTTAACGTGGGAAACAACCCTTCGATCTCTGAATTCTGTTTAGCCAATTTAAAAACAACATCCTTGTCATTTGTGTGAAATTCGATTCCCTTTGGAGTACAGTAAATTGAGTAATTGAGTTTGCACAACAAGTTTCATCCCAGTAGGTTTACTAGACTTGAATCACACACAACAAATTTGTGTAAATCCTCAAAAGACCCTATTTTCACAGGTACAGATTTGTTACTGGGTTTGACATTTGTCTGTTTGCGACTCCTACAGCTTGGAATTTTTCTCCCGAGAGGGGTAGGTTTGGAAATTCTGCTTTTCTTACAGTGGAGAGGGTAGCACCAGTATCGACAAGAAATGAGATAGGAGTCCCATTTACCTTCTCATCCACATAGGGACCACTCGGTCTACCTCTAAGGATACGCCAAGCATGCATTCCTCCTCCCCGCTCAAGGACTGTCATTGTGACAGGTCTAAGTCTGCATCATCTATTTGGATTAAAGAGTACTGCTGAGACACATTCTGATTTGCATGGGATTCTGCATCTTTATGAAATCCTTTATTTAAATTGTATTTCTGGACCTGACCATTCATTTGGGGCATCGGGCCCGGGGCATATTTTGAGTTTGATTTCTTTGTCTGTGAACCTGTTGAGTCTGTACCATGCCATCTCCTTGTGACTGTGCATTTCCAACATTCTGAATCTATCCCCCATTTTCTTGATTAATTGGATTAAATTAACATTCACACTTTCAATGCCCTAACTTGTGGCAAATGTGACACGGATTTGTTTTCTTTAACACATCAATCGAAACACCTCGACCTCTACCTTGGGGCTGCATACTGTGCTGTTGTCCTTCACTTGCCCCTCCCATCGTTGGGGTCAGCTGATAACCTCCCTGCACCACAAACATGGGATCAACACCTGTTCCACCTTGACCCTTCTGAACTGCTTTCATTTGGGTAATCATCAATTTTTCCTTGAGCTTCTTATGTTTTGAATCAATTTCTTCCACACAATATTTTGCATAAAGAAGGATTTCATCTATAGGCTTACTTTGCCAACAAATTAAATGATGCTGGATCATGCTGCTATGTCCATGCACAAACAGATACACAAAATGTCCCATATCTTTTTTGGACACATTCTCCATCCCACTGTACTGCTTGAATGCCTGCAATAACCTCTCTTAGTAGGCATGCACTGTTTCCTTCAATTCTTAAGTCGTCCTGTCAATTTGTACCCAATCAATTTCTTTAGGAGAAATTTTCCCTTTCAAATAGGTAATGGATTGGTTATATTTTTTCTCCACTGCAGGTGATAGTGCACCTGTGTGAGCATTCTTAGCTGGTTCTGTTTCAGGCCAATCGACAGCAATTTTACAGTCTGCCCACAAATAACTTGGGACCACAATATCAAATAAGGTATCTAAATCCTTCAGCAAAACCGTTCAACTTGTTTGTACCATTCAACAGGATTTTCTCTCAACTTCGGTAAATCATTTGTAAAGAACAATGGGGCAGATTTACAATAACTGGCGCATCCCTGCATATCAGCAGGGATCCACCAGTTATTTTGCGTGACTCAAGAAACACCTTGCGCCACCATGGATGCGCCGCAAGGATAGACAGATGCTTGACGCATCTGTCGGCGTAAGGGTGATGCAGTGCTGGAGTCGTGTTGCAAGCGCGACGCAACTCCAGCACTGCTCAGGGGTGCCCTATAGTTGCTACGCTGCATCACTCCTTACGCCTGCTACAAGCAGGCATAAGGTTTTGACGCAGCGGGGACGTAAAAGTGACTCCGTGAAATCTTGTAGATTTCACTGCGTCACTTTTACGGGGCTTCCTTGCGACGGAACGCCCACCCTGCATACATTATACCTGACGCAGGTATAATGTAGCGCAGGGCTTTACAACGTGACGTATCTCACTAGATGCGTCACGTTGTAAATATGTCGCATAGTGGCGCATTGTTAACGCCGCCACTGCGTCACAAAAGTGACGCAACGGTGACGTAAAAGTGGTGCAAGGGGCTTGTAAATCTGCCCCAATATGTCTGGTCTAGTCCAAGGAACATGTACATATCCTCCTCCAGGTACCCACTCATAGCGAGCATCCTCACTCCCTCGCCTCCTTCATCTTCTATGACTGAGAATATTAGCATGGTAACCCTTTTTGTTTCCTTCTTTTTGGCCCATCAACCTTCCCATTTGTCCAGTTCTCCCCATTTCCTAAGAATAGCCAGTAATTTTTGGATCTGTAACCTCATTTCTGAAGGTCTCATGTTTTTGATGTCTTTATTGCTGAAGTATATTCTATAGGTTTTTTGCTATGTTTTTGACTTTTGTACATCCACTCTGTATTCCTGTGCCAATTCAGGTAACTTCTTATGTGTGTTTCAAGCACGTCTGGTAATGTCTTTGCAGACAAAAAAATAATTCATCATCCTGATAAGCAACGATCCTAGCAGGGCTTATCATTCCTATAATCATTTCTTACAATTCCATCTTAAGTCTTGTGACATCAAGGGACCTATCCTTTTTGTTCCCAGAGGCTTTGCTCCATTAATTTCAAAACCTGTATTATTCGCAGGAGTAACTATACCTTTAAGCCAATCATCAACTTCTTGAGAAGTAGGAGCTGTCTGTCCTTCTGTTGTATTTCCTAGTAAATCCTCATGCTGATGTTCCATTCTTGCAATAGGTGGGGAATGTAAGAGGGACACATTAGAATCTGGCGTTCTTATCGAAAGAATGTTTCCTGTAGTATTCTGTGTTACCCTTGGTGGAGTTACCATACCATTCTTAAGTACATAGATAGTTTGGGCCTGTCCTGAACCTTCCTCTGAAAGAATTTAATGGAGTGGAATGTACACTCAAACGAGCACTAACTCTGCAGGGAATATCAGCTGGCGTTGGAATTAAAGGCATCAGAGTAGGCTGTCTCAATCTCAAATCTGCAGTAGTAGAAGTTGAACCATTTATCCCAGTAGAGACAGACAATGTATGTACTTGTTTTCCTCTGTTCCCAGGCTGGTATGAAGGAACTATAGTCATTGGGACAGTCAAAGCATCTGGCGGATTCAAAACAGTCTGATTATTCACATCAGGCATCCCTATGTTTCCACCCACTGGCATGAAAGTTGTGTGTGAAACTGGGTTTACAAGCATGGCAGGTGCATCAGGAATTTTCCCCAAATAAGAATTTGTTAAACTCTGGGGTTGATCTTTATTATAAGGTGGTAGACGGTTCAGCAATAATTCATTTAAGAATTCATCATCAAATTCATGATCACTATCTCCAGCAGGAGCTAGTGTTTTTGACTCTTCAAGATGTTTTTTCTTTTCTTTAAGCTTCCCTCTATCCTCTCTCTCTCTGCAACTATCACAGGATACATTCTAGTTCCCTCTGCTATATCTGTTCTCCAAGCCTTCTGCTGAGCATCCCATCTAGCCTCGGATATCAGTTTAAAGTATTCTTGTACCTTCTCTGACATTTCTATTTCTCTTTTTGGTGGGCTATATGTTTCCATTCACTAAACTCCCCGAATTGCATAGGCCCAGGAGGCATTTTAATTTTCATATAGTAATCTCCTCAAATTTCCAATAATTCTGACATTAAATGTTCCATATTGTGGGAAAGCTAATGGTCCATTATTTCAGTGTATTTCATCCAATTTTCAAGCCAGGTACACGTGTGATATCCTCTTTCTTGGGACATATACAATGCGGGTGTACCCTCAGGCAGTATTGTTACCCCATATCAAGTGGGTATGGACGCACCCCCCTGCATTAGGCTCTTCACATTTTTCAACATTTTTATTTTTCCATAAATTTAAAATGTTGTCCTTGACAAATTATTCTCTCAATCGATTTCCCCTACACTTCCTTGTTTAGCTCCTTCACAGTCAATACCAGCTCGGCGCCCGGCGACGTAGTCACCCTATCACAGCGGGGCATAACACCAACCAACAAATATCAGTGCGGCACACTGTGATGTCAATCTCGCACTTCGCAGAGGCTACCCCTCCTTTACAATCCATAGTGCGCATTTTCTCCAAGCAAAAATCGTCATATAATGCAAGCAATTTCAAGAACTCTGTCTGCTCCACTAAAGAAATAATAGATCCTTCCACACAAGAAGTCTAACCAAATACAATGATCTGATCTACTTTACATACATATATACAACCAATATTTCAGTTAAAGCTATGCAGAATAGTAACATTAGTATCTGCTGTCCAGAGATCTCTCTATTAGAATTCGCATCCCTCATTAATAACCCAATTGGAATGCACAAACAATTATTGGAGATAAATCATGGAGAGACAGAAACAGGATTTAGTTGAGGTTAGGTTTTATCAGAGTTTTTAAAGAAGTAACTACATCAATATCAGGCATTTAAAGTCGCAGAGTGAAGAATAATCCAATCAAAATTTGGATATTGCCAATAATTACCAAACCTCTGGAAAAATTCAGGAAGGAATATGAACCATGACAGCTCAAAGGTGCTCTCCCATGAGAGAAAGAAGTACGGGAATAGCGCACACAGCGTATGCGCCAGCCGAAGGAAACCAATGGAGTCCGCAAGGAAGTAAGAAGAAGCGAATGATGTCTCTCCAAAATACGGAAAAAAGGAGTTTGTGTCCATTTCCGTCACCTCAATGTATAATGTAATCCTCAAATTCCTGGGTCACCTCATCCGGTCAGACCACTCTGTCCATTGGTCAGTTTGTATAGGGTGATTGTCATGCAGCATAAAGGAGACACATATTATAGCAAAAAAGGTGGTGATCATCACGTAAGCTGTCAAACCAATTGGTATGTATAACTTCCAAACAATAGTCCCTTTGCAAAAGCTCATGAGTGAGTTCAAGAATACAGTTTCCCATGGCAGATGTTCCCAAAGTAGCGAAATTGTTGCAAGCAGTCCTTGTATGCGAATGGGAACCTATGAGACATAGGGGGATATTCTCAAGAACGTGCGATAATCATCGCCAAAATAGGTTAACGCAACTTCTCATATCGCCGTTCATCGCGGGAAAATAACTCAGTGTTAACGTCCCATTCTCAACACGGCGGTAACATGCGATAGTGTCCCGATAACGCGTCAAATGTCCGCAATACAACTACCGCGATGGCGATAAAAAAGGAAACCCGAACATGAAAAAAGTTGCGATGGGCCCAACTGCGATAAAAATCCAGCGAAAAGCAGCGCCAGGCCCGCAAGTCCCACCAGTAAGGCGGGAAAAATCACTATAAAAGCGGCAAAAATGAAATACAAATAAAACACAAACAACTGCGAAGCACCATGGAGGTAGCCGGAGCAAGCACAGAGGACAACCCGCACCCCACAAGCCCCACAAGCCCCACGGAGGACCAGCCCGGGACCTAGGGGTCAGGGAAGGGCAAGGAGAAGAAGAAGAGGAAGACGCGGTTCAGTCCGCAGGAAAACAGGATCCTGATAACGGAGGTGGTAGAACACCATCAACAACTGTTCGTCACCTCCACTGTGTCATTGGCAACTAAAAATACAATATGGCAGTCCATCCTGGACAAGGTGAATGCAATCGGAGTGCTGAGGAGGACAATGAAGAGCTCAAGAGGCGCTGGAATGATGTGAAGCGCAAAACCAAGCTGAAACTCGCCAACAACCGCAAAGCAGCAATGCAGACTGGGGGTGGGAGTCCTGCGCCACAGGAGGAGCTGGATGAGATGGAGGAAATGGTGTCCACAGTCATCAGTGTGGAGACGGTGGCAGGAGTCGGAGGACCGGACACTGCTCAACATGACCTGACAAAACAGCAACAGGGTGAGCAACCACCAGGGACTGGGGGGACGGGGGGAGATGGGCACAATGGCACACATGAACAAGTAAGTACAGCACATCTGCGGGCAAACCATGCCCAAGAGTCACAACTCCGACCAAGAGCCCAATTTACCCAAGTCTGCAACAGTGAAAGGCACACCGCCTGAAAGGGATTAGGGCCAGCCAAATCAGAGCTGAAGGGGCAAATCACCCACAACGCAGCACACACACATAACACTCAGAGCACCTCAACATTTACAACAAAGTGGACCAAACTGCAACACTTACACAACAGAACAGAGGACACAACTGCTACCGCTTGTGTGTAGAAAATGGCCATTCGCATTTGGCATAGCAGGAAACTGTGAGATGATAACGGACAAATACAACCTCACATTCGTGATGGTGGCGAAATGTCAACTGTCCTCCATTAAATAGGCATCTCCACACAAACAGTCACAATGTACATTGACATGCAGTCTGTTTGTAAACTTGGCCAATGCGTCAACAAACATGTGAACACAATGTCAAACTGCATCTCCCCTTCACATTGCAGAGGGAGAATCATCGCCTCCTGCAGAGCAGACCGTACTCCTCATCACCGATGACGAAGAGGACCTACACACCATCGACCCTGAAGCCCTTCAACAGCTCATGGACACCCTCAGCACCCCACCCCCAGGAGCAGGGCAGCCCAGCTGCATCGAGGAGAACCCACTCCCTGCACAGACCACACAGCAGGAAGCACCCACCACCACGGCCATCTCCCAGGATCCCCACGAGCAACACATGGCATACCAACGCCGTGTGTCGCAGGGCCAGAAGGGGATGGCAGAGCAGGTGCGGGTGGGGTTCAACCTCATGGCAGCCAAACTAGATGCCATACGTGGGTGTCCAAGTCCCATCAGGGACCACCTACAGGCCCCAATGGACACCCACAGTCCGCTCCATGGTCTCCAACAATCCATGGCTGATATCGTTGGAGTCATGACTCGTAGACAAAAACAACTGTCTAGTCAGAGTGGCTCCAGCGATCTCAGCCGTGAGTTGGCCAACATGGGGAGGAACATGGAGAACATGGAGCGGATGCAGGCGGGAAGAATGGCTGCCACGGCTGCACACCAGCGAGATGAAGCAGGGATCTACCATGCCCTGCAGATCCTCATCATGGCAGTGCGGCCACAAGGCCTGGCGCAGATGAATGCTGCTGCCACTACTCCCTCCACATCACCGCCCCCTGATGTGTCAGTGCCTCACAGTGCGGCTGACAATCCACCTCCGGCCCCTGATGTGTCACTGCCACACAGTGCCGCAGACAAAACACCACCACCCACATTTGAGGCACATCACACATAGGAGGACGATGATGAGGATGAATCTGCCGTTGGGCTAAGTAGGAAGCGGTAGCATTCATCTCCGCCATATGGCCTCTTTCTGCTTGGTTCTGCCCTCTGCATCATGCCCAGGAATAACACCCTCCACTGTCCCCCTTAACACTCTGCGACACTTACCTTGGCCCCCGACATGGACTGCTACATTTGTTTAGGCAACCAATGACACAGAAATCAGACTGCGGACGGAACTCCCTCTCCTACAATGTACTTTTCCCTCCCCAAAGGACCCTGGCTGGTCCTCCACAGGGCAACATTGTAAAGTAGCGTGTGCATGGCCATGTACTGGTCCACCTTCACCACTCCACCGAATGTGATTAAGACATTCAAATTCACACAGATGAGTCATGTCCATGATCAAGCAAGTATGAAAGTATGGATGTATGAAGGGGCAGTGATTCCAAACAACGGTGCTCCCTGGGAACTGATTTCAATGCGCATGTATGTCCGTGACCCAGATAGGCAGTGAGATGACTGGGAATGTGTGAATTAGCTGGGGCCTCATTGCTCCAAAACAACAATCTCGCCATTTCCAAACTTAGCCCCACGTCAATGTATGAAATAGGGCTGTGTGTCACAAAGGCAAAGTCAAAGTTTTGTGGAAGCCACAGCTCGGAGCAATGATTGGTTTGAGTGTGGAGCGCTTGGACTCCTGGGATGGTCGGTGCGTAAGTGTGAAGGTCATACCATGCAAGTGAACTACGAGGAAGGACTCCTGTGTGTGGGGTGTGTATACGTTGGTCTCTGGTTAGCGCTGTGCGTAGTATGGGAGCCGTCAGCAGCTGCTATGGTATCGCTCAGGGGGTGCTGGGCGCCTGCATTCCCAAGGTCGGAGGTGCAGATGTGCTACCGCCTTCTAGTTCAGAAAGAGGGGCTGTCATCCACAATGTTAGTTTGTCATCTGCTTACATTCTGGAAATGTGATGGGGATTGGGGGGGGATGTCACTGCTTCGCCTTCCGGCATGGTTGAACCCCTACCAGCCATGTACGTGCCCTCACAGTCAGTATTGCATGCACTGATGTAGCAGTGTTGTTTTGCTGCAGTCTGACAGTGATGGGTGCAGGTAGCTGTGAGGAGGCGGTTGACCACTCACCTTGCACCTATTAGCTGGCACTGATCACTACTCTTGATGTATGACGTCAGTGTACACATGTGACCTGTACATGGCACATTTGAGCAGGGGACACCTTGGTGTGTTCCACGCAAGGTGGACCTGCTGGCTTCTAGACTGGTGTGCATCTCCCAATGTTGCTGAGGTGTCCACTGTGCCCACATCCCCCTTACGGCCATGTTGTTCTTGTTGTGGGACTCGACACACAGGGTGTATATTTGCATCAGGCAGGTACATCTCTGACCACTAATGGCACCCTGTTGTCTTTTCCTGAACACCAATGACGGCCTCCATGTCATGTTCATGTACACGTGGGACGCTGATGAGTGGCATGACGTACTACATGTGACACCCTGATATGGCATATCGAATACGTGACGCCCTAAACAGCCTCTCGGTACAGAGGTGACATACACACCATCTCTTCTTGCAACATATGAGAATGTTAGCACTCAATGTTGCACTTACACCCGTCAGAGTAATGTGCTAATGCAGATGACTGACATGCACATGGGGAATGTGTGTTGCTAAGATTTTATTTGCACATGCTGGTCATGTGGTCATCTTGTACTGTGCCATGATTGCTGAGGACAGTCACAATGTGACGTGCTCATGCGAAGAAATTGTTGATGATTGTGTTCCTTCGGGCTATTCCTGCTGCGGCTGCAGTGGGGTGTGGTCCACCTGCATCATCTTCCTCATCATCGTCCAGTGCTTCTGGTACTTGGATCCATGGGGCATTGGTGCATACACATATGTTGTGCAATACACAACATGTAGTGATCATCTTGCACACTATTTCTGGGCTGTACAAGAGTCTTCCACCGGTGATGTCCAGGCACCTGAACCGTGATTTCAACACGCCAAATGTGCGTTCAAGAATGCCCCTGGTGCGTTTGTGGGCCACATTGTACTGCCTCTGGGCCGGGGTGTTCGGGTCTCGGAGGGGTGTCATCATCCACGGGCGGAGTGCATATCCTTTATCACCTGTGAGAGCTAAGTGAGATTAGTGTTAACTTGTGGTTCTGCATGCTGTGTTGGCAGACATACAAGTTTTGTGGTGTGTGATTTGTGCGACCTCGGGATTCATGTTAGCCATGTATTGCTGCTGGCAAATGTGGTAGGACAATGTGTATTACTTAGCCTCACAGCTGCTCCTCCCTCCCACCGAGCCTATTTACTTGTGTGTGCTGCGCGGTTGCATCACTTGCACTCCTACGGCACACCATTGTCATGCCTGTCTGCGCATGTCCGCAGGACTGACAGCAAGACTGTGATGTTGGCCGTTGAAGGTGGGCGGCCACGTGTGTGTAGGTCTATGGTAAGGATAGGGCGGACACAGATGTGGAGCTCTGGCCTGGCTGAACTCACGCTGATATTGAGGCTAGGCCTTCGGTTCAGGCTGCCGCAATGTAGATACACACACAACAGTTGGCATGTATGAGCCGAGACCCCGAGCCGTCTCGCGCTCCTTTATTAATCCATTCGGGCGAGTCCGCCCTCCTGGTGCATGTTACATTGCAACATTGTCGATTACAGGACAGGTTGCGCAGACACTACTATGGAGACACACGCCATAGTCACTTTTGTGGCCATGCCGGAACTGAACCACGCCCAGAGCCTAGAACTGAACCACGCCCAGAGCCCCGGGCCATTTCTCCGCACTCCTCACACGCGTGCGCCGCCGCGGCGCTGGGATGTCGTGCGCTTCGGAGTACGTCTCCAGACGATCTACCCAGGCTTCCCGGCGGCCTGCCTGGGACGGGGATGGCCCCGTGACTGTGAAGGGCTCCAGTGGCATTACCGAGGACATGCTGTTGGCTACTGGAGGTGGACTTGTGGGGTAGCCCCTCTGGACAATGACTTGCGGTGCACTGAGTTCGGCCCACCGGGAGAGCTGAGCGGGTGTGCAGCCTGCGATGATGCAGCAGGCCTGGTGGCTGGACGGTGACTTGTGGTGCACTGAGTTGGTGGCACCTGAGTCCCTGCGTCCACCACGGGCCAAACGCCACGTGGCGATGACTTGCGGTGCACTGAGGTAGGCCCACAGGAAGAGCTGAGTGGGTGTGCATCATTCTATAATGCTGGAGGCTGGACAGTGACTTGTGGTGCACTGAGTTCGGCACACTGGGAGAGCTGAGCGGGTGTGCAGCCTGTGATGATGCAGCAGGCCTGGAGGGGCGGACTGGAAAGGATGTGTCTGTTACTTGCTGTACCGCAGTGTGGTCAGAAGGCAGCAGTAGCCAACTCGCAACTCCGCAGTGCGGTGCCGCTGGGTGCGCTGGGGGCCTGTTGCGCAGAATCCAGCGATCGGCTGAGGAGGCTGCCAAGCTCACGGAGCCCGGCCTTGGATATTGCATCGGCATGTGGTGGGCCCTCTTGGAGAGACGCCGGTGGCGGCAGGTGAGCAGTGAGGCCTTGGTGCGCAGGGGCGGGCATTCACCGCTGGGCGCAGGTCGGGTCTGAGGATCAGCGGGCTGGGGTGCGGCAGGCTCACACGATCACACAGGCACCACCGGTCACAACGGCGGCCTCGTGGCAGGGTGAGGGACGCCGCCCTGGCAGACACGCCACTGCAGGCAATGACGAGATGTGCGCCGGGTGGTGTGGGACATAGCCACCTCGTCGCCTGTGTGACTTTGCCCGTTGTAGGTGGTCGGCCACTTGTGTGTAGGCCTATGGTCAGGATATGGCGGACACAGAGACACACGCAGTAGTTACTTCGGTGGCCATCCCGGAAGTGAACCACTCCCTGAGCCCCGGCCTATTTAGTCACTCCCCTACGCTGGACTGGCCTGCGCCGGCCCTGCCCACTACGCTTACAGGGGGGCCAACATTGCTACTTGTCCAAGGTGTTCCCCACTGCCTGTGATAGCATGGTTGCGTCCACTGTCCACGACAGTACAGACTCCGGCAGTATGTGTCCACATGGACATGTCTGTGCTCTACATACTCAAGACTGTCCAGCACATCACCGCCACACTTGGCAGCGTGTACATTGTTATTCATGGGTCCATTGCCTCATTCGCACAATCGTGGTTCCCACCTCTCCCCACATTCTGCAAATGTGTGGCAGAGGGGCTATGCCTTGGTGTATGGTTTGTCCACATTTCTGGCCCCTCTTACCATGGTTACTTGTGTTGTCGTATCTGGCAGGTGTGCATGTTGGTTGGCATGTTGTATGTGATTTTGTTACGTGTCCATTCCCACAGTTGTGCGTTGTGTGATTGTGGAATTGAGATGTGTGGTGTGTTCCATTGGTACTTACCAACGAGCAGTCCATTTCCATAGGTGCCCTCTTGAAAGCGCTGGTTGATGATGGACTGTCGGAAGATGTAGGAATCATGCACACAGCCTGGGTAGTTGGCGACACCATTGGTGAACAGTCCCCGGTGGTCCACTATTGCCTGCACATTGATGGAATGCGTGTGCTTCCTGTTGCAGTAATTGTGCGCAGTGTCGGCAGGGGGCACAAGTAGGACATGTGTGCAGTCGATTGCCCCCAACACGTGCGGGAATCCAGCTATGGCGTAGAAGCCTTGCTTGGTCTCCAGCTGTTCCTGCTTAGTGTGGGGGAAGTGGAGATGCTGGGGTATGAAACTGATGATGGCATCCAGGACAGGTGTGATGGCCTTTGATAGGGCTGGCTGTGAGACTCCTCCGACTCTGGCAGTTGTTGGTTGGAAGGTACCAGAGGCCAACAGGTGCAGCACAGCCAGCAGCTTTGTCTGCGGAGGGATGTTGGTTCTCCGCTGTGTTGGTACCGTCAGGCTGTGGGCAATGTGGGTCATGATGCGGAGGATGGTTATCCTTTTGAGCCTGTAGTGGGCAATGACATCCTCTGGCGTTAAGTCTGTGAGGCTGATGCATTTTCGGAAGGTCCGCTGTCTTGTTCTGCGCTGCCTCGGTGGTGGTCCGGGGGGGCGGGTGGTCCTGGGGGTGGGAGTGGTCCTGGGGGTGGTGGCGGTGGGTGTTGTGGCCCTCTTGGGTCTCCAAGCTGCATGATTAGTAGCTCCATGACATGTGTTGGTCATCAGATGTGGCTCTGGGCTGGGCTCCCTTTCATGCTGCAGGTTGTCATCCTGCTTTAACCAGTAAAAGGCAGGTGTTAAATCCCTGCTGCTAACGCGCCCTATCGCCTGTTTTTGGGTTGCATCGCAGATGTGGCTGGTAGTTGAGAATATCGCGAAGTGGTGTTTTCGTGCGTTTTTGCACGGGAATGCCTACTCTGCATATCTTTAGTGTTAGTTGTCGCTCTCATCGGTGGCGATGTTTTTTGCGGCAGCTATCGCTGGAAAATTGGCGATATCAGCAGTTTGCACCAGCTTGAGAATGAGGCGATAAATCTACCGCCACTTTTGCGGCGCTAAAGTGCTGATAACTCGGCGATGAGTCCTTGAGAATATGCCCCATAGTTTCTCTTTACATTGCAAGTTTATGGAGCATTTCCATGAGAAAATAATTTAGCAAAGTAAGGGAAATGCAGGATTACATTGAATTTGATTCATGAAATACAGAATATAGAGTAATAGAAATGTACATTTTCATTCATCTCTTGGGGATTGTATATATTTCTTTCAACTTATTTGCACTCATAAAGCATTTTAATTTCATTGAAATTAGCACATATAACTATGACATATTACTGCATTTCCAAAGTACCAACGTATAACATTATTTCAAAACATAAATTATTAATATTGTTTTTAGTGATTTACATTAGCACGTGTATGAAGATCATTCCCTAGAAGTTTCAGAGCGTTTGGTTTTGCTATAAACGTGCAGCACCTTTCTCTCCTTTCTCACGTGATGCACAATTTCACATTTGCAAAACATGGAATTTAGAACGAGACTCCTTAATGACACACATAATATCTTCTAAATTACATTAGTTTCATTAGTACTTCATAAGTGTTTAGACCATATGAATGTATCACTTAACATTATTTATTTATTACGTTTGAAAAGATTCACCAATACTAGTTAATAGAGCACAACCTATGTTATTCAAATGACTAATTCTCATCTAATTTACTCTCGTCTGCATGCTTTTATGATGCAGTACCTAAGGGCCAGATGTATCAAGCCTTTTGCGTTCGCAAACGGGCAATTCGCAGAATCTGCCCGTTTGCAAACGCAAAATTGCTTTTCCGATGTAGCAAACCTAATTTTGCGATTCAGTAACCTGTTACCGAATCGCAAAATGGGTTTGCAATTCGGTATTAGGAAGGGGCGTGCTTAGGGCATCCCTTCCTAATACCGAATCGCATCGGTATGTATGAATGTTTTGTGACCGCATTTGCGGTCGCAAAACATTTGCATTTTACCACCTACAAGTAGGTGGTAACCCATTCGCAAATGGGAAGGGGTCCCCAAGGGACCCCTTCCCCTTTGTGAATGTTTGTAAAACCATCTTTAAGAGCAAGCAGTGGTCCCACGGACCACTGCCTGCTCTTAAAAAATAAAAAGAAAACTTTTCATTTTTCGTTTTGTAAAGCATTTCCTTTTCCTTTAAGGAAAACTGGCTGCTTTACAAAAAAAAAGATTGCTTTATTTAAAAGCAATCACGGACATGGTGGTCTGCTGATCTCAGCAGGCCACCATCCCCGTGATTTTTGCGATTCCTAGGGGGTCGCAAATTGCAAACTATCTCATTAATATTCATGAGGTAGGTCATTTGCGACCCCCTAGGATTTGCAAAAGGTGTACTATACACCTTCATACATTGCATTTTGCGATTCACTAATTGTGAATCCTTGTGATTCGCAAATAGGCAATCGAAAAATGCTATATTCATACATCTGGCCCATTGTCTTCAAGATTTTTTCATGTTTTCTGTAAGGTATATTTAGCACTGTTGGTGCACGTTTATCATCTTTTCTCTCAAGTGTGCCATAATCGTATTTTATGTGTCAGTTAAAAGGTTCAGCAATATATCTGCTTCATCAACTTGAATGATGTTAAAGTGACAAGGACTAATAAATATAATGGAGTAATGGCAAGGTAATAATGAGTGGATAGGTGAATCACAGCTTTTCAGCTACTATCCATCATAACTTTTTCTTTTAAACTTAACAAGGGTTACCATTAATTAAGGTAATACCTGGTATATCCTAAGATAGTTTTACTCAAAAACCTGGATCCCTCCTAAAAATCCAGATTAACTAATATATAACAACTCCCACAGTGAATGAGTCCGCTGGAGTGGTATTCACCTACTCCAGCATAGGGAAGCCGCCAATGATGAAGCATTCGTGGATAAGTTGAGGGTGAGGCGATCTCTATAATGTCTGTATGGATCCCTTCGGTTGCAACTAATAGTGAATCATTAAACAAATTTAGGGGCATATTTACAAGAAAGTGGCGAAGCGTGTCGTTAAGCCAAGAAGGCTAAGGACATGCTTCGTCACTTTAGAAATGCAGGGCTGCACCATATTTACTAGAATATGGTGCAGCCCTGAGTTTCCCCCTGCACTGGTGCTAAATTAAGCTGCCTAGCGCCAGCGCAGGCACCCTTGCACCATAGTGCAAGGGTGCCTGTGTTGAAGGGAAGATTGTTTATGTGCAGGAAGGAATGTGCACATAAACAATCATTGGCATTTTGCTGTTTCTATGTGTGCTGCCCAAGGCAGCACACATGGAAACAGCAAAACGAGGAGAAATAAAGCTTTTCTCCTCGTTTTGCCTGTTTAAGAGCAGGTTTTCCCTGGTCTTAACGCCCACCACAACACCCATTGCCCGCCCCTTTCACGCTAAGTGTAGCGTGAAAGGCAGCATTAAGCCACGTTAAGTGACTCAACACTGCCTTGTAAATAAGGCACTGCTCCTATCGCCATCACAACATCACTAAAAGTGACGTTGTGGTGGCGAAAGGGGCTTGTGAATATGCCCCTTAGTGTAGTGGTTTATCACCCTCGCTCAAGCACCTGGTGTGTTGTGTGATGATTTGTTAAGAGGACGTGCTTGGGTGCCTTTCCTCTTCCTTTATCTTTTTTTAAAGACTGGTCTGGGTATTTCAAGGGAACATATTTTGGCATCTAGGTCGAGGCAGCGGGTATCAACCATGTACTAGAATTACTTTTTTTTTTTAATCTGAGGGTTTCATGAGAATTAGCAAAGCATTTAAGTATCTAGGTTGTGGGGATGTATGCAATTCTATTTTACAGTCCAGACGAGTGGGTCAAGTGACTGGTCCAACACCACGCAGGACCACTTATCCAACAAAATATTGATTCTTAGAAGTAACATTGAGGGTAGAGTAGACTGCAAACAGGCAAGGGGGAACCTACAGAGAGGCAAAGTTACCCTGACCAGCTACTGGGAAACTCTCCTATAAAGAAGTGCGGGGCATATTATCAAGCGGCAGCGATAATTATCGCTGGCCGCTCTTAGCGAGTAATTATTTATCGCCGGCTATCGCTGGCAATTATCGCCATGCTATCGCTGTATCAACAACGCATAGCGCAATGGCGATAATTTTCCAGCGATAGCGGTGTTTTCCATGGAACATCGCTGGTTTTTCAGCGATGTTCCATGGAAAACGGCGATACCCTTGCTGATACGACCCTGTGGTCGTATCAGCATAATCCACCCCCAATGGTAAGTATACCTAAGTCAGCATTTTTGCAGACGTTAGTTTTTGGCGAAAAACTCGTTTTTTGCCAAAAACTAACGTCTGCAAAAATGCGTGGGCCTCCTTGTAAATATCGCAATGTGCACATCAGCGATAATTTACAAGGAGTACTGCCCAATGACGCCCACTTTGCATCTCATTAGAGATGCAAAGCGAGGCGTCGGGAAAACGGGTGCTAACATGCGCTAATGCATGTTAGCATCCCATTGTAGATAGGGCGATGTGATTTTCGCCGCTTTTTTGGCTTTTAAAGCCAAAAAAGCGGCGAAATGGCCCTTGATAATATGCCCCTGCCTTCGCACGACATTGTATTGATTGTTATCCATCTCAATTCCACAGTATGTCTTTGACAACCCTTCCCTTCAAAGCTGGTGAAGAAGAGCACTGAGGTTCTTCCCTTAAACCACAATCCAATAGTCAATATGTCAATTTTTATTGTGCCCTGTACAATTATACTGCTGTGCCTTGATTATGCCAAGTGCGCCGCTGATTAAATTTGTTCACTCTTGTGCTTTCATGCCCTTCTGAAATACATCATAGACTGTGTTCGTCGCCAAAATATGTTGTGGTCTGTGGTAGAAAGTAAACGCTGGTAGCCAAGTAGATTTAACATGTACCTTTAATCTGTAGTCGGTTCAAGTACATCCAGATGGTTGGTAAGTACAACAGGCAGGTAGTCCAGGTAACAGGTGAAGTATAAGTAGATTAGCCAGTAGTCAAGCCATTAGTTCCAGGTAGTAGGAAACCCCTTGTAGTAGCAAACCCCACCAGGAGCAGCCTGCCTGCTGCTCAGCCCCTCTCTCTCTAACTGTCATTCCTCACTCACACAGACACCCAACATTCCGTGCATCACTGCATTCCCAACACTCTACAGTAAACATGCTCACAGGCTGAGCAGCAGGAAGAATAGATGAAACGTAGAACATAGAATAACTATGCAGGGCATAACAGACTGGCAAATGGGGATGTCAAAGGATGTGAGTTGCAGCACAGCACTGTGACACATTGTTGTAAATGTTTCTGCCACCTTCCTGTTTTTGCTGTAATGATTTCCAGTTTTCGGTTCGACATGCATAGGGTCATCAAATGAGTGTCACTGCTTCCATGCTCATGCCTTTGGGCACCAAGTAACTATTAAAAAACATAAGAGCAGGTGCCAAAAGCTTTTCTTAGCTGGAATGCCAGGTTTGGTGAATACAATGCTACCAAGTTTTGGCTCGATCTTATGTCTCTTCTTCCACCATTAAAAACTTTCTGGGGCAGATTTACAAGCCCCTTGCGCCACATTTGCGTCACTTTTAACATGATGAAAGTGACGCAAAAGTGGCGCAAGGGGCTTGTAAATCTGCCCCTCTGTTTCTTTATCGACTTTTCACAGGTTCTTTTTCACATTTCTTTCTCCTGTTACCTGTTTTCCTACATTTCTCTTCCTCCTTTCTCCCTCTGCCGTCTTTGCCTTTGTGGCTCTTTTAATGAAAAAGAAATTCTGGGCCCCAGAAATGAGTGCCAGTGCCACCTGCAACCACCGGCACAAATTAAGCCCTGTCTGATGGTTATACAGTGGTGCTGTGGAGAGGAGTGGAGTGTGGCGTTGCAACTTGTGCTCTCTAAGCCCCATAAATGAGTATCTTAGCATTGAAGTTAGATCAGCTCCATAAGTGTATGTATACTATAGGGATGTTTGGTCGCATAATATATGTTACCCATAGTTTGATTTTTGTGTTACCATTCTAATTGATTAATATATGATCTGCTCTGAGCAAAACATGCAAACGCCTACCATTTCATCATATGTGTGCAGGTTCACTGATACTGGACTCCCAGGACTGATTTCTTCAGTGTTCAGTGGCAATGCCCATATATGGCAAAACAGAGACCTCTAGTCTCACTCATTGTGAGTGAGCCTCACACTACTGTAGGTCAGATTCTGCTCTCACTAACAGTAAGTGACATCTCACACCTGCTGGGTAGGCTAGAATTTGATCTCTAAATGACCCTCCGTTCAGAGCTTTGCTTGGTGCGGGGCAGCCCCTGGGATCAATTACAATTTGCCTTTGGGGGAGCCATTCTATAGACTCCTTCATCGAATAGGAGGGGCCGCTTTGGATACCTCGGACTGCTACTTCGCAATGTTCGTCAGCAATTTGTCTACCTTAACGATGTTTTAATGTTACTCTATTAATTGTACATTCATTTTGATTATTTAACTGGTGGCAATTCCTATGTTGTCACTAATATCAAAGTTTGTGTGGCATCACTAAATGCGATGCTATCAAATATATTTATTAGTTCTCATTCTTGGCTAGAGCTACCAAACTTGGAAGATAGGGAGCTATGTTCAGTTCACGGCCTCAGCTCAACATCTTGTGATTCCGGACAAATAAAAAAGTATAATATAGTCTGGTTCTGTTGTAAAGAGCTCCAATGCCCGTGGGCCATGATGGTGCTGTAAAAAAACTGCAAAAATGGTGTGACATTGATGAGCTGGCAATAGTTAAGGGCCTAATTGTGACTTTGGCGGGCTTGGAGCAGGGCTGCCATGCCGCCGCCCTACTGGAAGACAGCCAACGTTGTACTGACACCGCCCGCCAGATTACGACTTTTTTTAGTCTCTGGCAAGTGGTTCTTTGGCTGTCCAACGGTGGTGCCTATGAAAAAGCACCACAATGGGAGCATCAAAGGCAGTTCCTGTACGGCATGGACTGGTGCAGTCCATGCCGTGCGGGAACTGGGTTGCATGCACACGGGGGCACAAAATGTGCCCCCCTGCATGCACCCCATGGCCTTGAGGCAACAGTGGCCCTATAGGACCCCCTTTGTTTCCTCTCCGTCACAGTTTTCATGGCGGGCTCACCACCATGAAAACCACGGCGGAGAGGCAACTCGTAATATGCTTGGTGTTGCCGCAGCAGACCGCCAAGCATATTGCAGCCTCAAGACCGCCGCAATACCAACAGACATCTCTGATCCCTGGCGGTTGCGGTGGTCCCATGCCAGTACATCCGCCCAGCTTCTAATAAATAGAGCGGTCGGACCGCCGGTGCAGCGGTGCCCGCACCGCCATCGTGGCGTAGTCATAAATAGGCCCTAAGGGGCATATTTACGTTCCCTGGCGCATCCCTGCAAATCAGCAGGGATGCGCCAGGGAAGATGCGTCACTCAAGTTTGCCCTTGCGCCACCGCCGATGCACCGCATTTACAATGCGGCGCGCCGTGGCGCACGGATGGGCAGATGCGTGTCGCATCCCCCGACGGAAAGGCGGCGCATTGCTGGAGTCGCGTCGCAAGCGCGACGCGGCTCCAGGAAGGCTCGGGGTGCCCTATGCCTAACATGCTGCGTCAATCCTTACGCCTGCTTCAAGCAGGCGCAGGGTTTTGACGCAGCATGTGCGTAAAAGTGACTCAGTGAAATCTTGTAGATTTCACTGCGTCACTTTTACGAGGCGTACCTGCGAGGGAACGCCCACCCTGCGCCGGAACGCCCACATGAAACCTGACGCAGGTTTCATGTGGCGCAGGGTTTACAACGTGACGCATCTCCCTAGATGCGTCACGTTGTAAATATTGCGCAACGTGGCGCATGTTTTGCGTCGCCGCTGCGTCACATAAGTGACGCAACGGCGGCGCAAAAGTGGCGCAAGGGGCTCGTAAATCTGCCCCTAAGTGATTGTGCAGGTTCAGTGGAGGGACGGACCTCCATACTTTGCAGTTTCTAACTGTATATATCCGTTCAACAATATACATTGACCAGCGGTATCACACAGTGCACGGATTTTAAATCAAACACCTGACAGAGAACATTTATCCCAGGCAAATTTAAGTATCCCATTTCCAGTAAAGAAACATCATTCCTCTGAAAGATCTTCTTTTAAAGACCGGCAAACAATGTATAGATTTGCAACATTGAAACAGTTGCAAGGAAACGTAAAAGGCAACTAAAGCACTCATCGGTAGACAATCCTTGAAATGTAGTTATAAATTGTACATTTAATGCATGTGATTTCCCAGACTATACCGGATGGTGGCACTGCAGCACCACAAAATACCATACTACCATGACGTGTGTTCAAGAGCCAAATATTATAGTCAAAAAGTGGAAGTCGCGGAGTACAAATCTTGCTATTCACCTGAACCAGCAACAATTACCTGTGCAGTGCGCATTAACAGACAGCATCGATGAGTAACGCTTCGGGTAGCGTTGAGAGGTCCACTGATGCAATCTATCAAAGGGCCATAGACGCAGCGATTGTTCAGGTTGCCGCAATCTTTGGCGCGTGCAGGATCACGCGCTGTCATGCTTGCTTAGATCCATGATGCATGGTCTGACTCTGCAAAGTTAGGAACACAGAGGCCGGGCTCTGTGACCTGCGCCACACCTTTTGGCACAAGGGATGCCGGCCTCGTAAATCAAACGGAAAACAAGAGGCATTCATCAAATGGTGACATATACCCAGGAGATAGGAGGATGAGGTAAAGGAAGAACTAATAGCGTTCTGTTCTATTGCCCCTTACCTTTGATACACGATTTGTCTCAGCATCGGGCCTTCGTCTCTAAGGATCTGACACATCATGGGGCTTATTTACAAGTCCCTTGCGCCACTTTTGCGTCATTTTTAACATGGGAAAAGTGACGTACGGGTGGCGCAAAGGGCTTGTAAATAAGCCCCCATATCTTTGTTTTTTGAGCCAGTGTACTTGGGGGGCGGTACCAGTTTGGTACACCAGGGGCAGATTTACAAGCCCCTTGCGCTGCCAGTACGTCACTTTTTGTGACGCACTGGCAGCGCATTTCACTGCCCCATATTTACAAGGACAGGAAAAGCCACCCTGCGTGACTTTTCCTGTCCTTGTAAATACGGCCCCTTTACACGCAGCACTTTGCGTGAAAGGGGCGTTCCATGGGTGTTGCTGTGGGTGTTCCCACGTAAACTTGGAAATGCGTCAGTATGCTACGCCACCCTAGTGGCGTAGCGAGACGCAACGAGGAGAAATGTTTTCATTTCTCCTAGTTTTTTCCTCTTTCAATGTGTGCTGAATTCTACAGCACGCATTGGAGGAGGAAAATGCCTGAAGTGATTGTTTTTGTGCAGGAGTCCTGCACAAAAACAATCTCCCCATGACGCAGGCATCCTTGCACCATGGTGCAAGGATGCCTGCGCCGGCGCATGGCAGCTGTTTGTGCGCCAGCGCAGGGGAGAGCACAGGAATGCAACATATCATTGTAAATATGTTGCATTCCTGTGCTCTGAAGGTGCCGCAGCTTGGCGCAGCCAAAGGGCTTGCGGTGCCGCACTGCGGCACCTTCTTGTAAATCTGCCCCCACATGTTTGACAAAAGTCCCCAACCAAATATAAAATAGAATGGACTTCCATTTATCTCCACGTTTTGTTGTTTAGCAGTAGGCATTTTCTAGCAGGTTACCACTGAGGGAAAAACACATGCAGGGGCGCAAGGCAGGTCTCTGCAGCCCCTGCGACGTAGGCCCCCATTCGAAGGGCCACCATTGAGCCCATGGCATATGAATATCTGTGAGAAATTAGTGTCAGAGGCCTCTCACCACATTATGCAGGGGAAGAGGGTGCATAATTTTGCTTTACCCCACTGAATGAATGCTATGATTTGGAGACTCGTGCCAGTAACAAAAATTGTTTAGGGAAGATTTACTTTTCTTTTATGCAACGCAATGCAGCAAGACAGCTCACTGTACTGGGCTGCTTGAAGGGAGAGAACAGAAATGAGCCATATTTACTAAGAAATGGCGCACTTCTGCACTGTCCCAGCGCTGGCGCACTGTATGCTTCCTAGTGCCAACTTTGGCACACTTGCATCATGGTAGTACCCTGCTGCGATATGGGCAGTATTGTGTGTGTGCAGAAGGGATGCTTTCCTGCACAAAAACAATCTGTAGAGGCATTTTCTTCTTACTGTGTGTGCAGCTTCTGCAGCACACATGGAAAGGGTAATTTACAAGGAGAAATACAAATTTGCCTCAGTCAGGTAGGTGCACCATTTTGGCACAAACCCAGGGTTGCAAACCTTTGAAAATCTGAGTTTGCTTCAAAATGCTTGTGTGGATGCATGGCAACACCCATGCTCCAACTATGCAGGAGCTACCAGGTGCAAAGTAAGACACGGCAGCATGATGTGCTGTTTGGCATTACCTTGTATTTACTAAACCACTTAAATACCAAAAAGGATTTCGCACTGGGGTGTTGTGTCGGGGGCCCCTTAATGGTGTGGTGTGGGGCCCCTGCGAAATAGGCATTTACCATGCAGTTCTAACTGTGCGGCAAGTCCTACAAAGGACACTCGAGGGCCATGGTTCATATGCTTGGTAGTCGGTGCAGGTTCTCCTGACTATTCCAGGACACACCCAATATTTATTAGCGATGACCCATGTGGCCATGGGGTCTTACCATTACGGTACACGGTAAGGGTGGCGACAACACAAACACCATAATCATTAATTCCTGCACACAAGTCCTCCGCTCCAGTTATGCCACTGGAGAGACACTATATTCCTCCCCAAAATAATACAAAAATGAAACAAAAGAAACATCTACCAACTAATCTGATGATATAATGACAGGCATGATGCAAAGCGCAACAGTGGGTGCAGTATAACAACCATACACATGTACCTAGTTGACAAGGTGAAATAAAACTATGGTCCAAACCTCATCATACCCGTTGATCAGAATTTACCTGGTGATGAAAAACAGCCATCATACAAGATGATCCTTCAGTCTCGTGGATGGTGCTGGGTTACCTCGCAGTTCATACCTGGTGCGGGTGGTGCGGCTGCCATGTTGTTCGAGCGGGCTAGCCTCATAGTTTCCATTGTTACCCACCACAGGAGGAGCAGGGCCAGGCCCACCATCAGCAGATGCTGGCAAAATGGGAGCAAGGCTTCCGGACTCTGACAACATATCCTGTTCTTCCAATTGAAAGTCATTGTCAGTCACAGCCACGGAAGGATTAATGCTGGGGTAAAATCTCTTGAACACTAATACATTCCGGGTGAGTTTTTCTGTCCCACGATGAGCTGTGGCTTTGCACCATCCAAGTGGACGATGGTCCAAGGGTGGCGTTCGAAGGGTAGTCTGAATTTGCTTCCTGGGGACCGATCCTTGATGAGTAGTAAATATTCAGCTTTAATAGTGGACACTTTTTCACTCCAGCGTTTGCTGACTCCATCATTGGACTTAATTATTTTTTCATGCACCCATCAGTCAGCAGCAGGGTCCGGGACCCAGAGATGGTGAGGAGGGATTGAATCCATGATGACTCGACCCATGGAGAGATGCACAGGAGTCCGCCCTGTAGTAGAGTGCGAAGTTTGGCTGTAATCACATAGGAATGTGTACATGGCCAACTCAGGAGCTTGCAGTCTAGCGGAGGCAATCCGAATTACTTTGTTTAAGGTCCTTATGAATCGTTCTACCTCGCTGTTCACTTGGGGCCAGCTGGAGTTGATGCATGTGTGCGAGATGCCAAGTTATTTCAGATGCAAAGCAACTTCTTGGCCTTGAAAAGGTGGGCCATTGTGTGTCCTTAGTTCCTTTCTCAGGCCATAGGTAGCCACAATCTTCTCGATTTTAGGCACCACTTTACTGGCACTTAGAAAAGAGAGGGATTCCACTTTGGGGTATTTAGAGTAGTCGTCTATCATGACCATGGTGTGCCTTCAATCAGGGAGGCTCCCAAAGTCAAGACTGGTGCACACCCAAGGCCGTTGTGGCACCTTTTCCGTAACCACTGGAGCCGGCAAACTGGCTTTGCCTGAAGCTTGGCACCAGGTGCATAACTCTTAGACTTGGCACCATTGGCGTGGGTCTCCCTTCCATTTTTTTGCTGTTGCCTCTTATGTTTTGCTGGTTTTAGATGCTTTTGGGCACTGTGCCACTGCTGTTCAGTGCCACAGTGCAAGTGCTCCCTACTGTAAATTGATGTATGGATTAGTGACTCCATGATTGGATGATTGGTTTACTTGTCAGTCCCTAGTACAGTGCACTGAGTGTGCCCAGGGCTTGTAAATCCAATGCTGCTGGTGGGCTTGCAGCACTGGTTGTGCCACCCACAGAAGCAGCTTGTAAAATGTGTCTCAGGCCTGCCATTGCAGAGCCTGTGTGCGGTCTGTGACTGCCATGTCGACTTGGCAAGTGCACCCACTTGCCAGTCCCTAAACCTTCCCTTATCTTCATATCAGACACCCCTAAGGTAGGCCCAAGGGCAGGGTGCATTGTAAGTATAAGGTAGGACATGCCCTGGTGTGTGTGGCATGTCCTAATAGTGAATTACAGCCATTTTCGTTTTTCACTATTGCAAGGCTACCTGTTCTCCATAGGCCAGAATGGGCAGTTTGATTATTACACCTTATAATCCTAACTGACCCAGGGAACATGGTAGAAAAACGAATTTAGTATGCCTGAACTCAGAATGATAAAATACATCTTTTAGTGAAGTTGGTTTTAACATTCTGTGTTTGAAAATACCACTTTTAGAAAGTGGGTATTTTCTTGCCTAAACTTCCAAGCCTGCCTCTGCTAGGTTGTGTATTCCTTGTCTGGAGATTGAGTGACAGGGGCTGGGGGTGGCTACAGGAGACAGGGTGAGTCAGCACAGGGCTGAATAGAAAGATCTGCATCCAGAGTGGAGGGAGGAGTTGCACCTGGGTCTGAATAGGGCTGTGCCTGCCTTCCACAATGCTGGCTCCACCTCCTGCCGGGCGTCTGAT